>JAOXOE010000405.1:10386194-10431031 GCA_028565055.1 Phoeniculus purpureus | reverse complement strand
TGGAACAGGCTGCCCAGGGGGGTTGTGGAGTCTCCTTCTCTGGAGATGTTTAAAACCTGCCTGGGTATGTTCCTGTGGGACTTGGTTTAGGTGATCCTGCTGTGGCAGGGGGATTGGACTGAATGATCTTTTGAGATCTCTTCCAATCCCTAATGTTCTGTGATTCAGTGATGTTTCCCCATTGAAATGATGTACTCAATGTGGTTGATAAAACTCGTCCCAGAGAAAGCCAGCCCGGTAATGCATGTATAATAGTATCTTAGGATTCAATAGTATGGATTCCTTTATTCCTTTACTGTACAAATATACATGGGGAACTACTTGAGATCAAGGCTTTTGCAAGAGCACACAAAGAACATGTTCTATGGAAAATAATTCAATGCTTTTGTAAAGTCTTATGCATGAAAATTCACCTGTATCTACTCAGGGTCACCGTATATCTGATGCTGGAAAAGATCAGAATTTAATACTTATTTCAAGTCTGAAACGGTTACCACAGATAGTGGTTAACAAAAGATAGTACTTCATCAAAATTGCATGTAGCAAAGTACCATGGCATACAATAAGCGTAAGTATGAAAAGTGAGATAACTCAAGGAAAAAGAAAGACCTTGAGCTATCTGAAGTAATGTTAACTCCTAGAGTCATACCTGGATAATTCAATGACACAATAAAGTACTTACCCTTCTGCACTCTTCCACACACTTAAAAGAGAACTACACAAAACCCAGGAAACAGAAAAAACACAGAATTCCTGCCAACAGCCTAAAACATCCCTGTATCAGATGGTGAGTGTATGGATGCCTTTGATATACCAAATGCAGCTTCAAACTGCGACTTTTTTCCTGAATAGCAAAACCCCAAAAGCATATTGTTCTGTGCTTGAATAAACAAGGTTTTATAAAGGAAAAAATAAATCTTGTCACACGTGGTAAGAACATTTTTCTGTAGCTAATGTGTGGAAATCCATTTGTGTTATAAATTAATGCGCCCCTAAGAACCAAAGACAGAAAATTATCGGTGGAGGGAACTGTCTAACTACAGAGCTCAGATCAATCATAGTGTTCTTCCAAGTATTTTTTTATGCACACATTCAGCTGTGTAAGGGAAGAACAGTATTTTCCACTCTGTTCTTGTTTCTGCTCTTTCTATTCTCTCTGCACATTAAATCACTGTCTGCAGTGATGCTCTTTTTGCCTTTGTGATTACAACTAACAGAATGTCCCAGCAGGTCTCAGTGCATGGGGTTCTAAACCACATAGCATTCATTCTGCCACAATATGGTCAACTCACCAAAGTTGCAGAAATATAACACAGCAAAGGACAAACACCAGTGGTGGCTCCTGTTCAGCCCTGGTCACAGTTAGGATTAAATGCCTAGGGAAGTGGCACCTACCTTCAAAAGGCCACAGGCAAAAGCACTCAAACAAACAGTGTGTTGATGTACAGCTCCAAGGTTCACTCCTGTCATGTTAAACAGCTTTCCTGTCACTGGGACACCAAATGCAAGGATCATACAGTTGAGGACTTTGACACACAGAGGTCACTGGCCCACCTTCCACAGTAAAACTGCAAGGGTTTAACTTCCTACATAGCAGCTGTAGATACTGCCAGATGGTCCTGGTCAAAATTTGCTGCCCTTGAGTGGCCCAAACACTACAACACCTATGAAGATCACATGCAGCTGAAAGTCATGGGCTGGAAGTACTGATGTAAATGTAAACCGCCTCTATGAGAAAACCTATGAATGCCAATGGATTCACCATTGCAGGAGTAACCAAAGCCACACTTAGCATTTGGCTTGGACACTAACATCCTAACACGTAACAACATACAGGTATTTTATAACACTGCTAAGCACATGTATGTAAATAACATACAACTCAGAGTCTTTGGAAAAAACATGGCAATCTTTTTTAAGAATAATATTCTTCTGACAAACCATATCAGAACAATTCTCCTGCCACCATCCCACAGGCACATTCACTAAGCAGAGACAGCTCAACTCAAGCTCTGTTTCCCCTAACAGGACTGAAGTTGTATAGTATGTGTTTTAACAATTTCTCCAAAGCAATACGAGTATGGCACCAAGTTCAAGAACCAACTGATTCCTGTTGCACAAAAACACTTCCCAAAACATTCTAATCATATAATCTATACTGACAGAGTCAGCACTTTTTGATGTAAAATGAAGACTGACATTATTTTACTGTTTGAGCATTCATTTCTAAGAAAATACTAAGAACTTACTACATACGAAAAACTCAGCCATCTCCACACATATGATTAAATAGAGATTTTTGTCTAGTAACAGGAAAATGTAGTACTTTTTCTTTCCTAATATTATTATCACAGAATCACAGAACATCAGGGACTGGAAGGGACCTCGAAAGATCATTCAGTCCAATCTCCCTACCAGAGCAGGATCACTTAGACCAAGTCACACAGGAACATATCCAGGCAAGTTTTAACCTCCTCTGGGCAGCCTGTTCCAGTCTCACCCTCACTGGGAAGAAGTTCCTTCTCACATTCATATGGAACCTCCCATGTTCCAGCTTACACCCATAGCCCCTTGTCCTATCACCAGATGACATTGAGAAGAGCCTGGCTCCATCATGCTGACACCCACCCCTCACATATTTATAAACATTAACGAAGCCACCCCTCAGTCTCCTCTTTTCCAAGCCAAAGAGACCCAGCTCTCTCAGCCTTTCCTCATAAGGGAGGCGTGCCACTCCCTTTGTCATCTTTGTGGCTCTGCACTGGACTCTCTCCAGCAGCTCCATGTCCCTCTTGAACTGAGGGGCTCAGAACTGGACACAATACCCCAGATGCAGTCTCATCAGGACAGAGTAGAGGGGGAGAAGAACTTCTCTCGATCTACTAACCACCCCCTTTCTGATCCACTCCAGGATGCTGCTGGCCCTCTTGGTCACAAGAGCACATTGCTGGCTCATGGTCACCTTGCTGTATTAGCAGGCATTTATGGACTGAATCCTTCTATTCCAGCCCATGTCCTCAACCCAAAATGGAAGTAATGAAAAGAATATAATTTGTGCCCCAGACTCTTTTACGAAACGCCCTAAGGCCTTGAAGTCTTTCTCCAGGCTATGCAACACAGTTTCCTCCCCACCTGTCTGGAAGATCAGCAGTGGGTAAGTCATCTGATCTCACCAGGTTAGGGAGTGTCCTAGTGATATCCCTGACTCGAGTTCCAGGCAGACTGCAGACTTCCCTACAATGAGGGTAAGCTCTGCATATTGGGCCCTCCATTTCCTTCAGGAGCAAGTTTCCAATAACTAGGACCCTTCTCTTCTTCATTGTGGAGGAGGTTGTCATATTATTGGAAGACCTCTCTGATTTATGCAACCATACTAGGGCGTCCGGTATGGTTCCCTGTCCTCTGTATCTTTATTAGACTGGCTGTCTTCCAGTAGGGGCTCATATCTATTTCTCAGTGGCAACTGGGGAGGTGAGGCAGCGAGAGTGTTGCTCGCCTTCTGCCACGGCCCTTCACTTGGCTCCACTCACCCCTTGTACTTGGGCTTCTGTCCTCCATCTGAGAAGTATAGGATACAGGGGCCCCCCTGATTCTGACTCTTACTTGGCCCTCATCCAGACTGCAGAGCCTGGCACCACCAGTCTACATCTACTTCAGCTTCTCTAACGCTCCTAAGCCTTTCTACATCTGCTTGTAGCTTATCAACCTCGTCTTGCAGCTATGCAGCTCGGTTAAGCAGATAATCTACCTGTTTGCACCGTACACAGCCTGCAAAAAGTCAAAGATTATTGCATTCCCTGCAGCCTCATCTTGCTGGGGGACTTCTGTTTGGGTTCCCACATCCATGTGCAGTGTTGGTAACTGTAGCCTGGTTTTCCTCTGCTGCCAGGTTGAAACAATTCCGTGCCCCCCACCACGCCCGGCAGCTAGAGTTGCCTAGCTCTGTCGCTGCTCTGTGCAGCCTGAGCACAACTTCCAGTTTCAAATGGCAAGTCAAATCCAAGCTGTATCTTGTCTGTCAGGCTTGTTTACTGCGAATGGATCTCAGGTGCAACCCCAAGGACAATGAGTTGACAGTTTCATACTGTCATAGCAGGGTTACTGATCCCTGTCTGTGGCAATGCTGTCAGGGTACAAGCTCAAAGAATGTTCCCTGTCCCAGGCTCACCTGCTGAGAAGCCAGAGCACTTAGTTTGCTTTCCTCCCAACACGTTTCTCAATGCGGCCGAGGGGCATGGTTCAACTAAATGCTTCCAAAATATTATCATACTGTGACTTGTATTAAATAAGAAAGACATACTTTATATTTTAATCAGATGGCTTAGCTACCATACTGTAACAGAAACCGAGCAGCCTCTTATGCCAAGCTCAGAGCTGTTTCACATCAGAGTTGCTCATTACAAAGAAGCCTAGTGCCACCGAGTGGCTGAGAGGCAAACTAAATGTCCTGGTGAGATTCAGAGCATTCAGAAAGCCTGGAGGTCCTAATTTTTATGCATTTCCCAAAATAATGACTTTTAACTGCAGTTAGTGGTCTGTTTATGTTACAAAAATCAGGTAATCAACAATTAAATTCCACGCACAATCAGCAGACATCTTCCTAGATGTCTGAAAAAGACAAACCATGTACTGATATCACAGTGCAATTGTTTTCAATGTTGCCTCTATCACAAACGTAAACCCCAATGACTTTAAATTGTGAGTAGCACTAATATCTAAGAACATCGTTATTGCTGTTATCAGTGGCAGACCTGATAGCTTCCCAGAATACTTTCAAATTAAGTCTGTGAGCTGGAGTCCCAACCATAATCTCTGTTATAACTGGGTTTCAACCACATCCACACGTGCTCTCTTTTCAAACAGAAATAACAGGATGATATGCTAGATTTCTGCCCTTTAGATGTAAACTTTACATTTTAAAATGTCACTTTGAATAAGAAGGTTTTAAAAAGTGAATTTAAAAAAATATGCCAAAAGAGTCTTCTTAAATCCTCAGATATAAATCCCACTAAAAATAATTTTAAAAAAAGCACCCAACTTGTGACTATCAATTGTCTCTCTGCTCATTTCTTCACGGGACCTCTTAAACTGGGTATAAGCTTGTTATGGGACTATAGTCCAGTCCTAGTGATTTAAAGACACTATGCAAGAAGACACTGGAAGTTTTTATAATGTTACTTGTCATCCGATCTTACTTACATTAAAAAAATCCAAGTTTTCTGAATCATAAGAACTTTCTGCATCACATGGTTATATATTATGCCATTTATCTGGTGTTATTAATTGGTGTTCAGTGACCAGTGGCGTCCCCCAGGGATCAGTACTGGGCCCAGTTCTATTCAACATCTTTATTGATGACTTGGATGAGGGGATCGAATTCACCTTTATTAAGTTTGCAGATGACACCAAGTTGGGGGGTACTGTCAATCTGCTGGAAGGCAGGAAGATGCTGTAGAGAGATCTGGACAGGCTGGGTCAGTGGGGAGAGTCCAGGAGGATGAGGTTTAACCAGGCCAAGTTCACGGTCCTACATTTTAGCCAGTTTGAGCTCTTCTCCCAATAACCCCCTGCAGCTACAGACTGGGGGATTAGTGGCTGGAGAGCAGCCTGGCAGAGGACTTGGGAAAACTGGTTGACAACCGGTTGAACAGGAGCCATAGTGTGCCCATAGTGTGTTCAGCAGGGCTAGGGACATAATTCTCGTCCTATACTACGCACTGGTGAGGCCTCCCTTGGTCTAGCTGATTGTGGTAATGTTAGGTCATAGGCTGGACTTGATAATCTTAAAGGTCTTTTCCAGCCTCAATAATTCTGTGATTCTATTATTTCGGTTACATTATTATGCCATTATTATACTATATACTATAATGGCATTTGTTATACCATACTGTTTAGATATTACACATTTCTCTGTTCCATTATAAACAAAAATAACTACTCAGGACATGGAATCATTTGGAACTACGTCTTTTTATCTTTTTTAGAAATGTCCAAGGTTGTTATATAGAGGATACAGCTACTTTATAGTTTCTGAAACAAGTATAATTTGGCCATATGGAATAATCTGAGAAAGTTCCAGTTTTGACTTTGCCGATTTGATCAGCATCCAATTCTAGTACCAACATCAACAGTCTCAACCAAAGCAAAGCTTTGCAAGCATCACTGTTTTGTGCTTCTTTCATTGCTCATCTCAGGATCCAGACAATCCAGAAATAAGCTACAGTAACAAGGAGGTAGAAATATTCTTTTTTCTCAGACTCCCAGGGGCTTTTAACTGACACAGACCAGTAAAACAAGAAATCCAAGGTCTCCATTCCTGTGCTACAGCCAAGCCTCCCCATAAATAGTTCTGTCAAAAGGTGTCTCTCACTGAGGTGTACAAGAAACCTCCAGGTATTACTAGTTCTGTAGCGTTAGGCATCAGGCCAAGACACAAACCCTAGTGAAGATACAGAATTAGTAGAAAAGGCTTTTCTGTCATGAGTGGTCATTGCAGATATAAATATAAAACAAGAACTGTGTTGATGCCCAGCAGATGTTTTGGGGCTAGGGATAAAAAATGACCCAGATAGAGTAGTACATCAGCACATCATTAAAGTGAAGTTCTGATCTAAAATTAATCACATCCTCATAAGGTGACACATTGACTAATAAGAAAAAGTACTTGCTGGAGGCTGCAATTTTTTCCTGTTAGTAATGCTTCTGCTCATCCCAATTATTCTCATGAGCACTGCAGCACAGTATTTAATCAAGGGTAGAAAGAGAAAGGGAATAGAAAATTAAGTGGTACATGGTGGGAATGACAGGACACTCTTAGCAGAGCTATCTCCCATCTTAAAATATAGGATATTTTTCTTTTGAATGGCAGATAATACATTCAGTGAATACTCATATATTCTTTCAACTATATGAAATGTAAGCTGCTTTATTTATTGCTGCAGGACATTTAGACAATTACATAAAATTAAAAGAGTAACTTTACTCAGCAGTATTTTGTGAGTAGGGGTGTCCCTTGAAAGATTTGGCAGACGTTTTTTGGGAACTGAAATAATGCAAATTTTAAGTCAGACCACAAGTTATCACTCTTTCCTCTCAGAAGAAACTATTTTTTTCATACTTGGACTCAATTTCAGATTGCTTCTATGTGTCAAACTACATAGCTTTTCCTATTGCTGGTTGGCTCAAGAATGAACTAAAGACAAAGTTACTGGAATTTCTGGTGACTGATTGTGCGAGTAGCCCCTGAAACATCTAAACATTCAAACCATAAAATTCTGCCCCTGAAAAGGAGTGGGATTACATCAGTTTGGTAGGAAACAAACAGCACTTAGCTCTCCACCAATTTGCTGGGGCACTAGCATACCTTGATGTGTACAACTGAAGGAAGTTTGCAAAAAGACACTGTAGAACAGTTCACAAAAATGTGCTGTGTTCAAGTTAAAAAAGCCCTAAGATATTGCTAATTCCTGAGTGACCGCAATGCAAAGACATGCTCTGTGACAGCTGTTACACATAAGCTAGTGTAAAACTCAACTTCACACACAAATATGTACTCCAGAATCTCTTTCAAATGGAATATATGGGCCCAGTGCCTTAACAGCAATGACTGGTACCCAACAGGAAAGACACTTTCAGTTAATCGTCATCTAATAGTGCCTTGAATGAGTAGTTCACATTCTTGCTGATACTGCAGTGCTGGCTCTTAAAATACTAGATTTTCTTCTTCCTCTGCACTGCTTTGACACACATAGAGAACAAATGAATTGTTTTGCTGTGTGCCTTCTACATACCTCAGCCTTAACTGCTAGCAAGTCATGTTGAAGCTTCACAGTTGTCCACAGAGTGCACAGCCCATAATGCAGAACCATGGGAATTTGCAAAAAGACTAGAGCAGGATAAAAGCAGTTACTGAGTCAAGCCTGCCACCCCAAGGCAGCAAGAAACACGTGTATAATTTATGTCCATTGTTTACCCTATTTGTCCTTTTAGATTTCCACCAAACCCTTAGTCAAACTAACATTGTTTCTTTTATCACCCTTCCCATCAGAAATCATTGCTTAATACACATACAATCACAGAATACACTGCATTGGAAGGAACCATTAAAGCTCATATAGTTCTAGCCCCTGCAATGAGAAAGGACTTCATCTAGATCAGGTCACCTGACATTGAATATCCCAAGGGATGGGGCCTCCACCACCTCTCTTGGCAACCTGGACCCTCCCTTAACACACATAGATTAAGACAAATTCGTCTTGTCCTATCCATTCTGAATACAGACAAGGAATTCCTCCATCCTTCCAGCAGACTGCAACATGTTTAAAAAAAGACTTAACTTCCTCTTCTGAAGAAGTTTGAACTCTAATAATTCATACATTGCCCAGATCTTTCTCTGATCATAATCATTGCTTCTCCTTCCCCCATGCTGCACAAATGTTCGCGATATTGCTGCCTGCACTGAAATCAGTACTCTACACTGATAACTGAGTTTGTGTTTCTGCACCCATATTCTTCAGTCACTATAACTTTCCAATGTCTCTCACGGTCAGACATAGTTCTAACCAAGCTTACCTTCACCTTAGCATAATATTATGCCCAGCTAACTCATTGCTCTGGAAGAATGCTGACACTAATGAAAGTAAATTACTAACTAAACACCTATTTCAACACAAAGATACCAAATAAATATCATCGGAGCATGTACCAGCAGAGGGAGCATCCTTCCAGTGCTCTCTTCTGCTTCTAAGCACAGAACTGGTCGAGGCTTTTCATACTCAGACAGACTCTTTCTGACTATAAGCACAGGATATAAAACCTGCAAGGGCTCACACTCCTCATCAGCAACGTGGGGTTTTTTTTCTGATAGATCAATTTTAATATAACTGACAGTGTGTTATAAAAAACACATGATTTGTGCCTGAAGCATCAGTATTTTTGTAGCACTTCATTTACCTGCAATAGGCTGTACGGAGCCCAGCATCACTCTCTCTTAAAGTGTGAAAGTGTGTTATATTATCTTATTGGTGAATTTAAAACTAGCCACCTCAAAGGATAATATACTCTCAGTACTACAAATCCAACCTTGGGCTTCTCATCTGCTGTTCTGCAGTCTGTGCTGATCATAAGATTAGAGCAGAGCCCAGCCAGAGAAGATTGCTCCCCTGGTGGCACAGGGTTTCATTAACTTGATCAAGGGTTGTATTAAGGCAATAAGTAAAACCTTTAATCATTGTCTATTGCAGTTCTTGCGCAGACATTCATACACCTAAAATTTATTTGTATGAGAAACCATATTGAAAAACCAACATATGAACACAGCAAGTCAAAACATATAGAATTAATACACAGAATTAACAGCAGATTATAACTCTCTATAATCCATGCAAAAATTGAAGGTATTTTTCCTCTTATTTAATGTTATCTCAACTTCATTCTTCTAAATAAATACATAAAAGGCAAGAAAGGAGGAGGCCTGTAGCTAGCAGTGCTGCCCAGGGGGTCCGTACTGGGTCCAGTGCTGTTCAACATCATTCATCAGTGACCTGGATGAAGGGATCAAGTGTACCCTCAGAAGGTTTGCTGATGATACAAAGATGAGTAGCTGACACACCAGAGGGCTGTGCTGCCATTCACTGAGACCTGGACAGGCTGGAGAGTTGGGTCATAAGGAACCAAATAAGGTTCAACATGGCCAGTTCAGAGTCCACACCGTGGGAGAAATAATCTCATGCCCCTGTGGAGGCTGGGGGTTGACCCACTGTAAAGCAACTTTGCAGAGAATACCCTGGGAGTCCTGGTGATCATGAGCCAGTGCCCTAGTGGTACTCTGGAGTGCATTAAGAAGAATATGACCAGCAGGTTGAAGGAGGTTCTCCTCCTCCCCTACTCTCCTTTAGTAAGGTCAAACCTGGTATACTTTGTCCTGCACTTGCAATGCTACAGGCTTGTAAAAGTGGCTGAAAAACTGCACAGTGAAAAAGGACACTGAGCTGCTGACTGACCGCAGCTGAACATGAGGCAGCAGTGTGCACAGGTGGCCACAAGCGCCAATGGCATCCTGGCCTGCATCAGACATAGTATGGCCAGCAGGACCAGAGTGGTGATCCCTATACATAGCACTAGGGAGGCCTCATCTTGAATACTGCATTCAGTTTTGGGCCCCTCAATACAAGAAGGACATTGAGATGCTGGAGCGTGTTCAAAGAAGGGCAGGAAGGCTAGTGAAGGGCTTAGAGGACAGGTCTTATGAGGAGAGGCTGAGGGAAGTGGAGTTGTTTAGTCTGGAGAAAAGGAGGTTGAGGGAAGACCTTATTGCCCTTTACAACTACCCAAGAGGAGACTGTAGAGAGGTCGAGGTCAGTCTCTTCTCCGAAGTCACTATAAATGGAACAAGAGGAAATGGTCTCAGTTTTTCCAGGGGAGATTTAGATTAGACATTAGGAAAAATTTCTTAACTGAAAGAGTAGTCAAGTATTGGAACAGGCTGCCCAGGGAGCTAGTGGGGGGTCGCTGTTCCTAGAGGTGTTCGAAAAAACATGTAGGTGTGGCACTAAAAACATGGTTTAGTGGGTATGGTGGGATTGGGTTGACAGTTGGATTTGATGATCTCAGAGGTCTCTCAACTTCAATGATTCTATGAAACTATAGAATGTTGGTCTCCTGCCATGGAGAGTTGCTTCCCTAGTAGTATTTGGTATGTAGCCACAATAACACTCCAAGGTTTCTAGAAAAACTCATTTGAAAAAACGAAAGCTTCATATTAAAATACTTAACTTTGATTGAATATTCCCAGTTGTTCCACTGGACATCATGGTTCCTGATGTCCCAGCAAACTGCACTGCCAAACCATGGTTGGCTATGTTGCCTACAGCACAAAATGCAGTAGGCTTCAAATATTCTCTCTGGATGCACCATTCAGCAAGGCCTTATCAAAATGGACCATCCATTCTCATGCTGAGGCTTTTTATGTCTGAATTGTATATTCTACGGTACCTATAACACACTTCAATACAGCACCTGCAGGACTAATGGTAAATTAATGGCAGATCATACTAACATCCAAAATACTGCTGCACCGACGAACTGTACATCTGACACTAGTGAGAAAGTCTCTAACTGCCAAAGAAATAGAATATTAGTTAATCTTCCTGGTATTTTGCTAAATTTCTCCTAGGATTGTGCTTTATCAAATCTATTCCTCATACGTGTAATTTTCTGTCGAAGATAAATAGTATAGGTTCATTGTAACAGGTCAGCCATGCCTGCAGGCTAACTAGAGTCAGAGTTTTCATTTTCAACCTAAGATTGGATGTGCTTGGCCAGTCAAAGCACCACAGACCAGGTTTTTTTCTTCTAGTTATATAAATGCAACAAAGCCAGTCACATTAATGGAGATTTGCAGTACAAGAAAAGGTAGAAATAAAGTTGGCTTGGTGGATAGCCGGTTGATTTTTAAATGCAACAGGCATAACATAATTTTTCTCCCTAGATTAAAGAAATCTAAGTTTTTCCTTAAATGAATCATGTCACTGTCTCCTTCCTCCATACAAATACCAATACTTGAAATAAATTTCTGTTTATTGCTTGTAAGGCAAACAGGAAAACATTACTTTCCCCCTTAACAAATGTCACTGGGCTGAAATGTCAGCCTCATAAATAAACTGATACCTATAAAATAGCTGTGACATCTCTACTGAAAGGAAAATTAATTCTGAACAGTATAACAGTTGTTGAGTCAACATTCTGTAGCATATTTCCAGTCCTAAACCCACCAGAAAATCCTTAGAACTGCATCAATAATAAACTGAAGTACATAACATGAAGTAGCTACCTCAGAATTGCAACTACATCTTTGTTCACCTTTCCTTTGCCGCACAAATATACACAGCAGCTTCTGATTCTGTTCGTTACTGCAACATCCAGAACTCACACAGGACTTTAGCTCCTGCATACATTTGGACTCTAAACTGAAAAGGACAAATTAAGACATAGCAAAACCCTCCAGTAAAACATATTTTATCACCTTATTGCTTCTAGGGAGATAATCCCCATTGTATTAGCATCTTCAAAGCCAGCAAGATGATTGTATTTTATTTTTTTTTCAGATAAGAGAAAAAAAGAACACATTCAAGTAACTTAGCTCAAACAATGCAGCAAGCTTATGAGAGAGGCTGAGGCTCAGCCTCACAGCTAACAGCTACTCCTCTTTTCACAACCTACAGTTCCAGGCACAACAAATCAAATTCCTTCTCCAAGAAACATGAAAAAACCTGTCAGGTTTTATTAATATGCCTTCACCACAGTATCTCAGAAAAAGACATTTATGCTAAGTACACTGTATGTACATAGAACACACCTGTAATGATTATGAAGAGTCACTTCCTATTACAGTAAATGAATCTGTCCTACCCAAAGATCTAGATTAAATTATCAGAAATATTTTTAAATGTGTACAGCATGCCAAGCTTGGTACAGACATAAAGGCAATGCTGTGACTATGAAGAATCTGCAAGTTGAATGGGGTCCTTTTACCAGTCCTGGAATCAGCAAACAGTAATGGAAGATAAACATCGGCATGACATTATGTTCTCAGTGAACAGCATATTACTTTTGAGACTTGTTAAGGGGAATGTGAATGTGCTTTGAGACTGGCTGAGAAGAATGTGGGGTGGGCTTAGTAAAACAAAAAGTGTCTGGTAGATGGCATGAGCAAGTGTTACCAGTCTTGAAGTACAAGGAGAGAAAAGAACAACTAATCTGCAAACAGCAGAGCCAGATGGACAGGAAGATGTTCAAGATTGTTTTCCCAGGCTTGGGTGTATAACAGCTTGGCGCTCTTGCCAAGAAGGTTGACTGTGAGAAAAGTCTTCAGTGTCAGTCAAGAGACCCCGCGACCAACTGCGCAGATGCAAACAGAAGTCAGGGGAGGAGTTAATAACAGCTACCTGCAATATTCCCTCCTGTTTATGCAGATGTATGAAAAGACTGTACATAACCTGATGAAATCTGTGTTTCGGTGCACACAATTTGGAGGATTTTTCCTCCCGTGTGCCCAGCGCTCCAATAAAGCAGACCTGCTCTTTCTCTCAGAGAGCTGGAGTTCATTTCTGCACGTCAATACTGATATTCTTAATTTAACTCCATCTGTACCATCAGCTTATTGGTTAAAATGATATAAAATTCATTCTGCCTTAAAAGGATATTTTATTAAAATACCTGCTTGCAATCCCAGTAATCTCCTTCCCTGTCACACCCTTTTCCAAGGTGCTGTGAGGGACCAATGACACAGCCAGCTTTTTTCAGATGGGATTTTTTTCACAGTAACATAACATTTACCATAACCAGCTCTTATCAGTCTTTTTGCAAAAAAGGTAAAATGAAGTTACTGTACTATCACAGCCACTTCTGAGATTATTGTGACTTTTGCTGTTCCTGACTCTTTTTTACCTTTACAATACATTAAAAAAAGGCTTCAAGTACTGTTTTGAACACTTTTTTTCACAGTCTAAGGCTTGCTTAGTGACTGACATTTCTAAGTTGGTGACGTTAAAGGTTTATTCAAACATCACAAAAACCTAGTGTACTCTTTCGCTCATTTCTTAGCTCTTCAGTTCACAGGATCATACAAATAAGAGAGTACAGTACAGTATGACTACAATGCCTGTAAGAATTGGGAACTATAACATCAATTAGATAGAAGCCTTTGATTAAATTTATACTACTTTTTTGGACTTGAATTTCAACAAAAATAAAGCCGCACTGAGAAAGAGGAATGAATGGAGCACAAAACTAGCCATCTAAACTGCAGCTATTCTCCCATATTTGACAATACAAGTGATAGTTGCATATCTTGAAGAAAAATTGTATGATTCTTGGCTATAGCCAACTTCTTACACCCTGCCTTTCTTCATGCAAAATGTTAATTGATTTTATTAGGAGTTCCTCAATATTTTTGTTCTAATAAAAAATGCAACCCTAAGACAAAGTGTCATGCTCTGTACACCACGATGCTCTGGGAAATTAAAGGTGAAGGTATACTTTTTTCCAAAGTTACAGAACCTTATTTCAGGAACTAAATCAACAACTGAACCTCCCTGACATGCAGTCTGAAGTACTACTAAAAATCAATGAACTTCAGAGCAAGAGTTGTAGAAAGTCTCCTAGTTTTGTCTTGCAAGCCTGCAAATGAAATATTTGGGTCTGAGAGCAAACAGTTTCCAGCTGCTGGAGACTGAAATGGAAGAGGCCAGTAACTGCACATCTTAGAGAACGCTAAATGCATTTTTGGGAATGAGTAAGGCCTCTGACTTCAAGGATCATAGACTAAACCGGGGAAAACTTGCTCTACTGGCGGCTTGTTTCACAGTTTACAGTTGCTGTGCTGTAACTCAAAGTACCATTTCTATCATGTCTGCTAATGATGAGTAAGACCCTAGAATTCTGGATGACATCTAGTCTTCCATCTCCTTTGACTGAGTTTATCCCTTTACCAAAGATCTCCAAGAACAGCAAATAAAATCAAAACCTGAAATAATTTTCGCAACTGGTTTTGCAGGTTTGCTGCAACCGTTTGTGATGCCCTCTGATCCCCTTCTAGCCTGGGGTTTTTTTAATATTTATTGAAACAATTTAGCAGCAAGGCTAAGAAGACTCCAGGATGCAAAATCTCCTGGCAAATAAAATTAATGTTAATAAATATTTGAAGGGTGGGTGTCAGGAGGATGGAGCCAGGCTCTTCTCAATGTCATCTAGTGATAGGATGAGGGGCAATGGGTGTAAGCTGAAACATAGGTGGTTCCACATAAATATCAGAAGGAAGTTCTTCACAGGGAGGGTGACAGAGCTCTGGAACAGGCTGCCCAGGGGAGTTGTGGAGTCTCCTTCTCTGGAGACATTTAGAACTCGCCTGGATGTGTTCCTGTGTGACTTGGTTTAGGTGATCCTGCTGTGGCAGGGGGATTGGAGTGGATGATCTTCTGAGGTCGCTGCCAATCCCTAATGATTCTATGATTCTCAACAACATCTGGTACATTATTCATTTCTAGGAACCACAAAAGCTTTGTCTTGTCATGTTTTTATATGGCAATACATTTTAAGTTTTTTGTCTTTGTGTTCTCTTCTTAGTATTCATTCCTGTGGATATCTATCTGTCTACCATTGCTGCTAAATAAAAATTTTGCAGCCATAGCATCCATAAATGGGATATGAAAGCTGAAAATGACATTTTGTTTCTTAATTTTGAGACACGTGCCTGTGAACAGCAGGCAAACTTGCTACTAGCCCAGCTAGATCGTCTACCTACTCAACTATTCTTTGCTATCCACATCTCCTAGGAGAAAAGAACCTGTCAATTAGGACCTGCTAGACAACAGCAGTCTCTGCAGCTATCACACTAAGATATACAAAACATCGTTAATCACAAGCAATCAAAACAAGTCCCTGAGTTCATCACTTCCACTACGTACAAACTGGATTTTCTGTTACCATGATCCCCTCCCATTAGCTTACTCCTGCAGCACCTCATGAGCAAATATCATAAATGAACTTTGTAGGCTGACAGCTGACGTGAACAAGTCTGGAGAAAACACCGTGAGTGTGTGAAAACGACACAAGTGGCCCCCCTGTGAATTCAGCCCCCTAACAAGACCTTGGCAGCTTTCACCAGCAAATGTAAACAGCTTAAACTGCCAAAAAGACATCACTTTCTTTTATTTTTTATAATCTAATAACATAAACATGAAGAAGTAGGAGTTGGCAGCAAACAGCTGCAGTGGGAGACAAGCAATAGCATCACCTTTGTAAAAAGAGTGGTAGAAAAAAGCTTATTAACAGTATATTTTTAATTTTTCGGATGTACCACTGCTTTTCCAGACTTCCACATGTGTGAAAAATAATGAGCTTACATTTGCTTCTGTTGGCTGAAGCACATAAAAGCAAAGAAATGAAAAACCAATTGTTGAAACCATGCTTGATTAAAGATCTAGAAGAGACAAAGTTTATTAGAAGAAATAGTAGCTTTTACTGGATCCATTTTACAGCTACAAAAAGCAGATGCGTTCCCTGGACACAAACACTTATTCCAGGATAATTACTTATTGCCTAAAGAATAGACCCTAAAAACGATTTATGTGCCAAAAGCGTTGTCTTTTTTTCCTCCGTTTCAATTCAACTAATAAAATACATTACCTGTACCGCCTGCATCTTTCTGCACTGTGGTGCAGCACATCTTTTGACAAGAACAAATATCTCTCCACAACCGGCGAATTCAGTGCAAGGGGATGATAAATGAATTAATATATGGAAGATGAATTAACGGATGAAGAATAATCACTGAAAGGCTGACAAACAAGCAGTTATGATCAGCAGCCCTTCCAGAAAATATAAACTTCCAGAAAGTTTGCTATCACCTCTTGTATACACACAAGCAAATGCTCTGTACTCCTCTACCACGTGAAGTTTTGCTGTATCCCAATCACCGATACTTGCCCTCTTGCACTTTTCCAAGTGCTGGGGAAAATAAACTAGTCTGATTGTGGTCTAGACATACAGTTAGAAAAAAATAATTTCCCACAGATTTTCTAATAAAATGTTCAAGTAGAAGGGATCACAGGCAATAACACTGATAGTTTTTTCTTCTATTGGTAGATATAGGGCCTTTTAATGTATATACAGTAATATAATTACGAACATAGCCCCATTCGAGATGATCTGTATTGTAAAGAGTCAAAACGTTATTTCATTTGTCCCTACATTACATATTGTTTGAACTTCCAAGTACATCTATTCCCTACTGTAACTTTGTGCTTAACCCCTCGCATCAACATGACCCTTATCTCTGTACTCTGCTTCTGAGCTAAGGCTACCTCTAGTCAGGTGATTATACCCTGCTCAATATGGATTCAAGGGAAACAGATAACCCTAACAATACACCAAACCCTAACAACAGCAAAGGGCTGACGGAGCAATAAGCTCAAGGTAAGTTTGGTCTGAAGCTCTGATTATGAGTCAATCATCTTACCTTCATAATCAGTGGGCAGCCAAGAGCCCTTGGAGCTCTCCTGAAAGACAACTGGCTGCCAGGATCTCCCCTTGCCTAGGAACCCCTAACAAGGAGACTCGTCTAAGATGCTGAGATATTCCTTGCCACAGCACATCCTCAGGAAGTGGCTAATAGCATGCAAATCACTTTGCAGCTTCATTAAGGACATTTTAAAGACTAACTGGGTACACAGAGTCTTTTAAATGGGAGGGCCTCCTCTGACCCTGTCCTACATGCAGTAAACAATCCAGTGTACCAAACCATCGAATCTGGTCTAAAAGTCGCATTTACTAGTCAAACTTAGTTAAATCACTGTTCTGTATCAATAATATAATGTTACTTCTCTTTTACGAGTGAAGTGTATAAATCCTTGTGCAACACCCACAAATACATGCTAGCATGTGGCTTTTCTAACACTGGCACGCAAGCATCAAAACGGAACTCAGTTCTGAAATGAAATCTTAACTCGTTAGGATCTGCTCTTCTGTTCTGCTCAACTTGAACATGAAAATAACTTGCAGTACATTTATGCAAAAATGTTGCCTGAAGCTGCACCGTTCTACCTTTGAAACATGCACTAAAAAACGGAAATTGCCTTGGTCAGTAGCCAAATAATTCTAAGCTTGGACAAAGCCCTTGACAGAATCTTCAGTGATTGTTCTAGTTTTGGTAAACAAATACTGTTTTCCATAATCTCACAGAGACAGAACAACAAGCTATGAGTTTGTTCACAAAGTACTAAAACACAAAATAATGACAAAAACTTCTGGTCGTTAAAAAGGTTTTGCTTACCCACAGGAACATTGGCTTTATTTCCTCACAGCAACAATGAGGCTCATGAACAATTTAGTTTTGTCTGTTTCATGAGCTAGCTCCAAAATGGAAAGCCCCATTAAAGAAACTGAAATGTGCTTTACAGGGACAAGAGAGGATTCTAAAACCTTTTATCAGACACCCTGCGGCACGGAAATTTTTTAAAAATAAATACTGAACGACAGCAAATATCTTTGAACTTCCCTAGTTAATAGACCTTACAGGCCTCCTACAGTGCAGCAATAAATATGCCTCAAGAAATCAGTGTATCACTTCATACCATTTAATAATGCCACAATTGGCTTTGTTATGCAGACTGTATAGAAGAGTGAATACTAGTGAGAGCAAAACCATGCATTGATAGTGCCTTCCTTTCTTCAGTTAGTAAGCATAGCATCCCTGCTTCAGTTCTATTCTCTTCCACCTGTAGGTCCTTCCAGTAGACAGCTGAAGGACGCATGGAGTTCAGAATAGTCTGGCATCCAGTTTCTCAACTCAAGTTATTAAAACAAGAACTGCTGTGATTTATGAACCATGGCTGAACGGCTGACTATTCCTTTCACTTAAGTTCAGGATTTTTATTCATGTATCTGTACTTCTTTGAAATAAAATCCTCACAAAGACATGAACATGCTGAGATTCAATGTCTCGTCTTATCGGTGCCTAATACAGGCAGTGAAGAATCTGACATCCACAACCCCCATCCTAATTCTGTCTGTTCTGAAGAGTTCATTTGCACAAGTCAGCTTTGTAGGTTGCTACTCCTTTCTCAATGGGTTATTTTACCCCTGATTTTGCATCTGAACACAGAAAAGGAGGACATTTTACTTTGCTATTATTTTCTGACTTTAGAAATACCAAGTTAAAAAAAAATTATGTACATATTTATGACTATGCACATTCATAGGAACTCAGGAACATTCTATTTCTATAGATGTACCAGTTCTGATCATATCTTATTACTAAGATTGTACTGTTTTGAAGAATTGACTGTACTTTTTCCTCCCTTCTGCTCTTTGAAACCTGAAAAGCAGTATGTATAGCTTGACAGGTTCCTCTTTAGAGGTGGTTCTCAATCATTTGTGATTCAAGTCATTAATGGGCTAGCATGTACTCTTGTCCTAAATGGCAAATTTTAGGGGTCTATAGCTACAGTGCTTTTTCAGGCACTGTCATGTCCTTAACCCCAGGGTTCACCTACCATTGCCTCCAGCAATGTATTGGCAAAACAAGAACTGCAAATATGACAGAACAAGCGACCCAACAGCATTTTCATTTCTCATCCCATTATCTTCTTTTAATCAGTCAAAGGTATCAAAGGGATGGAAGAAGTACCCTACTCTGAAAGGCTACAGCCTGGGGAGAAAAAATACTGTATTTATTCCAAGTTTATTCACACATAATCCAAAGAATACAAATAGACAGTTTACAGGAAGGCATTGGAAGATGGTTCCTGATCACATTGTCTGAGTGACCTATGCAGCAGCAAATGGTGAGTGCAAGAATGGACAAAAGCAAAGTTAGTAACTCCCTGAACAACACTGGAACATTTATCAAATTTTTTTTCTTTTTTTACTAAAAATCAAATGAATGCAAGCTAGCTGTGAACCATCAGACCTACATGACGAAACTCTCAAGACACTGTTTAATTTGTATTCACTAGTCATACATTTCAACTTATCACATAAAGATATCTTGAATTTTAAATAAAAGTGTAGTAATTGAAACACAGACCTGAGGGGAAATGGCCTCAAGTTGTGCCGGGGGAGTTAGGCTGGATATCAGGAGAAACTTCTTTACAGTATGGGATGTTAAGCACAGCATTAGATGACTCATGAAGGTGGCTGAATCACCATCTTTCAATGTGTTTAAAAATCATTTTAATGTTTATTTTTCTGCTCTCATGGTTTTTTTAATACTCATTTTGAAATGCACCCCAGGATCAATGCACCCCAGTATAACATTGGCCTTCTTGGCCATAAGGGCAGAGTAAAGTTAAGAGAGTTAACGTACTCTACGATTGTGGTTCACATAACTCCCTTCAACTGGAAAAATTACATTACTGTTAGAATCACTGTTTACCCTTTGGGGGGGGAGCTATGATGATTATGTCCTTAAAGAAGTGCACAGAACATGACGGTGTAAGTATTAAGTCACATCTACATTAATTTCTGTTAGTTACATGATCTTAAGAATTAACTTCAAGTGTCTAACAACTGCAATCTGACTTTCACAAGCACTTAATATGTAAGAAATGAATATTGCACTACAGACGTTAATTTCCCACAGGGTATTTAGCTGAGAAGCTTATAGTTGATGTAAAAATCACTGACAAAATGCTTAAATCCCTATTTGCCGTTTCCATCTTTTTAATGCTAATGCTATGTGAAAGGCACTTTTTCCATGCTAAATTGAGACTATAAAGCCCAAATTACTGCTTACCTACAATCAGCAGTTTATTCCTATTTAGATAGCACTGTTCAGCCTTAGACTATCAAAGTAATCCCAACTGTTGTTGCTTTAAGTGGCTTCCACAGTTTCTTTCCACAAAGGAGCAAAACACCAAATTCATTGCAGAAAAGGTAAACATCACTAGGTTAGTACAAAGCCAGCTGTAAATGAACGCTGTCAAGTCCACTCCACATAAAGGGTGATCTGCGGCCTTACAGGGCCTGCTTGAAGAGCTGGGTAGGAATTAATGTTCTTAAATATTCTCCCTTGAGAAGCCCAGTACAGAAGAAAGGAAATTGAATTAAGCAGAAATCTCAAAATCCAGTGACAAAATGAACTGTAACATATATTTTAACTATGAATACTCTTTCATGATCGCCAGATAGCAGACAGAGTGTAGGTATGGAAGTTAACATTAAGTTTGTTAGTTCTAACCCAGATTGTGCAGAGGACCTTAAAGGAGTGTGTGTATGCTTACCTGCTCCACACTTCTCTAACAGCTTTGGTTTCTCTGAAAAACCTTGTTTCATTTGAGGTTTTATCCGCACCTGAACTGAACTGGCTTGTATCGGCAATCGTGTGGCCAGCAGGACTAGGGACATCATTCCCGCCCTGTACCGGGCACTGGTGAGGCCTCCCCTCGAGTACTGGGGGCAGTCCTGGGCCTTTCACTTCAAGGAAGAGATTGAGGGGCTGGAGCGGGTCCAGAGGAGCAACGAGGCTGAGGAAGGGACTGGAGGGAAGGTCTGATGAGGAGAGGCTGAGAGAGATGGGGGTGTTTAGCCTGGAGAAGAGGAGACTCAGGGGGGGCCCTTATCACTACCCTCGATAACGACCTGAAGGGCGGTTATAGTCACGTGGGGTCGGGCTCCTCCCCCAGGCAACCAGCGACAGCACAAGAGGGCAGGGCCTGGAGCTGCCAAGGGAGGGTTAGGTTGGGTGTTAGGAAGCCCTTCCTCACAGAAAGGGTGATCAGAGCCTGGAATGGACTGGTGGAGTCCCCATCCTCGGACTGGATGTGGCACTTAAGCGCCATGGTCCAGGTTGTGGTGATGTCAGGTCATAGGCTGGACTTGATGATCTTAGAGGCCTTTTCCAGCTTCAGTAATTCTGTGATCCTGTGAACTGAATAAGCAATCTGGCCATCCACAAATCCATGGACCTGTGGGATGCACCCACAGGTGCCCTTACATCCCATCAGTATCGACTGTGTGCGTTCAAAAAGGGCCTATTACCCTGCCCAGGGTACTCAACACCAAACTGTTGGACAAACGTGTCCTGAATGCAAAGGGTCACCTTTTGTGTTAACCAGGCCATTTTTAGTGAAATGGTGGCATCTTGTGGCAGAAGTCAGTCATGGCTCGATTCAAACCGATCCAGATGAATAACACACATCATTGATAATCTCAGCCGTTCATTTCGAGCACTTTTCCAGTTCATTATTTACATCACTATAAAATCGGCCAGCACATTCGCAGAGGTACTGTGAAAGACTTTTCCCCTAAGTTTTCTTTATGAGTAGCACTGTTCTGACTACAAATTACTCCCAGTATCTCACTAAACTTTCACCTATCTTGCTTTTTTTTTTTTTTGAAGATGATAGTCACATGTATTGGAGGAAAAGCAGGACTAATTTTATCCTCTTCACTTATGAATATGCACAGGAAGAGCAACACAGAAGTGACTGTAAGACAAGCAACATGAACACTCGTGGATTTGTGGACAACCTTACTAGTGGAATTAGAAAAAAAAATCCAGTGGATTTCATAAACAAAACAAGAAGAAACAACATAAATGATGACCCACATAAATGATGACCATACAAGCACACTTTGCTTCCTGTTGTCACCTTCCCAATCCTTTTCACTAGCACTGGGCTAAACAGAGCTATGACATTAGTCCAGCCTAGTGTTTAAATTAGCGCAGAGATCTGCCTTGGTCTAACACCACAAATAACATTTACAGGCTTGTGCCAGGGTTAACCAGCTTTTCAGGACACGAACTAAATCTGCATAATGCTCTGTATGCCTACGTGTAACAGCACAATTTAAACGTCATTTCAAAGCTACGAAGAACATAAGAGATTCACTGGTATTTGGAAGTGAACTTCCTGCAAAACCACAAAAATATGCTCTAACTACATGCACAGAAGTTTCTTCTAGTATTTAGCAATTCTACTCCTTTATTTCTGTGCTGTATCTCTGGGTGTGACAATCCAATGGATAAACAATATAATTAAAAAGCAAGTTGTTGAAATATGTTTTGCATTACTGCACTACTTCATCTGAGAAGTTACCAAGAATCTAGAAACAGAGCAGAAGTGAAGTATAAAACCTTCTCCTTCCTAAAATCAAATTGCCTCCTGCCCTTCCAGATAGTAAATAAATAATTAGTGAACACTGATGTATCTGCACAATCTGCTAAGAGAATAAACCCGTTGTTGAAGTGTAGGTTACCATCTGCCCAGGATACACTAAGTGAGGGTACCAGCAAGGCAAGCACTTCTGTAAAAGACATAAAGTAACTCCCATTTTAGTTGAGTGGTTTTAGTGACCATTGTTTCAGGACACTGGTATGCTGCAAAATCTCTTGTGCATCAGCCACACATAGACAGAAGATGTTTAGTGGCAGTCAAAGTAGCACACAGTCACAGAAATGACCTAAGGAATAGTATGAGTTGTTGAGTTTTGGTGTGTAAAACTACACTGAAAAAGCATAGAACTAGAGATATACAGCTTGCACCTTTCACATCGTCAAAGAAACTAGAAGAGTTATCTTAGAAAAGGCAGCTGTGTTCATATCTGAGTCACTCAAGGATGTATTTGGCCCTGCAATGGCTATTACATAAACCTAAAAAAGAAAAGCCCCTTTATTTATACAACTGGTTAGCCACTCTAGGCAGGAATAAGAAACGTGGTGATTTTTTCTTTCTATGGAAAGCTATTTTGAGACATGAGTACAAAATGAATTCTTCTTTTGTTCACCTAGTGTGTTGAACAAATATTTCAGATTAATAATGGCCATACAACTTGGTTCAGTGTTCTCATAAACTGCTCGTGGCTTAGGCCCAGCTGGCAACAAAGAACCACGTGGCCACTCACACACTCCTCCCTCCATACTCAGTGGGATGGGAAGGAGAAAAATACAACAAAAGGCTCAAGAGTGAAGACAGAACAGGCATGGCTCAATCTCTGATTATGGTCATGATCAATAGACAGACTCCACTTAGGGAAACAATATTCACCCTGCCTTATCTGCCACTCTCTTTTGTGAGACCTGCTGGCTCCTGGTGGTCTCTGTACTCTTCTCTGGGGTGTCCCCAGCTCAGGGAACACTTGCCCCCTCACTCCCCTTTGTGCTGTGATGTCCCACACCAAGACAGAAAACATCTGCACCAGAGCAGATCACCTTTGTTCACAGGTTTTTTCTCACTGGGTATGGCAAAGCACAAACTTGCCAGCCAGGCAGTTCCTTCTGCTCCTATTTCACTAGAAGAGCTTTCAAAAGTACTCTCCTGTAGTTATCTCTCTAAACTTTTCCAGTCCAAGACCAAGGTCCTTTTCTCTCCTCCATGCCTTGTGCTCAGACTGAAAGCACTTAAACTTGTCACCACGTACTGCTCAGACCTCTCAAATTTATCTCTATCTCTATCTGAATGTCATCTAATTCAGAGACACCAGTCCATGAATTAAATAGCACATAACAATAAAATATTGCCACAGAGCAGCCCACTCTATTTTACCACAGAAACATTTGTAGTGAATTTTGCTGCAGCTCCCTCTCCCAGTATTTTTCTCCCAGGCAAATCAGCAAAGCCTGACAACAACCACCTCTTCACAGAAGGTATGCAGACTTTTTCCAATCTAAAAAAAACCCCTTTTAGTATTTTTAGCTAAGCCTGGATTGTGTTTTTGAAGCCTGAGAGTGCCTTTTTTTTCCCCTTTCCCTTTCTTACAATCCTTTACTTGTAAAGTTGCTCTTTCTCATTACAGTTACACCAACCACTGAAAAGCAGTAGCTTACACATACGAGAACAAGACTTACCAGGCTGTTCATTTTTGAAGAAGATGAGCTTGCTCTCTGCTTCCGTAGGCTGTTGTGCTCTTCTGTATTGCCATCCTTTGGTTTTATGATCAGCCGACTGCCCCCAGCAGTACCTTCTGAAGAGGATCTCAGTCGTTTCTCAACAAATCTGCATTCTCGGTACGGGCTGAAGCTATTGGCAAGATCAACTACAAGTGGAGAAGCAATTGACAATCATTACGGAGAATTACTCTCTACAAATATTTTCTAAATGAGAGCATTGCTTTGCTTGATACGCTCACATTGAAAGGCAATCACGTAGAGATGTTCAGGAGAAAGCAGATCCTGCTGACCTAGATGAAACTGTGAGCTGGGCCACCACTTTGGCGTTCACCACCTAACGATGAGCACACCCAGCTGACTCAGCCCAATCCATGGCTCCTCACGGAATCCAGAAAGACCTTTCCTCCACCCTTTCTCCTCTCATTCTAGGACCTTTCCAAAATGTAAAATACACCAGAAAAACTCCTCTTGGTCCAATGGTGCCAAAATCCAACCTGTCTCGCCCTGCATCCCAAGTGTAAGTTTTGTAGGGCCAGGCCACTGCTTTGGTGACCCTGTATAGGAGAGGGATGCACACTCGTTTCAGCTCCTGTTTGACCCTCCTAGCTCAGTTCTGGACCTGCACCCTTCAAATGCAGCCAGCAAGTTGAATTACAGTCTCCAATTCTAGTTAGAAAATAACACATGAGAAAAGATAAGAAAAATGACATTTTGCAGTGCTTGTGAAAATTTAGAGACCGGGGAAAAGAAAAGCTTAATAGCATAGTAAATATAACACGGAAAAATCTTATCTTCTTTTGCCTTTTGCAAGAGAACAGGCATTTTCTCTAAGGCTTTTCAAATATACCTCTATCACATAAAAATGTACAAAGATATACTGAGAAATAAATAGCATGCCGAACCTGCTCATATACTAATGTCATGTGCACAATGCTATCTATAATGACATCAGCTCTAAAACCAGATATCAAAGAGAAAATATCTATTACCAAAGAAAATGAACAGAAATATTTTGCATTCACATCTGGTTTTAGATACTGTTTTACCAGTCTGTTCGTAACAGATAGAACTAGTTGCAATCATATCCTATCAAATGTCATATAATCTGTTTCTAGACCTGCCTGCTTTAGTGGATATAGTGGGACTTAACATCTTTTTTCCATGGTCTCTTTGTGTGCCTGGCTATTTTCTGATCTTGCACACATTCACCACACGAGGAAAAAAAAAAAGAACAAACCACAACTGCATTTTGAACAGTGCTATAAAACCCCTAGTGATTAATCATAAGCACGTGTATATTGCAGCATTGGCTCCAGTATTTCTGAGAACATGAATTACTTCTATGAAAATTCCTCCATCACAGTTTGAACTCCAGTTAGCTGCCTTACAGAAATACAGCTTAAATATACAACTGATGCACAAGTTTCAAATGCACTGTGCATTTCCAAACATTACTGCGAGCTGCTCCCATGCTGTCCAGTTGTTTACTCTAGTAATTCAGATTCCAACAGATAATCTCATTCACATACGTTGCAAGGAAGGCCAACCAAGTGCTCAGAACCAGTAACATAAATGCAAATTTTTTTTCTTCCAACTAAGGTTCTGAGGGAAGGAGGTCCCTTCTGGTGAAAGCTAATTTAGTGGATTAATTTGATTTTATATTGCCATTTATGTACAAGATAACCAAGCCCAGCTTTGCAGTGACAAGTAATTCACAAAGCAAGATTGCTTTTGATGGCTTATCACTTACGTGCCTAGATAAATGTCCAAGCAAAAAGATGAATATGAATTTATATGAGTTTACAGTCACTCATCTTCTAATGCAAACATTATAAATGCAGCGGTGTTCATTCTCACAAACTTGGCCCAGCAGATACAGCCTTGGGATTATGCAAGGAAGCACCAGTGCTCAGGTTAGTTTGAGAAAACACATAAATGGTTTCTGACATAAATGGCTTCTGACAGCTGTCCTTCAGTCAAGGTCCTGAGGCCTTCATTCATCTGCATCTCTATAGACTGGAATTTCTAGACACAGTCTTTCCACTTAATCTTGTTAATATTTCCTAAGTCCTTTTCATAAGCTGAAAATCCAGTGTGAAATTTAGGTGGTAATTACTTCTCTGTTTCATAGATTATATGAGAACTTGCATGATGTTACTTCACATGGCAGCAGAAACAGGAACTCTCATACTCTGCCACAGAAACACCCACTCCGGGCTACTCTGTAACATCAGTTAAGAGTGACAGACTCAGGAAATTTTGAAACCCCAATCAATATAAGATAAATAGTGTTATTTTTCATACCCAGACCAAAAGAATGTTTATTTCTCTGCAGTGTTTCCATCTCAAACAATGCAACTCTTGGGCTCAATTCCACAATAGGCATGCCTAAAAAATCCCATCTTCAGCCTTCAACAAGAGGCACGGAATCAATATTCTCTTAATTGCTCTTCTAACACAGAAAAGCCACGAACTCAAAAAAAAACAAAAAAGGGCTTTTTTGTTTGATTCCTACAATTCTGGAAAGACAACTCATAACATTGGAACTTTCTAGATGGCAGTTACAACTCTACAAAACATTTATGACTAAAAAATCCTTTATAGAAGGACTGAGGTTAAAAAAATTCCACCCAACCCACCAATGAAAAGACCATGAAACATACCTTTAGAATGGTTTGCTTCATAATCCTGCTGTGTTTTAAAGGGCAGGGGTTCAGAACGTGGAACAATCTTAGACTCCGTTAAAGGAATGGCCTCTCTCACGTGTCTGGGTGTCATGTTTTCGTCTCTCTCTCCACTCAACCCCTGTGTCTTCGAAGATGGTAGCACAGGTTCTCCTCCACGCTGTACCGTAGAGGTTTCTAAATACACATTTTCCGAGTTAATTGTTCCCGCATGCCTGGTGTTGTTAACATGTAGCTCACTGGATTGCAAAAGTACTTCTGTTTGATTAGCCACTGAGGTTTTGACTCTGGTGTTAGACTCAAGGCTACATGAGCTTGCATGGCTCAGAGGAGACACACCAGCAGAACAGCCAGTACTTTCCACGATATCCATTTCCCCTGCAGGAGCAGCATCAGGACTATATGTCTGAGAGGTAGAAATATTGTGGCCAAAATCCTCTGTGAGCAGTGCCCCAGTCCCGCAGCTGGGCAGAGCATCAACCTCTGAAACAGAATCCTCTGTCAGGGCAACAAAGTCAGAGGGGGTCTGGGCAGCCGTGAGGTCAGCTGAGAGCAGTGGTGACTGCAGGGAGCTTCCTATACACTCTGTCGTCTCGGCTGAACATGGAGGAGAGGACTTGGCAAGTACAGGTTCACTTTCCACATACAACTTCACTTCCAGTGAGCACCTGGACTGCTGCACAGACGAAACAGACTGACTCTCTGGAACTGGTTTGGAAAATTTGTAGTGCGATGAAAAAGATTTTGGGAGAAGTTTTCGTGTGGATTGTTTGACAGAACACCGGCTCTGCTCCTCTGCAAAGCCTGAATCATCACCCTCATTCTTCCCAGAGCTTATGCAATTTATAAAGACATTCTTATTAGCTGATGGTTCCTTTCCCTTTTCAAAATCATCTGTCAAAGACCTTGTTATCTTCTTGTTACGTGAGCTGCCAAAGCCAACTGAATGCCTTCCTCTGCTTTTAATGTGTTCCTCGAAACTCAGTTTCTGAAAAGCACTGAGAGAGGACTGGGCACCATTAGAGATGTTAACATTTTGACTAGCCGAGTCAGGTTTCTGCTCACTCCCTTTCTTGTTATGGAAGCTAATGGAAGGAGTACGGAATATGCTCCGGCGTTTGCCTGTGCTCCCCGAACTGGAATTAGTGCTAGATGGGGAGGAGGTGTGTACACCAACGGCACTAGCAGAAGAAGGTGAAGAAGGAAGGGAGTCGTGTCTTCGGCTAATACTTCTTCTGAATATTGGCAACCGAGACACTAGAGTTGATCGTCTGGATCCAGAGTCCCCCATCAGGGCACACAGTGTCCGTGGCTCTTCACAGGCAGGAAACTAATCTGTGATAAGAAAAAAAAGAAGTAGTAAATAATTCAGCCTAAAAGTCCACTTGAAGAAGCTTAACGTCATCCTGAATACATGAGATGTCAGCACCAATACTATGTACAGCTGCAGATGTGTTTGCATTACTGAAGATATTTAGAATCTAAAAGTCACATCCAATACAAAGTGCTAAAACCTAGAAGCCAAGAAACTGTGCGCCTCAAAGCTTTCTATAGATGAGAGACACAGTATCATATACATCATACGGGGACAGTCGCATTGGGTAACAGTACAAGACACACGTACCCCAAAAGTCCTTGTTTCTCTAAGTTCCTGATAAAAGTCTGATAAACTGAAAGTCCTCTTAGAAGAGACTTGATATTTCATGATCTGAGTAGAACAAAACAGTATTTCGTACTCCTAAACATTCCAATTTCTGCAAGAAAGAAAAGGATTTAAATTTTCCTATTTTTGCTGAACTTGAAGCTGGACACTTTAACTCCTTTCTGTGCTTCTGCTGCAGCCTGTGTGCAGCACCTTACAGCAGAGAGAACGCCAGCCCTGTGGAAAAGCTAACACATGCACCACTAAAACTTCCTCCTAGGGAACTGTAAGCCCTAGGAATTTACTGCCAACATCACGTTTCTAGATTTGAACACTTCACCGAAATCCTTTTGATGCCCAGCTGTTTATAATTAGCTCTTTTTGCAGCTTTTTCAAATTAGTGAAAAGTATTTAATACACAGACTACCTGGCATTTTTTACAAATATTTAAGCAATAAAACTTGTTTTGATCAGCACAGCAAGTGTACTAAAAGAAAATTAATCTTTGTGAAATATGTACCAGTTCTAGCTCCTTTTTGTTCTCGGTATAATAAAACTTCTACTGTGACAGACAGGACCATACACAGAGGGAGCCATAAAAACATGTGATATATAATCACAAGCACAGGAGAGGCTGTAGGTACAAAGTCTGAGTGCAGCCTCATAAGCTACAATGGTTCAGCACACAGGAATAAATATCAGGTCATTTATCCAAACTGTGTTAGTATGTCAAGTGCAAAATGAATTCATTCATCTAATGAGCAATTTAATGTGTGTTATGTGCCTACAATACTGGAGAACAAGCCTCATGAGCTCCAGCTGAGGGAACTGGAGCTACTTGGTCTGAAGAAAAGGCGGCTGAGTGGAGACCTTCTCACTCTCTATAACTACCTGAAAGGAGGTTTGTAGAGAGCTGGGTTTTGGTCTCATCTCACAAGTAACAAGGGATAGGACAAGAGGAAATGGCCTCACGTTGCGCCAGGGGAACATTAGGTTAGACATTAGGAAAAACTTCTTAACGGAAAGGGTTGTCAGGCCTTGGAACAGGCTGCCCAGGGAGGGGTTTGAATCACCGTCCCTGGACATGTTTAAAAGTCAAGGTGATACAGAGGTTACGGACATGGTTTAGCAGTGAGCTTGGGACAGTCAAGTTAACGGTTGAACTCAATGATCTTACAGGCCTTTTCCTAACTAAACGTTGGAAACCTACGGTTCTAAGGTACTTTGCATTTAAACCACTGGAAGAGCAAAAGGCAGGCAGTATAGAGAAGTTGAGGCCCTATGAACTCACATAGGGGCTTATGCTATACCAGCTTGTACATCTGTCCACAATTCAGCCTGCTGAAAATGGGTTTTGGAAAGCAGCATGCAGCCCCCTCCACCCTCCCACACAAATCTATCTTGAGTCTTTAACCATTTAACTACAAACCTACTGTACTGAGCTTTTCTTTGCTTTCATGTTGCCATTACGTATGGATCTGCAGATGCACACAAGATTATTTAGAGATTGTGAGTGTTCTTCCTTGTGTTTTAAGCAGACAACTGCTGAAAACAGCTCAGAATGCATTTTTACAACTTCAGTAGTATTTTTAAAATCACTATAGGCAGTTAAGCTCAAATAAAACATTTGCTCTCATCATTCTCTCTGCTACCCTCACATCGTCAGAGAACACGCCATTGCAGTTTTTAACTAGGAAAGTCTCCAAGTTGAAAGTGGAAGCAGAAACTGAGCAAAAAGCACATACTGCTATGTTCACAGAAATACAAAGGTCACGTCTAAATAATAAGAGATATTATTCCTAATAACTGACCTGTGAATATATTCTGTGCATTTTCCTTAGCTTTCCAAGTTGTAATAGAATACATTGACTCTAACTGCAGATAACAAAAGTGCATTTGTTAAACCATTGCTCCTTGAAGGAAGAGCACAAACTCAACATTTATCTTACTGTCTTAAGCTCCAGAAATCCTCAGCCATAAAATACAAACCAATTATACTGTTCCATCTAGGTCTACAACAGCTGTCAAAGGGCATGTCTCAAAACACACATTTCCATGTATATGCACAGAAATCAGTATGTGCATATACAGTTTCAGTCCTTGGAATACTTTGAACCCTTTATTTATATTTTTATATTATTTGTATATAGCATTTATTTTACAGATCTATATTTTGCAGTGTAAAAGCACCAAAGTCTAACACTGATTTAAAATGACAATTCTACTTGCAACACAGTAAAAAATTAGTTTTTATATCAAGATATTAATACTCTTGAATGTAGGGTATAATATATAAATAAGACTTCTCATTAGTATTTTGGATTATTGGTGCGAAGTTATACATTGCTATGCATGTTCATAAGCAAAATAGGAGGCATTCCCTTTCACTCTCCGTATTTTACCTAATGACTTCTGCTTAGCACTCTACAGCAGTAACAGAGTAAAATTCACTCCAGCTACACATTTTCTACAAAATAACTTCCTTTTTTTGTACCTAGTATCTTTATGCTTGCTGGTGTCACTCTTAAACGCTGCAACAGAGGAAAACGACAACAGCAGAGAAAGACACCTTAGACACGTAGTATTGTTCCATTCCAGATGACTGTTTCAAATTTAAACTGCACAATTCTGATCCAAGACACTCAGTCTAGGACCTACTACAAAGCTGTGTGTATCTTCAAATCAATTAGTGCGTTCTGAGAATACCAACAAGACGGGTCAGGGAAAATCATTGATTTTTCAGGGATTTAGGAAGACTTTCCGTTCGATCAGGCTCCCTATTTAGGACAAAATATATTTAACATCATTATCGCAGATTGTAACAGTCAAAAAACAAATCTACGCAGTGTTCTCTGTGGAGGTCTGAATCTTGGTTAAATTCACAGAGCATTACTTTGCAACACTTCATTCTACAAGTCAGTTCTTGCTGAAGCTGTGTCTGCCCAGTGCTGCAGCAGACAGGCGTTCATACTTTGCTTTTCATCAAAAGGCCTTCTGACACACAGTTTTGCTCCTGGCACCACATAACACTAAGTTCGGTGGAGTGAAGGAAAATAAGTAAACTATCATGATAACACTTCATTGCAAGAAGAGTAATGGTGGATTATTTCAGGATCTGCTGTTCCTCAAGAGCTTGGCTAACACTTTCTGAGCTCCTTTGCTGAAAACACTGCAAATGAGAAACAGGCAAAGTTCCATCTTATTAGCGATTTTTAAAGTCAATCACATGGAAGCAGTTTCCTTTCAGGCTGGTCTGCACCAAGATGTTGCAGAATGCAAATTAATTTCAAAAATATCTCAAAAGAATCTATTTGATTGCAAAAGATAACAAAGAGGCCAAATTTTGTGTACTTTGTGTTAAACCTTTCCACACAGGAGATCTTTGGAGGAAGCGTGGAACGATACAATATTAGGCCTTTATCTTGCTAGAGCAGTTGTATAAAAGACATCGATGTGCACATCAGAATCACACAAGCACCACTGTATTTGATGTATTACTGTATCTTGTCAAAAGAAACAAATTCCTCAACTTTCAGAGAGCGAACCTAAAGAAAAGTGCAATGAAGTGCAAAGGAAACCCACAAGTGTTAGACCAGGTGAAACTGTACAAGAAAACCCCAAACAAAAATTACACCAACATCTCCAGACAGATTTAGTGCACCAGTCCACCAGCTGAAAAACTTACTTGAACTTCCACCACGCAGTTACTCACAGAAGAGTGCAGCTCATTCAACAGAGTAACTCTCGCTGGTGGTTTTGAACTCCAGCAGATGGAGCTGGGGATCTACTTTTTCAATGACTGCAACTAGGAAGAATCACAGAATCACAGCCCTGTACCACTGTCATTGCCTTGGAGGCAAAATTTAGGACTTGAAATGAATGGTGAGTTATCATAGTGGAACGTACATACTAAAAGCTGACATATCTTTTATTTAACAGACAGCTGTAGGATGGTACAAACACGCTCTTTATAAATAATCAACCCGCTACTACCTCCCAAGATTTCCTAAAGATCTCCTTCTTAAAGATGAAACCCCTAGAAATATCAAACTATTTTTCACACAACGAACAAAACTGAATCAGCTATCGAAGTTTAAGGTAGCAGATGATATGACATATAACTGAAAGGCCCCCCCCTTACATGAGAGCAGAAAAAAATCAACACTCATCTGCTCCCTAATTCTTCTTCCCAGCAATATGGTTTTCAGGCTGTACTCAGTACAAGGAAAATTACACATTTTTGTCAATGTTCTGGATCAGCAGCTATATAATAAAGCATAACACACAGGACTAACGTGAACCTTAAACTGCAAACACAATCTACCCCTCCTGTGAGCACTACTACAGAGCGAGAGGCAAGAAAGAAATGATAGACAGTGTTTACAGACCAGTTGTTTCCAGACTTACTCAGAAATTAAAACGTCCCCAGGACACTGCAAATACCCACACAAACACAAGAAAATAAATACTTTCAACTGTTGGTGAGTCAACAGAAGTCCTGATGTAGCTGATGGCTGATGTGATTGAAAGGAGTGCTGCTTTAGCCCTTAGGATCTTAGGGTAAGATTGCAGCCTGTGGCTCCCTCCCACTCAAATCATTAAACGTCCATCATTTGGATCCCAGCACTGCATTGTACTCAGCGTTTAAGCACTACTGCCTTCAATACTGACCCGATTCTATTCCTTATTATTTGCCTCTGTGGTACGTTTGTAACTTGTTCTTACTTGCATAGCTCCCAGAGGTCACTATGTGTGAACAAATGTAAACAAGGGTGTAAAGAGCCTAAAAAAAGCCACTGCAATATTGCTCTGTATTTACAATGAAAGCAAACAACAAAACACCTGCATGTAAATATTTACAGCTTTAGGTGTTGGGAAAGATAATGTAACTAGATTAACAGGGCCTTACTGAAAACACTAGCAAAACCAAATGCTGCACAACAGAAGGCGCTCAATAGGGATTGTTAATACACTTCTTTTGTTTGCAAACCAAAATGCTTCAATAATTCCTTCTAAGCATTCCCACGGCGAGACACTGGATTGCTTGCAGTTACGCAAGTCTGCAGCCCAGCTCTATCTTCATTCTCAAATGTTTCTGTGTTTTCAGGAAGTAAGAAACTACGCAGGCAGGTAAGTTTGCAATAAGCAGATGTGAAGACACAGATAAAACAAACAAACCCCATTTTGACTGGTTTGGTACCAGTGAAGCCAGCTGTTTCCTGAGTTTGTTACTAGTGTCCCTCAGAACTGGGATGAAATTAAGTACAGCAAGCATTCAAAGAAGAAAACTGGAGAGGTCATGTGTGACTCATTCTTTCCTTGATTATCACTGGGTATGTACATTCATCCCACTTGTACTTGAACTGCATGTCTACCGAGTCAGAACAAGGGAACCTGATCTCCAGAACCCTAGAGGCCAGAGTTCTCTCCGACCTGCATTTAAACCATCCCCTAACTGTAACACTTCTGTACCACACCAACAGCTACCTCAAAGTACTTCAGTATACTACACAAAGTACCAGCACAGAAGTGATCCAACCTTCCTAGTAGTCTGTATGTACGCCCAGCAGCCACTAACCCTGGGACCATCTACTAGCAAAATGCTGTGTGAAGAAGATAAACAACTAACTTTTGTTTATTCAACAGTGAGACACAAAGAGATCAGAACCAGCACTAGACCATAATAGCACTGTGAGGCAGCAGTCACCTTCACTGAGTTTCGGTGTGTTCCGTAGATTTTTTAAGACAGAGGAGAAGCCTGCTCTCTAACACTGGTCTGGATTCTGGAGAACTGTACAAGGCACGTCTGACAATACCTGGTATTCACAACCCTCATAGCTTAGTTAGAAACAGTTACAAGCACAAATAATAACCTGGAATAGAAGTATTGAAGAGCATACGTTTGCTTTGTGATTTAATCCACTCTCCTGATTACTTTTCCCAAATGTGTTTGTAAGCAATGAATTACCCCTAGAGACTCCTCCAGGCTGAACAGCCTCATTCCCTCTGTCTTCACAGGAGAGGTGCTCCTGCCCACTGATAATCCTTGTGGCCCTGCTCTGGATTCGCAGCAGCTGTTTTGTATTTCCTGTATTGGGGGCTCCAGAGCTGGAGGCAGTACTCCAGGTCAGGTCTCACAAGAGCAGAGTAGATGGGAAGAATGACATCCCTTGACCTGGTAGTGACACTTACGCTACAGCCCAGGATATGGTTGGCCTTACAACTTCCTTTGAACATTCTGCTGGCTCACAAAAGACTGCACCTCTAAAGCACGATCCAGCTGATTTGTGCAATCGGTCATGAATACAACCTCTGCCTTTGTACACTCCTTCTGAAATCTGCCACCGTATTACTAATGCATACCTCCTGCTCACTGTCTTGGCACTACGCAGTTCCAGCAAAACTGAGTCTTTGTTCTGTGCTGCCCCATGTCTATTCTTCCAGAATCTCAACGTCAATGTCATCATCAGTAGTTTATTTTTTTATGCTAAGGCTTCCTGCACATTTTCCAGCTAGGATGCTTTTCAGTACCAAGCTCCTACAGTGACGGGCTCCTGCTGTGGGTATGACAACCACAGGGACAACTGGGGTCATTTACTACCCCTGCCACTGGCTGAAGGTGACCTTAACTGCATTAAAAAGTATCAAATCCTCTTGTGCTGTAAATTCATGGGGCTTCACTGATGGGAATATTGCCAACTTAAACCATTTGGTCTTTCACCCCCTACACGCTTCAGTCACTCCATTTGTAATTCTCTTTTAACTCTTGCAAAAGCAGTACCTGGACACGTATGATCCAATCACTGACAGTACACAGACTCTACATTTGAGTGGATAGAAGCAGGATTTGGTTTGCATCTTTGTTTTTATGCTGACCAAGTACAGAATCCCTTAGTGGATTATAATGAAAACTGATAATAGAATATGCACATGGTTCTGAAGATACACTACTTGTTCTTCCTAAGTGTTTGCTGTTGAAAACAGTACTGTGACAGCGAACACCCACAGTGCACCTTACATCCTGACAAAGAGCAACAAAAGCTTTTCCATGGAGAACTAGGTATGTGAAACCATAGAAATAGAAGTAAATCAATGTCACTAATAGTATTCATGAAAGCAATCCATGACAGCCTCGCCAAAGATTAGGCAGACTAATTTTACAGATTGGTCTTTGATTAATAAGCTAACGGTAGTTCATCACTGTAGCAGCTGTTGACTATGTTATCATGAAATAATACGTCATTAACAGCAACAGGAGCAAGGATGCTCTTATGAAATTCCTAGAACACAATGGAAAAGAACAACTCTCAGCTTGTGCCTAGAAAGAAGTCGGGTGGTGCAAAATGAACTGATAGTCCTTGGGCTGTTCCAGGCAAGAAACTCAAGAGTTTACTGAGCTCTAGCAAAAGGGAATCACTTGAGTCTTGTTTCATGCAGGTTTTACCACAACCTAGTCTGGCTGAATTAAGAATAATTACAACTTATTAAATTGTTTTAATAATAGGCACAATATTTTACTAATAACTACAACTTCTTACAAAAATTGAATGTGTTTAAGGAAATTATTGCGCTTTAAAATTAAACACATCCCTGAATATTAAATGCATAGCCCAAACATTGTGTAATTTTATTATTTTAATTGAAATCCAGTTGCTTTAGTTTCTTTACAGGTTAATGGACACAACTTAGAAGAATAATACATTTTTAGGAATCAATCATACCACAATTAGAAATAAATCATAATATGTCCTACATTATTGTAGGCTGCCCAGGGAGTTTGTGGAGCCTCCCTCTTCCCTGGAGACATTTAAAACCTGCCTGGACGTGTTCCTGTGCAACTTGATCTATGGGATCCTGCTCTGGCAGGGGGATTGGACTAGATGATCCTTTGAGGTCCCTTCCAATCCCAAATGTTCAGTCTTTCTGTCATTATACTTCAGCCTTCCATGAATTTTTAATGGAATAGTAGTATTATTTTGTCATGGTATGAAGTTTTCTACTGTGATTTTAAGTTATTCTTACAAACAAGAACTACATCTCATGTAGACCACCGATAGAAGCCAACAGAAATCTGTTTTCTTCTCTCTTCCTTGATTCTGGAGATAGCACAGGTATTTTGCAACTTTGGTTAGTCAGCCTCTTCTTTCATGCTACCTTAGGTTTTATTATCACTTATAATTCAAATTAGGATTTCTTAGTCTACTGTTGTCAACCAAAAGTACAAATGTCTCTTGGAAGACCTCTTGGTCTTTATCTTTCTATCTGCATTCACTGAGTACCTCAAGTCAGAGAATTCAATGGAGACTGGAGCACTTGCCTTATGAGGAGAGATTGAAAGATCTGGGACTTTTCAGCTTGAAGAGGAAAAGCTTATGAGGGGTCACTGTCTACAAATACATGAAGATTGGGTGTCAAGAAGAAAGATACAATCTCTTCTCACTTGCACCCTGTAATAGGACAAGGGGCAGTGGGTGTCAGTTGGAGCACAGGAAATTCCATCTTAATATGAGAAAAAGTTTCTTTACTGTAAGGGTTACTGAGCACTGGAACAGACTGCCCTGGAAGGTTGTGGAGTCTACTTCTCTGGAGACTTTTAAGACCTGTCTGGATGCAGGTCTTAAAACTCATCTTCTGTTTAACTCATCTTAGGTTGTATGATCCTGCTTGAGAGAGGGGTTAGACTTGATGACTCCTGAAGGTCCCTTCCAACCCCGAATTATCTGTGTATCTGTGTAAGTAGTACTAAATTCCTTTTCCTTCCCCTCAAAGTCCCATAAGGCTACTTCTATCTCTAGCAAAAGGCTACATAAAAAACTCTTAAGATCAACAGTTTTCCACTGAAGGAAATATTTTACACATTTCCACACATCTTGGACATTTTTCACAAGAACTCTAAAGCTGAACTGAAAAAAGAGAGAAGTTAATCAATACATGCCTCCGGAGGTTATAAAAGCTAACATACTACTCACAACAAACAATACGAGATTCCTCTTGGAGAACATGACTAGACAGAAACAATTTTAACTGACACTTTTAAAAATATATCCCATTACAGCCTGACAGCAAGGCTGATTCTTGTGGGCTTTTACTTCAGATTATGTTATTCCAACCACTCCAAGGCTGAGCTGATCTATCAAAACCTGCTGTAGAAAACTGGCCTTTCCCCCTGTTTCCGTTACCTTGCATTCTGTTCTGACATAATTTTTATCTGCCTTCCACCTCTGCAGTGATTCACGGTTTTAAAAAGCAAGCACCTTCCATCAGCAGAGAAAACTGGAATTAACATGCACACTAAACAAATACATTCTCTTTATTAATAAAATGCATTCAAAATAGTTTGACTGAAGAAGCTGAGGAGAGAGGGTCTTTCAGCACTGCCTCTGAGGTGATATGATATCATGACACAGATGCTGTGCCCCTAGGCATCTCTCCATCAACCCTGCCACTGTAGCTGTCTTACAAACATCAGTCTTCAAGATATCTGCGGTGTCAGGCTGCATCTCTGTGGTGCCTTATGTGATTCTGGGGAGGTCACCAAATCATTCAAGCATTAAAATGGATAATCTTTTCAGGGTTACTGAAAAGATATAATGCATTGTCTATATAAAGAGCTCTAAAATCTTTAAGTACCAAACCCTGCTGAAACACAAACAGGCACTGCAAGCAGTGGAGACAAATAGCACCAGAAAGAAACATTTTCTTGGGAATAACGCAGATTAATTATTAATTATTTTAGCATTATCCAAAGCCCTCAAGTGGAAAGTTGTGTTGCTAATTGTTAGAGCATTCATCAGCTGTTTGCCAAGAACAATGCAATTGTAACTGGAACTGCTGACTAAGGGAATACTGCCCTGTATTTGGATAATAAAGCACAACTTGAGTTGTTCAGTCATCTTGCGCCAAATGCATACAGATTTTTCAACAATTATTAGTATTTCACAGCCCTGTTTTGAACTGCTAACTCATATCTGTATTTTTCCCTTTCAGAATATGTAGGTAAGACTGTAAACCTTTCAACAGGATAATAAGCAACTCAAATAATATATGGCAGGAAAGGACATCTCTCACTCGGGGTTAGTTGGCAGTAATGGGCTAACCTCCAGAAAAAATAAGTGTTTTTCAGAACTATCTTTGTTTTGATCGAGCAATAAAACAAAGCAAAAACAAGTCTCTCTGGATGAGAGCATCAGACTATGATCTCTTCTGAAAGTTTACACCAAACTCTACAAACAAAATATGCCCACAAAAATCAGCTAATTTGTGTGTGTTAACCAATTTTAAATGTATGAATGAGTACATGTTACTTCACATTCACTTGAACTTCTTACTGCTCCAGTCCTCTGCCTCCACCCATTCCTCAGCACACAATTCACTCCTGTGTTTATTTGAGCAGATGAATCATCTAATTTGACACAAAAGCAAGTGAACGTACTGGACAGTGTGGATTGGTCCTTCTGTGCTTGATCTGCTTTGAGCCAACAAGGATACTCAATATCTTACTGTACCTTCTACTAAGGCTTCTGCTTTCCTTACATTCTTGTCATGAATGACATAAAATACATTTTCCTTTTATTTGGTGCTGAGAGATTAGCAGTCTGAATTTGCCAAGCACTGAAATGCAGTGTTTCACAACCACTGAATGAGGAAGTCAATAGCAGGTCAAAGCTCAAACGCTGCCATTCTTGTTTCAAGTTATTTTCATTCTTAAGCAAATAGTTCACAGGCATAGAGTGGACATGGCACTTTCACATACTTGCTCCTGCCTGATCTGAGGAAACTGTATGCAAGGAAATATCTGCAATATTCAGGCCAAGAGGCTACACTAACTGTTACGGTCTCATCTTTATCCAGCGTTACTGCAGCTTTACCAATCTTCTTTTATGCAGAGGGTCTGAAAAGGTGACAAACAAGAAGCAGACACACCTATGAAACTGAGAAAACAGCCAGCTACCGAGACTTTGCACAAGAGGATGGCTGATAGAACACATAGGGATTTTACAGGAAAGTGAGGTTCAGGAACAAAGTTACTAGAAACAGAGGTGGAGTCAAACCTTCAAAGTAATCCTAAAGAGACATGGTTGGAGAGGCAATTCAGATTGTACAGAAAAGGTAACTAAGAGAGTGTCATAAACAGTATGTTACAGCCCAAACACAAAACTTTCAGCTCACTAAAAGAAGCCATTGCTGGAATTTCCACACCAAATGTCCTGGTAAAAAAACCCAGCAGCTTAACATCAGCCTTTCTGTAACTGATTTCAAGCTGTTATATATACTGCATTTGCAACATCCTTGCTTTAGAGTGTAGAACAACTGGACCAAAACCAAATGAACTACAAGGCAGTAGCAAATCATTGAGTGCTAATCCTACCTCTGGTCAGACAATTCATACATGTCAGCTGCAATCATTAAAGGTGCTGTAGAGAATACATTGGTGCTTGAAGGAGAGATGAATCTAGGTTTTTATTTCCGTTTCTGCAAATCCAAGCAGGACCTTCTCTTGGGGCTAGTTTGTGCTCTGTAGAGTTTTCAAGCTTGGTTTGGCAGTGCCAGGCACACCCCTGCATTGCTGCTCCAAATCTGGCACCTGTTGACTGCACCATTCCCAGCAACCTGCTGCAAAACCACTCCCAAGCTTCAGCCTGCAACATCTGCAAGGCCACCCGAACCTTTACAAGCCAATAGGGAAAGTGACAGCTATGCTTTTCGAGCTCTGACAGACTAACAGAAATGACAGAACTGACCAAACAGCACAAACTGGGGTTTCCCCTTGCAGTTTCTGACTAACTGGAAGCACCACAGAGGCCTCTGGAAAGGCAGTAAATGCAGGGAGCATTTTAGCAAAGTAAAAGTAATCGTAGTCCTTTGAGATGCTTAAATTGCAGGGCATCGTGGACTGTGTCCGGGTGATACTAGTATCACCTAATGCTAGCAGCTCACACTATTTGTGTGAACATTATGGTAATAACAAATCTCAGCACTGTGAATAGGAGAGCTGAAACAAATAAGGAAGGTCGAGTGAAAATCTTAGACAAGACATTATGTAAAATCTATTTTGTTACACAATAGTAGTTGAAGAGTTACTGCTGCTAGACATCAAGTGAAAGACAACTTTGAATGAGTGAGGAGGAAGCCTATAAGGTTGGCCAGGAATGCTTAATTGCATCATTCCCCCACTTAGGAACAGGCAGTACAGCAACACTGGTACTTAACATGAAGCACTTCCAAGGCAGAAAGTAGAAGAAAAGCTGGCAACAATTCTGATGGTCTGTTTTGGACTATGTGAACTCCCTCTTTATTTGAAGGAGGTAAAAATACTTGAGAGGAAAAATCAGAACAGGATCTCGTCTGTGGGATAAGTTCTCTTTAAATTGCACAGGAAAAGCCAACGGGAAAGTCGAACTCGTTAAGGTATAATTATTAATTTGGTTAATAAAAATTCCTATCAACCCCTACTTCTGAGAACGTACATGAGCCTGCTGTGAGGAAGGAGGAAATATTATGCACTGACAAGCCTCTGAGGACAAAAGGCCAGGTGCAGCGATGGCCAAAGGTGAAAACAGCTACAGCACTCACAAGAGAGGACGGCCACAGCCATACCACAAGAAGATAATATTAGACATCAACTGAAACAACATCAAACTGACAGAGTTCAGCTACAAGAATCCTATGAAACTTCATCCATAAGCATGGCTCACATTTCCATCAGAACCACAACACGACTGTGTGTGCAACTCGTACCACTTTTTTTATGAGGAACAGCGAATTATACCCAGTTACACTTTGTTCTCCCATCTACCCACATCATTTCAGATTAATGTATTATTATATCACTTCCATTTCAAAAAGAGAAGCTTTGTTTTGTGCCCACGCTTTAAAAACTCAGGCACACTGAACTCTGATACACGGATGTTAATTAGCCAACAGTTTGGATCTATTCAGCAGAAGACAATAACATACAGTAACATCTTTTGACCTCAAACCAGCAAGCACCTGGTAGAGTAACACTGGCTATGACTGTCAGAACATGCAGAATTCAGTCGAAGAATTTCTTTACAGCAAATCCTTTGGCTGCGGATTGCTGTGGTGAGGCATGCAGAGATTCAGTTCAGCCACAGATGGAATTTAAAACATATGCCTGAGAAAGGCAATGCCCTCACTGTGCCTCACACGGATTCTAAAAATACAAAGACAACAGCCAGACAGCTCTGCAATTGCTTGTAGTAAATATTCTAAGTATGACTTTAGTCAGTGTGTTTGGGTATATAAGGAGCCAAAGGCAAAACAGACATGAATCAAAAGGTGCCAAGGTTTTGTTCTAGATCAGAGATGACCAACACCTTTAACAGCAATCCCTCTGGAAAGCCTGTACTGGTGCAAGACTCACACAGCAAACTCTAGATAGGCAACTGGCTGCAAAGAAATTCCATTGCAAATCACCAAGTGCTGAAAATAAGACTCTCCATCTCTTCAGACGAGAATTCAGAAGAAAATTAGGGCAAGAAGATCTCCTTATCACCTGGACATTAATAATTTCTGCTGTTCCCCCCAATTTTATTTCAGTCACCTTCTGTATTCAGATCATGAGAAGAAAATGAGCAATGCAGAACAGAATGCAATGGAAAATAACCCGGAATTTTGAAACATGAAGTGTGAAAAATAAGATGCGACAGCCAAACTGGTTTTTTAAGTTAAGAACCATCCCAGCCTCATAAACAATCATCGACACCTCAAGATCTATGTTTTAAAAGAACTGAGCTTTTCAGCTGAAAGCACTGCCAGCAACTGAAATAGATCTATTCTCACATTTTTCTTCCAGCATAAAAGGAGAAAATTTCCCCATCACGTTACCTCAATGACCTGTCTGCTGAAGGAGTAACAAAAGAATTGGTGTTCTGCAACACCTTTGGTGCTGGTTGTATCAATAAGATTTAAACAGCACCCACCACACTACCACAACCATTATCGATGCATGACAAGCATAAGGAACAGAAGGTAACCAGTATAGCAGTTGTCTGTCATGCCTGTAGGGCACAACACAGCTTTGACTGTCATGTCTCTATCTGAACTGTAATTTTGGTGATATCACTATCAAAAGCACTAGAAATGACTGACTGCTATCAACTGTGCAGGCACACATGCTTCCTAGCATCTAAGAATCAATACTTTCTATTTAGGTTAGCAACACGGAACTGCACACCATGCTGCCGGGCTGAACCCCAGGGGTAAACACTGTTTTCCCACTGGCTCTTCTAACAACACAAAAATGGTTGCATGTCAAAGGCACCTTGCTGATCCTTCAGAGGTGGCTCTTCAGAGGGTTTCTATTACTTGATCTGAAGAAGCAGCTGTCTATGATAATGTAAGCCTAGAGAGTCAAACTTCAAATCTTCATTAAGTATTTTCCAGCCATTTTTCCTCCGAAATGAACATTACCACAAAAAAGCATCCAGTATCATCATCTCACAGATCATCTAGTTTCAACCCCCTCTGCCGTGAGTAGGGACACTTCTCACTACATCTGGTTCCTCAAAGCCCTATCCAGGGAAGGGGCATCTGCTACTTCTCTGAGTAATCTGTTCCAGTGCCTCACCACCCTCATCGTGAGGAATTTCTCCTTAAGACCCAACATAAATCTCTTTTTCAGCTTGAAACCATCCCCCTTGTTCTATCACCAGATGCCCAAGGAAAAAGTCCCTCTCCAGCTTTCCTGTATGCCCCTTCAGGTACTGGAATGCTGCTACTGTATTTATGTCTTTTCTTTTTGTTCATATTGTTTTATTAAAGTAGTTTTACTTTTTGTTTCTAGTCCATAAGTATCTCTTTCTTATTCTCATTCCCTTCTGGAAGGGAAGAGGGAATAATAGAGAGTATTTGACCTTCACCCAGTAACCAAAACAGTCATCTTGATGGATAAATCGGCACCCAGCTGGGACATGGTCTGATACGTTGCCCAACACTTCAAATCTCAGTTGGACAGATGTCCTGGTTTAGGGTTATTTTGTGCTGATTTGCATTTCTCGGGATCACCGAAGCACAGAGACATCAGCAGCAAATATTATGGTAAAGAAAAAAAATCAGGCATGTTATTGACAGAGAGTAAAGAAAGGGTTTAAAAGACAGAACCACGGCCAAGGGCTTTCCCCCACCCCGGCTTCTTTTCACCCTGCTTTGTCCTCTCCCAACATGAATATGTCACTGACCAACACCACTAAAATGCCACCAAGACACCCATCTTCTGAGACAGATCACACTTTGACAAGAGAGTATCAACCTCTCCCCACAGAGAGTCCTGAAGGGCTGGAAATTAAAACAGACTTCTCAGATGTTGTTGCTGAGCACACTCTTTTTAGAATTTATTTCAGAGTTAAGTGCCTTATGTTGTCTTAGTTAAGTGTTAAAATTACTTTGCTGTTTGTCCATTCAGGGTGCTCTGCAGAAGCCCCCGTTTTTGTGTGGCTTCTACCACGATAGCGTGGGCAATGACTTTTCGTGTGTACCTTGGGCTCCACATAGTGGATTTTGTTACTAATTGCAATTTCCATTTTTCCTTGGGGAGTATCTCTCTTTTATGCCAGACTGATTCTACCAGATTTGGAGGATTTCAGATCTTGTCACAACCAGATCATATTTTTACCATTTCCATACAATTTCTTACTTAATATCCTTCTTCTCACTACTGTGTGACATCAGATTAGGTATTGGGGCAGGTCTAGATGTCATGCAGCCACCTCAGCTCCTGGATTAGATGCCATTTTGCCAACACATGTTGCAGCCACTTAGCCTTCCTGACCCACATCACTTAGCTGCTCCCACTCTGACAACATGCATTGCAGAAGCACTGACAGCCACTGCGGCTGGAAAGCAGTATTATTAAAGCTACATTATTTTAAAAGCTACATTATTAAAGGTTTTATTATAATCATGGTAATTAAGAAACGGCAAGCACTTCCATTGTGAATTCTTTTGAGGGGTTAGTAGCTGGGCTTTGCTTTGAGATGGAATTTTGCACCTGGGTGTGAATGCCTTCTTTAACACAAGTAAAAAATAGGTCCGTTTTTTTTTCCCCTCTTTTCTCCAAATTTCAATGCTTAAAGAAATCCAAAGTGCTCTAACATACAGTACC
>JAOXOE010000405.1:10368286-10382917 GCA_028565055.1 Phoeniculus purpureus | reverse complement strand
AACCGGCTGCCCAGGGTGGGTTGTGGAGTCTCCTTCTCTGGAGACGTTTAAAACCCGCCTGGACCTGTTCCTGTGCGACTTTATCTAGGTGATCCTGCTGTGGCAGTGGGATTGGACTACATGATCTTCCGAGGTCCCTTCCACTCCCTAATGTTCTGTGATTCTGTATTTACAATGAGCTACAAAGCAGCATAGCACAGTTCAATAGCTCTACCAGCCAAACATAAACACAAGTCTACACAGTTTTTCCCTGCCATCCCTCCTTCTCCCCACCTTCCACTAAGAAATTACTAAGAAATGCTGTTCTTTGTTATGCTTCACAGATATTATTACATTACTGTGAAGGTGAAAAAAATACATCTGTGCCATGTAGAATCATAGAATCATTAGGGATTGAAAGGTACTTGATCTGTTTTCTGTAGTTTAAATCTACGCTACATTTGTCTAACCGAATTAAGTACTTGGCAATCCTAGCATTACATGTACAAGCATAGTTCCTTCATATTTGTTTTCCATTTGATGATGCCTTAATTGTTCACAAGTAATAATGTAACTGATTAATTTTCATATTTGAGCTGCAATTATGCTTTGAAATCTAATTTGTAAGAGCTGAGGTTGTCCTTTAATACAAACACCACAGACTTCTAAATTACAAACCAAATTATCCCCTGGTCCCTTTTTCCCCCTTCAGCACCCCACCCTCCACCTTTTCAGCACTTAGAGAATGCGACATCAGACTGATGTTTCTGCTGCACGAAAGTTTGGACTCAAACCTGCCTTAATTTCCTCCTGAGATGACAAAATACAATCACTGGCTGTGGCTCAAAAAGAACTTCAATTATGGTTTAGAAACAGCCAATGCTTTTCCATACCAGAAAGTATAATTCTGTTTCTGGAGCGGTTATCTAAGACTAAGCACTTCCACTTAATTTTGTGCAAGCTTGAGTCAATGAAGTCAAGTTTGACAAATATTTTTGTCCCAATTTTACAGTAATATAACTTCTGTATCCTTTCAAGATTTTTGGACACACTAGCGTACAAGAAAAGGAATAAACAGGCACAGGGGGCACTTCTCTTTTTCTTCCCTTTGAAATTAAACAGGCTTTCTCCCAAAGCTCTAAGTTCTGTACCTTAAAGGCATGTTCCTTTGGTGAAGTCTCACGACAACTGCAAATTCTCATTAGACAAAACCAGGCACTGAGGTTAACAGCAGGATTTAACACTGCCTTCCCAACTGCTGCAGTGTGTTCTGAAATACAGATTTAATAGCCACTGTACAACATACGTGTATATGAATTAATACTTAGAGTACTTTCTTTAAAAAATGGGGTTTTTAAATGAAGAAAAGAGTGAGATGACAGCATTTGCTTTGAGGTTTCATTGTGCTGCCACAAAATTAAGCTATTTCAGTCCCTTGAATAAGTATCTTAGAAATAGGAAACTTTGGATGTTCTTTAACACACAAAGCTGAGTAATCATTCTTGTTCTGAGTCAGTCTCAGACAGGTATTTACACTGGAGGAAAATGAAGTCTCTTTTCCACAGGGAAATTTTATTTTTTTTAAATTCCAAGCAAACAAGTGTGCCAATTTTTACACATCCAGGTGTAAACCCGGCTCAGGAAGACATTAAGTCTGAGTCTCTTTGAGTCATGCCAGCAGATGACGGGTGTGCTCTACAGGGCTTAAGGCAGCTGCCACTTAGGATAACAACAACATAATTTTTCAAACCTTGTACATGACTAATGCTACAATTTAGAACATCGACTCTTCAGATATGGAATCTGCAGATAAAATAATTTATGTTCAATTGCCTAAGCTTGTTCCAGTGGCTCAGCTTCCCGGAACCTCTCAAACGTCTCCTTCCTGTGTTGCCTGTAGTAACCATCCTTTAAAAGGAACCAGGTAAGATTTTCTTTACTTCAGTTACACCTCCTTTTAAGGACTCCCTTCAAAGGTTAAGGAGTCTTGATACATACACAATCATTCCCACTTCACCACACAATAAAAACCTCAGCATAAGATTCAAATTCAAAGAAATGTCCTAGCTAGTTTTAACTGTGTCTTATGGCTCATTTCTCTAATTACAATGTATATGCCAAGAATATTTTGGTATGATGACTCAAGGCCATTAGCTTAGAAGAGTTCTTGGTTGCTGAGTGTTAGGCTGCCACCTTGGGATTCAGTTGATATTGGTGGCCTGACTCATACTTCTCCGCAATATAATAAAGCAGATATTTCTAGACACTGCAGTACACACAGGATACAATACCCACTCCTTAAAAAAGTACATCTTAAGTTGTGCCCAGTGACGGGACAAGGAGCAGTGGGCACAAGCTGGAACACAAGAAGTTTCATTTAGATAGGAGAAAAAACTTTGCCGTGCAAGTCACAAAGCCCTGGCACAACTGAGAGAAGCTGTGGAGTCTCCTCCTCGAGAGATATTCAAAACCTGCCCAGATGCAACCCTGTGCATTGTGCTTTAGGCAGCCCTGATTTGGCAAGAGGGTTTGGACTTGGATCTCTTGAGGTCCCTTCCAACTCCAACAATTCTGTAATTCCTCACGTCATTGCTCTGAATTCATATAAGGAGGACTAAAATTAGGACTACGTAAACAGAATACAATGCTTCAAATATTCAAATTCTTTTAGCATCTAGGCACCTTGGAGAGCAACTGACTGATCATCACCATAGCAACACAAAGCAGCCTTGATAACTTGAATCATTATGACAGCATGAGATTTTCCAGCCTTGCATTTCTACAAAATATAGCAAAGTTAATGCAATATCCAAGAGAAAGTGGAGGGCCCAGGGGACAACGTAAGAGAGAACTCACATTTCTTGTTTTACATCCTGACCTCACACTGACAGTCAGGCTACACATTTCTCTGTGACACAGCCTGTTGTGGACTGGAAGAACAAAAGCGACAAAGGGCTGCTCTTGTTCTTGCCAGCTGAGCATTGAAAGCATTCTGTGCTGAGTGCAAAATACAAGAAGTCTTGTGCATTGTTTTCCTATAAAAAGCTGAGAAATTGCCCTTTTGCCAAATGTGTATTTACAGAAGAGCAGTGAAACCCTTTTGTACTCTGAGCCTCCAAGGCAACACAGAATAATGGCCAAAGCACCTAACAAAGACTTCACCTCCCTGAAACAGGTTCTACAGCTTCAAGAAACATGCTTCTTCATGCTTCTTATGACAGGGATGTCACTCCTAGGCTGCTAAAGATATGATGTTTGCTTGGCCAGAGCCTACTCTGCTTATTTTGTGGCTACCACATTACTCAGCCAAGTACATTCCTGCTCAGTTACTGAGGTAGTGATTTTGCCCAGCCCACAAGCACACAAGAGTTAGTAATTACCTAGATATCACAAAGGAATTGTTCTTGATTAAATGTTTTGAGCTTCCAAGGAAAAATATAAGGGAAAAAAAATTGTCCTTTTATTCCTCCAGTCCTGATACTACCTAAACACGGACATTTCTAAGAATAGTTGTGCTTTCTTGCTGTCGTTTCTGGCACAATTCTTTGCTGCTTACAATAAAATTACATTAAGCAAATACAGTAGATTGTATTTAAAGCCACTAAATATATTACTTCTAAAACAAAATAGCAATCATGAGTAAAATATATGCATCACATAAAAGGGCTTTTGCTCTTTGCCTAGGAAGTTCATAACTTACTGTGTCCTAAAGGTCATGGACACAATTGCACTGTGGTTTACAGTACAATTATTTTTAGTTTTTTGCAACTGTTTAATATCTTATGATCATTAATATGCATTTTACCTGTTTTGGAGTACACATGGCTTCCTTAGGAAGTTTTAGAAAGCATCAGTTGTTCTAATTGTTATATATAATTATTACTAATTTTACTTTCCCCAAGGTCCTTGGAGAGAAGGCAGCAAACTTTCTTTCTAAGACCTCAATGGCCACCACTCAACCCTCTGTGATCTGCACAATTTTGGGAGATACAAATCAAAACCATTTGGGTACACAAAAGTAAGCATAAAAATCAGCATGTCTATGCCATTTCCCATTGAGGTGATTACAAATGCCAGTCACCTGTGGAGATGAGCCCATGCACACAATCTGCACTCAAGTCAATAGGATTCAACAAGTGCCAAAGGCCTCCTCTTGCTTGGTATCTACGTTACATGAGACAGGTGATGCTGGGATATTTAGACACAGGAATGGATATCTGTTTTGCATCCACTAAAACTGGATATGGGGAAAATTATCTACATGTATAGAACACAGGGTGGAGTGAAAGACATTCAAAGTATGCTGATATTTCACAACTCTTGAGATTTATTTGAAGCCATATGCTTCCACCTACATACAATTTCTTTGAAGATGTCTGTGATATTTACTCAATTCCTGTTCCAACAGCATGTAAAAGCTTTTAAGCAAGATGTTTCTGCATTTCAAATATACTCATAAGAAATGTTGTCTTAAAGATACTAACACAGTGATACTCTTTCATGTGAAAACGCTCAAATATATTTAATCTGTTCAGCTACAAGCTTGGGGTTCTTATTCTAAAGAATTCCAGAGCCACAAGTCATAGTTTCAGATGTGAAAATTGGAAGGGTAGCAGAGGTTACAACATGTTTCTGAGACATCTAAGTACACACAACAAGCATGATTAAAGTCTATGTGCTTAAAAGATACCGCTAATCAAGTTGTAAAGAAAAAAATAATGTACAAACCCAAGAAACACCAGCAAACAGAGAGTTGCTATTATCAACAAGGTGAAGGGAAAAAGGAAATTAGGAGGCATTGCCATTCAGCTTTCAAGCACATGCTAAGCAGATACAAGAGCTTCCTTACTTTGAAGTCATAAGGGATTATGAAATTCTGAGACTGCAGATAATAGAGGAAAAAGCCAATCAAACAGCAATGCAGGCTTGTCTTTTAGTGGTGAGAAGGCAAAAGTGTACTATACTGTTTGAATTAAACACAAAAATGATCTTGGACAGTATTGCACAGCCCACTGCCTTTCCAACTCCATAACATTCAGAGAGCCATATGACTGAAACGCTAAAACAATTAGATGCTAACGGTGTTTCAAACATTAAGTCATTGTAATAATATCTAGATGATAGCCAATATGCTGTGTAAAATTTTAAGTACAAGTAGACTAGATGAAATTATCAGACTGAAAAAGATGCCATAGTCTGATACAGACTTAAACCATAGATCTGTACCAGCATCATCTCTCATCAACTTTAATCCACTAACAGTGTTTTGAGGTTTGGGATTATGATAAAGCATTACTACTGTTTTCTCTCTTTCAATGAAAGAAGTTATTTTCATTCCCAAGGACTGAATTGTTAAGTAACAAACATCCTGCTTGGTACTGTAAGACACATGTTGCTGTGAATGCTGTGGTTATGATTCTTATCTAATGCAATATATCAAAGTACGGTCTACTAAATAGAATTTCCTTAGAAGACCACTACCACATTTCTTAAGATATCATATCACAGCAGTTAAAACAATCACTGTAAGATCTCTGAAATATCTCAGAAGAACATTCAGGATTATGTTCTTTCTAAAAATCAACTACTAACTGGAAAAACTGGGCAACAATGAAAGGACTATTTGAACAAAATGAATTGCCTAATCAAGCCTCTGAAAAAGTCAGTTTCTCAGAGTATCAAAGCCCATCTATATACCTCATTACCAAAAGCCTAGGGGATTGCAAAAAAGGGTAGACTAATGAAGAAAAGGAGCAGGCTAACACAGGGCAATTCCTGACTTTGGAAAGGCCTAGGTAATCACCCAGGAAGCAGAGAGGAGGTACACGTGCATATCCATAAGAAGGAATCTAGGCTGGTGTTTAAATTGCACTTTTAAAGGGTCATGTAATTTGAATAACTCACTGTTTTGACACATCAGGCATTATTGGCTGTTCTTTTTTCCTTGAATCCATTGTTGGCTCTACAGGGGTAAGTACTACAGCAGCACATGAGACTATTGACTGGTACGAGTCTTCCCGGCAAACTGCAAAGACACAAAAAAAATCTCAGTGTTAAAGAGTGAACACAGTTTCTATTTCAAATATGTAAAGGAAACAGAAAAAGTCATACAGTGATAAATAAAAATGCAAATGATTAATCAGACTTCAATGTGATCGCCTGCAATGAAAACGTCAATTGTTTTTCACGTTTCCTAATGTGTTTACTTGGCACTTTTTTTGGCCATAGACAGCCCCATCATCACACACTAAGTTTTCCCTAGCACAGGATACAAGAACAAGTCTTCTCTAGTTCCCTGGTGTGTCCAAGTCCTAAAATGACTTGTATTTCCATAAATGACATCACAGAATATGATGCCCTTCTTACTCCTTTTTAATCACAAACTGAAAGTGACAATGAAAATTACCCAAGTTCTTCAGGCAAACCTTCCATCTTCAAAACTTTCATCCTCAGTAATAAAATAGATTTGAGAAAATTTGATTACTGACTTTTTTGTCTTCAACCTTTATATCTCACTTCAATTCCAAAAGGCCAATCCAAATGGTCTAGGAGTGATATCTGATATCTCAACTCCTGCTTTCCAGTAATACAAAGTATTACAGTGCTGGAAGATGTGACATCTGTGATAAATCACTCACGACACGACATAGCAACACTTAGAGCTAGAAGAATGATCATGTATTTCAGCTGAGCATCTGGCAGCACTACTAAATAAATACACAGAAGTTCCTGCCCTCCAAACAGACAACCATATTTGGTGCAAGTTATATATACTGCTAATTCTAATTTGTAAGTATCACTATAATTCAGCACCTAGCAGTCACCATTCTTGCTGATTTCAAAGGTACGACTTTCCTTCACAGCCAAAGTGTACCTTTATGAGCCAAATAATTGCTGGAATTAAGAGTTGGTTGTATGGAACAAAACACAGCAGCTTCTAAGAGTATATATTATCATACTTAGCTTATACATGAACAAGAAGAAAAGTGGTGACCTATGTTTTAAGCAGAAAGTCATACAGTATTTTCTATATACAACATACAGAACTATTTTATAGGAGAGTATATGTGCAGATACACAATCAGTAAGTAACAGCCTATAAAACAAGGATGACTGTGATAAAGTCTCAGCAATTCAAAACCAGAAAGAATCTATTTTACAAGCACATACATTTATGCAAGATTGTGACAGCTGAGAATATTGAATGCTGGCATTTATCTAGAAGACTTTTCCTCCTTTCCATCTTCCACAGTCAGGTACCTCCTTACTGTGCCCAGACAACATGCATTTTGTATAGCCCGTGTTCCTCTTACAACAGGAGCAAAACTGGAGTAAAACATCATCCACATTCCCTTGACTGGCTCAAGAACAGCTAAGCGGTGGTTTGTTACCCAGAGCACTCAAACTGCATTCAGCATGAATTCAGCACACATCAACAAGATATGCTGCATGCCTGACCAACACCCTGCAGCATTAACTGGTGGTTTAAGGGAGCTACAGAGACGATTTTAAGCAAAATGGCAAAATGGGGTTAGATATTTCTACAAAGACCTGAAAATTGCAAAGGGCTTTTTGTTTTCCCAGTAATTCTTAGCCATTCAGCCAGCAGCGCAAATGGCTGGAGCACAAACAGGTTCTAGCAAGAAGAAAATCTTTCTGTGGAGCACAGGTAATTATGTTTAATGCATTTGACATTCTCCACTACTGCCTATGCTCATCTTTTGAAATATTAACATGCACATTGTGGTACCTGACTAAGACACATGACCCCTGCTGAAGCCTTACCTTCATTTTACTTTGGAACCAGGACTACTCAAAACTTTGTCGCTGTCATAAGACACCCATCACCAAAACACAGTCATATCCTAAGAGAACTCGTTATAGTGCCTACAAGTATGCAAGTGGGATACTCATTATCACTTCATGCACAACCAATTAAGGGGGGAACTGATGCAAGACATATTGAACAAGGAAAAATACATCAGAAAAAAAAAGAATTTCAGGTGATTTTTTTATCACACTATGCTACAGGCAGACCACCTACTAGCAAGGTACTCTTTGGTAGGCACCAAGTAACGTACAAAATAGTATCTTCCCATTTCAACCAGTGAATGAATATGTGAAAATAAAAACATTTATGTCTATTTGACTCTTGATTTGCTGTCAAAGAATTGTAAAAAGACAGGTTGGTGAAACGGTCATACTGATCTTTTACTGAAATTTAACCTGAAATGGTGATTAAAAAAAAGAGTAAAGATAGTAAAGGATGAAGCAAATACTGATTTCTTCTTAATAGACCTGAGGTACCACTTGGCTATCTGGTTATTATTTTAGAACTTGTAAAAGACATGGTGACTATGGAAGAACTTCCCCTAGATCAGCCACTGTCCCTCAGGGAAGTTACAAAGAAAGATAAAATAGAAATCACAAGTAACGAAGATGACACTGTAGTCTCCTACCCTTTATAGAAAAATCATGAATGAATAAAAGTGTGAAATGGCTTTTGGTTTGTAGTGCTGTCTAGGAGTCGTATAACCCCTGATTTACAGCTGAAAACAAATCCAGTGGTAATGCAGTGATCCGAGCTCATGGAATTTTCTCTCTTCCCACTGCAGACAGCATTTTGGTCTGGCTTTTGAGAACCACTACAATTCCTCCTTTTTATCTCAAGTTTCTGTGCACAGTCATAAGTCATTATGATACAGTATAATTAACTAAAATGTCATAAAATAATGACAGCACAGCAGCAAGTAATTTTCAGCTGCTGGAGTGTATTCTCTTATTATCCGTTTGCAACATATATTAAAATAATGAGATCGGGCTTTAATGTGGACTCTCTGATTTAACATTGATAGGATGGACTTTTTTCTTTTTACTTGAGAAGACTGTTTTCATTCTACTCTTCAAACTTCTCTCAAGTGAGGCTTTTTTCTATACCTTTATTTTTTTTATCAACAAGTGGTTTAGATTATCCCTTAAAAAGCCCATTACTAAGTGCCCACATAACAGAGTCTTCATGACTATGTTAAATCCTCAAAATTTTACAAACCTCAGAATATCAAACAATTACACTAAAAGAATGCCGTTCACATAAATCCTCTCATGTGCCCAACCTGCATTTTAACAGCCAGCAAGAACATTACAAATTCAGCTGTACTATATGAATTAGTAAGGAAAACAGTGAAAAGAACAATCTTTAGTCATCTGAGCTGGTGTTGGGAAAAGCCATCGATGTGAACAGCTGCCCCAGCCTATGACATTATTCCTGACATGAGTGGGTAAGTTAATTCCATGCTCACCACAATCTGGGCACATCCATTCAGCCAGTTTACTCTTTGCATACACATACATCCACATCTTGTCTATGAGGATCTTATGGGAGACAGTATTGAAAGCCTTTCTGAAGTCCCACTACACAATACCCACTGCTCCCATAAAGAAAAATCTCCCATCTATTTGCTCCATTTTTGCAATGGCACATGAATATTAAGTACATGCTGCAGGTACAGGCTCATTATCACACTTGGTGTTGCATTTACCTCCAGAAGTGGGGGAGAAAACAAAGGCGTCAACATCAAGGGAAACCATGTTTTCTGTAACCTGCAGCAATTTGCCTACAGAGACTAATATTTAGTATCTCAGGATGTGCTGCACACTGGAAACCAGAAATAAACAGGTAATTTGCATACGAGATGCTCTTTTTCAGTACTGTTGCAGCCCCTTTATTCGTAATTCAGTCATTACAGAAATTTGCTACAAAGAGTAGTGAAATAATACAACTTGAGGAACATCTTTACTATGTATTATCATTAAAGAAGCACACTTTTCTTAGTTAAGTAGAAGACACTACATAACAGCTAGGAGTCACATAAAGGACAAGTTGACACAAACAAAACAAAAACTCTAACTTCATATAACACCACCACAGAAGATCTGTACTGGTTCTGAAGCTGCATAATTTCTGCACAGATTCTTCAGTTTAGACTTCAATGATGCGTAGAGCTTGTTGTCTTCCATTGCGAAGTGTTTTAAAAGTACCCCACATCCTTATCACTAGGAGTGCTGGCTTGGATTTACCCTAGTTGGTTTCAGCAGTCCCAGAACATCATTTGTTATCAAAACAGATTATTCTGACTAGAGAAAAAAACATTCACTTTTGCTTTCCCTTTGCTGTTTCTTCATTAGTAAGAATGACTAATGAAGCAGTTTTCTTCTTGAACCAGTAAGTGAAAAATTTGTAATTCTCTAAAGAGTAGGAGAGTAGGAAGCCCTCCATAGCTACCAAACACAATGTGTGTCTTCGGATAATAGATTCCTAAGCTCTAAGGGTGTCATTTACAGTGTTTATTTCAAACACTGCTAATTGTACACTTTTCTCCATTTTCCTTTTTTTTTTAATAAAGGAGAGAGAAAATCAGATTATCACCACTCACTAACACAAAAACTAAAGTCTCCCTTGACAGAAAATTCAAACGATGGTTAGATGAAATTAGCAGAACCACTATCTGCTTAGAGAAAACAGAAGTGACGTCTTCATAGGCAGTGTGCTGTGAAACATAAGGGACTCACGACACAAGGAGACAAAGTAAGTGAAGGATTTCTGGATTTAAAAAAGCTTGGTATTTATTGTGACAACTCAAAATACTTACGCTTGTGCGTGTAAAGTATCAAATAATCAGCTCTCATTGTTCAAGAGGCATATCAACAACTGCTTTACATATATTTATAACAGTTTTTATAGATACATAATATATACACAGATACTATTTATATATTATATACATACATATATATATATAGTTATAACAGTTTTACACCAAAAACCCAATTTCTTTGGTAGAAAATATAGGCAAACAGCTAGGAGCCGAGAAAATGCTAAACAGTCAACTGCCACTGCAGGAAACAGAGCGCTGAAGCACGAGAGAGCAGTATCTGGATCCCAATATCCAATCCCACATTCCTTTACTACTGAAGGCCAAAAGATATGTTTTAATTATTCCAGAGCACAGACTTGTTCTCTGATATTCCTGGTCCACTCATCAGATGCAGAAAAGAACCACTGTTGAAACCTGTCTCCTCATCAACCCCAGACATCACCTTCATGGAACACATGAAACTGCAAAAACTGTATGATTTCATTTCTGTACCCTCACTCTCAGTCCTGGAAACACAAACAAGTCTCTAAATACTTTGCTATTAAACTCTGAAGCCCAAGGAGAAATTTCAGTCTTTTTAATGCAACAGAAAATACCAAGTTGCTTTGCGTGAAAGCCACTTTGCCCTTCTACTTTAAAAAAAAAAGCCTAATTTAAAAAAAGTCAATAAAAGGCTAATTTTCCTCCTGCTTAATTCTAAGCTTGATGCTGGTCTTTAGGAAAAAAAAGGACAATTAAATAGATCTCTATTATTAGCTTAACAGTTATTCTAGGGCCTCTCGTCCCTTAGAAACTGCTAGATTTCACAATATTGGCCAAATGAACGCTTGAGAGAATGAGACTATACACTCACAGTCCCCAAAAGGGTTTTGTAATAATTCTGCAATAAAACCACAGGCCGAATTCTTAAACACAGCATAGTCACAACCTCAAATTTTGTAATAGCAACAATTACAGACCCATTATGGGCAAATGAATTACTTTCTATCAGGTTCTTATGTTTCCCAGCCCTTGTGTAGCATTCACCAAGGCTGCACACACACATCTGCTTCGTGCCATCCACACTGGCACCCAACAGTGAGGGGCTCCGAAAAAGGGATAAAGCAGGAGCCAGGGAATTCTTGTAGCACACCAGCACTTCTGCAGTGATTGTCTGCACCCCTGTTTTTGTAGCCTAAGTTGGTTTGTTGTCAAAAGCCACTGTGGTAATATGGTAATAGCCACATGTGAACTTGTACTCTGTGTAAGAAAGGGAGTGTGTGCTCTGATCACCTAAGGACTCACATGGTAAGCAATGGACACACAGACTACTAAAATAATCATAGATTATGGATAACGACAGTACTGGCATCCTACTTCTTGGGTGTTTTCTCTGGCATACACTATATGGACAGAATGACTGCAGCTTGGTCTCTATAGAAAAGGAGAGGCTCCTTAACTCCTGTTCGGTCTTCTCAAGCGGCCTCCTCCAGCTTACAATAGCCTGCAGATTTGCTTAAACAGGGGCATGTCTGTATTTACAAATACCTCATGGATTTTATTAATTGGCTCAGCTACTTCCATTCTTGTGTGAACTTGTACCATTCACAACATTCCAAAGCATCCAGTGCTCCAAAGCTCAACTACAGGTTAGTAAAGAAACATTCGTATTAGCCCACTTTAAATTTGCTACCAGCTACTTCCATTCTACTTACGCACTTTTAGTATTGAAGCTGACAATACACAATTCCTCCTTGTAGGGTTTCCAAGCAGGGTTTTACAGACTTTTTTTTAATGCTTTGCCAGCCATCTCTTTTTCAGGCTGTAGAACATGCATTTGTTCCTATATAAAACTTGTTGCATATCTCTAGCCACCCCACTAACCTCTCCATGAACAACTGCTTCCTGTTGCAACTTCTGCAAAGATGGGTAATTGCAGCGACATCAGGAGAAACTGTAACCACATCTGTGGAAAATTAAGTAGATTCATTTTTCAGCTGTAACTACTGTACACCTAAAACATGCTAAGTGTATCTACCTATGCCCAAGGCTGCTTCTAAAATACTTTCTTATTCACAGTGAAGTAAAAGCTAATATTGTTCCAAGCAGCCTACAGAGGAACTGCAAAAAAAATATCTTTACAAATAATAGCATTGTAGGGTTGGAAGGGACCTCCAAAGGTCATCTAGTCCAACCCCCGCAAAAAACATTGCTCAGAGCCCCATCAAGCCCGACCATGAATGGCTACAGGGATGGGGCCTCCACCACTTCTCTAGGCAGCCTGTTCCAGGGATCCACCGCCCTCAGATAAAACAACTTTTTCCTAATGTCCAGCCTAAATCTACACTTTTTCATTGTGAAACCATGACCCCTCATCCTATCATTCCATGCCCTGTTGAATAGTTCTTCCCTAGCCTTCTGACAGACCCCTTTCAGGGACTGGAAGGTCGCTATATAATCCCTCCAAAGCCTTCTCCTCTTCAGGTTGAACAACCCCAAATCTCTCAGCCTGCTTATTCTATATCCAGTAGGTAGGTATTGCTTATTGACATCAAAAAGTATTGTTTTAGTGTTAACATTCAGACACTTAAAATAGCAACCAATTTTCACTAGCTCTTGGCAACACTATCAGGCAGGGTGATATCATGGGCTTGTAATTTAGCACTATAGCCTGTGACTTGTTGAGTGACATGGATGTGAATATAAACCGCACGCACATATGAGGGAAATGTGATGGAAGACTAATGATAGGAGCCTTGCCAATCACATTTAATTCTGCCAAACTGCAGGAAGTCACATATCTGAACAGTATGAGTTTCAGATGGAAACATAAAGACACCCCCTGGTAATAGCCATAAGGTACCAGAAAACGGGAAACGCTTGTCTCTCCTCCTACAGGATATGGAGGAAATCCCAACTGGGATTTCACCAGCCTCAGGAGCCATCTGCCTCCAAGCACCTTTTCCAGCCAAGACCAGAATCTTCGTTTTAGTTCTAGTTTTGATCATGTTTGGGTTTCTGTTTAAGCTATCTGATGCCTTCAAGAAAAGGAGAGAAACACGAGCGACTGTCACACTGGCATCTTAAAAGGAGGAATATAAAAAGACCTGCAGGGCATTTCTGTAGGCACAATACAAGCCCCTGAAGGAATGATTACTCTAACAACAATATCCTCAACTGTCATTCACTGCAAGTAAAACTGTCAAAACTCAATAGCAAGTGTTTTCAAGAGCATAGTCTCTTGGCTTCAGCTATTATTCTTGGCCTAGCTGAAGTAAAGACTGACAGGCAAGCAAGAGTAATGTATTGCTTTTGATTAAATGGCTGTAGCCACCAGACATTAATTTTTAACAATAAATACACGGATAAACCGCCAAAAGCATAGATTTCCAAGAGAAATACTAAATACTAAATAAAGTCACATCACGTCTTCTTGCATTTTCTAATGAAAGCTCACCAGAAAAAAGACAAGTTAAATACTTTTGTTTTGCAGCGTATTGGTTTTCTGAGGCTATTTGGTTTTCTGTTAGTTCATATTGACAGCCACTAGCAGGAGCACAAGATACGGCTGCCAGGAGAGCTGTTCGTCTTCTCACTCACAGAATGACAGCCTTTGTCAGCCCTAGCGACAAGCAACACAGTAACTACAGCAGCACATTTGTCACAGCTGTCACTCCTGACTCATTCCTTCTTTCAAAGAGGTCACTCCTATCACCTGTATCAGAAACTGACACCAAATACTGGAACAGTTAGAGGATTCCCAGGGAACACATCTTCATAGCAGCCCAACTGAGGCTGTGTGGACTGGATGATTAGGTGGTGAGGTGGATCGTGAACTGACTGCACGAGATAAGCAAGAGAGTGGTGGTCAATGGGACAGAGTCTAGTTGGAGGCCTGTATCTAGTGGAGTCCCCAGGGGTCAGTACTGGGACCAGTTCTATTCAACCTATTCATTGATGACTTGGATGAGGGATTAGAGTGCACTGTCAGCAAGTTTGCTGATGACACAAAGCTGGG
>JAOXOE010000405.1:10318574-10363537 GCA_028565055.1 Phoeniculus purpureus | reverse complement strand
AACCGCTGGCGGCGTGCGCACCTTACAGCACCAGCGTCCCCTCTCCCCATCACACCCCCAAGCAGGAGGGCAGCGCGTTACCAGGTCGCTTCAGTCCTCGGACTGACAAAGGGCAGAGCACACACGCGGTTCTGTCCCCTCCTCGGCTCCGCGAGGAACAACAGGGCTTTCAAGTTGGGTTTGGTTTTGTGTAGCAACTTCTCCACCACTGTGCAATCCTTACTGACCCCCTCCAAACCCTGGGCATAAACTGAGGATCTCTGCAAACATGCAGGCACCAAGCTGTGGGGGTCCTGCCGTGGGCACACGCGGAGTTCACCCGACACGACTCAGTACGAATCAGAAAGCAGCGCTGTCCTTAAGAGGCTACATCCTCACTACTCACCTAATGCCTCCTGTGGGTCCCACACTCCACCCCAAGGCGGAGGAGGTGACAAAGCAGAGCTGGAGGCTGCTCCTGGAGCCTGGCTCTTGCACACACTAGGGAGAAACGAAGCTGAAAACTTGGGCAGGGGCAGCTGGAGATGCAGACAGCTTGTGGCAAGTCTAGGGGAACTACCTGAAGACACTGCTGCTCGTCATCTCGCTGGAGATACGACTGGGCAACAGATCAATCTGAGAGAACTGGACTTGTCAGAGTCCAGCACCCACCCCCTTGCTCTCTCCCATTTCTCTGCTAGGACACCAAGAACTGAACTACCAACTTACCTCCAGTCCACCCACCTTCCCCAGTCACCTGGGGTAACCTCCCCGCTTCGCTCTGGCACACTGCGTCCTCCTCAATCTCAACTATGAGTTGTGTAAAGGTAGAGCTGGCCATTCTGCCTTTATCCTGAATCATCACATGAGGGGGAAAACCTAAGGACCACCAGAGATAACCAGAGTGCAAGAGCAGAACTGCATAGGTCACTGTATGGCTTTGCGTGGGGGTCGTGCAGGGGTGACAGCTGAACCGTGGATGCTGAAGCCATGGGCAATAGCAACACTGTCTCTACCATCAGCCAGGAAAAGCTGGTGCCTCCCTCCACTTTGTTGTTTGGAGATTTTGAGGTGTATTTGTGGCTCAACACTGGGATACAGGAGTTGGTTTGGGTCCTCTGAGAGCTTCGAGGCTGACGTGGCTCTGTGCAGAGGGAAGGGCTGACGCTGTCTGGCTTTTTAACAGAGACCACCCCGTTCTCATGGCGAAGGCTGTTTGTGGCAGCCTGCTGGGTCGAGGGGTGTGCTCTTCTAGCAGCTCCATTTGAAAGGTACTAGAGGCTTTAGACTCCCATGGGATGAGGGTGCTCAGCACTGCCACGTCACGGTGAGCCAGAGCCTGGGCTCAGGCAGCAGCAGCACAACACAGAAGTTGTCCAGGGATGGCACTTGGATTTCTAGAAGGAGACAGTGGCTTTGAGCAGGAGGCTCCAGACAGGCAACTGTTACGCTGGGGGGAGCCACATGCAGCCCCCTCATAGTAGGAGAGTCCTGGTTTAATGTAAGGCCAAGAGGGAGGTGAGAAGGGAGGTGAGTAGTCGCTGCGGGGGCAGGAGTGGGGAGTTAAGGCTTTCACAGAGAGAGAGGTTTCACCTCCAGCTCTCGCTACCTGAATCCCAAATAGCCTGAACCAAACACTGTCCCTGCTTCAGCTGGAGACCTCAGCAGGGAACTGGCAGCTGCGGGGAGACTGGGCTGCAGCCTGAGGACTGGTAGCAGCCCTCCCAGAGCAAACACTTCAACAAGGCTCCCTCGCACTGAGGGATCCGGACGGGTCAGCCTTTTGTAGAAGTTAGCCAGCAGTGTGAGCAGGGTGGCCACAACGTGGCTCCTCCAGTGCCCCCCTCCCCCTTTATTTAAAACTATCTATGTATTTAACTTTTTTTTTGCTAGTTTTCCTCAAAAGAAAACACTACAAAAACAATTCCCTCACCAAACCCCAAGCCCTCTCCCTGGGAATTGCTCATGAGGGGTCTGTGGTAACCTGGATCACAGTGCTGCTTTTGTTTTAAATTTCCTTCTCTCTTTTTAACTCCTCCTGCTGCCAGGTTTGTTTCCACTACACAAAGCAAGAACAACCCTGCTGAACAAAACGCTTGAAACAACAGCATTGCACGATAAAACGGGTGCGTAAGGAAGAGTTACTGGAACAGCCCCAGACAAGGGTTAACGGAAGCAAAGGGCTAAAGACTACTAGAAGCAGGTTTTCCTTAGGATTTAAAAGCCCCTCAAACCAGCTGTGACAACTTCTGTTCAACAAAACCACCACCTCAGGTCCCTCTAACTTCCACTGAACTGCAGGACCTCCAGGTTTTATTAAAACTTCAGAGATTCAAAAAGGGGTGAAGTTCTTCAACCACAGGAAGAGGAATGGTCTTGGGACGGATGAGGGAACATTAAAAAAGTCCTAAATCTCGAAGAGTATTGCTTGAACCCCGGACTAGCAAAATGGATGTGCTTTATTAGAGGGTGAGCTCCGAGCGGCTGCACACGAGGTGCTGCCTGGCAGCTTTTACAACACCAAGGATGCTGTGGTCGGTGAGTTCTCCAGAGAGCACCAGCCTTCGGGCCCTACGGCTAAGCCAATGCCAGCATGGGCAACAGGAGGCAAGTACTGCATCGCAGTGCACAGACAGCATGCGGCTACTCTGGAGGTGCCACAACATCGCAGGGAGCCCCTCACCAACACAGAAATGAAAGGTTACAGAAAGCCATGTCCCGCAGACCCTCAGTCTGAGGTCAACAGGAGCATTCCCTGATCTAAGAGCTGCAGGGTCTGGTCCAGAGCAAAGAGCTGGCTGTGCAGTAACTCAGCACTTAGAGCCATCGCGGCTGCTAAGCTGGGCTCCAAGTTACTGACTGGTTGTGGTGCTACAGGGATTTATTTTTGTAAATTACTTTTATGGGTTTTTTTTTTTTAGAAAGATGGTGCCTTCTGACCAGCCACAAGATGGTCTGGACTGTAGATGCAGCCTAGCAGCAAACTGGTATGGAATGGGTGTGCTGTTCCCAACGGGGTGCACATGGGTTTGGTGTGGGTTTTGCATCTTACTTCTTTTGGTCTGAGAAATGAAACCCTGCCCTGCTTGGCCTCCGCAGCCACCTCTGCTGACAACAGAGGAATTTCAAGAAATCAACTTAATTTGATCCCTTGTAGTCAATTTAATTTGATTTCTTGTAGGCAGAAGAAGCTTAAACAAACAATTTACGGAGCGCCCTGAATTCTGAACTGGCTTGGTAGCCCATTCCACAGGCTTCGGCTCCAAACAAGCTCCCACCCACCTCAAAGCAACCCCAGCGGACCTGCTGTGCCTAAGCAGTAATTTTCGAGGGAGAGGCAGGGCCTCGGTGCTTACAGAGAAGGAAATACTTGGGGAGTCTTTCCCCCTGCCCAGCTTTTACCCGGCTCTTGCCACGTAACCTTGCAGGGGGCAGAGTGGTTGGGTCTGCCGAGGTCTGGCATGGAGACCCATCCTTGGAAGGCAGCGGTGGGATGGGGAGAAGAGCCGCACGCAAAGTCCGTCCTGCACAGGACCAGGGAGGTGTGAGGGAGTGGTGGCGGCTGCCAGCATCCAGTCTGGGCAAGGGAAAACTTCTCCTTCCTCCCTTCCTTCCTTCCCTGCCTGCCCCAACAGCATCTCCTTCAGCTCTGTGTGCCAGAAGCCCTTCTCCTTCCAGTTGTCTCAAAACTACATGAAAAAGCTCTATCTAGTACATAAAAACAGAGGAGGGGGGCTGGTAGGGGCGAGGGAAGGGGGGGTTTGCTTTGCTCATCGGGGCAGGGCTGGGGAGGTCGGGATGTTTTGTTTTTTATCCGTCACTGAAAAAATAAAACAGTCCGCTGTCCAGCAGAGGCTGCTTAGACTCTATCCCTCCTTCCCCCCACCAGCTCACTCGACGTGGACCTCTGTCTCAGGCCTCTGCAGACACAGCTCCGCCGGGAGGAAGGCTCCCTGGCCGAGGGCCGTGGCGTAAGTCCTACTGTGCATGTGGGAAAAAGCGGGGGGCACGAAGCCCCCTCCTCCAGCGTAGCCCCCTCTTTGGTGCTGAGGCATGGTATGGTAATCCTCCAAATTATCATACTGGGACACCACAGTCATAGTGCTTTGGCGTTTCCCCAGGGTTTGGTAGGGGTACAGGAGGGCAGAGTCCCTCTCCACGGGTTCGGGGTGCTGCATGCGGAGACTGTGGCTCCGCTCAGGTTTGGGCGGTGGGGCCATGGGGGGAGCAGAGTGCTCCTCGTCCTTGTAGCAGTCTCTCGAGTGCTTCTCCATGGATGTGGCGACTCTGGCTCGAGATCTCTCCAGATCCAGCCTGTCCTCCACCAGCCTCACCTCCTTGTGGTTCATCCGCAGTGTGTCCTGGCTCGTTGGGACGTACTTGCTGCCCGAGTGCTGGTAGCCGATGGGCTCAGAGGGCTCTGGGCCACCTTTGGGCCTGTACTCAGGGTAAGGGGGCCCGTTCTTGGATTCAGGGGGCTGCCTGTGGCTCCCCTCCTGCTGCACGTGTGTCCGGTGGTCACCTGTGTTGCAGCCTGGCTCGTGCAGCTTCCTGCTGCGGATGCTGCTCTGCTTCTGCGGCAAGGATGGCTTCTCGGGCTGCCCATTCCCGTAGGCGCCATGGTAGTGGGCTCTGTCCATCTCCGGCTCAGGGTGCTGCATGTAGTAGCGCTCATCACCCTCAGGCGTAGCTGCCTTGGCTGGGTATCTCCCGCCCTCCTTCCCCTCTGCCACAGTGAGGAGGCCAGTTTTCCCAGGATCCGATTTGCTGCGCAAGTGAATCACATCCAGTCCCCCCAGCTCCTCCTGCAGCAGCGGCGCCACGTTATCATACTGGGACATCACTGGTCCTTTGACCTTCTGTCGCGTGCGGCTCTCCCGGCGAATGGACTGCATGCGGTACTTCTCCATGTCCTCCAGGTCCCATGACATGTACATGTGCTTGATGTCGGGGGCAGGCGGCACGTCCCTGCTGACAAAGCTGTGCTCTTTGCCTGCCAAGGGGCCGATGAGGCCGCCGCGGGGGTAAGCAGCCAGGCTGGGGTAGCGGTATAGGCCCTTGCTCTGCAGCCGCGCTGCGTATGACGTGAACTCCCGACTGGGCAGCGGGTGGAAGGGCCTGACCCGCACGGTGCTGTAGGGATCCAGGTCATAGAAGCTCCCATCCGTGGCGGTGTAGTAAGAGGATGCAGAGGAGCTGGAGTAAGGGCTGTACCGATAATGCACCCGCCCGTTCTCGAAATAAGGCTGCAGCTGTGTGACGTGGTAGTCGGAGTGGGGCTGATATGGCTTGTACTGGTAGAGGGGCCGCGGGCAGAACACCGGCTCATCGTCCGGAGGTACCTCAGTGCGGGAAATGGGGACTGAGCGAATGGCAGAGGCAGCAGCAGGAGTGGGGACATGCAGCGACTGGACCCTTCGGATGGTGGGGTAGGGCGGAGCCTCCTCAGCGTAGCCGGTGTTCCGCAGCCCCGTGGGGCTCACAGAGGATACAAACTCCGTCCGGCTGCGGGGCTTGGAGTGCAGCGCGGAGGTGCCCTTCCCCTGGGTGGTGTAAGTGTTGTAGCGAGTGCCCGCTGTGGTGGGGGTCTCTGACCGAGGTGGGTAGGCTTGGTGCTGCTCAGGCTTGCCATGGTAGGAGACATGAGGAGGGACGCTCTCAGGTCTGTACTGATGGACAGAGGGTGGTTTGTGGTGCAGGTAACCATCCGGCCCTGGAGGCTCGGGGACACTCTCTGGCTTGGGGTGCGGCACATACACAGCCTGCAGGGCAGAGTGCTTGGGCGGGGGGGGTGGTGGAGGGGGTAGCAGGGCTTCCTCCACCGAGGAGGCGAGCACGGAGGAGGACAGGAAGGCGTGGTAGTTGGAGTTGTTGATGGCCTCTGTGTTGTTGGAGTGCATGGCGGCAGCAATTTTGCTCTCCAGTGTTCTCACTGGTGGTACGGGGGGTGTGAAGCTGTAGGAGGCATGAGCAGGGACGGACTCAGAGCGCAGGTGCAGTGGGGGAGCTCGTGTAGCCTCCCGGGGCTTTTCCAAATGGCTCTGGTGGCCTGTGGGCACTGAGGAAGAACAGCGGGTGGTGGAGCTGCTTTCTGGGACAAAACCAGGAGTAGGCTCAGGTGGCTTTTCAGGTGCAGTGGCGCCCCATACCTATAGGGAAGTAACCAGCAGAAGTCAGATGAGAGTCTTCTCCCTCTCCTGTTCTGTAGCTCAAATATCACAGTTGTTCCTGTGGCTCAGCTGAACTTAGGGTTTTCTGTGTCTGCTCTTGTAGTGTCATAGTAGTAGTGTGTGGTGTAGTGTGGTGGGGGTCCTTGTCTGGATCCCCATGGGTCCCATCTGGGTTGCCATTAATGTTGCGGGTCAGAGACCCTCACTGTATTTCAACTAAGAGCTTTTAGCTAAAGCATCAGGACATGAAGGGAGGATTTAACAAATCCCCTGACAGATCTGCAGGCAATGGAACAACTGACTTAGCTTGTGGAAGAAAGGCACCAAGACGTTTTGATTAACTCCCCCCACCACATATCAGAAGAAAGCCCACACAAGATGCAAGTCACTGAGGGTGAAGCAGAGAGGGTGGGGCAGACACTTTTCAGCTTTTTAAACCCAAACTTTAAACTTTTCTGCAGAAAACACACGAACGAGACCGACAGAGTCTGCTCAGCTTCTGAAGCAGAACAGCTCTCTGCTGTGGAGGGTCAGCCAAGAGATGTGTGGGCTCTCTACAGCAATGGGTTAAAGCTTTTGCACGGTGCCCACAGTGGTTTGTTAGCTGGTCTTACTTAACCAAAATGCACCTGTAGTTAAACTACCTCCTGCCCTTTGCCTTTGGCCAAACTCTCCCAGAGTCCCCATGCAGGGGCACCGCAGGCAAGGCTGGGGGAAGGACCACCTACCTGACTGGAGCTGCTTGATGCTTTTGCAGAGGCCGCTGGCACTTGTCCCATCGCCGACTGGTGGTCCTGCCTCTGCGGCGGGGTGGGATGGCTGGCAGCAGGTGTGCGCTGAGCAGCTGGAACTGTGATGTCTGCCTGCACTGTGGCTGGGGCTGCAGGCCCACGGAGCGGCTCAGAGGCTGTTGGCTGGATGGTTGTTAAACACGGCATCGAGGCCGGGGTGCTTTTCTCCCCAGCAGATACAGGAGGAGGAGGAGGAGGAGGAGGAGGAGCAGGAGGAGACTGAAGTTTGTCTTCAGCTGTGCAGATAGGAATGTGGTGCTTGTCCCCAGACATGCATGCACGGAGGTGGGGCTTATCTACAGACAAGTCTGCTGTGGGTGCTTCCCAGTCAGGCAGCGCGCCCGGAGCGTGGTGGTGTGTGTGCTCCCAGTCCCCAGCATGGGAGGGAAAGGGTTCTTTGTCCCCTGCTTTGCCAGGATGGAAGTTGGACTGCTCCTGCTCTGCATCTCTGCTATCAAGCATGTCCCCAGGCATGCCAGTGTGGAGAGGTGCGGGGTCTCGGGCCCCAGGTGCACCTGGAGGGTGGTTCTGATCCCCAGGTGCGCTGCTACCTTGGAAATCCTGCTCTACTGGTGCACCAGTCTGGAAGTGAAGGCGGCTCTCGGGCAGACCGGTATACAGGTGGAGCTTGTCTGGAGCACCAGCAGAGAGATGGAGCTTTTCTAGAGCTGTGCCAGCTTCCGTCTCTCCATAATTTGTGCTTTCAGCATGAGCATCTCCTGGCCTTTTCTGAGACTGAGCGGATGCTTGCTGTGCGGACTCGGCTAACGCTAGGGCTAGCATGCGCGCTGCGTTTTTCGGAGGAGGAGGAGGGATAAGAGACACAGAACTGACGGGAACAGGATCCTGGGGGGAGTCGAGGGCAACTGCTCCTAATGGGGGGAAAATCGAGAGAGAGAGTGATTTTATGTTACCCAATAAGGAGAGCGACCTAACCTTAACGTCTATTATAGAAAAATAGATGCTCTCCACACTTTCCCAGTGGCAATTCCTTCTGACGTGAAACACTCTATCTTCTGTCTCACATGCAAACGCTGCTCAACAGCACAGCAGTTCATCACAAAAAGGAGAAAAAAACCCACAAGAGATTGTCTAAAGGCTCCTCTTGCATTTCTAGAGAGGTAGGAAGTAGGTAGCAAAGAACAAGATACCCTTCTACACAATTTTGATCATAAGGTTTTAGAGGCAAAAAGGTCCCTTCTTCAAGTGTTGGCAGACTTTTAATTTTTTTTAAAAAAGCAAAGTCTTGGATGGTCTATTGGCTGAAATGATTGAGAAGGACATGCTACAGATTTTCACGTATGACAGGATGGGGCGGGGGAAAAGCAGAATAGAAAGCATTATGGAAAATTATCCGAGCTTTGTGTGATGTAGGGAGAAAGCAGAGGATAAGACCTTACTGATCTGCACAGCTCTGCAAGACACTTGTGATCAGAACCGACGGGCAAGCCCCTCTCCTAAAGGCACGCAGAGGAGGACGTTTGTGAGAGCAGGTCCCCTTGGGAACTTAAAGAAAGAATGGAGGAAAATGCACTGTACCTGGCTGTGTGTGTCCACTGGGTACAGTCTTATTCTGACTGCTTGGCATTGGTCTCTCCCCTTCTTCTGGCAACTCTGGTTTGCCAGCAGCCACTAGCTGGGCATGCTGCAGCTCTTGGTGGGCTCCTTCCCCTGCTCCTGTTTCACTGTTTTTCAGGGGCAAGGACATCTGGGTTGGGGACCTGTTTGTGGTTTCAGTGATGCCAATGCCTTTGCTCCAGCTGGAAGCGGAGTTGTTTCTGGGTGGGATGGGAACTCCTCCAATCGTTTCTGATATGCGGCTGGGCAGCGTGAAGGAGACTGGTTCTGATGCTGTCAGTGGTGGAGATTTCATGGGCTTTCGCCCCATCTTGGGTGAGAAGGTGGGGGGTTTGCAGGCCTTCTCTTCTGTAGGGCTCAGGTCCATAGTAAAGAAGGGACTCATCTTCTCTTGGAAAGGGGAGACTGGCTCAGAGCTTGTGGCACTGCCTGGTGTCTGGGACTGGCTGCCTGATTCTAAATCCTTCTTTAGCAGGCTTGACTTCTCCTTATTTACACCGACTGACTCTATCAAGGAGGTGCTGCTGTCCAGGCACTCGGACTCTGCTTGAGGTGGACTGCACTGAAAGGACATCGGATCGAAATCCAGGCTGGCGACTCCAATATCCGGTGGGCTCAGGTCAACGTCTTCAGAAGATCGAGGAGAAATCAGGGCAGGGACGTGGATTAGCCCCTCATCTCCATCACTGTCGTCATGGGGAAGGTTGTCGTAAGAATTGCAGCGGTTCATGTTTCCTAAGAGCTCTCCATTAAAAGAAGCAGACAATGCATCACTACTGGACCTGGGTCTTCGGGGTCGGAACAGTTTGGACTCTCCTAGGAAGGAGCAGATACATGGAGGTTAGTGTCAATATCTTACTGTCCAGGAGTTGGTTTTAAACTAGTAAGGCAAGGCATTTACTACATTTGCTCAAACCCTTTTACAGCTACTTGATTATTAGCAAGCCCTGCCTTTACTGGGGAGTGGAAGATCTGCCCCACTGTAACAGCTGCAGTCAGCGATGTCAAATTGCCCTTTGAAATCCAGACACATGAAAGGGGCAGGTACAGCTCTGTCTTACCATCCACAGCATGCAGAGAGGTAAGTGATTCTTCACTTTTCGCCGAGCGAAGCGTCCCGCTGTCTCCTCGTCCACCTAAGGAAACACAACCGAGACAGTGAGAAGCTGAATTAGAAAAGTGGTTTGTACTTGGCTGTGGAATGGTGCTAGCAAAAACACAGCTGGGTTTCTAGTAACAAAAACCCTGTCCTGAGAGGAACATCTGTGCTTTTTTTGTTCTAAGTTGGGTTCTTCTGGCTTGTTTTTAGAATCAGAGAATCACAGACTGGTTTGGGTTGGAAGGGAACTCCAAAGCCCTTCAAGAAAGACACATCTACACAAGTTGCTTTACAAGTTGAACCTCAGTACTCCAAGGAGTCAGTCTTAAAGGCTATTTCAACAAATGTGTTTATTATATGGAATATACATCATCTCTTGTATTACACAGTATATGGCACCAGGGAGAAGATGGGATAAAGTTCTCACTGGCCCATGTTTAGGGTTCTATCTCAGAATCTCTTTGGTTGGAAGAGACCTTTCACAGAATCACAGAACATTAGGGATTGGAAAAGGACCTCAAAAGATCATCCAGTCTAATCTCCCTGTCAGAGAAGGATCCCCTAGATCAGCCACACAGGAACATGACCAGGCAGGTTTTACATGTCTCCAGAGAAGGAGACTCCATAACCCTCTTAGCACCCTTCCAGTGCTCTGCCACCTTCACTGGGAAGAAGTTTCTTCTCATATTGATGTGGAACCTTCTCTGTTCCAGCTGACACCCACTGCCCTTTGTACTATCATTGGGTGCCACTGAGCAGAGCCTGGCTCCATCCTCCTGACACCCGCCCTTTCAGTATTTATCAACATTAATGGGGTCACCCCTCAGTCTCCTTTTTTCCAAGCTAAAGAGACCCAGCTCCCTCAGCCTTTCAGATCATCAAGTCCAACCTTTGACCCAGCACTGCCAGGTCACCCTAAACACACTTACGGTCTGTTTTATCACAAAACCACACTGTTGGAAAGAGACGAGAGAAAGAGTCAGCTGTAAATGGGAAGGGCTGACAATTCAGTCTGTGCACAGTGGATGCTGCTACTGAAGGTGGCTGGATGCCTCCTCCAGTTACACTGGTGCAGCGTTTGAGGTGAATGTGGTTCTTATTTTATAATACGAATGTCAGAAGGAATTTTGCTGAGATTTAGTGCAGTGGTGCCCACACACTGTCTTTCAGAGCTACTCAGAGAGAAGCGTTAGAGGTGTGTGGGCTCGAGCTCCCTAGCTAAGCGCCATCTGTTCAGGACAGACAACAGCCGAGTGAAGGTGTGATGCGCAGCTTGAACACTAGAAGGAGATAAAGGCACAGTGTCAGCAGCAACTGGGCACTGCTGAACCGACCAGGCTTTCTGGAAGCTGGCTTTGCCCCCTCACCTGCCAGGGCAATGGCTTTCATTTCCGAGGGCTCGCTGGGATTGCGCTGCAGCTTGCGTTTGGATACAGATGAGGATTTCCCCAGGTTGAAGAAGGATCTCCAGCTGCCAACTGGGGATTTCTTCATCTTGCTGGGTGGCCTTTTCCTGGTTGGAGAAAACAGAGCAGGTTGCTGGAGGGGGAAGCCACATTTAGTTCCTGTTGTAGGTTGTTTGCTATCAGTGCTGTCTAGTTTCTGCTGAAACAAAGCTTAGAACATTGATCTTTTTTAAATAGCTGGGGATGTTTTCCTTCTTATAGCTCAGCCCTGAAGACTCACTGGGTAAATTCCACCAAATTCTGCAAAGCCTGTGCCATGTGGGTGAGCAAAGGCTCCACAGCTGCACAGAGCAGCAGCTATGGGATGGCTTTTGACACCCAGTTCTCTGAGGGACTGTGCAGCCATCCAAGGAACTGAGAAGCATCTCTCACTCAGGCTGTAAAATCACAGTCGTGTCCTCCTGCTGCTGTATTTAATTTCAAGTGTCATCAAGTCTGTCCAACTGCTCCAATTTAAGGGGAACCTGGATTTGTTACAAGCACTTAGTGCTGAAATCTGGAAAACCTCAGCAGTTCCTGGTGTTCACCCTGCTCATGTTTCCGTGTCCACGGCGAGTACAGGCACCTGTATGCACCACAGTCATTTAACGATAACTCTGCTAATAAGGAGGGAACAGTGCTGAAGTTATACAGCCAAACCAAGTCCACCAGACAACTAATGAAAGCTGAAGCCTCACAGAATCCAAAGCAGGTGGAAAACTGGCTGCAATACTTTACTATGCCTTGTGGAAGGCAGGATCAGCAAGGTTTTGCTATAATACTACTAAAAAAGAAGTTACGACCCATACTGGAAAGGAAACTCGTCTCTACCTTTCAGATGGAAAGTCTATGACCGTGTGGAATTTCCCCTGTAAAGCTGCAGGACCTTCTCCTACTTCAATGTACTTGCTGTCAGCCACGATGGGAGAGTTGATCTGGGCTTGTGTCCGTGCCTGCGCCTCCTCCAGTGTGAGCAGCTTTGTGGAAGGAGAGGACACCAACAGAGACTTGGGCCGTGATAAAGAGCTGTGCCCTGTAAGGGAAAACCACAGGCAACAGTCAGAAAACAGCAGTACAGAGATCAAAGCTCTGGGTCTGTGTGTCTAGGGAGGTGCTGTGTTTGTTCTACATCTTTTGTTATCCCAGACAGCAAAAGATGTGGCCAAAGCTGCCATTTGGTCAGAGAGATGAGAAAAACTGTGCAGAATTAAGAGAACAGCTTGGTGATTTGCAAATGGAAACAGAAAGGCAAAGGGAAGCAGGTGGGTTAGAAACCTCCATTGACAAACAGATGAACCTTCAGTAATAGTCTGTACAGAAAGTGATGACTTATCCTCTTATACAAGCCTGGCTGCAGCCATTCCCAGGTTCCACCTCTCAGTGCAGCAGGAGATGCCACATGTGATTAAAGCTGCTGCCAACTAACATGCAGATGGACTCAGCAAACAGAACCTGGCTGTGTGTCCTTCCCCTGGCCTCTCTGCTTGTTTCTGGAGATGAACATGTCCATTTTTGAAGAAATGGTTGCTGCTGCCTCCTGCTGCCAGGCTCTGTTACACCAGCTTGAAGCGCGGGAGCCTGGTGTCTCTTGTTTGCCCTTGGTTGCTGTGCAAGGACTTGTGTGGGTTTTCTCTCACATAAGTTAAGGGGGGTGGGGGGAAGCCTGTCATCATATCCACGTCCTGCCTGGGTCTGTTCCTGCTGCTCTCCCTTCAGCATCACATCTCTTGTGTGAAGTGTGTGTGATGGCTGGCTGCAAATGCAGCTGCAGGTGAGGTCTAGGTTCCAGCCTTACCTGGAACAGCTTAAAGCAGCCTTGGGGGTACCACTTTCACTGCTTAGAGGCAGGTCCAGCAAGAAGCAGCGCTCAACAGCGGCACTCTCAGAAGTGCTGGAGAATATGCTGCCTTGCTGTAGCACAGTGCTCCCTCACTTAGCTGCTACACTGGGAAACAGCCTGACCCTTCTTCCTGCCAGTTTTGTGTCAAAGCATCCTGATTGTGAATGACCAAGTGATTAAACAATTAGCTGAATTTACATGGTCTGTTCTAAGCTGGATAATCATTTGGCTGGGACTCTGGGTGTGCTTTATCTTATCCCGGCACAGCTCAGCCTGCTGTGGACTGGTTTTGCTCAGCCAAGCTAACTTCTGCTCTTCTTGACTTAAAACTGCTTTCCAGTAGGAACACAAGCTGGACTTGGAGCAATGCCACCATCACCGGCAGAGGAAGGGCTTGTGTAGAAGGGGAAAGCAGCAAACAGACTGCAAAGCCAGCTGTTTTGCACTGGTAGTGGTAACTGTGCACATCTCATAGGAAGGGCAGGTTATCAAAGCAGATGGAACAGCCTGAGTGCTGCTGCGGAGAAGTAACAGCCTGTGGTAATCACACTGATTTAACATACAGAGTAAACTTCCTTCCTGATGCAGTTCTGCTCTGGTCTGTCCTCAGCATGAGGGCATGAAAGCAGGAGCCAAGGATGAAGATGTGACAATTCTGTAGAGCATCCCTGGCTTCTCAGAAGGGTACTGACAGCAATTCCTAAAACCAGCCTCTACTTGCCAGGTTCTAACACCATAACCATGGAAATCTGTCCTCTCAGTTACAGTAAAACATATTTTACATGTCCCAGGGGAGGCCGGTCAGTGTCTTGTTACCTGTTCTGGGAAGGTAAAGCTCATGGAGGAAGACACGTACCTGCTCCATCTCGTATGACTGAGCTGAGTTTGGAACTGAAGAGCACGTCCACATGGTTCAGGATGAATTCCACAACGACCGACTGGATTCGCACCTCCATGAAGGCAGCTGTTCCACTGAAGCAGGCAGACTCTATCTGCTTTGACCTGAAGAAAAAGCACATTAAATGCAACGCCACCAGCCAGAAGAACATGGGAAGATGCTCCTTTTGGATCAGGCTTCAGCTACTGTGCCTGGTCACTCAGGCAGATAGGATTTTAGGGGTGGTAAAGAGATGAACTCTCATCAAAGCATTACACAAATGATGACAGGACTTGGATTTCTCAGGTTGGTAACAAAAGCAGTTCAGAGAGCAACACAGCAGGGGCTGAGGTGATACCTGTTTTTCTGTTAAAACAAAATGTTTACATTACACCAATAATTTTAAACTAACCTTTTATACCCACTCAAATCAAACTTTAGGGGACAGATTTATCCAGAGTTTCCACAAGCTTGAGTATCTGCAGCCAAATGCTGTCAACTTAGAATTTGCCTCCTTGATCATCAAGTCCAACCATTAACCTGACCACTTAAATCATGAACCCCAGGGCCACAACTACTTGTTTGTTGAGCCCCTCCAGGGACGGTGACACCCCCCATCCCTGGGCAGCCTTCCTAGGTCAGCTCCCATGACCACTCTGTCAGGGAAGAAATCTTCCCTCATGTCAAATCTAACCCTTCCATGGCCCAACTTGAGGCCGTTTCCTCTTGTCCTGTCACAAGTGAACACAATGGGAAATCAGCTATAGCACTGAAGAACTCTTCCTGGTGAACCAGAGATACACTGGTCTCACCTACCCAGGGAAGAGGACATGATCATCTAGAAAAGATGGTTGGAGAATCCCTTCCTTGCCACTACTGAGCTGTGGGCACTGGAACTGCACTGCAGCAAGCCAGACTAATACCGGGGTATTCTCTCTGGGTGGTTCCACTGATAACAGCGAGGGATGTAAAACCATCACTAGTTCAGGATGGTCTCAAACTGGTCTCAAGCCCCTGCTTAGGATGATTTCCCATCAGAACAGCCGGATGGATGGGAGAGAGGGACAACATCTGCTGGAAAGCTGATTATCTGGAGAACAGCTGCATTTTTTTTTAAATCTCTAAACTTCGTCTTTATTGAACAGGGGAAAGAAATGCCAAGAATACCTGAGGAGGTTTGGAGCCCAGACGATCGCTAAGTTCTTAGTGTGCATGTTCGTGATGGAGCAGTAATCAGCCAGACGGGCCAGGTGTCTCATGAGGAACTCCAGTGTCCTGGAAAAGAGAAGGCAGGTGAATGTTCAGCACTAGTGAGCAAAGCCAAAGTCCAGTGGACAAAACAAACCCCAGTTCTTTATTGTCTGTTGGTTTGACAGCTCAGAAGATTTGGGGCTTGAAATCCCATGAACAGGCAAGGCCTAAAGTGAAGATGTGTGTTTCTTAATTAGCCAGCATGACAATTACCATAAAGTATTAAAATTAGCCACCAATAACCAAACATCCATCTGCTGACACTCCTAAAGCAGTGAGGACACAGCACTGCAACTGGTCCAGTACTTACTGATATTTAAATAGCATTCAGCTTACTGCAATTAGCTAATTATCCAAATTATGTCATAATTGGTGAAGACTAGACACACTGTTATGATTATTATTTCATACCAATTTGTCTGATGCCTTTTTTCCATACTCTGCCATCATTTCTAATGATAAAGACCATTAAGGTGTTCTTGTGCTTAGACAAGACTCATTACCATACATCGCCAATTAGTTAGTAACACTAAATAGTTTGAATATATCATTATAATGAGTTGGTGAACACCACAGTGTAATTAATTCTTCTACTGGAGTGCTGTTCTAATCTCCTAGTTACTTCTTATTGGTGGGAATAAGCAGCACACTTGACCAAGATAAACCAAAGGTGAGGACCAGTACTTTGGCTACAGCTCACTCATTGCACCCAGCCTTGTTAACCTACAGGGGCACAGCAGGGAGAGGGAAAACTGGGACTGGATCACTTCACTCTGGAGACACTGAGCTGTAACCATAGCAAAGGCTGCACTAACCTGTAGTGAGGTGGGGGCAGCTGCTGGATGACATCGTGGATTTTCACCAACCGCTCTTCATCTGTAGCAGCAGAAACAGCATCCTGGAAGGAGGCAGGAAGGGATTTAGTTGCAGGTAACATCAGATCCCTGCCAGAGCATCTCAAACCACATGGCCAATGTGCTGCTCTTCAGCAGTGAGATGGATTTTGTTGCTCTTCTCTATCTCTAGAGAGGTGTCTGTCACATGGAGACAGACTTGGCACATGGATCATGTGAGAAAGGCCAAATAAAACAATACCTGGGCCCCTCTGTAATTTAATTTTCCAGAGCAATTCCTTGCAGAGAGTGTTCAGCTCCAAGCAGCATTTGCTTCTTGGAGGAACCTTCTACTGGGGTCCAAAACTGGACTCAATATGTGGTGGCATGGGGGACAAAGGCATGAGTGAGTAACCTACAGGGAAAACAGAAGAGAGACCTCAATGCTGGGGCAGCACTGCACTGTTGAGTAGCAAGATGGCACCAGAAGTGGGAAGGTGGTGTGTGGGGAGAACAGCCTGGAGGTGTTAGGCTGCTGAGTTTGAAGAGAGGCATTTCCGATCTCTCTAAAAATCATGACTTAAGCAGAAGGAAGATGAAGAAAGTCCTGTGGAAGGCAAGTTCAGCTCGCTGATGGATCCTTTTCAACGTTTCTCTGTCCAACCCGTGCAGATGAAGCTATGCTGAAAATGAGAAGTGACAAGCGCTGCCTGGTACTTACTGAGAACTTCTCGTAGAGTTGATAGGTCAGCAGCGGGTTTGGGAGTTCGCGGAAGTACAGCTTGCAGAGGGAGCCCACACAGTGAATGTCTTGGATGTAAATATCCTTTGTCAAGTCAGGAATCTGCTCTGAGTCAAACTCATGGCTGGAAACGAGAACAAAAAAATAGGTTAAAGGGGTTTGAAAAGGAGAGATGAGAATCAAACCCAGCGCAAATTGCAGTCAAGAAAAGCAAGAGTTTTCTCATTTACAGGATCAAACAAAGGACTTAGTCACCAGAGCCACATGAACCATGCCTGTGGTGCTGCTATGGGGTTGTTTTTTTTAAAAAAGACACTTTTTTTTCCCTAAGAAGGCATCTCCATAGTGTTTTACAACTGCCTGACTACTCTGCCATCCCTTCTGCTGCAAGAGCTTCTTGCAAAGTTCAGAGAACCTCTTCCAAGACCACAGAGACAACCAGAACTCCGAACTCCCAAGAGCTGTGACTGGGAGCTCCTCAGTGCAGAGTCCCAGGTCCAAGGAAAGTTGCCGTCCCTTTGCATTTCAAAAGCCTGAAAATTGAAATGGTAAGGCAACTGCCAACAGCAGTGCCACCAGCAGCTGCTGCACAGGGCAAAAGTCTCCACTCCCAGGGGACAGGCTGGTGAGCCTCTGCCACAGGGTGAAGAGAGCCAGGAACCACATGAAGCAAATCTTTGAGCATTCCCTTGCTCTTCAGAGAGAGACAAACCAACATCACAAAATGTTTATGAAATAAAAGCTGAGTTGAGAAGGCCAAGGGCTGGCTTGCTGCTACAACACATGCATGGAAGTGCTGTTTGCAATTAGCAGGGCAGATCTGCAGGGACAGCAGTGAGCCAGGCCCCAGGGAGCAGCCAGAACTGCTCAGAGTTGCAGCCCCAATTCCCTACAAAGGGCTTTCAGCTGTAAACCATAATGGACTCTCATCGACACAGGGTGTCTTCCTGCCTTGCACCTCAATCTCATTGATGTCACTGGCTTTGTGGCAACATCCCCCATGTCCAAGCCAGCCCATTTGTACTGCAGAGTATCAAACACGCCTTCAGCACATCTGAGAGGTCTGCCTGCAGCACAGAACCAGCCTGTACTCATGATCCAGGCACCAGGAGTATCTGTAACTACAAAGGTCAGCCGTAAGTTTCCAAAAAGATCAGGAAGGCGACACAAAGTCTACACAAGAGAAGCAGCCAGAGTTGGGGGCAGAAGAGGTCTCTGCTTCTTCAGGCCAGAGTCTGAAGCCCAAACCAGTTCCTTATCCCAAAGACAGCACAAGGAAACAAAGATTTCTGTTCTCCCCAACTGCCTGTGGCCACATCCTTGAGTGTTGAGTGTCAGTGGCTCCCACCAGCATGTTCTGACTCACCTCTTACTCATAGCTGGGAGAGAAACTTTGTTCCTGCACTTGGCTTCAGAGAATGAGAGCTTGGAATGGAGATTGAGGAAACCCCAACCAACCACACAGTTTTGCCAGGAATTCTCTGTCCATATCCCTGTCATCCCTTCTCTGGTTTATTCCGCCAGGAAAACACCCCACGCCATGTCACAGACGTACCCCTGCAGAAGCAGAACTGGGTGGGGCAGAAAGGGAAACCTCACTACATTCAGCCTTTATTCTCTCTGCATGGGGCTTTTCTGAGATCTCTGTGCTCTTTCTCTTTGGAGAGTTTTGTTAGCAGGAGAATCTGACTCTGGACTCAGAAGCAGGCAGAGCCACAAAAAAGGGATGAACACACCAGCTCAACCCTCACTCTGGTTTGCCAAATAAAATCACAGAATCATTCTGGCTGGAGAAGACCCCTGGGATCATCGAGTCCAACTGTCTGCCCTACCTTACAAGTTCACCTCTAAACCATGTCACTCAAAACCTCATCCAAACGATCCTTAAACACATCCAGGGATGGCGACTCAACCACCTCCCCTGGGAAGCCCATTCCGGTGTTTGACCACCTTTCTGTGAAAAAATTCTTCCTAATATCAAGTCTAAACCTACCCTGTTTTAACTTGAACCCATTCCCTCTTGTTCTATCACTAATTGCTTGTGAGAAGAGCCCAGCACCAACCTCTCCACAAAGTCCTTTCAGGTAGTTGTAGAGAGTGATGAGGTTTGGTCTCAGCCTCCTCTTCCTTAAACTCAAGACCCCCAGCTCTCTCAGTCTTTCCTCATAAGATCTATTCTCCAGGCCCTTCACCAGCTTAGTTGCCCTCCTCTGCACCTGCTCCAGCACCTCCACATCTGACTTGTATTGGGGTGCCCAAAACTGGACACAGTACTCAAGATGTGGTCTCACCAGTGCCAAATACAGGGGGACAATAACCTCCCTACTCCTGCTGGCCACATTGATTCTAATACAAGCCAGGATGCCATTAGCCTCCTTGGCCACCTGGGCACACTGCTGGCTCATATTCATCTTCCTGTCAGTTAGAACCCCAGGTCCCTCTCTGCCAGGCGGCTCTCCAGCCACACTTCCCCAACCTGTAGCATTGCAGGGGGTTGTTGTGGCCCAAGGGCAGGGCCTGGCACTCGGCCTTGTTGAAGCTGCTGCCATTAACATGGGCCCATCACTCCAATCTATCCAAGTCTCTCTGAAGATGCAAACTTACTAATGACACACTCTATGTCCTTATCGAGATCATCAATAAAGATGTTGAACAGAGATGGTCCCAACACCGAGCCCTGAGGCCACCACTTGTGACAGGCCGCCAGCTGCATTCAACTCCATTCACCACCACTCTCTGGGCCCGGCCGTTCCACCAGCAGACTGTGGGCTCATCCAAGCCCTGAGCACCCACCTTATCAAGGAGGATTCCACGGGGAACAGCATCAAAGGCTTTTCAAAAGTCCAGGTAAACAATACCCACAGCCTTTCCCTCGTCCAATAGTCGGGTCATCCTGTCATAGGAGGAGATCAGGTGCGTCAGGCAGGACCTGCCTTTAATAAACCCGTGCTGACCGGGCCTGATCCCCTGGATGTCCTGCATGTGAAGTGCAAAGGCACCTCTCCTCCTCCAGCTGCAGAGAGTCATTCTGCTAGACCTTCAGTGAAGCACCTGTCCCCGCTTGACAGTCCAGCAGGACGAACTAAAAAGGTTCCACGTCATCTACCATTACAACTATGCCACAGCTTTTAACCCTGCTGCTTCAGGAAAACATTTCTAGCTATTGGGGAAGATCTCTCCCTCCTACCACTTCCATCAGTAACTGAGCCCTTTGCAGAGCTTATAAACTGTGGTGGAAATAAGACTGTGATAGAAATAATCACAAGAGAAACGGTATTAGAAGAGACCAATACCATGGGAAGTAATGCAATAATCTACTGTGCAGAAGACGCTGCACTGTAATTCCTGTGTTACCAACTAAAAAGGTCAGAAAATGTAAAGTTAAAATTATACTGCAATTTTCAGTTCCTGTTAGCAAACTTATTGCTTCAGAAAGTACCTAAGGAACAACCACTCAAAGAAATAAAAAATGATAGCTTTGCAAAGCTGGAATCACTCTGCTCCATCTGTCCTGGGGTGAATTGAAGGAGGACACATTCTGTGTTCCAAGTCTGAAGTATTAACAGCCTGGAAAGCACCATATGGATTTTGGCATGCCTTCGATTAGGAAAAAAATAATTAAAATTATGAATCATTACAAGACAGACCTAGGTGATTTTTTTTTTTAATCCTTATTGTGAAAAAGTAGGTCTACATAACTCAGAATGTTTAAAAATAGCAGAAGCTATTGCATGTGACAGTTTCTTGGAAACAGTGTCCTGCAAGCCTTTGAGTTCTTCCGTTAACTTTGCGTAAATTTCTGCAAGTCTTATGGTATTTGAAGCAGTAAACAGCAATTGCAAAGTAAAGCCAACTAGGATTTAATATTTGTTGTATAAATGATCTTGTAAATAAAATATAATCAAAGCTATTTGTCTTTAGAATTCCATTTGTATTGAACTTCAAAACAGTAAATACTCAGATATGGTGCAGACAGAGACTGAATATTAAGATCTCAAAACGTCGAGGACAGAATCAATGATGACATTTAGAATTGAGGAAAAGTAATAAAAAGAAGCATAATTCGTAAATTAAATTCTCTTCTCTAAGTAGCAAGAAAAATGAAAAAAATATCCGAGGCAGCGATATTGAAATGAATAATTTCTTTCTTCTTTTTTTTTCTTTTCAAAAAAGAGCCTGAAGTGACTAACATGCACCAGTTTTGTTTCAATGCATCTCTGAAAACAGTGGACTACAGTATTTATAATACATAGCAGTTCCTGTACTGCGCTATAAAATACTGTATTGATACTGTGATGCTAAATGCTACTATATGCTGGATTTGATTAGAGTGCAGAACAGAAAAAGCTCTTCATTGTCATTGTTTATTGCTTAGAAAGAAAGAAAACAAAAACTGGAAGAAAATAATGACTAAACATTTAAGAAAAAGTGCAAATAGGGGCAAAACCTTCATTCTACAGGCAGTAACAATGTTCGTTATGAAAATGGTAAACGTTGGTATAATTTGCGTGCTTTTCTTTTGACACTCTGCAATAAATGACACTTCTTCAGACATAAACTGCCTTTCCAAGTAAAATGGAGGAGGACTTTAAATGCACTTTTTTTTAACATCTTGGTGCAAAAGCCTGTCCCTCATTAGAGATGGTACTGGCATCAGAAATTATATGACGGAGTTGATAGTTTCTGCAGCTTATGCAGCTCAGTATTTATAGAACTATGGAATCAAAACGGTCAGAAAAGACCTACAAGATCATCAAGTCCAACCATCAACCAATGTCACACTAAACAATGTTTCCTCGTTTTTTCAACCGCTTCAGGGCAGCAACTCCTCCACCTCCTTTTGGAACAAGCTGTTCCAACTCTTGACCACTCTTTCAGTGCAGATTTTTTTCCTTGTGTCCAATCTAAACCACCTCTGGCACTAAGCACTAAGTTTGAACTATTATTGTTGTATACAGTAACGTGCAGCGCTTCCAATAAAATTGCCGTGAAAACATAAGAGAAAAAGGCAGGAAATACTATTTAGCAGGGTAACTCTCACTTTACTTCTTGACTCCTACCTGCATTACCGCAGTTTTGTCTGCTAGTTCTATTCATGCTGGACATCCTACAAATAAGAACACCCACTCAAAGAAATCAGGGACTCTTAGGCAAAGAATTCCAGGCAACAATCTAGTGAATACCGGCAAATCCTTTAACCCATGCAAGTTTTTATCAATCAGTGTGTGTACCTGAACTATTTCAGGTATTTTTAGGTATTCCTTAGGAAGCATCCCATAGGCAATCTCCAGGTATGAAAAAATTCCTTTAATAAGTTAGAAACACTTACAAACTCTTTAGTTTTCAAACTTAAGAGACAACGATGTAGTAAAATGAGTTTACTGTCATCATGAAGACGGAAGCAACTCCAGGCATGAAAATACAACTGCAATGACAGGATTTTCTGTTTCCACCTGCATTCTGTGGAACAGAAATGTAGGTTGTCCCAGAATTCTCTTTCTTTACATAATTATTTCTTACAGAATTATTTCATACATGTGTGACACATACTGGTCAAATGAAATTCCTGTGAGACTACTTATGGGAGCACTAATTCCTTAACACAGATGGGATTATTGTATATTGCACATGCTGCTTTTTCCTGGCAATGTACTGCCAGGACTGAAGTTAGTTTATATCAGCATTTGCTAGTTTTAGCTGTTTTAAATCAGACTTTTCCAGCTGCATAAATCCTGTCATCTATCCAACCACTTAGAAGTTCTCATACTCTCAGGGACGGTAGTAAATCTGAAACTATTAGACAAAATACCTGATGGGATGGATTTCTGCTATTTAAACATAAAGGACTCCAGAGCTCTCCAGTATTGGCACAGTAGAGTGACACAGGATTCAGCAGCAGGTATCCCAGTAGAGTGATGAAGAGACAGCTAGAGGGCTTTCAACCAGACAAGGCCAAATTCTGTTGCTGTCCCATCGCCTCTACCCAGTACCATCAAACAACAATTATTACATACTCAGCTCAATCAGAGTAACACGTGCTTTAGCAATTTTGTCATCGCACTTTATATCACTTTGCATTGAAAACAGGAAGTACGTTTTCAGTTCAATGAAATCCACAGAGTACACACACAGTGCCTGAAAATCACACTGGTCTACACTAGATCTGGAATATTTAGTGAGGTACAGCAACATAAGGCAAGGGCAGATTAAGCAGCGTTTTCATGGGATGAAATATGGGTGTCTCAGAGCAACAAGAGAAAAGCCACAAGCTGACGTTTTCAAACTCAAACCAAAGAATTTGTAACTACTACTGTCAAATACTGGAAAACAGAGTAGGAACATTTATTACTGATGATCTACAATGATCACCAAGATGTTAATATTTACATAGAGATGTCCCTCTGTTAATGGTACTAGGTCCTCGCTTTTTCCAACTTCCACAAGCTCATTCATTTTTAACAATCCTTCTTAACAAGCACTTCATTTCTTATAAACTTCTTATTAGTGAGTTATTTTATAAACAATAGGGGTCACCTTGAAAAACAGGGTCAGCTCTCACATTCTTAATTTGCTAAACCCCATTAATTTTCATCTTAAGAGGCTGATCTGCATTAGTAGAAAATTTGGAGACTCACTTCCAAACACAGCATGATGATAAAGATCCATTTTGATATTGGTATCTTGCCACAAAAGAACTTGCCCACAGATGGCAAATTGTATTTACTGCCATCTTCTTGCAGAGTCTCATAATCTGCCAATTAGGGAAATAATCTCCAAAGGAGACAAACTCAGCACTAAATAAAGAGAATTTAAATGTCTGTGGTGAATATGCCTCAGCCTCTGCATCCAGTTTATTTTTAAAAATTATTTATATTTAGTTTACTTAAGAATTTACAAAGGAAAACTGTAATTTTAAGAACAGAGCAAGCAATATATAATCAAAAAGAAAATAAACATCTGTATTTTCCTTTGCAGTGCCTTTAAAAATTACCTCTACTCAAACTAGGTGAAAACATTTCTAGAAAATTATTACTTTCTACTGCACCATTAAAACCACTGAATAAAACTACCGGAACAGTTTAGACTTTTGGTGACTCTGCTTCTGGTTCCTATTCCTTTAAAAACCTAGAAATGATTATAATTTCCATTTTACCACTGATGTTTTAGCAGGTCCTCAGGTATTTTCTTATTCCTACACTAGGTCTGCAGCGAAGCAGAATCCATCAGTGTTCCAGAAAGAGGAAACAGTTAATTTTATCAGATAAGAAAAGTGGGAAAGTATTACACAAGCAACACCCCACTCACCACATTAGATTAGCAGGGTAATGCAATGACAGTCTACATTCATTCAGTCCTCACAATACAATTGCACAACACACTTGAACAGTCCCACAAAGAGCCACATTATTGAAGCCAAGGTTATAAGAAATAGCAGCATGTGGTTTGGGGAATGTAAGGGGAAACAAGTTAATAACTTCCCATTATCTACCGGTAAAGCTGCTACCTCTGTATGTGGAAATAAATGACAGGAGGAAAAAGCTAAATTAAACAACCAGTAATTGATGTGGGGTAGCAACAGAGTACAGATGGCGATCCTAAGCTGCACCTATCACAGCAACAGCAAAAAAATCACCTGCTCCTGTTTGGAAAACACTCATTCAAATGGCTTCATTGCTAAGACAGAAAGCACTTGAAAGCATTAGAGATCCATTATGGTGAGTACTCATACACATTAGTGGCCAAAGAAATCTATGAGGAGCTAAGTCTCTCTGTTCCAAAGCATGATAACAAGAACTTGGGAGAACATCTGATTCCTGGACTCAAATCTCTCTTCTGCATCAGAGAGTTTTAACCTACATGTTCGTACTTCTCCTACTGACTCAACCACAAAGTTACAGGGAGGTTTTAAAAAGGTGTTGAGTGCTCCACCGATTTTTCTGACCATTTTAAATAGAAAACCTCCAACCAAAGGGAATGTAACATCCTCTGAACGCTAACCTGTCAATGAGCTCTCCTTAGATCTAGTCATTCGTGTTCTCTACACCAGAAGGCCTGAAACGGAGGTTTCCAAAACACAAACCTGTTTTCAAGTCATTGATCTACCGAATAAAGTAGAAAAGCTAACAATTAGTCTTTTCCAAAATGTTCTGTCAGGTCAGTTATGGCCTCTTTTTGCAGCAGAAAACAAGAGTGTACAAACAGAGAAATACTGAGTACCAAAACGCTGAGTATAGAAACTGGTAGAAATATTTCTGTCAGATTTGAAAGAGACCATAAAGAGTAGGTCTTTGAAAGATAATTTTTAGCATCTTTCTAACATATGGTTCCACAGGCAAGGAAGTCAGGGCAGTGTCTGTTCTGTGAATCCCAAAGCAGCTGAAAAATGGAGCCAGATGCAGAGCACTTCATGTCAAAATTAACTGGCTCTGAGCATGCCTAGAGGCATAAAGTTGGGCATCGCAAATAAGATAAAGATTTTGTGAGCAGTGGAAGCGCCTAGAAATTCCATTGCAATTTTTTAAAACTACTCAGGTACCTGTATCTCCCTGATCACTGTCTCAAATGGATTTCTTCCCATACCTTTTTCTCTGACTCTGGTATGGCAAATTACATTCTTTATTTAGTTCTATGAGTGGTTGGTGAATTGTGTAGAAAAGTCATAATGCCCTTCTAAATTCTGAACAAGTTTCTAGAAAATGATGCACCCAAACATAAGAGATGTTAGACATTCTTCAAAATATACTATTAGTAGATCTGCCATAGAGTATGCAATGTTTTTTCTAAATTATGTATAAAACACTAGGCAAACACCTAGGGGCTGCAGAGTTCAAAGCCTGAAAGGACTGTAATTCATCTTGTCTCCATTGCTGCATTGGCCAGTTTAGAAGAAATTCATTCCTTTAAACAAGAGGTTGCAAAAGAAAAAGCAGCATGAGATGAATGTATCACCATACACCTATTCAACTAATGCAAACGTCTGAATGAGAAGCTACATAAATGCATCATGAATCAGGTGCATGTTGGGTATGCACATATGTGAGACACTTTAAACGGGTTAAATAAAAAAACTGAATACAGTACAGACTTCAGCATGGGCTGCAAAAACACTAAAGCTGAGTAAACACCTAATAAATCTTTAACAAGGAATGAACTGAAGAAAGTAGCACTGAAAGGGAAGCGGACCAGATGGAGCTAGTAGAGGTGGTCTATTCCCTACTTTTAGCAAAAGACTCCAGGTGTTGTAGTGACACAACTAGAAGCCACCTAAAGAGCTACCCCAGTCACAGCACACAGCACCATCCCCTGCTCCAAACTCTTTAGGTGATGCCCTCTGTCTTAATCCTGAATGCTTGTTTCACACCAGCACAGCTAGGTCATAGGATCATAGGATGTTAGGGTTTGGAAGGGACCCAAAGGTCCTAATCTCTGATATAAGGAGTTGTCCATGTCACCTGTCACGGTACAAGAACAATAAAAAAACAGACACAAGAACTTATAAATTACAGACTCATAGAATTTATAAAGTTGGAGGGGACCTTAGAGATCATCTCCTCCAACCTTACTACCATGGGCAGGCTACGCACAGAGCTTCTGCTGGCTCTCAGCAAAGAAGAGGATTTCACAAGTGAAAGCAGCAGCAGAGATCTTGTATTTGCTTTCCAGGAGCACAGAAAGAGTTAAATAGTCAGTGTTTAAGTTCAATAACTTATGTGCTAGGCAAAAAATAGCTTCCACTTGCTAAGCAGTATTACATGGTATTAAAGATATCAGCACTGAGACAAAAGAGGCTGTCACCAGGTTATTAAGAATACTAGAAAACAGTGGGAAAGGTTAAGAAAAACTATGTCCATTTATCATTTAAAAAAACAACAAGTACCTTTTCACTCCTCATAATATTTACTATAATGATATATAGAGAATACGTAACTGGCTTATTGAAAGTCCCTGAGAAATTAGGGGCACACAACTTTTGCCTTCAACTTCCACTAACAGCTAGAACATGAGTCCATGAGAATAACCAAACACTTTTATTTCTATCTGAAATTCATCATATTTATCTGAAACATAAACCATCATTCAATGGTTTATACAGTCTTCTCCCATGGGTTTCACATCACTAAAAAGACAGGAAAAAACCCTAAATCTATCTGTTAAAAGTCACTAGAGCTCTATATTCTTTTTAAGAAACTGCTGACATTGCTACTGCATGAGTAGGTTCGCACTGTGTCTGCTCTAACTCAGCTACTTTTGTCAAGATTTACATACCTCTTCCTGTGAACTCGATTTTTCCTTTCTTAGCTTGCCCTAATGCTGAATGACTAGGGAATAGTGTCTACAAACTAATCTAGCACTAAGACAACTGTGTTAAAACCCCATCACCTATAGAGAAGAAGTCTTGTGTGATGTTACTGGGAGCATCTGCCAGGAAAGCTGCTCTAGATTTTCCATTCCAAGCGGAATTTTATATGCCAAGCTTTTTGAACCTGAAAGCTGACATCTACCAAATGAATTGTCAAGTTCCAACAGAGATTTTCCTAGACATTCAGAAAATACTCTGCTTGTAAAAGAGCTGTTTCCAGCACTCAGAGAACCATTTATTTCTATCACTGATTTCTGTGTTTTTCTGGATACATAAAAATTATGCAGATAAAATTGATCCACATAAATTATTATTTCATTACTTTTGTTCTCTGCCTACTCCTCTGTTTCTGTCTTTTGTCTTTTGGAAACAGTAAGTAAAGACATTAAATCTGTACCGGCATTTCCTCTCCAATACCCAGTATGATGTGGTATGCATTGTTAGGACTCAAAGAGGCAGGTTTGTAAAACACTTACTTGCTAAATGGTTTTGGGGAAATCACTTACAGAGATTCTCAATATCAGTATACTCACTTAAAAATAACAATCAACTACATAATAGTGCCTATTAAGGCAAATCTACAAAGAGAAACTGGCCTGATTTCATTTGCAGCTCTATATAAGACAGTTTATTAGTGATGATTCTAGTCTATCTCCTTGATAAGTAGCATCACATTCTTATGATTATTGTAGTTTCTTGTTTTTTTCCTGGATTAATGACGCTTTAGCACTCTGTTTTTAAAGCTCTCATTGCTGGGATGTACAGTAATAACAGTAATTGCCATAACTCAAATTTGTGTGACCCAATCAAATGTGAGCCCTACCTTTTCATTTTTTTCCTCACATGCTCCCATATTTTCATCAGCATTTTTAAATGCATACTGTGTTGTATAAACCATTCCAAAAAGGAAACCACAGTAATCTCTTCAGCTGCAGGTGCTAGCTGAAAGCAGATGTAGACTTGCTGAGGCAGCATGGCTGGTCTGTGTTCCGATCTATGTTCTACAGTTGCACCTTTCAATGGCTGACAGCAGTGTACGACTACAAAATAAAAATGTTTTAGGGGTAAAAATGATTACTAGTAGTAAGCAAGACTACTCCATAACATCTTGTGATTGGTGTCTTGACATTTCCCAAATCACTAGTCTCCATAAGCCTCAAATGACTCACAAAAATCAATGGCCACTGGCAGCACAATACAAAGGTGACAGGCAAGACTATTATCCCTTTCAACCTGTGTGGCAGTACAGATGAGATTATTGTTGTATTTTCAGCTCTTCATACATATAAATGTACATGGAAGCACACAAGTAAATAAATAGTAGTTGTTGAATCAATGAGATTATAGACTCAGGGCATGTACACCACAGAGAGAAAACAACAAGGAACAAAAGACTGAGGCTAGAGAGCGTAAGGGCTACTGAAATACATGAGCAGATAGCCCCTGTGCTATGTATTCTAGTTCTCCACAGGAAAAAGCCACAAACAGGTTTCATATGCATATGGAATGCTTGCTTACATATGAAAAAAGTATTATCTATACACCAGTTCATGTGATCATACCAAAATACGAACACTGAGAGCCAGATCCATTAAAAAAATCAATGACTAACTCAGAGATCATTTCTGTTAAAAGGCCAAGAACCTGTGCTATGACATCAATAAGCAAACACTTTTATTAGACTGTACGCTTGCAGTAAATTAATTCAACTGCTTTATTTGTTAGAACTACTGAATGAGGTAGGAATTAATTTTAGTTTAAAAAAAAGATTCAGCATATTGAAGAACAGCAGTGAGACATGAAAATAGCAACTTCATAATTGAGGATAAAGTGGTAAGATGAAGGACAGCAGAAAGCAAAAGACTGACTGACAGTTGGCAACTTGAAATTGAGTAGCAAAGTACAATTCACACAGACTCTGATTTTCCAGCATTCTCCATCCAACTTCTGCTGCTTTCCTCTGGAGTTGAATGCCCAATCCCCTTATTGCCTCTAAAATTATCAATCATTGGCCAAACAGGGAAAAACAATTTCCAAATTGGAATGGAAGAATGAGACTAATTGAGCTAGCCCACCTCAGAGTCAAATCCAAAGCGCTCATTCAGCCATCAGACTCCAAAGTAAGTGTGTTTTCCTGCCTTTCCTTTGGAACAGGCTGCAAATGGGATGAAGTGAATGAGGCTGCCTGGAAACACAGCATCAGGGAACACTCGCAAAATCTACAGGGCTGAAGTTGAAAAATAAATAATAATTGAGGTTGTGCTGTTCACAGCACTAAAAACAACCCGCTCCAGTCTCGCTGACTGATTTCTCTTGTAATTATCTGAAAGAAAGACAGAAAGACTTGAAGGACCCTTCCAGCCAAAACTGTTCTGTGAGTCTATGAAAGATGGAATAGCATTTAACCCCATGAAACAGTGAAAAAGTTTTGAGAAGCCAATAGGGGGAATCCCCTAAGCCAGAACCACCACAATGAAATTGAAAATCACTTTTGTATCCTTTTTCCTTCTAAAAACACATAAAACACGGGATTTGTTCACTTGTGAACCTCAAGATGCCCAGAGCACAGAAATTAGCTGCAAAATGTAGGTGTCTTAAGTAATTATTTTCCTATATGCTATAATTTAGAATGTATGTTTATCATTTACCAATTATATGTTTATGTTATGCTATGTTTAATATATGTTTATGTTTAACATATGCCAATTATATGTTTATTTTAAATCTCATTAGTGGTTAACTGCTTCCAAAATTTTAACTGTATAAGATACTATGAAAATCAGGATTTTGAATTCAAAGTGCTTGAAAAACGATGACTCCTGACACTGCTATGAGTGATCTGTGACCTCCTCTAGCACTTTATTTCCTTGCCTTCCTCAAGCCCTTCCTAGTGTGCTTGTTGCTCCACATACAGCCTTAGGCTCCCTTAGGTGGTTGAAACCAACCCCTGTGTTTCACATACAGCTTAACTACATAAGGAAAACTGATGTGATCCACTCTGGTTGGAGTAGCGAATCCATTAAATCAGTTACAGGCACACATCGCTGTAATATTCCTAATAAAAGAATGTATAAAATTCTTGTGCTTATTTTAAAAAAGAGACCAGACAGGATGACCTGGTGATCCCAACTAGCTAGGAGAATTTATGAATTATTTACTATCTTTACTGTCTAATCAGAACGTGTATTTTCACATGACTTGTACTGTTTGCCTTGGCTTATTTTTAACAAATGCATTAAGACTGGAAGTCAGTGTATCAGGGTTTTATTCTAGTAACAAAATAAAGCAAAAACACAAACTGGCAGAAAATCAGGTTGGGTATCAAGTTTCTGATGAGGAATGAAATTCTGCTGCATTCTGAGGTCATGACACACAATGTAAAAACTCATAAATATTCAGTAATGATGCATATGCACATAGAGGAGAGGAGAAATCTCCAGGAAGTCTTAATTTATCTCCTCTGTTTTCCCTAAGCAGAGAACAAGGATAGCATTAAAAATAAATAGGAAAACTGTCTCTATGTGCAAAATCTATCCAACCAAAACTTCTGACTGTAAGTATACTGCAAGTGTGCATTCACTTATTTATACAACTAAATCCCACTTATGTTCCATAAAATAACCTCTTATTTCTAGCTACGATGCAGAAACATAAACAGAAAGTGTGACACTTAGACAGTATTATGAGGAAGCAAATAGTATGGGAAGTTAATTCTCACAAGCTGCTTCACTCTGAGACATATTTATTAAGATATTTTGATTAAATCCCAATACATTCAGTGCTTGTAGCATCTGCCAACATCTGCAAAAAGCCACAGACCTTTATGAGAGAAAATACTTCATTTCTAACAGAACTTCTTTGCAATCTTGGCAAATTCTCTTCAAACCAATGACTCACGTTTGTATTTGGTCTCACTCGTACGGATTGGGAATTCTAGTCTGTACTTAAGGACTGTCTCTCAGAATTTAGATAAAAGAAAGGGAAATGACAAACACAACAACATAACCATAACTTTGACTTCTTGCAGTGCAACTAAAGCCTCAAGGGCTTACTCCTCGGTAAACAAAAATGGAAGCTGCAAATTAATCTGGCTGAAACTTCCTAATATTACAAGTAGCGTGGGATCATTAAGCTTTCAGCAGCCTAGGGTGATACATGGGTTTTATAAACTGTGACAATCAAATATGAACCCAGAAGGCCTTATATGACTCGGGTACTGCTGGAGTACAATACTGTGTGCCTGCCAGGGCTTCTCTGCATCAGTGAGTATCTCACACGTCTAACTGTATGGTGAAGGTGAGGTGTGTACGCAACCCTTCCAGAAACAAGTGTGGTTTCCCTTGCAGTACACTTACAGGCATGTGTGGTCCTGCTCCTAATAACCCTCAGTTTAACAGTGACCATTAACCTGTTGCACCTCTCTTGCTGGAGCAAAACCAAAAACCTACACTGTATTTACGAGAAGAGTGCTGTTGGTGTTGCTATTGGATTCCAACACTTTCAGAAACGTTAGCATTGAGAGAGTAAATGTGAAGACGTGCTGACTGGTGAGACAGCAGACATGGATCATAGCAATTCTTTTCATGATAGCTTTCAAGTGAATATGAATTTGTCAAAAAAGACTATTTTGATAAGGTAGTGTTACTATATTAATACACAAAGATAATTTCCTCTATCCGTGCATTTAAATATGCTCCCTACAAATGTTATTACATAAGGACTGAAATACCAATGCCATCAATGCACACCAATAAAAACAAGAATGACTGTATAAATCTTACTGCTTCATTCCACTTAAGTTGATACACGCACAATCCACACAACGATCTCATCCCAAGATCCACCGTGTTTGATAAAGAAGAAATACTTTGAAAACTCATCTTTTTCCAAAGAAAATAATACCGCTTTGCAATTACCATACTGATTTGGTCACCTCCCTATTCAAATGCCAGCTATATAACTGTATTTACATAATCCATTACAGCTCTGAATTTTTCTCATTTCAAACAACATACTGCCTATATAAACATACAACTCTTCCCAGCCATTTGAAGCATGTCTACTGTTATTTCATAAATAGAGTATGATTTACCATGTCTAGCTTAGGCTGTGTTTAATGTGTTATGTCAGAATAAGCTCTACTTTGCATGCTGTTACTTTCAAATATTTCCCCATCTCTCTCACTAGTCAGTCACAATGGGTTTTCTTGCTTGTGTTTTACTGTTGTATTTTATTTTTCACTTTTTTTTTCTTCTGTGTGGGTAACTTCAATATTCCAAGATAATCACTTATTTCCTTCCACCTTCAGAAAGGTACTGAAGTCATACTAATTCTTTCTCATCCAGATCTGCTTTTGTTTTGAATGCTCATCTTTTCATTCAACATTAACCTATGAGACCCCAAAAAATCCTCTAAGAAAACAAAAGCTCTGGATGAGCTTCCAAATCACATTTGCCAACTAGTCCTCTCTAAAAGATATTACTTCTACATTTTTAGTGAAATCATGTGATGTTTCATTTTCTCCTCAATTCAAACTTCATAGAAGTGTCCAGAGAATGGCAACAAAGCTGGTGAAGAGTCTGAAGCGCGGATCCTGTGAGGAGTGGCTGAGGGAATCAGGGTTGTAGAGAAAAGGAGGCTGAAGGGAGATGTTACCACTCTCTACAACTGCCTGGAAGGAGTGACAGGGACAGCCTCTTTTCTCTCATGGCAGGTGATAGGACTAGAGGACATGGCTGCAAGCTACACCAAGGGACACTTAGGCTGCATATTAGGAAGACTTCACCAAAAGTGTTATAAATCATTGCAACAGGCTGCAGAGGACAGTGTCACCATGCCTGGAGTTAATTTAAACCACACGTGGACCTGGTGCTTAGGGACATGGTTCAGTGGTGACCTGGCAGTGCTGGGTCTTTTCCAATCACAGATACTCAATGGTTCTGCTGATATAAAATGTGTTTCTTTTTAACTCCTCTATTTTAATTCTAGGTAAGTCTGGGCAGCAACGTGCACACACGTAGTAACAGTGAAGAGAACAAATACTGCACGTTGAAAAGATGACTTGATTAATAAAGCCATGCTACCGCTGGCAGTGTGTCAAGTAAAAGATTGATGTGGCTGATCACAGCACATCTAAGTCAATCTCTGCTTCAAGGAGATTATAGCATCCTCTATAATATAATATATTGAATGAAATAATAAAAGTAATAATAAAAGAACAATAATAACAATTACTGAAGCCTTAGGAAAATAATTGGTGGCTAACTTTGTCTCTCAAGAAAAACACAAAACAAGCAGGAGAAGGGATTTTCTTAGCGGTTGTGTGTGTCAGATTAAGCAGCACCAGCCCTTTTGTGGGAATCATGCTCCCAAGGCTTTATCTGGCTGGCTCAAGTCCTGGCAGTAGGCTCCTGTTACAGGAACAGGGAGCAAATCCAGATTAATAGAAAGGATCAGAACACAAGCCTGTGGCATCACAAATCACCACAGAAAATAAGGGAAATTCACACAAACTCTGCTGGTACACTGTTATTAAATATATATTACATATGTACATAAACATAAATATGTAAAAATCCATTTATTTGAATAAAAGCCAAGAATTCTTCTGCTACTGAATACAGGAAGACTCTGTCACTAGCTCTGCTGAACTAAGGATTAGCCTGACAGCTATTTCATACATTTCATAATACTTCCCTATATTTAAGACTTTAGCAATGACTTTCATGCATTTTCTTTCTCTTTCAAACTGTAACTGTACAGACAGACTTGTATTAAGCCTAGATAAAGATCTCTGTAATTAAATTGAATTGTTAATACGAGTCTTATTAAACATAGGGAGGAGAGCTCACAGGATCACTGTCTGAGGGTACATTTGAACTGTGAGACACGATGTTAATACAGACCTAATGCAGGATTTACTCGAGTAACTTTTAAGCTGCCAGCATGGGGTCGAGGGCAGCACTGATCCCAGTGCACGCTTCATCCAGCTTTTGAGTACCTCTTTCTAAAAGAGATATCTGCTGTGATATGTGCTTTCTACTGGCATCCTACAAAGTGCACCTTTGTTTCAGAGACTTTTTGCATTTCTTTTGTGAATTTTAAGCATTAAATAACAGAGAAATGTGTCTGGGGAATGTTAAAATTACTTTCACATACATTCTGACACTTCAACTTCTGCCCTGTTTTTTCAGTGTGTTTTTTATCATGTTGTGATCATCTTTCTTGTGTTTTCCTTCACAACCACAATCATCAACATGTTTTAAAAAAATCTCTCTCCCAAAGTATCAAATGCATTTTTCAAGCAAACTAACAACTGACAAAACCACTACAAAGTCTTCTGAAGCTTACTCTAAGATCTCTAGTATAGGCACCTTATGCATACGTGACTTTCTCTTTAAGCTTCATAACCTATTACAAACCTATTGTATAAAACAGGCAGTGAGCTTCTGTTCAATGATTTTTCTTATCAAATCCAATTCACATCAGCAGTATGGTGACACTTCTCCTTGTCTTACTTTTGCACTTCAGTTTTGGGGCATGTACTGTACCTTTAATCAATCCTCAGCTCTTCTGAAGAGCTTTAAGTGAAAAGGCCCTGCCAAGCTTAGAAGCAAAAAACAACTGAGAAGTTAGGAAATCCATAATTAGAATCATAGAATCATTAGAGATTGGAAGGGACCTCGAAAGATCATCTAGTCCAATTCCCCTGCCACAGCAGGATCACCTAGACCAAGCTGCACAGGAACACATCCAGGCAGGTTTTAAACGTCTCCAGAGAAGGAGACTCCACAACCCCCTTGGACAGCCTGTTGCAGTGCTCTGTTACCCTCACTGTGAAGAAGTTCCTTCTGATATTTATATGGAACCTCCTATGTTCCAGAATGTCTCCCTCAATCACAATTCCTGCCAAAGATCAAGTGCCAAATGAACATCCCTAATAACCTTCCTATTTGCAATTCAAAACTGGAGCCTGCAGAGAGCTAGTGAAGATCAGGCTGGTTTTCTAGTAACTGGTCTGTGAAACCTGGATGACTTCAGAGAATCGTATCATGATCATCACCTTGTCTATAAAAGTGGAGACTGCACAGCAAGAGAAGACATGCTGAGTTAGCAATAGTTCAGACAGGGATCCTGGTCCACAGAAGCAGAAAATGCCATCGGACTATTTATTTTCACCTGATCCCAAATTTAATCTGCCGGCATACACGAGAATGGCAGAACTTGGCACTGCTTATTGACCAACTGAAGATGAAATTACCATGCAATGTGCCTTTCTCTTCTGCAATTTTTCTTACAGAAAGATCTACAGGGAAAAATGAAGAAAACTTTTGAGTTGTGTTGTTCTAGCAATTAACAAACCACTGTATTGCAATAGTCTTGCTTTCACAGAGCAGATAACCATTACACTCACAGGTCTTACACTCTCCTGAATTTTCCTTTTCAACAGACAAGAGAAAGCAAAATAACAACAATATTATCCAAATGGAATAAAATTATAAGATTCAGTGAATACCAAGGACTTTAAAACCTCTTCATTGGAGGTGGTGATTACTGAAGTAATGTTATGTTGTAAGGTAGACCACCTTGCAAATCGGGGTTGTCCCTGAATTCTCAAGCATAGACATGTTATATCACAGACATTCAAACCAGCTGCCTGACAAGCATAAAATTGTGCCATGGCTGACTGCAAAAGCAGGCAACACGTTGTACTCCTTGCTGAGTAGAATAAAGCCATTAATCTTTATCAGATAAACGATCTCTCACAAAATGCACTCCTTCTGCTCATAGAATTTAAGGTAAGCACAGAAGTGTCTCATGAAGACCAGTGATGAATTAGAGGCTTATTTGATTTTATTACACAAATTCTCCCCAACTTCTGCTGTATCAATGGGAAACAGGGGAGAGGAGAAAAAAACCCCAGCAATTAGGGATTTTTGTGGTTATCATTCTCTTATAGGAATGCATCTTGACTAGATGCATGACCCCTTTTTTCCTACAGGAAAAAAAAGCAGTGTGCATTTGTGTGCAGTAGAAGAGTTTGGGCAAAGAAGGGCACACGGCTAGAATTTCTGGGCTTTTGACCCAAATTATCCTATCCATGTGGACTTCCAAATCATTCAGAACACGTAAAAGCAACAGTATTTAGACTTCCTCCTCTTCTTATCAGCTGAATTTATGGCTAGACAAGGTATACTTTTGGAAAGCAAGTTTTAGTAGCTGCAGTCCTTGAGCAAATTTGTTAAGTCTTGCATGGAAGAGTGAAATCAGAGCAAGTGATCCTCTTATATGAGAAACAAAGATTCAGTGCAATTAGGTTGTTAATGTCATTAAAATAATTTCAACAATTACCTCCTTACATACAAGAAACTCTGCAAGCTATTACCACTGTGACCGCTCAAGTACTAAGCAGAAATAATTAAACACCACTAATATGCTCCTTTTGCAAACAAAATACGACATTTTACCAAAATCATCATGTCAAGTCCATGCTCAGATGAAGTCTATGAACAGCTGCTTATAAACCACACGTTTGTAACTGTCTCAGAAAATACCAATTTATTGTTTGGGAGAGAGGGCAAAACTAGCAGTAAGAAACTCAGAGTGCCAAGTATTGGTAGAGCAAAAATACACAAAAAGAGCATAAAAAACCTTGAAAAGAAAACTGTCTCCTGACTACAGCTTTCTGACACATTGTCATTGCATGAAAAGAAGCCTCACAATTTTTCAAAGCTATAAAGAATGTTAAATTCAACATTTCATTTGCCCCAGTGGTAGAAACACCACATGGGGTGATTTAGGGTCAGTCACTAACTTAGTATATCCCAAAGCAATTGATTAACACTGATGTCTGGTTTCAGCTGAGAGCTATTGACAGGCTTCACACAATAACCCAATGCAGATCTTTGTGTCACATAATAAATATTAAGTCATCCAGAGACAGGGGAAGAAGAAATTTTTTACTTTGTTGAGTCAAGGAATTGCTAACTGAAACTACAGAGGATGACATTTGATCACAAAAAAGGGATGAAACACAGTTCTTCATTTAGCACTATCAAACCATCCCTTGAGACACGACATCTAGAGACACGACAGTATTTAAAATGAGAGTGTGCATCTCCAGAATGTACGTGATACAAGTGGGAGAGAAACATTTTGCAGTGAACTAAAGCTAACAAAGATATCTGGCATTAAACATTGTTAAGGAGATATTCACCTGGACGCTGATATAGTTTGTGAAAACATCTCACTTTGACTTTCCATCAGATTTTATCTAGATGCATCTTAGAGTCCAAAGCAATTGTCTGTAGTTTGTCATCTTTAAAGAGCTGGTCTCACAGGACTGGTCTTCAAACTACAGTGGCTGCATCTTGGTTCTTAGAAACGTTACCTGAATATCTGACTTAATCTTAACAATGGCCACAGACCGAGAGAAAGGCAACGCTCATTTTTGTTCCTGGAAGGTGCAGGTGAGAGGCAGTTCTAGCTAGAAAACTTTCTAAATGCTACGTGGGAGAAACTGCTGCCTACTACACCAGGAAGAGGTCTCTAAGAACAGAAAATACAAGAGATTATCAACTGGCATGGGATTAATCTTGAAAGGTCATTCCCAAAATTACTGTGTAATCACTTTCTAGGTTCACAAGTGAAGGGATAGTCCAGTAAATTAAAAATGATGCTGACAGAGCACTGGAAGGGGCTGTCCAGAGGAGTTGTGGAGTCTCCTTCTCTGGAAACACTTAAAATCCGCCTGGATGTGTTCCTGTGCAACTTGGTCTAGGTGGTCCTGCTGTGGCAGGGGGATTGGTCTAGATGATCTTTGGAGGTCCCTTCCAATCCCTAATTTACTGTGATACTGTAACACTGTGATGCACAAAATTAAGAACTTCTTAAAAAAAAAATAAGTCTTAATAGCCAGATGGGCTAGTGCAGCTCTAACAGCAGCCCAGGAGCACGTAATGATTTCTTTCGTTGTTATTGCAAACAGCAATGAAAAACACAACGGAGTCATGAAAGAATTAAAAAGGATTGCTCTAGGAACAGGGACTCAAGTCAAAAGTCCTGCAAGCAGTACAGTTTCCAGAAAAGAAGAACCTAAATAAGCTTCTCTGTGTGGATGTGCATGTACACATACAAGTTCCATCTTTGCACATGCAATGTAGGTGCTTTAAACATGCAGAGAACACAAGAAGTTGCAGACTTAAAACTCTAAAGCCACTGCAGTTGAAGCACTTGTCTACCTCACACACCTCTTCAGCTTTCATAAAGGAAATATGAAAGGGCAAAAAAATCTGCTCTAACATTACTTGAATGTAAAACGGATTCAATCAAATGGAAAAAGAATTACACTCTGAATCAGTTTTCTTGGATATCCTTTGAAAAATATACAAATAGCTAGCTCTTTCCGGTTTTTAAATGCAATTTTCTGATGGAAGAAATTTTTGTTAGCAAAATTGTTTTCTTAAAGAGGTCAAGAGAAACCATGAAAAGCTTGAAAGAGAATCAAAATATTTTGTGGATACCCAGCTTAACCTTAGGTCTGCATCTGCAAATAAAGGCTTTAATTCCAAATTGGAAGAAAATGGTTTTAAACTGCCAAGGAACCAAAGCATAACAATGCAATCATGCCAAATATAAGCTTTCTGAACTGCGTAGTCAAAGTTAACTATGAAGAACACTGAGTATCACAGGAAATTATGAGTTAGGTAACAGGTATTGAAACTGGAACTCTTGCAGTGAAATCCTTTACCAATACAATAGAAAACAGTACTTGCAGGAGATCTTCATTCATGAGCTCTCAGTATAAGCGTACACATGAAGGCAAACAAAGGCCAATGCAAATTTGTAATCACTTCTAATGCAGAGCAGGTTCAGAAAAAAGAACTAAACAACCTGACAGATGACTGATTTAAATCTAGAGTCCTCAGTCTTAATTACTTAGCCTCTTCTGATCTGCCCTTACCTGAGTGCTACTCACCCAGTTCTTTCTGCTTTTAAAAACAATTTGTAAAGGATCTGATGGTTCCAACTAGCACCTACTTTCCCCGTGCCCCCAGAGTCTCTGTTCAGAGCTGTATTTCTCTATGTGGACCAGCTGATTTGTTTGCTGGAACCACAACTTAGTACTGAGCTTCTGTCTAAAGCGACAGGAACTGTTTGCCACAATACCGGGTTTTTAGGGATCACACAAATCTCTCAGGTAAGGAAAGAGATGCGAATAAATGTGCCCTGAGCCACACAAATTCTCTGAAATCACCCTTTGAGGTGGCAAACTTGAGGACATCATCTGGTTTCAAAGAACATGCATGTGAGGAACTACAGTGGGGAGTCTGCTGTGTGCGATACATTCACAGCATCCCAGTACAGCTGGTGATCTTGAAGCATTTCAAATTTCATTTCAGCTGCAGCTTCAAAAAGATATTACTCTAACCTTCCTGAATGTCCTTCAATTGTTTAAAAAAATATCCTAATCGGGATTGTTCAAGAAGAAAGTCCATTTTTTTACCTTGCTTTACAGAAAGGTTTGAGTTGATTTATCAGGTTTGTTACTAAAGATTGTCAAACATGAGGAACTAAATAAACTAAGTCCTATTTGCTTCCGAACAACTTCACTATGGCACGTGGAACTTGATGCCTTTTCTGTTACTGATGCAATTGTTACTAGCAATGGGGAAAGACAAATGGTGGAGGGTAAGAGACGGAGTGGGAAGAAAATGCATGAGATGAGTACAATGTCTGTAAGCTAGACTGGCATAGATGCTCTTCTTGTTTTCTTCCTGCTGCTTGAAGAGTTGTTTTCATCTAAACTACAGAGTATTTAAGAGAGTCTAATGTGATCTGACAGCTGATCTTAAATTGTCATTATATATAAAAGAAAAGAAAAATACCCACAAACACTCCATCACCTATCACACTTTCAGGAAGTTTTCTTTCGTTTCTCCTCTCCTGTTGAAATCTATGATGTAACACAAGCACTCACTGAAAAGACTGCTTAATAATTTCTATGACCTTTCTTGCAATCTGTCTTTCAGTAACGAATTGTTATGTCTGGTGCAATGGGTAATCATTGGGTCCCGTTCCAATTGGTCACAGCACACTTACAGAGAGAAATCCTACTATCACATGAAAGGATCACTCAGAGCATTGAGCAAGATGTCACACAAATGTCTGTAAGCACTGTGCCCCATGGAATGCTGGAGTCATTTCCCCCTGATTGGCCTGGGGGAAGAATGATTTCATAAAGCAAAAAGTTCTGACAAATATGTCCTGCCTTCAAACCTGCAAGTTTTATTTCTAGCATCAAGACAAAAAACACTTGAAGGGAGGTAGAGCACAATGACAGATATCACCTCTCTTGAGCACTGTACCTGCAAACACTAACAGTTCAACAGCACCCTTTGACAAATGCCTGAGAGACCCATGACTACCCTACAAATATGGTATGTAGGTATGTGGAGCTATCAAAGAAAAAGAAATATAGTCAAAATCCAGTTGTTGCTAGTGGAAAATAAGTCAGCTGATAGGCAGGTTAATAACTTGATGTGACAAGAATGATTCTGTGATTCTGTGATTCTGACTATGCTTTTCAGATACTGACTATTTATGACTGACTTTGACTACTAGGTTCACTGACTATCAGGTTCACGGGTAGATGTGTTTAGAGGAAAGTGCTTTCCTGGGAAGGACAGTCACCATCTGTGTCCCATGTCTGTGTGGGGATAGCCTTTGTGTATGTATCATCCCTAAACGTGCTATGGTTTTTATGGAGGAAATCAAGCACCAGCACAAAGGCTGGAGCGCTGCACAACCAACTGCAAATCACCTCTGGCCTGCAGCTGACACATAACATGTGCATCCCAGAGGAAACCTGAATGGTCACCAGTTAGGATACAACCCATATGCCAGCTGCATCAAGTACCACATCAATTTTAAACATTTATTTCCAACTTTAGTTGCAGATGAATCACTGTGGGCAGCCTTGGAAAAAGTAGTTTAAAAGAAGTTATTTTATCATAGAATCACTAGGGATTGGAAGGGACCCCAAAAGATCATCTAGTCCAATCCCCCTGCCACAGCAGGATCAACAGCAGATTTTAGCAGATCTTCAACTCTGCTTCAGGAAAAATGTTGCTTTGGCAAACAGGAGAACAACCTCCTTATATAGAGACTGAACTATATTCAGGATGCAGCTTTTGTTTTGTGCTGTAGCTGTTCCTAAAAGAGCCAGTAAACAGTAATGCAGTTTTATCATGCTGACTATCAGGTTTTTTAGGAGCGATGGAATATGCAAAACAAGTATGTTTCATTGTGACAGCTCTTACCAGTACTTGGCACTAATTGCACAGTCCCTTGAAAGAGGACCATTTCAAAGTGGTGAGCGCTGGAGAGCATTTTGATGAACAAGTACTTCAGGTAACAACAAAAAAAAGAGGTGACGCTAAGACCTATTTTTGTGATGAATATTGGGCACTACCCTGTCTTACTAGAGAGAAAGCATCGTTTGCACTATGAGAAGCCAGTTCAATCTCAGTGGAAATAGGTGATGCTAGATTGTAATCTTCAACTTGCAAGCATGAGAAGTACTTTAATAAAAGGAGTATCAGCTATAGCAAAAGGAGGAAGAGCAACCCAGCAAGACAGCACACAAATTGAACCCAGGGTATGAATTTGGCACAAATAAGCCTGTGATTTTAAAAATACCTGACAAAGCCATTCTTTGAGGCTATTTTGATAGCTCATCTGAAATGCACTCTCTTCACAAGCATTACGCCAGGAAAACAAGCTTAGCATGTCAAGTAAATTATGCAGAGTGATCCAGTCACTTGTGGTGAGATCCAAAAGATACTTAAAGGTTGTGACATTGAACATGGTAACAGATGCTGAGAACCCAACTCATGGAGCAGAAACCACAGACCTAACTCAGGCACTTAAAGTTTCTGTAAAGTGGATGGAGAAAAAGAAGTTGCCTAGAACAGTCTCAGAACAGGAACCCTTAAGCCACCTGTGTGAAACACTCACGGAAGAGGACTGTCTTTAAGTCTTTTCCATTTAAGGTGACTAATCTGGATGGCAGAGACACCCAAAACTTTAAGGCTGCAATCCACATTGTCCAACACTATCACAGATCTATTACAGACTACAACTGTAAGACTCATGTAAATGTTTTAGGTATGTAAACCACCAGAACATGCTCCATGGCAAACAACTGCCCCCAAGATTATGCCTTGGACCAGTACAGACTGGGCACTGATTAGACTAGGTAAAAAGCAGAAAAAGACTTTGGGGTTCTTGAGGACAAGTGAAAGGCATTCAGAGCATGTCCCAGCAGTGATGAAGGCCAACCATTTACTCAGCTGCAACAGCAGAGTCAGGTAATGGGAAGCAATTCATCCTATCCATTCAGCACTAGTGAAGCAGAAATGTATGTAGTGAAGCAAAGCCAGTGGGTGGACACTGAAAATGGGCTGGGATACCGTTGTGGATAAGGAAAAGCTGAGAGAACAGGGTTTTTTCAGCCTTCAAAAGTCTCATTGCTGTCTATCTAATGCCAGGTGCAAAGAAGATGGGGGAACACTAGCAGCATGCAGATGCAGAACACAATAAAGTCTTATAAGAGATATAGAAAAAATTGTTTCTCATGAGGGTTGCCAAACACACAGAGAGGACCTCGGAGAGGCTGTCAAATTTCCATGCTCAGAGATAGTCATAACTCAAATGGATAAGGCCTGGAGCAACCTGTTCCTAATGGACCTGCTCTTAGCAAGGCACTGGACTAGAGAGATCCAGTGACCTCCTTCCTACCTGAATTACCTTATAATTCTATGACTGAGCTCAAAGATACTGTTTTTATATTATTGTTATTAATGAATATAGCATGAGGTACTTCAATTCTTCCTAAATCTTTTCTACGAATATGAATGCAGCTCTGAATACCCAGCTACTTCTCACTTCACCAATAGCTGTCTCCCTGCGTTCAGCAGTTCATTGTTCTCTGCTGGATGTGATACCATCCGTCTCTAGAGACCACAGACACTTGGAATCCACACACTTTGTGTCCTCTCAAAACCAAAGTCTACAACTGTATTCATTTAAAATCTGGATTGGGAAAATCCAAAGCCACTTATCCTTCAGCCATCTGCTTACCTTGTCACTTCTCTCCCCTTCTGCCTTCTTTATTTCCTTGTGTCTCTAATTTTTTCTACTACATGAGTATGTAAATACAGATAAAAATTAAAGGCTAGCAATTCAATAGCTTATGTTTTGTACTCAATTGCTAATAGTGAATATTAACTCAAGTATTTTGATTAACCTGCTGGTTAATATGAGCACATATACCATGAGCAACCACCACAGTAATCCCAGATAACTGACCAAAGTGCAATACCTAAAGCAAGTAACAGATGAATTTACACCCTGATGAAATATCACTAGGTTGCAAAAATATTCCTCTCCTCTCTCTTACATGAACAGAAAAAAAAAATAAAGCAAAGACAAAACCTAACTTAACAAAACTACAATGTTTAAATCAACAATTACCTGAATTCTTTCTAAAAGAAAACAAATAATAAAATATATAATTTATTATACAATTTTAAACCTGTAGGTTAAATTCTAAGTGTGACTATCATTTCATCCTTCTTAGGAAAAAAACTAGCTGACAGATAAACAACTGATGTATTTAAGAAAATTATAGAGGGTAGTAGTGTTATCTTTAAATGTTAAAGAGTGAATTATTAATCTACAGTGTAGTTTGTTTCATAACCGTGACGAAATACTCCTTAGAATAAACATCAAATGGTTGAGCCTTTGCAGAAACGTTTTTCATATATTATACCACACGAACAATATAGTCAAGCAACAGCATGTTTGCAGAAAATAGTAATGACTCTATAATATGTAAAAAATGAGCAGGCTGAACTGAAAAATGTATCTGACGTGTGTCTTGGGGCTGAAGTGTTTGAAGATACATACTATAACACAGACAGGTTTTGTTGGCAAATCTTCCAACAAGTCGACTAATGCTCCAGCTGGTATGAAGCTCTCACTGATTCCAAGCTATGGCTCCAATTCAGAAAGAGCAAAATGCTTTCCTAGCCCAAGGAATTATCTTGAATTCTTTCCCAACAAAGAAACAAACAGAAAAGAAAACCATGACTCTCTTTGCTTTTTGTTGCATAATTAATGTAGGCATCTCCCCCAAACTGCCTTTCAAGTGAGTTTAATGGGAAGAATACTCAGCAAAACCAGTAAATATTTGGTGAAGTTCACAGAAAGCAAAACAGTACTGCGTTACACAGACATCAGTAGCAGAAAAACAACTCTAAAACACACCACATAAATCCCGTGTTCAAAATTCATATCCCTGGTCATTCTCCAAAATAGAAAAGGCAACCAAAGACTGTAACCATGAGAACCAGGAAAAACAGCTGTGCTGTTCTTAGCGTGATAATTACTTAAGGTCATCTGAGAATGGTGAAATACGGATGCACGAAAGAAAGCATGGGTTAGGAACAGAGGATGAGTGAAGAAAAAGAGACAAAGACAGAAAAGCAACATGTCACAGCAGAGTCAACAGTGATTTATTTGATAGTTTTCCCTGGCAAGGGGTGACTTAACACACTCAGGTTTTGAAATTGATGACTCAAAGACTGCTGTCAACTGAGACTCAATAATTTAGCACTGGTTTGTCATATGTCTCTGACAAGTAATGTTTGATAGGATGCCATGTGACATGATGAATTGGCAATAGTATGTTAAGAACTGACAAACACTTCTCTCTTTCTCAAGTCCAAAGGACCTTTAACATGATGGTGCATGAGAAGGTGCAAACTAAACACGTGGAAAAAAGGAAACAACTGCAGTCACCTCAAAACTGATGGCAATGACAGGGCCATTTCCTCTAGCAGTGGGCTGTGTAATATCAGAATCACAGAATCATCACGGCTGGAAAGGACCTCCAGGGTCATCGAGTCCAACCTTCATCTTATTATCTAGCTGC
>JAOXOE010000405.1:10287403-10318474 GCA_028565055.1 Phoeniculus purpureus | reverse complement strand
TCAGCAAACTTGCTGACAGTGCACCCTAATCCCTCATCCAAGTCATTAATTAATAGATTGAATAGTACTGGTCCCAGCACTGACCCCTGGGGACTCCACTAGATCCAGGCCTCCAACTAGACTCTGTCCCATTGACCACTACCCTCTGGCTTCTATCCTGCAGCCAGTTCACGATCCACTTCACTACCCGATGGTCCAGAAAACAGAAACAGCAGCCAAACTGGGGCTGGCAGGACAGAATGAGAAAAAGACTGTATTATTACTTCAAATCCCACTATGGAACGAGACATTATAGTGCTCTACCCTACGACAAGAATGAGATGCTATCAGTTTGTTTTCAATACCAAATTTAAGTTTGAAGTAGACACAACATACACTGTATGTCCCACATACACAGTGATGTACAACTGACAACTAGTATGTTAAATGGTATTTTGAACACCAAAGCCCCATGCGTAAGCCTGTACACGCAATTCTCTCACAATGACTACTTATGTAAAACTAAAGCAGCCAACTTTTCTCAGAACAAGGAAAAGTAGATATATTCACTTATTTCAGCATAGAAACAGATGAGGTGTGCAAGACTTCTCCCTGTACACTGTCTTTCTCAGTTGCACCAATTAATAATAAGTATGAAATCCTACTCCAGTTCCTTCTAAGAAGCACAGTCATATTTACAGTACAATTCACAAACCACTTCAGAAAGTGCCTACCGGGAGACCAGCAACATTGTGGCCCTCCAGTATCTGAAGGGGGCCTACAGAAGAGCTGGGGAGGGACTTTATAGGATCTCAGGTAGTGACAGGACTAGGGGCAATGGAGCAAAGCTGGAGCTGGGTAGATTTAGACTGGGTGTGAGGAGGAAGTTCTTCACCGTGAGAGTGGTGAGAGCCTGGAATGGGTTGCCCAGGGAGGTGGCTGAAGCCCCGTCCCTGGAGGTGTTTAAGGCCAGGCTGGATGAGGCTCTGGCCCTGATCTAGGGTGGGGTGTCCCTGCCCATAGACACAATACTCCAGATGTGGTCTCACCAGTGCACAGTAGAGGGGGGAGAAGAACCTCTCTCGATCTGCTAACCACCCATCTTCTGATCCACCCTAGGATGCATACTGCACATCCTTGATACAGTAAATATTTTTCCACACATTTTCTGAAGAAGTCTTGGTTTAAAAAGTATTTCCTTAAAGATCAATATCACTTCAACTTACTGTATATCATACTTATTCAGGCATAAACAGAGGCAATGCTGGATTCTCAGCTCTACAGACAACTTTTTCAAGGTCTTTTTGTGATTTTCCCAAAGGCCAGGTTCCTAGCAGAGACTTCACATGTATTTATATGTTAAGAGTTGTTGGTCCCTCGAACTGGACCTAACCCAAATTATTCAAACTGGCTTTTAAGAGTCCTTGCTCAACACAAAAATCAAATTGTCACTCAGTGGCCTTTATTCGAGGAGAGAGAAAGAGAGGTGGTAGAGAAAAAAACCCCACCAACCAACCCCAAAACCTTTCACCAGAACCCAAAAAGCTTCTCTGTAGGAATGTTTTTCATAATTTGAGGGGTTAGGACATTAGACAGTAGAACACCAAAGTGTTTCACTGGAAGTCATTAAACCTAGCTCACACTCACAATAGTCAAAGCCTTTGCTATCTGGTAGATGATTACTAACTTAGGTAAAATGAGCATCAACTGGACAGGGATTTCTACCACTAAAACATGATCTGTCATTAGTAGCCACCCTTCACACAGCCTAATCAACCTGATAAAAGATTAAATGAACAGGTAGGCTGGTCTTTTTCATCTCGGGTGATAATTCTCAGTCCAGGGCTCAGTCTTATGAATAGAGCAGTACAGGAAAAGACATGGGAGAACAAAATAAAGACACAACATTTTGTGCCTGTGATAAAAATAGGTTGATTTTTTTAATCTATACTTAGCTTTTCCCAAAGGCTTCTGGATGGCTAAGTAGAGCTGAAAAATACAATTGTAATTAAAATCTGTACAAATACCCAATCAATACGTGATGCATGCTTGCTTGAAGCACAACTCCTATCTTTATTTTCTTAAATCTTCTCTGACATGCCATTGACCATTTCATATGGTGTTTTTTCAAGCAGATCTTAATATTGAAAGAATAAAATCTGTGATATTAGGTCTTCTTCATATTTTCCAAATAGACTGAGAGCCAAGAGAACTTTATCCCATTTTACTGAACAGGATATCTAACAACTACACTACACTGGGCTTTTAACCCTTTCCACAGGCAAAACAGCATCTGTAGAGGAATACCAGCCTGTCTTCAGCCCTTTTCTGTGTTTGTTTCATTTGTTTCTAAGTACTTGAACCTATTTAGAGAAGAAAATATGATGGCATCAGGTCGAAAAGGCGTTGTTTGTGATCATTACTTCTGAGAAAGGTTAATGCCTCAGTCTCACAGTCAAACACTAATTTAGATTTCAGGCATCAATCCCAAATGAAAGAACCAAATGTGTGTACCTTATGCACTAACAGGAAAATATCAGTAACACCTTGCACATTGCTCAAGTCCCTGTCCTGGAATAAATGTATATTTTACAGTTTCTTAAATATTTCCTAAATAGCAGTTTGACATCCAGTATCAGCAGCCGTGCTTCGGCGTCTCCAAACTACACACATTTTTGTGTAATACCCACGTGAAAGCACGATCATGTTTACAATTAGCCCATCACTCCTTAAAATAATGTAAATACTAATTCTATTATGTTGGAATTTGACTATATTAAATTATTACACAATTTATGCTCAGACTCTAAAAGTTTTACATACAAACATACATTACTAACTCTTACTTGACAACTAAAGATCAAACAGTACTAGAAGAAGGTATTTTAGAAATCTCTAGTGGAAAGAAGGGGTAAAGAAGGTAGAAAGGAACTGATGAACCACATGATCTCAGTGGTTCTCAGCTGAAGGGAGGAAGCAAAAAACTTTATTCCTTAAGAATTGAGTTCAATTTCCATAAATTAAATAAGAGGCAACAAATAAATCCCTCAAGATTCCAGAAGCTGATCTAAGCTTCCTTATTTACATTGGCTAAGTGAAGAAGAATCATCTGCACAGTACATTCTACGGGCTGAGGAAATCTTTGTTAGTAGTGGTCCTAAAAGCCAAGTTTAGAGACAATTTTAAAATCCTCAGTCTTCTCTATAATCCTCTTCCCCTTCAGAATCTACCACACTGGTCTTGAAAGTTATAAGATAAATAGGCAGCTTAGTTTAAAAATTAAATGAGCTCTCCTGCTGTTCAGGTCATCCATTAAACACACCAGGTTTTTTCAAGCATATTAACCTCACTTCATAGGAACACCAACCACGCTGAACTAACTTATATGAAGTCAGTTTCTCTTTCTTCCTTCTCATCACCATACTACTAGTGCAATAGCTCCACTTGTTCTTCAGCTACCTGCAGTAATGCAGCCTCTTATTGCCCACCTAGCATTGCTTGGCGAAACCCTTATTTTTAAGCTGGAACACAAATATCACATTGTGAGGAAGTCTGGTTTTATAAAGTTCTGTGTTGATAATTGGTGAATTCTGATAAACAGTACAGCCTGCAAACTCTATTACTCTTCCAGTAAATCATGAAAGCCCCCTTTGAGAAAAACAATAGAATCTGTAAGTCAAATGGGGAAACGCAAGATAAATGTCTTGCATTATTACTGGAAAGCTCCAAAATAAGTACATTTCAAACATACTGAATTATTCATAAACAGTAGCTCTGAAAATAAAACACAACAAACCAAACCCAAGAAGATGTATTTCCATTCTGTATTCTGAACTCAAAGAATAGTAAGAAACAGTCTATTGCTTTTATTTCACTAGCTGTAGAGGAACATAATGAAAAATTATTCAGAATTTAATACGCCCGACAAGCCAAATAGATGGATAATGTGTGAGATAATTTACTGTTAACCAGTAGCTATTTTCTTCCTCTTGTAATTTCCATGTAATATATTGTTAAAATACAGTAAGACCTTTAGGTTTTTATAACGTTTTCAGATTATGACCATGTATTACCTTTTTATTTTCTTCTAAATCAAGATACAAGAAAGCATAAAAAGCTCATCCAGTTAAACTATCCAGGGAGCCAAATTATGAAAGGAGATTACTTGAGCAATATTTTTTGAAAGAATTAACCTATGACAGTCAAAATTTGCAAGCTAAGCTAGCTTTCTGCTAGGACACCAGTCAGGCTTTTGCATAGCGTTGTAACAAACTGTTTATCAATGCTACCGGGCTTGGTACTTTTTACTATCCCTCGGCATGAAGGCATCACAAGCTTCCGTGTTCTGCCTCCAGGGCAATGAAGCATTTGAATAGACCATTGCCTATATCACCTAACCCCCACCTTCACTTATGAAAGCTTTGCAACAGAATCCATCCCTTTCTTGTTATATTTGATTCTGGTGAAATCCCATCAAGAGAAAATACGAATCCAAACGACTGAGCTTGAAAATAGTAGCAGCCTCTACCCAAAAAGCAAAATAGAGCATGAAGTCAAACTACAGAAACAATGGACAAAAATCACACAGGACATTAAAAGACGTGAACGCTTTGAGTGGTTTCTATAGAAAGAAAGAGGGGAAAATGTTTCAAAAAATGAAAAAAGATGCAGGAAATCCAAAGAGCAGAAGACAGACCAAAAATGGAGCAGTAAAGAGCTGGATGGAAGAAAGGCTCAATGCTGTGACCAAAACTTACCTACTGCTGTCAGATCTCTACAGTGCTCAAAACAACAACAAAAGAAATCTGTGAAATACATCACACCACTTCCAGCAGCTAACTAGCTTCAGCTCATCCTTGTGAAAACAACATAGAACATGCCAGGTTCTGACCCAGAAGATCAGTAGCGCTAGAACACTTTATCCTATCTCACTTTGCTTTCCCAAGCATAAGAACTTCCGTTTGTTCTTTCCACTCTGTCCAATTCCTACTCTCTAGAACAAAGCAGCCTAAACCGGCTACAGAATAGGAAGCTCTTATCAAAAAAGTGGACAAAATAACACATTTTCAATTTCAGAACTAAGACTTCAGACAGACAAACTTGGTACAGAGCAGTACTTTCTATGGAAGTTACTGTATAACTCCACACACATATCCCAGAATTAAACACAACTTAAAATCACTATAGACTGTCTCAAAGAAAGCAGAGGACCTGAGATGTCTGAGCAGCCTTTGAACAAAAAATTCATGATACCAGAGTATGAAAAAGTATCTTCAGTGAGGAAGAGCTCAGTCTATGAAATGGGTAAATGGAATCATTTCAACACCTTGTACCTTAAATAGTATTTTTAACTTACATTCAAATCAAAATAAATTAATAAAACAACAAAAACAAAAAAAAAAAAAAACCACCCCACACCCTTGGAAAGAATCTGTGGAGTCAGTTTCTATGATGCAATATTAGTGAAATCCAACAAATACAGCTAATTTCTTTTCAGGCTGTTTACTTAGGAGAGATTTCCTTTCTGTCTTTCAGTGCCTGAGAAGAGTTTCTTCATTCTTACAATATTTTCTAGTAAGCGGCTACTATGTTTCTTTTATAAAGTTCTATTTTTCCATTAAAATTTCACATTTATGGACAAATGTCTTTAAGTAATAAACTGTGACTGAAGAAAAAAATACCAAGGATGAAAATGACAGAAGTCTTTCTGATAGACCTTACAGTCACAGAATGTAAATGAAAACTATGTTTTGCTATTAAAATGCAGATGATTCTTCAGTTGTAACATTTGCTACACCAGTGCGTAGGCACAGAATGTTCTGTGACTCATGCCCATGCATGGCAAAGACAACTGGACAAGATACTAAATTGTAACTGGAAAAAACACCAAAAAAAACCCCAAACAAAACCTTACTGTTATGTTAGATCCCATGGGAACCGCACAGACAGACATTGCCACATCTTCAAAAGCAAAAATACTTCCTCAAGCAGAAAATTAATTATTGGGAAAAAACCACAGTACCAGCTGATTCATTAACATTGCTGTACAGAGCTCAGGTTAACACGTTTATGAAGCTGAAACTCACCCACATCAGATGACTACAGTTTAAAACGTCACACAGACGCCTTTAGTGACATTCTGGAAGAGTTCAGTTGTACAAATTAAACAGCTGATCTTAGACAACAAAACAAGCTTCCCAGCTTACTTGGTTTTGGTTTTAAGCAGCTTTACTTTTCTTTTGGCTCATCTAAACACACTGAAGGTGATGGCATGTCATTAAATGATACTGACAGCAGTCATTTTCACACAAGCTCAAGCTTAAGTACTACTTGGAAAATTTATCCTGTATCAGATGTTGATGTCAAGCAACACCAAATTTCCGTATTTTTTAGACCACTGTCCTTCTACGACCTATTTATTATAAAAAGGTGAGCAATTCTTGAGTGAAAAGTAACTACCAAGAAGCACATTAAAAAAGAAAGATGGAATTCATCTATGCCCATGAATGCATACACAGTTGTATAAATAAATGCATATTTCTGTACAAATATATTTCTGTGTACATGCATGTGTGTATACACACATGAAACATGCAGGACATATACACACGAAAACCACGAAATGAATTTCAAAAATACAGGACTTTGAACAACCAAAACCATAGCAAAAAATGAAGCTGGCTTTTCACTCCTTTCTTTGCATATTTCTAGCACTTATAAAACAACAGATTTTCCTTTGCCTGCATTGCACATCAAACCTTGGTAGAAATCCTGTTTCATATCTTAAAAACTCTGTACCTCTTTAGTGAGGACTACCCCAGCTGGCCGTCCAGGTGAGCCACAGCAGCCTAGCTCAATGGGCATTGGTTAACACTCTACTTTGACCTCAACACTATCATTCACAGTGAGGGTGACGGAGCACTGGAACAGGCTGCCCAGGGGAGTCGTGGAGTCTCCTTCTCTGGAGATGTTTAAAACCCACCTCGATGTGTTCCTGTGTGACTTAGTCTAGGTGATCCTGCTGTGGCAGAGGGATTGGATTAGATGATCTTTTGAGGTCCCTTCCAATCCCTAATGATTCTATGGTACAAAACAAACACTACACTATATGGTAACACATAGAAAGTACCATCAGCTGTAACCTACCATCTTTCATTTAAGGAGAAATTTGAATCTCTAAAAATAAGTGCCAATCAGACATATGTGTCATCTACAAAGTTGATGAACTTCAAGACACAAAATACTCTTTCCCATGACACCTCTAAGACACTGGCATTTCCATTTGTCCTAAAATTTATCTGTGGTTGGGGATCTTTATTAGAGTTCAAATTAGTTCGTCGAACCAGTCAAAAAAAATAAAGTGAAAAAATTGTTAACACTGAGACCTACTTTTTGTCTTTAAAACAAACCAACAAGTGAAGTTCTCCGAGACTTCAGAATAACACCAGGTCATATTTGCTTGCTTGTACTAAAAGACCCATCACTGAGATTCTGTGAGGTTCATGAAGCCAGCAGCCTACAAGTGACACTGCTGGCCAAGACACACGTATGCAGTGCATTACTACTAAAGTAGCACAAGCCTCAGCACTGTCTCTCAGTGGTGACTTTGGAATTCCATTTTGCCTATTTCTGCAGTGTTATTTTTTTCAATGAACACTGGGGAGTACAATTTCAGTAAGATCAGGAAGACACTACTCTTTGCTAATGACATACTAATTTAGCTATGCCAAACATACACGATGACAATGGTTTGTGATAGGGGCTTAATCCCATCTGCAGAATCACCTCCACAAGTGCCAGAAATATTAAAGATCCTATCTGACCGGCAGCTTCTCATCAAGGAGCTGGTGTAAACAAGGAGTCTGAGCCTAATCCTCATTGTGTGTCATAGGATATTGCTGCTTTCACGCTCTCTTGTGGAACAGATTCAGAGAGTAATTACAGCTCAGATAAGCCTTTTGCTGGAATATATGCAATTAATTCTCCTGTAAAAAAGGGGACAAGAAACCTGACACTTTAATAATGTTTAAGTATGCCTAATCTATTTCTTTTCTGTTCCTACTGTTTCCTAAATACGAGCAAGAAAGAAGATTTGAAAGTACTTACAACTGCCTGTTCTTATGTAAATCATCCCCAGTCGGGTAATATCCCTCCATAAAACAGCCAACACGAAATAACGCTACAAACCAGCAGCATATAGAACAAGTGGGTAATCAGCTTCAAGACTTATCTAGATTTTTTTTTTAACTAAAAGGATTATTTTTTTTTTTTCAAATGGAAATTACCTAATTTCAATAAAATTTCAAGGAGAACTTTTTGAAAAATCTCAAAAACAGTTTAGTCTAATAAAGATTTCTCTTTTCCCCGACAATTCAAACAAATGGTATTCACCCACATTTTGCTATTTTATTTTCCCAAATCTCATTCTTGGCCTGTCAAAACAAAAGAAGATGCTATTTTAAGCCTGTACCATTCAAGACATCTATATCAGCCTAACTACATTTAGAGGTGATTTTTTTTTTTTTTTTTTTTATGATTAACACGTGTCTTTCACAACCAGCTCATCAGAAGTATTCAAGAGCGTCTCAGGCTTTCTTTATCCAGCTCTGAAGTGTAACAAAGCACTCATCTTCACCCAACTCCAAAAAGGTAGCAACTGGCTAATTGCCCATTAGTGAAATCAACCTAGAGGCAAGAGCTAAGCTTGCTGTCATTGTGCCCTCCAGTAATAACTATACTGAGAAAAACAAAACAAAAAAAACACCCAAACCCCAAAAATTAAGAAAAAAAACCAACAGTCCACAGATTATTATGTAACATGAGTTTTGGATAAGGAGATAGAACATCTTTACAATCTACAAAAGACAAAACAAATGGGGAAAAAAAACGAGCAGCCATGGTTCATTTATCTGACTCCACAGTATCCTGTCCTAAGGCATTCGTTTCTGCAGTTTCAGGTACAGCTCATGTCACCAACACTACACCTAGCAATTGCCTAGATGCACAGAGCCTAACACCTGATAAAGAGCCAGCCCCACAGAAGAAAATTATCTCTAACAACTGGGCTATACGGGGGGGGGGGATTCACTTCCTGATCTAACTTTGACTCCAGTTCCACTTAGAGTCCATCTAAACCACCTCACTACATCTCTGATTTCAATGGAACACTGCACACAAATTACACAGGGAAATCAAGGTTGAAAGGATAATGTTGTTAACGTTCATTTTTTCAGCACAAATGCCGCTGGACCAGTGGCAGCAGTAGAATAAACATTGTCCTAGGAGGCACTCATTTATGTTTTTCCCATAAAGATGCAGTTGCTGGTAGAGCTAGATCAGAGACAGCTGATGTTTCAAGCATCTTTCTGTGTCCAACAAAACCACAACTTCCATTTATATTGTTCACTTGCAATAGTAAAAAAACAGAAAAATAACTAGAGCAAGTGAACGAGTCCTTTTACCAAGCCCTGCAGAAACAATTTACTTCATTACCTTGTTTCTGAATAAGAGGCCATTTTCACAAATGAGTGCAGCTTTGAGTCAAAGCAATGCTTTTAACCCAAATTTTAAGTTCCTACTGAGGTCCACCATTTCCAAGGGGCTGTAGACTGGTTTTAGGTGTCTGGCATCTCTGAACCCATCAGGTCATCTCCACCTTTTGACTTCCAGGAGCTGGTGGTCTCCAACCCTTGACCTCCAGGAGGTGGTAGTTTCCATCGTTTGACCTTCAGGACCTGGTGGTGTCCAACGATTGACTCCATAGAACCTGGTTGTCTCCTCCTCCTCCCTTGACCTCTAGGACCTGGTGGTTTCTAAAGCAGGTATTTTTCAGGAGAAAAGGAAGGAATAACGTAATTTATTCTAAAACTCTGCCTGCCTATAGTCATTCCTTCAAAGATGAACAGACACTTCTAGTGACCAAGGGCGATCAAAAGTTATCACCAAAAGGAGACCAAAAATAAAACTATTCTGAGGGATAACGTTTCTAAGTTCTTCTTCATTTGCTTAGTTTATTTTCAGTAGATAAGGCTGATTTTATTGTGTCTGGTTCTTACAGCTGAGCATCTGTACCCTTATTTTAATTTCTCAAAGACTTATCCATTATTCCCCCCTCACGAGCTAGATTAACAATTAGGAGAGAGAACAGTTGCAGGCGCTCTGAAGCTTTATCAAGTCACAGAAAAATCACCTCACACTCCACTGACATTTTCCACCCTCACATCTTTCAAAATCTCCTACATAATCTACCCAAATTTGGTAGAAATATGTTTGCAAAAGTATTACAAAATTAAAAAGAAAAATAAGCAAAGAAAGGAGTGAGGAACTACTAGAAAACTCTACAAAAACTAGAGAAATGAAGGAAACAAAAGCTTTTTGAGAGACTAAAATTACCTGAGGTTCACTTCACATCCGTTTTAGAGCTCTGCACAAGAACTAATTAACTAAACTCACATCCAACTTCATGGAAAGCAAAAAAGAAAGTACAGACTTCCATGCTACCCTCAAGAAGTAGAAAACTACTTTCACTCAAATTGATTGCTATGTGAAGGTGTTGTCTCTGAATCATGATGTCATGACTTTCAAACAGGCAGGCTGTATTCACAACTGTTATACTGCCATATTCAGAATGACAGTGGGACACAGGTTGCCCTAAGATACAATTGTTGAAATGGTAGTCATCCATCCACATGTAATAAATGTTCACTTGCCCAATATTTAGTGTTACAAATTCATAGGATGTGCAGAATAATAAAGCCTGTTTTGCACTGATTTCTGAACTTTTTTATACTAGTGAAATAACCCCATTTTTATCAGCAATTGCTAGCAATCATATCAAATTTCCTTAATTTTTAACAGTTTGAAAGAGAGAGCTCCCTTTAGTACACTGCATGCAGCTCCTTACACCACGTCAAGCAAAGAGGTGCAAACGGCACGAAAGCTGTTTGGAGGGGAGAGAAACATAAGAAGGGGATTTTGATGACATCCCAGCATCTGGAACGGCTTCCTTATCCTGCATCGTGGTGGCTGAAGCTGCAGCAGGAGCTTCTCTTCAGGGCTTGGGGCCCTGGAAAAAGTCTCAAAGCAAACCAGAGAGGGAATCAGATAGATACACCAGAGAGGTGTATCTTTGAGCCTCAGTATTTAGCAGCACCATGGTGGGCAAGGCCTGGGCCATCTCCATACACACTCAATGTGCCATGCAAGACAGTGTCCAGAGGGACTGAAGCCCTGCTGCTTTTTAGAGGCCCCCAGATTGTATCATACAGATTTAGGAGAAGTAACAAAGCCTCACTCTAGAGTATACAGCAGCTTTTTAGATACTTAAGATGAAAAGCATGGTTGGAAAAACCTGCTCCATAGCCTGAACTGAGAGAAGCCTAAGCTGAGTGATTGCTTCCCTGTTGGTTAGCTATGGTCCTTCAGCAAGCAGACTTTACCTAGTGATCCCATAGATACTACTACCTAAAGTGATGCAGTTGCTTTACTTCTGGAGGACTGTAAAAATGTTCAGCACTGGCACAAGTTCTAAGGGGGATTTTAATTACTCTTTTTACTAGCTTGTCCCTTTAATTCCAACTGCTCTAGAAATCCTGGCCACCCTTAGAACGAACGCCGCACCCCCAACTTTTTACAACTAAACAGAAGATCACACCATTTTTACACATAAACAGAAGATCCCCTGTGGGACTTTAGAAATTAAGGAGTACAAAGAGAGCTAATGCCATGTTCACCTTGAATCTATTTGGCTCAATAGGAGCAAACGACAGACACTGAGTCTTTTGAAAAGTAAATTTCAAATATGCTCTGAAGAGTACCACCTGTACTCTCTTGTCTAAATCCTAGAATATCAAAACTGGTATTTTAACTAATAGTCGATTAATCATGGATTAAATCCATGATACTTTCCATCATACGAAAAGCCTTCTTTCATGACCCTAGGAAGACACACCTCATACTTGACAGAAAGCTACAATAACTAAATTCCCTGTGGGACTTTTTTCAGCAGCTGACATACATAGAGATGGACTTTTATGGCAGTTAACAGCAAATGAGCTAAAGCTTACTGTATCAACAGAGGATAATCTTACAATGACAAAACTGTCGACCAGCTAAACAGCACAGGCTCTCAACTAGACCAATATAAAATTAATGCCCCAGGACTGTGCAGAAGCTTGATGTTCCCTGTGTCTCATTTTGTCATTTAATTTTAGATAATAATTACACAATACATCATTTCTTAATATAGCCAAATATGAAACAAAGAATACTGATGACCTGTTTTTATTCTGCAGATGTTAACACAGCAGCAAAATCTTTTGTCCTTGAGCAGCATTACATTTTTCCCAAACAACTTGAAACTTAGCTACTTGTGCTAGTTAAAAGAATGTTTATGGTTTTGGTTAGTATATTAAAAAATGCAGTAAAGGATGGTACAACATTCATTCTGTCCAAGTTCTGAGCTATCCACCAGCCATGAGACAGGCACAAAAATCCTGTGACATACATCAGATAACTAAGATCTAATTAGTGGAGATCTGAACAACCCCACTTCCCAGAAAGTGCTTATACAAATTCTAGGCCACTGCACACCTGAAACTTCCACAGAAGCAACGTATGTGCTGAACATCTGCCTGAATATCGTGACCCTACAAAGATAGGCAGAGACAGAAGGCAGAAAAATCTTAAAAATAATACAGAAATAAAAGTTAACTTCCATCAAAAATGGAATTTTAGACATGTATTAGTACAGCCTGTACAGGACAATAAAACACATTTTCACGTGTTGAGGCTTTTTGATGGCTACATTGCACATGTTGCCTCCCCCAGTAACTCCAAAGTACTGTATCTATCCTTAAAATGGTATAGCTCATGTGCTAAGGAGACACCCATCAAGGTAAGAACAGTCATTATTTTATTTAACAACATCTATCAGGGAGCGGATAAAAATTATTTTCTAGTGAATAACCTAGTAGTGGTTAGTGATGAATAGTCATAATTCATCAGGACACGTGCATGGCCCTTCAAGACTTTCAGCACATGCACACATCACTGTGCTACACTGCTTCTCATGCTGCAAGACAACAGTCAACACAATCTTTTCAATGAAATTTGTATTAGCAGTGCATCTAGGCTGTAGCCACTTCAGAGGCTGACAAGTCCCTAGAAACGTGCAGCTGGTGTTATCAGTGTTGATCTGAAGGATTAACACAGCCTTAAGCGAGCTTTTCCATAGCAGGTATGAAATGGTATTCGTCTAGGTTCTGGTCTCAGGTAAATTAACTCAAACACAATTGGTTCTCCTGCTTACCAGCTCCTCGCGAAGTTGGGCAATGAGTTCATCTCTCTCCTGCAGCTGCAGCTTCAGCACTGAACATTCATCTTTTATTCCATCCTACGAAAACATCAAAAGAGATGTTGTAAAAGGCTTAATGCTTTTACTTGGCTCTTGACAAGAAAAGCTGTTTCACATAGCGTAAGATAATTACATTCAAGTAATGAAACTCTATTCTCCTTTGTCATCTATGGTATTTCCAATAACATATTCTAAGTTTCTGCATAAACAAACTAATGCATCCAAACACATCACACAGCAATATGAATAGTTGCCTGCACAGGAGTCCATTTCATTGTTTCCTGAATATTTTAAGCCTTTTTTACTCAAGGTCCTATCAGGTCACTCCTTTTCAGTTAAAAAACGGCTATGAAACGTTACCATTTTATTCATACAAAACAACATTAGAGAAATACCAATTTAAATGCATTATCGCAGACCTCTTGATGTTGGAGAGGATGAAAAAAAGCACAGCAGACATTCACAGGAAAAGGAAAGCACCCTTCTGATATATTCGTTTCGTGCTACATCAGCCAAAACAGCAGCAACACTGGTATTAACTGGGTGGAGGAAAGAAGAAGGTACAGCACAGCAACATAAACATTGACTGTAACTGAATTCAACTCTTATGAAAGGTAATAGCTAAGACTGCAGCCAAACCCAGGTCCAAGAGACAGCCTGCAAGCTGTCCCCAGGCAATTTAGTGTGTTTATGTAGCCATACACACCTTATTTGAGAAAAAAAAATGTCAATCAGATGCTTTGGTTTTGTTCTGATGGAAACACATCTCAGGAGACCATTTACCTTCTTGGCCACAAGGGCATATTGCTGGCTCATGGGCAGCCTGTGGTCTGCCAACACCCCTAGCATCCTTTTCCCCAGAGCTGCTCTCAAGTAGATCATTCCACAACCTGTATGCCTGGGGTTTTTCCTCCCCAGATGCAGAAACCTACACTCCCCTGTCAAACCACATCAGGTTTCTCTCCACCCAGTTCTCCAGTATCTAGGTCATGTTGGATGGCAGCACAGTCCTCCACTGTGTTGGCCACCAGCTTTGTATCGTCACCAGACTTGCTGAGGGCATACACGCTGCCACCTCATCCAGGTCACTGACTAGGATTCTGTTGATTGTACTGACCCCTGAGGGGCACCACTAGACACAGGCCTCCAAACTGACTCTACTCCACAGACCAAAACTCTCAAAGTTCTACCCTTTAACCAGTTCCAATTCCACTTCTCAATTCAGCTATCCAATCCACCACTTTAAAGTTTTCCTATGAGGACATCATAGGAAACGGGTTGAAAGCATTGCTGAAATTAAGGTAGACCACATATACTGCTCTCCTCTCATCCATCCACAAAGTTACATCTTCATAGAACGCCATCAGTCAAGTCTGCTTACCAAAATATTACTGAAACTACCAAAAAACTTTATTACTGTTTAATTGAAGGTCCTTACTTTTAAAAGAAGTGTTTAAAATACAATGTGGCATTAGCTATTTACCTCAGTTTGTTTTTTCATTACTCTAAGTAGGTTTTGTCGGTACAGTTACATATTATTGCTCTCTTGATTTTCCACTTTTTAGCTTAAACAACAAGTTAGCAGAATACACAGTGGAAAAAGAAAAACAAGATCCCAGAGCTAAGACTATCACAAACATAGCTTTTAGAAAGTGCGCACAGCTACATCCACGAAGCCTGTAGTAGCATATGGCAACTACAGCAGGAAAGACTTTTGAGATGAGCTTTGGTACTAATATAGCCTAAAAGGCAACAGAGGCTTCCCTTGGACTACTGAGATCTTGAAGAAAGCTTTTGCCTCCCATAGCTTCTAAAATAAATTGAAAACAATCATGGTGTATCTAGGTCACACTGGATGGCAGCACAGCCTTCTGGTGAATCAGCCGCTCGTCCCAGCTTTGTATCATCAGCAAACATCCAGATCTCTAGTTTAGCCTGTTTACGGGGACATGCTTGCATTTGTTTGTATACAGACATTTCAGAGACTTAATTGAGCCAGAAGGCAACCCTGGGGGAGAGAAAGAGCAAACACTATAATCATACCAGTACTTGAGATGGTTGGCCTTCTGGCTGTCATCTTGGAATTCAGTTAAGGAGCATCTATCACTGTTGTGCTTGATCTGGTCTATTCCCCAGTTAGCTGCAACAGTACATGCATATTGGACTCCATATCCTGAGATCTTCAGTTTAAAGCCCTCCTGACTAAGTTGGCCACACCACTTTCATCTCTCCCTAGAAGATTATATTCATCATAGAATGTCCTATTGTCACAGAAATCAAAACCTTCACAATAGCGCGAATCACATCACCCTGAATTAATACTCATCACTCGTTTATACCTGGCTGCCTCCTTTTCTCTAGCTGGCAACATAACATATATTCCATCCACTCTCTCTCACACTGTGCTTGCAAACAGCAGAGAACCTTTTCTGTGTTGAACACAGCACAGGATTAGAATTTTATAATCCTACATGATATATGCACAAGCATGATTTCTTCTGCAAACGCAAGACAAAAAGGAAAAGACAAACAATGCTTGGTGCTTCTTCTGTTTCCATTACATTTTGAAGATGTTTCTGCTATAATACCAACTGAGATCATAAAAGAATAGAACATACAGGAATAAAAGAGACTGCATAAAGGCTTGGGAAATTTCAACATCCCTGACATCTGTCTGAATGTAGTACTAACAGAATAAAAAAGATGTTATAGAACCAACTATCTGTTGTCCAAACAGTGAATACAGATCTTCCAGAAAGTAACTACTAAAAAATAGGGAAGGAGAGAAGACTCTAAGACTCAGTTGTACTCAAGAGCCAAAATATTTCAGTGGAAGTTTGTGTGGAGGATACTACAGAAGTCACACATCACTGAATGGTCTGGGGCAGAAAGAGCTCATGGAGTACTGTGCTATTTATCACTCCCTAGGAGAAACAGCGATATCAGATAGTATGAATTCAGGAGTGGATCACCTTCACTTCTTAGGAGCCCTGAAATACTTCATTATCTACTGTGAAACTGTTAGTGCACACACACTATAAACTGTGTCCCAAATACCATCACATATTCTAAGAAAAATACCCAGGCTGTTTGCAGACTCCTGGTGAGTTCAATTCTTCAGCGTAGCTTCTCCAGCTCAACGCTCTCGGGACGGCCCGATTCCTCAGCGCCTGAACTGCATCCCTCAGTGCAGGAGACATGTTTTCACACAAATATCCCAGATTCTGTCTTTCATGCCTAAAGTTTAAGGATTCTCAAGTCCTTCTGCTTTCTTCAGCTAAGCACGGAGGAGTTCTCTCCAAAACCAAGCACCCCTCAGTCTTTCTCGGCCGCAGAAGCAACCAACAGTCTCTGTTCCCGCTCATCAGGGCTCTCTAAAATGGCGGCAGCGGCCGCAGGGCCCGGCCACGCGCGGGACCTAAGATGGAGACCGACCGCAGGGCCGCGGCAGCAGGGCCGCCCCTCCCCCACTCTCTGCACGTGGCCGAGAGGGTTTTCCAGGACCCTCTCCTCTCCTGTTTCTCTCTTCCTGTCTCAGCTCCAGAAGGAAGAGGAATTCCTTTCCTCACCGCACCTCGAGGCTGAAGGTCTGCTCGGGGTGGGGGGGTGGTGGTGGTAGATCTGCACCAAAGTCCTGCTTCTCTGGTCCGTGGCATCAGGTCCGGGCCGGGGCTCTCCCTTCTGCGCAGGGCCGGGGCTCTTGGCTGCGCCCCTGCTGTCCCCTGCTGGTTAGAGAAGCGGAGCGGACCCTACCCGGTGAGCCCCCTCCGTCCCGGGGCAGGGAGCCGCTGGAAGCCGTCTTCCCGCCCAACCCCATCACCGCCGCGGGAAGGAGGGTGGGGGTTAGCACGGGGCTACAGCCATTGTGCTGGGCTGAAAGCCCTCAGCAAAAAGAGGCAGGACCACGATTACTTTTATCTGCTCACCTAGCAACAGGTACTTGGGACACTGTCACCTCTGCCCAGGACAGGTCACTGTGGGGAGGGGGGGTCCTCCCAAAGCAACAGAACCTTTTCTTTCCTTCATGAAAGCACAGATCTGTACCTCTGAAAATGCTGGTCATTGTCAAACGACAACAGATGTTTAGGAAACAAACCCAAACAAAAAAAATCATTAAAACCAAAAATACAACCCCCATCTCAAAACCAGAACTCTCTTCTAGAGAGCTGCCAGAACTCTTATGAAAGAGGAAGAGATCTGGAAAGCATGGTCTATGCTTTCAGAAGGCACTGAAGGCATGCTCTGCTATGCCTACACTTACAAAACAGGAAGAAATATTTCATAAACGAGGGGTTTTTTTATACACTTTGAGTCCATGGGGGTTGTGTGATCTGGGCTTTTGGCTATCCCCACATTGCAGCATGTACTTGACCTGTGTATTCTAGTGATAGGAAAAGGGGTAACAGGTGTAAGCTGGAACACAGGAGGTTCCATATAAATATCAGAAGGAACTTCTTCACAATGAGGGTGATGGAGCACTGGAACAGGCTGCCCAGGGGGGTTGTGGAGTCTCCTTCTCTGGAGCTGTTTAAAACCTGCCTGGACGTGTTCCTGTGCAGCTTGGTCTAGGTGATCCTGCTGTGGCAGGGGATTGGACTAGATGATCTTCTGAGGTCCCTTCCAATCCCTAATGATTCTATGAGTCTGTGAAAACATTTTAAGTAATTTTAAAAAAAAAAATTCCTTAGAGCTTACATTTACAGAAAAATCCCATTTCTTCATTTTTCTGTAGAAGGGAAAAAGCTTCAATGACAAGATTTAATAAATTTAAAGTCATGTGTTATACACATCAGAATAAACAGACTTTGGGAATAACATATGTTTTTAACTTGTCAAGGGCACTGCAGGAACTATTAAGAACAACAACTTAATTCTATGCAATTTCTCTTTTTAATTTTGATACTAAGCTGGGCTTTTCAGGGAACTGTGCAGTGTCTGAAATACTTTATTCTTCATTTAGAAAAACAAGACTCTTTTTCCCCATGTGTATTCTTTTTTCTCTGCTAATACTAAATCTTAACTACCATAGCTACTAAATCTTTTTGGACTTAAGTCCAAATCTGATTTTTTCCTGCCCTGGTTGGAAATCAATAGCAGCATTCCTTCTGGGTCCAAAACAGCAGAGACAACTGAGCTAAAGTCTCCTCTGAATCCACTGTAGTTACCTTCTATAATAATTTCCATTATTTTCTATTGAAATGAACATTTGTGGTTTATAACAACGTATCTCCTGCTTCCTAGAATCACAAGAAAATGCCAGAGAGAAGGAAAAGGGAGCCTTAAAAAAAAAAAAAAGGTGAGTGATTTCAGCTCTTTCAGTTGTTAGAAAAAAAAAGTGACAACACAACCTGTTGCACACAAGAGCCAAAACCCAAAATATTTGAATATAGTAACTTTAAAACATTAAAAGCCGATTCAACATTTTTGTTTAGAATTGCAAAACAAACTTTAGCTTGATAAGGATGATTCAGGAAGGCAAAAAATAACATTTTTAATCTTCCAAGTGCATGGGAAGTGCCAGAAGTAATGTTATTAAATGCTCTCAAGACAATAAGGAATGGGAAGAGATCTAGCAGCTCTAGTTAAAAATATCATCAAAAGAATGTCTAGTGCAGGAAGATTTCCACAGTCAGAAATACGTGTTTGCATGCATAAAGTGTGCAAACAAACACACACACTGAACTATCAATATACCATCAATTAGCTAAATGACAAATTTTGCCAATTATTGACTTAACCTCCTTTAGCTACTGCCGTTTATTACACTGAGCTCTCAGTCACATTTCTTACAAGGAACAATTGAGGTATCAGGTAGGCAAGAGTAGTCTTTGAATTACAGTGAAGATACTTTGTACTGCATACAGATGTATGAACTCAATCACTAACTTCTCGCATAATTTCAGGGTAATAAAAGGGTTCCATTTTGAACATACTATTCCCCCTTGTTCTATCAGTGAAGTCCTTTGTAACAAGTTCCTTGTCAGCTTTTCTGTAGGTTCCCTTCAGAGGGGATTCCCCCAAAGCCATCTCTTCTCTAGGCTGAACAGCCCCACTTCCTTCAGCCTGTCCTCATAGGAGATGTGCTCCAGCCCTGTGATCACCCTTGTGGTCCTGCTCTGAACTCAATCCAACAGTTCTGTGTCCTTATATTGGAGACTCCAGACCTGGAGACAGTACTCCAGGTGAGGTCTCACCAGAGCAGAATAGAGTAGGAGGATAGTCTCTCTTGACCTGCTGGCAACACCTCTTTTGCTACAGCCCAGGATATGGCTGGCCTTTTGCGCTCCACTCACACATTGTCAGCTTATACCTCTCATCTACGAACACGTTCAAGTCCTTTTCTTCAGGATTGCTGTCAAACTATTCACCACCCAGCATGTATTTCTGCTTGGGATTGCCCCAACCCAGGTGGGGTATCTAGGTGAACTTCCATCAGCTTCTAATCTTCTCTAAAGGAGAATTCTGAACCTTATGTGTCAATCTTCAAATTAGGAACAATAGAAAAACAGCCAACTTGAAAAGATTTGACAGGACTCTACGTTCACTTCCTCATCAAGCACATACCCAATAGTTTATTGTCCTGGTTTAGACTAGTTTGTGCCAAGCTGGCTTTCCTGTGTCTTTAAAGCAGAACAGAAAACCAAGGACAATATTATATTAAAGAAAAAAACCCCAGATTTTATTAATAAAGTAAAGTGTTAAAAACCAAATTAAACAATCTGCAAACCTACAGTTCACAGGTTATTATAGTGTTCTGGAGAGGGATATCCAGCTATCACATGGGTTATGTGATGTCAAAGGGGTCCAGAGTCACCCCATGACACTTATGAAGTTAAATGAAAATGTATTTTTCATTTGAGAGTAAACCTTTATTGAGCCTACGGGACATTTGGCTGATCGTTTTTATGCAGCTATATCCATCTGTAAATACCACCGGATTTGCACACATATGGAAAAAATCTACCTTCTGGATTGACATTACCATTACTGCGAAAGAAAAGACAGCTTTATGAGTTTCTAATCAAAAAGAAAATTAGAAGAGGATTTGACAGGTAACAGACAAATAAAGTTCAGCAATCAAAAGACAGACATGCTGTCACAGGACAATTAGAGACACTACAAAATTTAAGGCTCTTAAGACAAAATAGTATCTGATCATTACAACACCATTATAACATTATTATGTTAGCGTAATAAACATGCTAATACACAACTGCACTTCTTGTTTCTGGGCTGCCATGTATCGAGATATATCACTGCACTAAGTCAACTAGAAATAACATTATATGCAGAAAATAACTCCAAACAAAACCCAGGGTGTTGTGTGTCTTTCATGTTTTTTACTTAGATCCCCCTACACTGCACGTTTTAATTTAGAATATTTGCAGTATACAAGCAATGCAGAATAAACCTATATTATTTTTTTCCTAAAGATGAACTAAGAATGCATTTAGGAGCACTGCAAATATGGCAGACAAAACTGTCCTTTATAAAAAGGAACAAACAAAAACCTCTAATAATGCCAAGATACCAAGGGAAACATCAATAGCCATGAAGCCAAGACATCTTTTATTTGTTTCTTTGTAAGTGAGTGGAAGATTACCACTGTTTCTTTAAGATTGGAGCCAACTGGGGATTTCAGAACACCATCTTTTCTCACTTTGAAGTGTTTATGTTATTAGAAAAAGCAGTCAACCTTTCTGAACAAAAATGCATCAATTTTGAATAACATTACGGGGCAAAGTGTTCTCATACCATCAAGCTGGAAGAGCCATTATGCTGCTGGGCCGCCTATCCATAAACTCAGTGGTCGAGGTTATCCCCAGGAGGAGGATACAGATGTGTGTGTCTCCTCTCACTAACAACAGGGACTTGAACCCTGGTCACCTGCATTTACAGAGGCTGCCCTAGTCAATGCCTTATTGAGATTTTAGACCAGGCTGCACTTGCTCACTCTATAGAGAAAAAGAAATAAAGCCTCATAAAAAATGAAATTTTGCATAAAAAATTAATTTTTGCTTCAAGTAAAGGATCATTCAAGCTCCTTTGGTACAAATAAGAAGAGTGCTGAGTCTGCAGCAGAGCAGACACCAATGGAAATCTATTGAGTAGGGCTGCTGCTTCTTTAGAACATCATATTTGCATCATTTTCTTCACATACACTGGGAGCACACATTTTGCAGGACTTTATTAATAATACATTAAACGAATAGAGGTAAACCAAAGATTAACTTGCCTGGCAATAACATTGTAATTACGCCTCTGGGTTTGAATTAAAAGCATCCAAATGCTAATAGCAACTGGTTAACTCCAGCACGTAGCAGTGATTAGTTATTACTAGACTTGAACTTTACAGATGGTAAAAGCTATGGATTACAATCTAAGAAAAGCAGGTGGTAGTTCTATACAGAAATTCGTATGCCTCATCTCTTCACACTCAGAAATATTTCTATTTAATATTTATTACAGAACTGGGAAGCATAACCCTTGCCATCTCTTCTCTGCTCATTTTGAACAAAGGAAAATGCCAAGAAACTCAGCCAAAAATGAGCTTGATGCTATTTTCTTTAGGCAGTTTCCCACAGATCCAGTTTCTAAAACAATATTTGCAAGTCATATTTTAAGTGAATTGTGTGTGCCAGAGGCATTAATTATGCTGTCAGTTGCAATGCAGTATTACAACTGGGTAAGTTCCCGAACGATTCTTCCTTTGCCACTGTTACAACGTCTTGGTCATTTACCCTTCCCCATTTTGATTATTAAAAGCATATTCCACTTACAGCAGACTTCTGTTTTATCTCCTGGTTTTTGCCAAAAACCAGGCAAATAGATTCATTTCAGTGTCCATTTTTTCCTGGCCAAGTGCTCTGTCCCAACATACCCCCCCAAGAAGCTTAGCCAATAGATGTGCTGAGTGAGACCAAACAGATTAATGAGCTCATTATAATTCATTAAGGAGTGATGTGGGGATGACTGCCCACTTTAATTAGTTTTATTACTATAGGAAATTGTTTCGTATGCCAAGCTCATCACCAGGCACGCCTGCAAAACATTAGAAGTGCTAATTAGACTTGATTCAAGACTCTTTCATTAGACTGTAGGGCTAAAGGCACTTACAACAAGTAGTAAAGCGGTGAAAAGACGGACAAGAGAGTGGCCAGCATAAAAATAAATTATTGTGTCTAATAACTTGGTGATAAACTGCACAATGGCGATTTCAAGTTAAAAATTTGGTGGAACAGCTGCGTTGCTGTGGCACTCTGTGTACTCTTCCTGTAATCATGACATTAGCTGACAGTAATAGATTTAGAAGGCTTAATAGGTCAGGTTTGCTCAGATAATAAATCCCAATATAAATTAACTATGACTCAAATATTCTAATGAAAATGTTAATTGGTAACTGGCATTTCTCCAGAAATACGTGGGCCTCTTTTCCAGTCATCCTCCAGATCAAGCAGCACATTTCCACACATTTCTTCACAATTCTAAGTTGCAGGTAAAAAAGAGAGTTAAAAAGGTTTTTTTGTAGGTAACAGGTTAAAAAATAATAAGTCTGCATAAGCTACTAGTAGACTTGGATGGAGAGAAATAGAAAATTAGATTAAGAGTTTAATTCAGTCCGAGAAAGTCCTATTGAAGTTAGGTATGATGTTAGAGAGGCCACATTTTTAATAACTACAGGCCTAGAACATATTCACAATCAAGGTCTTTTCATCATTACACCAAATGTTTAAGGTCTAATTTTCATAACCTTAATATACGCCGTATGAAGAAAGGCTACGAAAGCAGAGTACGTTCAGACTTGAGAAGAGAAGGCTTGGGGGGACCTTATCACCATGTCCCAGGACCTAAAGAGTAGCTACCAAGAAGACTGTGACTCTGCTTTTACAAGAAGTCATACGGCAAACACAAGGGGCAACGGGTAACTCCAGTGGAGTCCAGAAGATAATTCTTCACCATTAGAACAACTAAACACTGGAATCATCTCCCAAAGGCTGATTGCCCTACAAGCAGACAGTTTTAAGACCCAGCTTGACAGGCTGCTGGGACATGTAATTTAAACTCTATTTTTAGCTTGATAAGTTGGACTAGATGAGCCTTGAGGTCCCTTTCAACATGATATTCTATGACTCTACGAATAAGAATTACAACATGACTATCATTTTAATTACACTCTCACTTTAAGCAACAGCAAATCTTCCTAAATGTTGCAGTATGGATGAGTTGTATTCAAGATACAACTTTGCTGGGTGCTATCAAGGTCTAACTTATCACAAGTTAAGTATTTGTTTTAACACAAACATCAAGCAAATACCTACACATGCCCATGTTCTGTTCATGAACACAATGGCAGTGATGGAACTACAGTCAAACTGGTCATTTCTAAGATCAGTATGTCATAATCAAGTACAACAAATTACTGTCTGAGATTGCTTTTTATCGTAAAACTGAAAGTTCTTGCTATCGCACTGTGGATCACCACGCTAATAAAGTCTTAGAGTCTTCTGACAGGTCGTTGTTACAGTCTTGTAGAAGAGTAAGCCAAACAAGAGGGGTAATGAAAAAAAAGTCTCTGAATAAAACTACTTTTCCGTATGTTGCCATGGTCATCTATTTGCCTGTTATTGCTCACACACCTTAATCTTCCTTGTTACATCGAGGTCAGGTATAATTAAGGGCTGTATCTATTTCCCATGTTTAACTGGTTCTCAGCCCAAAAGACTTCCAGTTACCTGACAGTGAACCAACACTAGCCAAACTGAAAATATTTACTCATATGATTCCTGGCTCTACTTTCAAACCTTGAAACAGATGGAGGGATTTCTGTGGGTGTTCTTTTAGGAGAGATTAGTACTGATTTCCCAATCAGTATTTGCACGTTTCTTCCTCTAGTATGTTCTCTTTTGGAGGCTCAGCAGCTGAATTGCAAAATATCTAATCCAACACGTGAACTGGGAATGATTTTAGATTTTAATAAGCTGATGTAAGGAGAAACTTGTGCAGTTTAAGCTGTGGAACAATGAAGAGAAACAAAAAACCCAAACACACACCACAATACGACTCCCATTTCTCATCTAGGTAGGAGGATTCGAGTAGATTTCAGCACAGACAGTTGTACACGACGTATTTATGGAGCCAAGGAAAAACAAAGGAATTTTAGCAATGCAAGATACAATATTCATCTGTCGAAGTGAAGTCTGTCTAATGTCACCATTGTTGATGCATGCAGGATAAAGCTAGCTGCAGTTTAGCTCATTCTTGCACACCGATCATTCTGCACAATTTTCAGACTGCCAAATTACTGTCACCTCACTGTTCTCACGGTATCACATAGTATCTGCAGTTTTTTGGGAGCTGTGGAGTGGAACTGAGGTTCAGAATCAAACCTCAAGCAAGGTAGTAACATTAGAGATACCACAGAGGAGTTCTGTCTTGCTACTTCAAGTTGCTTCTTTCTGAACATGAAGTTTAGTGGCCCTTGATAACACAAAATTTATGTAAAGGCTGTTTTTTGTTCCTGCCTCTCTGAAAAGCCACTCGACATACTAAGGAGTTGTGCTTGCCCTGCAGTAAGATCTATTTGGTTTGATTTCATATTTTTCCCTGTCAGGCAGATTATCTTGGTTTTTAAATCAAAAGGCTTGTCATGTGTCAAAGTAAATATCTACTTGTGGAAAAAATATTCTGGAGTTTAGATTTTCTTTTTGTGAGACAGAAAAGAGGTGGCGGCATACTGCAAGCAAGGGAGGACGCTTCTTGTTTCCTTCTGCTTTACAGATCAAAGACTCTAAAAAGTTTCATTCTCCTTTTACACTTAGTAAGTGAGCTGTATTTATTGTTGTGCCACAACAGCAGATAAACAGAGTTTTGAAACAGTTCCCGAGATATTACAAGAGTGGTTTGTGTACCTTCAATTCTTTTTCTAACATTACACAGCAGCATGCGTGTTGGAATCACTTGTACAGCTCGTGCTTCAAATTCTTACCAGAAACGCACTGTTTAGATGTTTGATAAGTTACTGTGCTGTACACAATAAAAACATAATATGAAAACAATTTATTTACTTAGAGCACTTTGGAAAAAAAAAACCAAACCAGCTGAACTGGTCACTGAACCTGTAAGTGATGCTCCTGTTGTTCCCTGTTGACACCATAGTCTACCTACATCAGTTTGGCTGTGAAAAGGACATCACACTTCTACCACTTATCGTCTGTTAGCATGAACAAAACCAGCTGCTGAAGTGCTTGGCCATGCTTTTGTTTTAAAAAATGAATGTATGTAAATTCATAAGCTACACTTTCATCCTAACATTACAATTCCTTGAGTTTTTGCAAACCCGACACAGACAATCCAAACAGAGCTGTAATTTTGAGAGCACTCAAAAAACATTCAGTACATTGTGAATAAGCAACAATTACTGAAAAATTTGTCTTTTGGGGCTGTGCTTGGATCAACTGCATTAATCACAACTATTTATTTTCTCAAATTAAGTATTTGTTTAAAAAATACAGTCCAACTGATTTAAAAGACATTATAAATTAATGCACAAGTTTCATTTCCCTGTCTCCCAAGTTCTATTTAGACTTAATAACCAATCATATCTTTAAAATATGGTAACACAATCCAGTATGTTAGCATCACTTCATTTTATTACCACTTTATTCACTGTAGACTATTTTGTTGTGTTTCCTCAAGTATGCCTTTTTGAAACTCATTTTAAAAGGCATCAATGATGATGATCTCTCATGAAAAGCAATCCTAAATGTTTCATTAGTGTAACCTGTTTAATTATCTAACAACATCACTGGTCTGTATCAGTCTGGGTCTTCCATGCCAAACACGTGCATGATCTCAGTCATTCACTTTAATCCAAAGCAAAAAGTACTTGCTCTCCCATACTTCATAATCTTTCTACACACATTAAAAAAACCACACACAAGCATCAGCCCCATCCATGAGAAGCAGTAACAAGGTAAAGACTAAACTAAGGGAACTAATGAAAAACAAGCAACAAAGCAAGCCTCGACTGCGAATCAGGCAGCACATTTACCCAACAACTGTTAGCACAGAGTACACTCCCTCTCGTACAGCTAATGATGTGTTTTCATGCTTAAAGATTCTCTCTTCTCGTTAAGTCAAATTACACAGAACCTTATGCCAGCAAGTTATAAGAAGAAAGAGTTATTTCCTTCTCAGTTAAGTTTCCCAGTCTGAGACTGCACAAATATCTGAATGGAAGATGATGATGGCTTTCAGGGCTAAGCAGCTCATGGACACAGAATACTGCTAAGAGCCTCCCGAGACTGTACCTGCTGTTGCCAATGCTTTGAACATTTATCATTCAAAGATCTCTGCTCTGACAGAAAAGTAAGCAAAGCTTAGACTGCTCTTTCTCAGCTGCTGGTAAGTTATGTGCCAGTGGCATTAACTTTGTCCTGAAAAGTCAAACACTGTTGCTGGAAACAGAGAAGTCTGAATTTACAGTAGGAGAGCAGATGCTGTAAATAAAATTTAAGAAATCATTTGAGTGTAAAGCTGTGGGAACATACACGACTGCATCTGATTACACACACACACCATTGGAGGAACTGCGTTTGTTTAGCCTAGAGAAAAGAGGACTAAGTTGAGACTGTATCCTCTACAACCATCTGAATGGAGGTTGAAGCCAGTAGGGGGGCAGCCTCTGCTCCCTAGTGGCAAGTGACAGGACTAGAGAAAAAGGTTGCAAGCTGTTCCAAGGGAGTTTTAGGATGTTAGGAAGAATTTGTTCACCGAAAGTGTTGTTGGGCATTGAAACAAGTCGCCCAGGGCAACGGTGGAGTCACCATCCCTGAAAGTATTTACACTATGTGTAAACCTAGTGGTGACATGGCAGTATGAAGCCAAAGGTTGGACTTGATCTGAAAGGTCTCTTCCAAGCAAAGACATTCTGTGATTCCTGAAAACTTGGGAATTTTCAGGGTCAAACAAGCTTGCCTCTACATTTAATAGACACAGACAGACTATCCAGACACAATACCAGTAATGCTGCGGCACAAATTTCCCTCCAGGTATATGGAAGCAGATCCTGCCTAGGTGAACACCGCTGCATACATTATCACTAATAAACCAAAACTATTACTTCTGCACAAAAGTCACGGACTGCCTCTCCACCAAAGGACCACTACCCTAGTAGCCATAATATCTATGGTTTTACATCCTGTGGAGCGATCTCAGATGTCAGAACACAGAAAGAGGCAGCTTATTTTGCAGAAGTCTCAAGCAGCATGAAAACCCAAGTGCTGAACTTCTCCATTAAAACAGAGACATATTTCAATGGAAAGCAGCGACTTACGGGAGAAACATGATGGTTTATGGTATCATAAAGATCAATCTGGGCAACCCCCGTTTTGCTTTCTACAAGAGCAATGTGTGTTCTGCTAGGCATTTTATTGCCTAGCTAGTTTATGATTTTTCACTCTCATCCTTACAACTTTTGCAGTCGGTAGAGAGCCAAACCTGTCAACAAAAGGATGAAATTATGTCACTCTTCAAAAAACAGATTCATTATTTGCTGCTTAGCTCTATTGTCAATTTTCTACTAAACCTCACAATGAGGAAAGTCTTTTTGTAGTCATTGAAAGCAGCTAGTGTCAAGTGCTTTAGGAATGCTATTAGCCTTTGCAATCCAGTCTATCAAAAACCAAGTACTATATAAGCATTAAGTATGAGACCAAAGGCATTAAACTTCTAGTCACCCTAAGTTAATAAAAATTCTAATTTATTAGCAAAACAACCATTTGCTGCACAAATTTGGTAACTGAATCACCCTTTTCAATGCCAACACGTATACATGTGACACTACTGAACATGAAAATATAGACAAAGCAAGCCTATTTCTAGAGAGCACGACCCGTTATACACAATATCAACACATGGATTCGAACACAAAGTTCATAATCTTTTCCACTGGCTGTAGCTTAAAACATAAAATTCTTTTAAAGAGGGTATCTATGAGGTACCTTTTTGGACACAGGTGACAAATGATGCATCAAGTAAGAACTGCTCTTTTAATACACTGTGAGGACAGCTGTGCGAAACCAACTTGCCAGAGATGTTGTGGAGTCTCCTGCTCTGGAGACATTCAAAACCTGTCTAGACATGTTCCTATGTGACTTTCTGTAGGTGATCATGCTGTAGAACAGCAGGGTTGGACGTGGTGATATTGAGAGGTCTCTTCCAGCCACAACCATTCTGTGATTCTGTAATTTGCTCTTATCCCCCCTATTTCACCTACCAGCCCCTAGCTATCCTACATGGAGTTGGCCCATTCTACCTCAATTAGATTCAAAGGTCGGTATCACATTGCCTTGAACATCATGTCTGCTCACTCTGCCTTTGGTATCCCACATGAGTGCTGCTAGGTCCATGTTGTATCCAGCTAGCAGCATCTATGACCTACAACTTTTATCAGCTTTCTAAAGACTTGCTAGAGGCTACCTACAGGTTTAGTCTCAGTTTCTTTTCCAGGGCCTGCTAATACCTGGTGGTCAACATTGGGTTGAAAAAGGGTTGAGGTGATTTTTAACGCAGTGCTTTCTCTTCTACTATTCAGAAAACCTAATGAAGTGCCCAGGCCTGTGTATGGGGTGACACAAACAAGCCCCCCCAGTCATAGGAAGGGAGAAGTAAGTATATAATAGAAGTATGGATTAAATAAGGCAGAGGAAAGAGCACAATGTGACAGAAGGAAATATAAGGAAAAATCATAAAATAAAAGGTAAACTAGAGAAAGTTACCAAAAATAGCAGAAAAATTTACAGCTTTTGATACAAAATTAAAAGGAAAACAGAAACAAAGACTAGATATTACAAAAATACTTAAACTGATTCTCTCATACAACTTATAACCACCAACAAAAATCAGATTCAATACTGAGAGTAGTACCATATTGTCTATAAGAAGAATATAATTTTCTTGTACAGTAACCTAAAAATTAATTTTTCTATCAAATGCTTGAGCTTTTGATGTGGAAGAAAGCAACTTGCTGAAACACAGTGCAGTATTCATCTTTCATTCCTGACTTGGCAAGAAAGGCAACCCTGCAGTAATCATCTAGAAGAAATGATGGCCTTAAGAATGAAGTCAAGGGTACATCAAGAAATACCCACAACTAGAAAAAAAAACCAAACCAAAGTATGCAATAATTTTTAAAAAGACAGCCGCATTGGAAAACTGCTGTTTCAGCAGAAAACAAACTCAAATCAATGAAACAACAGCAAAGAACAGAGAAAGGTTTGATGCTGCAGATCACAGGAGGCAAGACTTTAATGAGGTTAAAAAAAAAACCCCAAGATCAACTGGACCTTGAGTAGACATTACATTTGGACAGGAGTGTAAGCTTAGCATCATTTTTTATTGGGGAAGCTGAGAATTGCAGATTGACAATAAGAAAGGGCTAGAGGAAACGAGGAGGTGAGGAAACCATAGCTATGGGTGATGGGTGAAACGTGTGGGGTTTACAGAAGAGCAAGTATGTCTGATATTTTTAGGGGTGGGGGTTGTGTTTCCCAAACACCACTTTGATCACTATATATTATGTCTGTATATAGATTTTCTTAGTCTCTGGATTCAGATAAGAGACAGCCCACGCATGGCTGCAGAGCACTTTTTCACCTATGCCTCTTCGATTCAGCCAGTGTCTAAAATAGTCATGCATTGTGCTCATTCTCCCAAGACAGAAAGGATGGATCACCGTTTCATAAAAGCTTTGCTAGTTAAGGTTTCATAGATATTTTATAACTTTATATGGTACCTATTTCAGTACCAACAGAATGGCAATCATAATGAGTGTAATTTCATGGAGGAACGGTGTATATCCTGAGACAGATTTGACAGAAAATAATAAACATTTACCCTAAGCTTCATATAATAATAAAAATCCAATACCAGATGGTGTTATTTTTGCAGTGACAAAATTACTCTGTCTATGCTTTTTGTCACTATAATCATGTTCATGATAGAAAATAAATTAAAATATTGATTACTTTTTCCTTTTCATACAGACAAAACTATTCCAACAAGGTTTGTTGTTTATTTTTGAACAGAGAATGGCCAAAGAGCCATTTAGCTAATCAGAGGTTTGTGCCAAGATGCAGAGCCTAGGAACCAAGAAAGGAATTATATACCCCATTTAATCCCTTCAAGATTCCCACTGCTGAAAGCTAGGATGGTAGGACTTATCCTTGCCAGTGTGGCAACCTATCTCATCGTATTAGTAGGCAGAAGTAATAGTTTATGATCTCACACCATACAAACTATTTCAGTGTATTGAACTGCAAGGCTTTCCATCCCATCTTACTGTTCAGGAACTCTGACATTTTTACAACTAAAGTACAAAACCAAAATGGCACATCATTGCATTCTCCTGAACTTAGCATAGCTGTCATAGAAAGCTGTACAGTCTCTGCCGATTTCCTACAGGAAATATTTGCTATTATTAACATGTACAATTAGAATATCAGAATATTACAAATATTCACAATATTTTGAGTTTGGGAATTGGTTGAATGCTGATGGATTCTGCATTTATGTATCAATTTTGAATACTTCTGATCATTCCAGCACAAAGATGATGAAGGGAGGATCTCCCTGATGAGGAAAGGCTGAGGAAGCTTGGAAAACAGGAGACTGAGGGGTGACCTCATTAATGTCTATAAATATGTGAGGGGTGGGTGTCAGGAGGATGGAGCCAGGCT
>JAOXOE010000405.1:10250668-10287303 GCA_028565055.1 Phoeniculus purpureus | reverse complement strand
GACGTTGTGGAGAGGTTGGTGCTGGTCTCTTCTCACAAGCAATTAGTGACAGAACAAGAGGGAATGGGTTCAAGTTATAGCAGGGTAGGTTTAGACTTGATATTAGGAAGAATTTTGTCACAGAAAGGGTGGTCAAGCCCTGGAATGGGCTTCCCAGGGAGGTGATGAGTCACCATCCCTGGATGTGTTTAAGGATTGTCTGGATGAGGTGTTGAGGGATGTGTTTTAGGGGTGAACTTGTAAGGTAGAGTAGATGGTTGGACTTGATGATCCCAGGGGTCTTTTCCAACCAGAGTGATTCTCAGACCCTATCCTGTCCACTAAAGCATGTCCCCCAAGGTCACATCTTGTTATTTGAACACTTCCAGGGATAGTGACTCTACCCTTGGACAGCCTGTTCCAATCCCTGACCACTCTTCAATGGAAGAAATTTTTCCTGATGTTAAATCTAAACATCCCCTGGCTTAACTTGAGGCTGTTTCCTCTTGTCCTAACACTAGTGACTTTGCAGAAGAGACCAACCCCCACCTCTCTACAACCTCCTTTTAGGTAGTTGTAAACAGCAACAAAATTTACAAAGTTTTCAGAGGAGAGATTTCTTTTTGAGTGAATACATCATCTTTTAAAGACTATGAATTTCTAACCTAGCAAATGAGAAAATGTGAGATCTTAGCACAACAGCATAGTGTAAAAGAAGGGAAAAAAAGGGAAGATGCAAGTTCATGTGGGAGCAGATTTTTTTGGGGTGGCAGCTAAATAAAATAAGTAACAAGAATGGAGGCAATTCTGAAACCAATACACTTAGATAAACTGATCAGGTGAAATCCAAGCACTCGTAAAAATGCATAAAAATTAGAAACAAAAATCTATTTCATTTATGATACAGAAGGTATTTTAGTAGAGAGCTGTACTTTAGTCCTGTGCAGCTAGACCTTCAACTCAAAACGCTTCAACTGAATGAAATAGGGTAATGTCACACTATATGGCAGAAATATAGATACATAGAAAGTTCAATGTTGCTAAAGAACAGAATAACGATGGCATATAAAAGCCACACTAGTTTATGGAGCAACATTAACACGAACATTATATAATCACTGAGCCTTATGGTACCATGTACAGCACGAAAATACAACATAGCTGGAGAGATGATTTAAAAAAAAAAATGTTCAAAGTGTTTTAAAACTCTCAAAGCATTTTCTGTTTTGTCCCAAAAGACAGTGTGTTTCAAATATGCCACTTTTAAAACCAACGGTTTCAAAATTTGTAAAGAATCAGAAAATTTATTTTCTCTGAAAACAAAGGAAATGCTTCAATGACTTCTTCAAAGTTTTACTTCAATACCTGCTATAAAAAGTGTTTTACAGTGTGATTATTTTCAGTGTTAAAAATCCATTACTTTGTGAATTTCTCATCATTGTTCAGAATTGAAGGATGTTGTTAACATCTGTGACCTCCTTCCTTTAGTCATCTTTTGGATACTTTTATCAATAAGCATCTGTATTAGAGATCTGAAGTAAGACCATAATATTCAGTCACAGATTTAATGGCAATACAAAATCTTAAATCTGATAAACAAAATAAAACAACAAGTTCATAAAATATTACCAGCTTTCTGGCCTTCAAAAATTACTCTGCAAATCATAAGATGGTTTTTGTACTATAAATATCCTTAACAGTTTAATTTTAAAGTAAAGACATGGAAGCATTTCAAGAAAGACCCTTTTATGACCTTCCATTATTTCCTTTATGCCCTTTCCAGATTTTCACACGCAAAGCATAACATTGTCAGCGTAACTACCTTCTACTAGTTGTTTTCTGCACAGGGAGCTCATTTTCATGTGAGCAGTTGTCTTCTTGTTTCCTGCTTCTTGAAAGCAAGAATAAGAAGTAAGATTGTAGAAGATTCATCAAGAGTAGTGTGACATACCCTTACATCTCCCAGCTTGGCCACAGTCTTTGGCCCTGTGTTACCTATTTACCTCCACAGAGTAACAGGGCGCCCACAGAGCATCCAAAATGCCAGGACATGATAGCAGCATGAGTCATACGCATCCTAACAGCAGTAGTCAATTGTGAGAAGAACAAGAAAAGCATTTATTAATAAACTGTTAGAGCTGCTTCTGCAAGAGACAGAAAGCCACTCATGAAATCCACTAACGCTAGACAGGAACAATCTTCTCATTTCTAAGCTCTGACAAATGTCTTCTGAAGCCAGGGGGAAAAGTACATCATTTACACAGCAGATACATCAGCTACATCTGTGCATTCCTGGGAGATGCCTAGTGTGCAGGTAATATCCAAATAAGTGGCAAAGACAAAGCACTGAGAAGGTGTCAGACCAGCCTGAATAAGCCTAAAGAAGTTAAATGCTCATTCCAGCATTGAAGGGCTACAATTGCTGGGGAGTTCAAATGGTTTCATGTTAGTCTTAAGAAAACACTTTAAAATACCTACCCTAAAGGAAACTTAGGAAGTGCCTTTCCTAAGGGGAACTTAGCATTCTGGATTCTGATTAAAAAAAAAACCCCAACATGTCACAAAACCAATTACAAATAGGCTAGCAATCTAGCTATTTTTTCCAGGAAGTTTATTCTGCCTGAAGCTTATTCTGATATAAAACTTTCTCTGATATAATACCACCTGCAACCATGAATTATATTTCTTATTTTCAGCCAAGAAGAAAGATCAATTATGTGCTTTTTCCCTCCAGACTGCTACAGCTGTAAAGATTTTATATGTCTCATCATCTAGAAACCTGGCTCTGTAAAGGGCTGAACTGCATTTATTCGAACAGATAATGTGCTTTCCAGGCTGAATGTGTTTAACTATTGCTTAACATGTTTTTTTTTATTTTCTGTGGCACATCTACGTGAATGGAAATGGGATTTTGATTGCTTAATCAATAACAGGTTACAAAAGCACATTATCAGGAATTGAGTTTACTTGAAGTGGAGGCCATCAAAAGCTACCAGTGCAACAGCATAGTCAGCAGCTTACCGGCTTGATACCCAGACTGATGTCAAATCAAATAAATTACTTCACATGTGAAACAGAGATAGCAAGCACAGCAACTGGCTTTAACATCAAAATTCTGGATTACTATACAATTGCATTTTATAACTCTGGGCTTTTTATTACAGGTGCTGCCACGAGAACCATACCAGCAGCAAGGACTTTCCACCTGTTTCCAAGCAACACTGTGAACTATCTTCCAGGAGAGAGGAAATTCAAGTTTCATGAAGCTTCATTTTTGCTCAGATAGTGACAACATTAAATAAGATGTAAACTTTCCTTCTGAAAACGGTTTGTAACTGCTTCAAAAATGAGTATCTCAGCTTCACCTCAGCATTCACCTGCCAGAGATGAGTAACGTTAAGGGAAGCACACATCAGTAGTACATTCTTAATTTTTACCATCAAAAGGCACTATACATATAAGGCTTTTAGTTTCTCCTAGAGCAGGGCAGCTTGCTATACATTTGACAGCTGCAGCGGGACGTTACACAGACAGCTGACATACTGCTATGTAGGCGCTCTCTTCCCTTCTTTTCATTTTCATAAATAAACAAAGAACATGGGGGGAAAAAAAAAGAAATAACTGAGACACAGCACCTCAGTTTTCCAGCAATTGTGAAACAAAACACAGAACTAAACAAATCCACTTAGAAGAGGACTGGAGGATTTGCATCCTGATGGGGTTTCCATTCGTGTCACAATTTGCTTCTATTCCTTTCATACTGTTTATACTGGGTGAATTTCCAGCTGATTTCACATTTTAAAGCAATTCCCCAGTTTGATTTGTTGCAAAAGTCTTCCACTCCTCTTTCTTTGTGATGTCTGTCTTAACTTACTTATGAGGCCTTCCATGTCAGAACTCTACCAACGCACAATACTAAACTGTAATGCGACTGCCTAAGCTCATTTCTTCAGGATAAATTGCATCAGCACAAGGCAGTTAAAAGAAAATGTTATGGCAGTATCTTGGTAACATGCAGCACACTGCTTTGACCTGTTAAAAATGCTTCTTATTAGAATGATTCAAAGAACATAAAGCAAGTTGCTAAAAGTAGTGTCAAAATTTGAAAGGATCAATTAATAAATGATCTCCATTGTTTAAAGTAACTACCCACTTTTAGGCAGAAATATACACACAGGTAAAAATGCTTTTCTCCTGTTCTGGACACAATTTGAAGATTTCTTTGAATATGAATTTGCCTGCTTAACAAAGACGTCCATTAAGGCAACAACACATTCTGAGACTGGGAAACCTACAAGGTTCATAGAGGAATCAAAGATGAAAAAAATCTACATACAAAGTCCTAAAGAGAACTGACTTCTTCCTAAACCATAATTCCACTACTATTCCTAAACTCTGCTCCCTCAGAGGAAGTCAGTTGGATTTAAAATTATCCTTAATATAAACTGATAACTTAAAGAACCTCAGTACCAATTTATTCTTTTCACTAATTACAGCAAACTGAACCACCCTTTAGTGTTTCCAAATAAGAAAATTGTTTGTAGATTCAACAATTATCTTCAGATTTAGTGTAAGGTGAATAGACCTAGAAGCAGAGAATCATAGAATCATTAGGGATTGGAAGGGACCTCAAAAGATCATCTAGTCCAATCTCCCTGCCACAGCAGGATCACCTAGACCAAGTCACTTCAATTAGAAGTTACTCCTGAATATACAATTAATTTTATACAGACTTTATATTACGTGTTTCATCATCCTTCTTTTAAAAGAAATTAGCTCAAAATATGTAAGATGGGTATGAAGAGGTAAGGCTACCCATGGCCTGCATTTTTATACCAATAGATGTAAATTTATGAGCACTCTAGAATATCCAGAATACTTACTACCTTGTTGGTGTGCATACACACATACTAGAATCCATCCTTTAGGCTGGAAAACAATCACAACAGAAAGAGAATAATGAGAGCTTCAAAAGGCTCTTTTTCATCATAGCTTTGTGTATGCACTTCATATAACTGAGAGAATTGAAATTCTGTTTCAGCACAACACAGTGTTTAGTGTCAAGTCTTTTACTTCCTCTAAGTAAATTATTAATACGTTACCCTTCCTTTTCCTCTGCCTCATGAATTACGTAATATTTGTTTGGGCATAACACTGGATTTTCAAGTCATCTAACTTTTGAAATTCTTCAATCACTTCCTTTTAGGAATACACAGTAAAAATATAGGCTGAACAGCCTCAGTAGAGTGGCAGGAACTGGGGTTGAAGAAAGGATGCAGTTGAGGTTATAAGTGAAGCTGGCTGCTACCCAAGAATTCTACCAGCTGAACACCTGAATTAATTGTTGGCCTCAATTCTCATTATATATTGCAGCAAAATTATACTGCCCAATTAGATTAGTAATCTAATATTCTAACTAAACCTTAGATATTTTTTTCTGTACAGTAACCATCAGTAAATTCCAAGAACTAATTGGACAGTTAATTTGAATCCTTGTTTGTAGCTTTAATAACTTTTAATGCAAATTTTTATTATTTTGCTCCTGTCTTAACTTAAAATCCCTTTTAATTCCTCCCTTCCCTTCTCTTTGAAGAAACACGGTGGGAGGATGGCATATGAGTGATATAACAATATTTTAACGCAGACTATGAATGATTCATCAATCCTTGGTCAATAATTCAGAATCAGGTTTCCAAGTGAACAGTCACAAGTTCTCAGACTTTATTGGCAGAACAGTCAAATGAGAGATGTGCCCCATTAAGTGATGTAGTTCTTAGTCGCACAACAAGCAATCTAACACATTTTCAAGAACAACCACTGGAACTTTCTCAAATTTCCACCTCTCAAATAGCTGCCTGTTAAATAATGGCTTAGTTCAGCATCTAGACAGAAGCTGAACGCAAAGCATTAGTCTGCTAAGGCCAACACGGTTACAAATGCATTTCCAAATGCTTGCTGACAACATGGCAAATGTCTCAAGTCTGTTAGCTACCTTTATCACAGAACATGAAGGTTCCTAATGGCAGTGGGAATATAAAGTAAATGAAATCTGTCAATTCAAAATGACTTTTCCTTTTATAAATTAAAACATGTATGAGTGAATGGATTGGTACTTGCTTTCTTCCACACTTGGTCAACAACTATACTTCTCCATTCTGGACTGGGGTCAGGCTGAAAGGAGTAGTAGTTAGGGAAGAAAGTTAAAAAAAAGGTAGGGTAGGTAGGAAAAATGGGAAAAGAGTTCTCTTCTGCTTTTGCCTTGCTGCAACCTTTCTTTGGGGGTTCAAATAAACTCCATTTTTAAAGCACCTTTTGCCTGCTAAGGTGCCTGCTATGCATTGTTCCCATTGGAGGACAACAGCACCAGAATAAAGCCCGAGTTGAAACACAAAGCCAAGAACTTATGCTTCACTCATGTAAAGGGTCCAAACTGAGAAGCCCGTTAATGAAGTATGTATGTTTTTCTGATGCACATTCTGCATTGAAATGCAGAGTTCTGCTACAGGCTCTTGCACTGAGGTGGCTCATCTCTTGCCTAGTTTAAAACTCACTCTACTGCTAACAGGAAAGAAGGGTGTAAAACCCAAATACTACCTGAACTCATCAGCTTTATTTTGATCTACACTATTGATACCCTACATAGACATTAACAAGGGCAAATACTTCCTTTTGGTGCATCTGCAAAAATCGAGGCACAGACTGCAACAATTTTCTTGCTTTCCATTAATTCTGTGAAGACACTAAACTTTCACAGACCTGCTACTAATTGAACACTAAAAGGAAATAACTTCATAGAACTTACTCTCCCATTTAAGTAACACAAAAAAGAATGTTTAACTACCTAACATAAGAGTGGCAACTTGAACACTGACACAAACACATTTTTATCACCACACTCACTAATCAACGCGTACTCAGCAAACATAATGCAATCTGAAGACTTTAACTGGGAGAGAGAGATACTAAAGAGCATGCATAAGAATAACAGTAACTGGTTTACAGTGTTTTCTCCATAGTTAAATAGATTCTAGTCCTGATGTATCCCAAATAGGAAAAGCAAAGCGCCAAGATTACACAGAGCAACTACCACTCGGTTTTGTACCTACTGTTCCGTTAGCTGTCCACTTATTTCAGTGGCAAAAGCAGATTTCCCTGGAAACTTTTATAAGCAACCCTATTGTTTGTAGATGGTTGGGGGATATTTGTAAGGAGAAAATAAAGCAGTTTCCTTTCCAAAACAACAATATACAACATCAGCACTTTAATTGAAGATCATTCCCCACTCACTTGACGTTATTTAGCAGAGGAACCAGAGCAATGCCACCAGGCTACTCAAGCCCATTCGTGTGCCTGTATACTCAGACAACACTTGTGTAGATAATGCTCTAAATGTAAATGATGACTCATAGTCCCAAAGCAACATGATAAATAATTGACTATGCAGATTTATTGTATCAGATCTTGCACACTTATTTTGAATACAAATCCAGAGATCCACAAATAAGAAAAAGCAGTTCCCTGCCTTGATTCCTGTGCTCTCTGAGATCACCAAAGACAGATGCTAGATGCAACTTTCCCTGGAGCCACCCGCTGCTGAGGCTTCAGCCCTGTCATGGAGAGGGAGGCACAGTCTAATGACCCTGCTCACCTCTGCATTCCTTACTGCACTCCTACCTCTCTCTGGGGCAACTCCACACAGACCCTGCAACTGAGGTCAAGGCAGAGGCCATGTTCAGTTAAAAGCTGCAGCCCTTGGGGCAGCCTTTTGGGGCTGTGGGGGCTCTGCTGACAGAAAATGCCAGGATACATGCCTATGTGTGTACATGCACGTACGTCGGTATTTCTGGACAAGCAGCATGCAGAACATTAGCAACACTTGGGAAAAAAAAATACCTACTACCCCACAAAGATGCTTCTTTTCATTTATACTTTGAATATTTGCTCTTTTATACCCTACTAAATTTATTTAGCACATGCATTTGGAGAATTTGGTTTAAAATTATGGGTTTTTTTACTTGAAGTCTGAAAGCAGAATATTCTTCTATGAAAATTTACACAAAAAGCACTGAAGTTTTTTTGGAATTTTTGAAAAAGTGAAAAAAGGATTTCTTAATTTCTCTTAAAAAGATACAAGCATGTCTGATTCCTTAAGGATGTAGCTGAAATCTATGTTACATAAAGGCACAATAGCAAATTTTCACAATAAGGATATTTCCGCAGTTTGCTTCTAGAAATGTACAAACATATGCAAGCATATAACATGTAACAGATCAATAATAAGCTGTTTTCAATTCAGCAAATTTATTTTACTGTTTCTAAAGATTTTACTCCCAAGTGTGATTCCCTCTTGCCCTTGTATCAGGCAATTTAGACTCCTCAGTGGGTTTCAAATCCATTTGTTTTGAGGTACTTACTAATTTCCTTCTGAAAACACAAAGCTGAACAGTAACAGAAAACAGTTGCTGAGGAAAGCAGCAGCTGAAGTCAAGTACATTGACTTTTGCAAGTAACAGCACAATTTGGAAAGTGTTTTTCTACTACTACAGCAGTGGAGCAGCCGGTTTCCGTCCTAAAGAAGCTGGAGAAATCCAATCTTGCCTTACATATGAAACAGATATTGAAAAGGATCTATGGAAGAAATTTATTGAGGACTCCCAGAATACCACACATGATGACTGAAGGTAATTAGCTCATTAATCTCAGTCCAAAACATCAAAATCATATTTACTATGTGATTTAGAAAGAACACATTAAAATTGTCATTTAAGTAAACCTGTTTTTTGATCCTGTAGATCCTGTTGTGCCTTTACCTGAAACCAAGTAAATGTTCATATTTGTGACCCTTCTGTGACAGTTTAGTACCAGGGTAGCCCAAAGAAATTATATTCTGCCTAACCATGCAGAAGAAAAGTGCTTTCCTCCCACCCCAGGGTGGGGGGGAAAATTGATAAACACACATACGGAAACTGGAACTAAAAAAGGGGAAAAAAACCAAAAAGAAATGTTTTCCTCACCCACTCGAGTCCATAACTCAAACAAACTCTAAAAGCCACAGATGAGGCAGGTAAAAAGGAAAGAGAAGGGTGTATTAGGCAGTGTTTATTTCTCTTTTCATGAGGAATTAAGCATTTTCCTATGCCTGGTGTGGGAACAGAAAGAGAGAAAGATAAGAGATACAGAGAGAGAAAAGGGGAAGAAGAGCTGGAGGAGGGGAGGGGGAAGCAGAAGAGGGACAGAGAGCTGCAGAGGGACAGAGAAGCCATGATATGCTACAGGCCAAAAAAAAAAACCCACCAACCTGAAATCAAACACACAAACAGGGAAGGGGTGCCAAGAAGAGGAAGAACTTATCCCCAAATAAGGACCCCAAAATTATTCTGACCTACTCCACCTGCTCTACCTGTCTCCTCTGCAGCCTGTACCCCACCACATTCCGCTTCCACTCCCGCCCTGCCACCCTGTGCCAGAGAAAAAAAATGAACAATTATATCACAACTTCAGAATTTGTGACTGCGCTTAACTAAATTTATAGAGCTCTTCAGGGAGAAGGGTTGGTTTAGAGTAGGAAACAAGCAGAAATCCAACACCAATTTGCAGCGATCTGTAAGTCTGCAGGATAAAACAGTGCAAAGGTAACAAATAAATTCATCTTTTAACCACAACTGCTTGCTTGTCAGAAGAATACAGTTAAAAACCAAATCAATACCCACAGCAAGATGGAAGGGAAAGAGGAGACACTGGTTTTCGGCCCTCAGTTGAAAGCTTTACACTTCCAAGAAGAACAGTTTATTCAACACCACAGCTCAGGTGACACAAAGGCAGGGAAACTGTTGTTTCGCTAAAACCACTTGGATGATTTTTCATGTTTCCTTAACAAGCTGAAGCCCACGCTGCGTAGGACTGTAACCCAGCACAGCTCAGAAAATGATGTACCATGCAGGTATATGGAGGCACATATATGTACAGATTCTCCTAGAGCAGAACAAAACACTTGAATGAAAAATTGAGTCAGTGAAGAGGCCAAGATTATAATTACAAAGCTTGTTTTTGATTGGCAGTTTTGCATTTTTTTGGTCCCATTACAAATGCCATAAAAACATTTTTATTTGCCAAGAATCAAAACAAACAAAAAGCAACAAGCATGCAATGATGCAGCCTGCTAAGGGAAAAATCTTAGCCAAGGGGGAGAAAAATTGGCTCAAGAACCTGACGAGAGACATGAGACTGTAAATCATCCATTTAAAAACAGCTCTGAGTGACACTGTTAGCTTGATTTTCCTTTCTTCACCATGCAATGCCTTCTCCTATGACGCTATGTACACAATAATCCCTAGGAAACTTTCAGGGAAGGTCAACTCATGACTAATTAGAGGGATCACTTGTCAAAGATGGCAGTGTGAGTTACCTCTCGCATTTTTATACTCTTCCCAAACAACTTGCTGCTTTTGTGATTTGTGTCCCAACCATTACATCATTTACTTAGAGTTATACGGGTAAGAGAAAGTATTTTCTCTGCAACATACTTAAAGCATACATATTAAATGATTGGAAATGACTTGGATTATGCTTATTCACTTCCTCTTTCACGTCATTTAAAAGCCACAGGCAAGGCACATTCACCTACACACTTGCAGAGTTCTTATCAGCAAACACAAGGCAACACAGCTCACTAGATAATTTTATTCACCCTATAAGGAGCACTATAGTGGGAAAAGAAGCAACAACAAAATAACAAAAGAATCCCTGCCTCCTACAGTGGCCAGATTTTGATGGCATATGTTCATGAGTATTATGAGGAACAAAAGAACCCAGTAGACGATACTGGGTTGGACTCAGTAGAGGATACGCAGCGTTTCAGGATACTATTTGAATGTATTTAAGGCGTACCTGCGCTGAATTCTGTCTGCTGCCGCTATGCAGCAAAACATATATTTTAAGAAAGTGAGAACAGCAGCTTTCTCTTTTAGTAGAGAATATAATTTCACACATAGAATCACAGAACATTAGGGATTGGAAGGGACTTCAAAAGATCATCCAGTCCAATCCCCCCACCACAGCAGGATCACGTAGACCGAGTTGCACAGAACACATCCAGGCGGGTATATTCAGTGTTGGAAACGGCTGTCGATATTTTTCTTTATGTTTCGTATTTTATCCCTTGCAATATCCAGGTGTATTATGTCAGTCTAGTTTGCATACAGTAGGGCAAACATATAATGCTAGCTAACTTGCTTCTCCCTAATTATTGGCTGCAGTTACCAACAGCCCTTATTTGGTCCCGGGAGAACACTGTGGCACAAGTGTTGAAAGTCATGGTAATTAGACAGAGTCTGACAACAGCAAAAGATGCAGTTGTTTCAAAAAAGAATAATAATTTAGGCTAGTTTTTTTTCAGGGAAAACAAAATTCTAAACAAAACAGCAACAAAATCCACTGCATCTGGGAGCTGGTTGATTATCTCAGTGGAGACAATGAATATAACCCTCCCAAAGCTCACTTTTGGAAAGAAGCTCAGATCTGGCTGCCACACAGGGGCACAGACCTGAAAGTGATGATGACAACAGTCTGAAATGGTGATGAAAATCTGATCTGAACATGGATCATCACAGCTAGCCAATTCTCTCTGAAATAAATCATAATTCAAACCATACCCTGATTCCTGTGAATAGTCAATAAGCCGGGACATTGGCTTAAGTAAATGTGTGGGTTTACTTGATCACTTGTGACTCAAAAAACCCATTTTTCTTCTGAATAAGCTCTGTGAGCTCACATAGCCTTGTCTGTAAATAGAAAGGGTTTAAATCAGAATAAGTTACCCTTTAATGATTTCATTGCAGGCTTAGACACTTATGAAAGTCAACAGGCTGAACTGAGGTGCATTGATTTATTTATCATCCTTATCACTAGATTAATAATAAACTGTTTTCTCTACTACTAATCAAATTGTAGGTAGAGGAACTGAAATGTCTTTATTAGCAGGAAAAGAAGCTAATACACTATGGCAGTAAAGAAAGAAAGTATTCCTCTGGATTACAACCTCTGTATACCTGAAATTAGCCGGGGTAAATGCATTTTTGTTTTTTTCATTTCATTGGCAATTCTGAATGAAGATGTGCTCTGCTACAGACCTTCCTGCTGAGCACTGGAGCGGTTCCTGATGTTGTCTGGCCAAAGGATCTACTGCTCTACCACAGAATGATTCACTGGTTTTTGGGGGGGATGGTCTTAAAGAGACTCTCGTGGCATACATGGAATAGGAAATCATGTCTACCTACTTCAATTTCAAAGGCTGGCTTTTTTACGTTGACATCTTCCTCTCTCTCATGCCTGACATTTTCCTTTCACTGAACGCTTGAGAGTATCGATTCCAATTTTAGGGAGGATCAAAAAAGCCATTAAATTGCCAAAAACATTGTCACTGATACGTGTGCTCACAGCAGTGTTCAGTCTTATGTACCAAAACTGAATAGCCTTCAAGCTTAGAGAATTGTTTCTTCTTTTATTAAATAATCCCTGATTTTCCCAGTTATAGTCTGTCTTAAAAATTGCTCAGAGTATACCCACGCACGCTAACACCAGCATGGAAGTGTGAGGCACTGAATTATTCTTCTGTACAGACCAGCATGAATTATGGTCTGATTTGTGGACGCTGAGCAGACCTGGCTCCCACTGAGTTCGCTAGAGTTCTGTAAAGCAGAATCTGCCTCGGAACAAAGTGCTAGATTCAGATGCCAACAGGTTGCCTGTGGTTGCAAACCATTCTCCCTGTCTCTGGAACATAGAAAGAATCACATAATATACACTCAAGTTCCTTAGCATAATCTCAAGTTTTCACATCTATCCATTATCCTGTATAGTCCATGTGTTCAGGGTTGAGGCACTCAGGGTTTGACTTGATAAAACACAGGATGCTCAGTACTGCAAACTATCTCAGTTGGATCCACGCTTTGAAATTTACAAAACTGAAACCAAAGAAGGGTAAAGAGAATAAAAACGTCCACAAACGAAACATCCACATTGTTGACAATTTTAAGAATTAGCATCCCTTTGCCTCTGTTTCCTGTACGCAAAACATAAAGCCATCATTTCAGGGTGTGTTTACTACAGAAAAGCATTACAGGACTGACCTAAGGCTGCAAGAACACCATCAATTCTAACCAAATTTGAAGCTGTAATAATCTTTTAATAAAGTTGTTGAAATGTAATTTCTGAAGACATTAACATACTAAACATTATAATGTGCCATTAACCTTTGTAATCCAGGCATATTAGAGATACATGCGTATTTTAATAATGCACCCTAATAGGACCATCATTTTATATTACTGGAGTCTGCAGACAAGAATTTAAGATAGTACCTAAAAACAACAACAAGACAAAGTGCCCAGTTTATCATCATGAAACAACAAGAATTTCTTTCATTTGCAACAGCTTTATAAATGTGTATTTCAAGCTAACATTTCCCATCCACTGTGTGGATTCATTTCGAGGCTGCAAAATAATAATAAAATAATAAATAAAATAATAATAAAGTGAGTGCTTATCTTTTGGCAAAGTGAGTTCCATATAAACAAGCGTCCCTTCAGGACTGCTTAGGAGAGGAAAAAGTGGATGTAATCTGATTAGAAATGTAACAAGATTATGTACGCACAAATATATAGGATTTCTATTAAGCTGGGAAAAAAACAGGAAGTATCCATATTTGCACCAATACTGATCAATGAAAAAGACTAAAATATATTTTGAGTGCTTTTCCAAAAAGAAGATCAAAACCAAGACTGTGTATCTAGCTGCAACTTCAAATGACAATACAATTAATAGCTGCTCTAGTTGATGACACAAATTGTGGTGGCAGCATCAAATGGTGTATACGCCCCAAAAGCTAGCAGGAAGGATTTTAAACTGAAAAAAAACAGTCAGATAAAAAATTTCCTACATTGCCTTGACAAAGTGTCATCTGCCTGTGACCTGGAACTGGAAATTAATGAAGCTTCTCATTGCCCTAGTGAAGGAAGATGAAGAGGGAATACTGATCTTTTAGCCAGGGGGTACAGTTTCTAATGACAAAGGTAAAGCAGAGAGGAAACCCAGAAAAATCTGGTTTTCTCTTGAAGCAGTTATCAGTGAAACATTCGGCTAAAAGAAATCCTAGATCTTGGGGGGAAAAAGGTAATTAGTACACATCTTTTAAGTTTCATCACGGCTTTAGCTAATGATAAAATATGAAGATAAAAAGTTGAGGCTGATAAGTAGCAGCTTAATTTCCATTCAGAAGCATTACAAATAAATGGGAATCTAAATAATCCAAATTCAAGACGTGAAATACACTTCAATTTTGGAAATCACCACTTTTTGAATGAAGCAGACATGACATTAGGTAAAGAAGGATGCATGCAAATATATGTAACTTGCAGTTTTACTACTGTTGTGGTTTGACTATGAGTGGGTTACTGCCTGAGGCATTGAGAAATTGCTGTGGGAGCTTGGGATGTTCAACTTGAAATGTGAGGTGAGGATTTGAGTGAGAAAACCAGTACAACTGGTTCCTGTTTCCACTTTCTTCCCTTATCTTTTGCCTCTTTGTTCAGAGAGGACACACATTGCACTGGGCTGGGCATGGCAGCCCTCTTGCCCTTAGAACATGGTGAATGGACAGCGAATGATCTCCTCAGAGATCAAAAGAAGAAAGGGTTTGCTTGAAATACCTTGTTTGCTGAAATGGAGAGAGTTTTTCCCCTCTGTTTTGGCTGTAGGTATTGACATGGAAATGGAGGATGGATTTGAAAACACTTGGAATAGGGAACTGCACCTCACAATACCCCCTGATGCCAAGGGACATGTGCATGGACCGAATGGACTCAGTTTCAACAAGGGAAAAGAACTGCTGGAAGTCTCTTCCCTTTGACGGGATTGAGACAGCAGTTTGGGCCAGTTATGTAAGAACACGTGATCAATCTCTATGCTCCCAGGACCACACCCAGTCTTGATCCAAAGACTATAGGTATTCCTTTGGTTGGGCTGGACTACCATGTACTTACACCATGAATTACTGGTGATATTACAAAAAAAACATCACTGCACCAGAATCAATAGGCTTCCAACAACATTTTAGCTTAATCCATCTGAATGTGAGGATTGGATGCTAATCCATCTCCATTAGCAAAAGTGAGATTCCAAACTGCCACTGACTTCCCTGCTGTGTACATGCATAACAATGAAAGAAAGACCACAATAGCTTTAGATTTCATTATTTGTCTGGTACACAGGCTACATGTTGTGCCATACATTGAGCTACCGCTCCATCTCCAATAGCAAAGGACACACAGCAGCTGAAGCTAGAAACCCATCTCTGGCCATGTGCGGAGAATTAGCTGGTTTTCCCCTGAACGAATTTTTAAATGACAGACAGAGACACATAATCAAGAGAAAAAAGACAGGCTATGTGATCTTGGAGTTATTTTTACAATCCTGCTAATTTCCAACATGATGCTACAACTTACAGGGAGCGAAAATGTATGTGCAGTCTGCAGCCCATAGAAACAACAAACAGGCAAGTGCTTTCTCTTGTATCATCAAAATCATTAGAGCAAGACATAAGTTTCAAAGAAAGCATGTCCACTTAAATGTTGTTTTTATTATCTGGAGTAGGAGAATATTCAATTTGCCTGCACTTATCACTTCTACTGGAAACACCTCAAATGGAGTAAAACCAGAAAGTCTTACAAATTCATTGTTCTGAAGCTGCCACTTAACATTCCACTTTTATTTGAACAAAATTCATACAATGCAAGTGTTACAGAACCTATGCCTTAGGTTAAATTATTTCTACTATTAAAATCAGTTATTTTCAGTTTTAGAAGTGTCACTTGCTGAGGTTAAATTACAGTGAAAACCTAAATAAGCTTTCTAATGTCCTACTTGCTCAGCTGATAAAGTTCATTCTCCTCATGACAACACTTAAATATGAGTGTTGGTGATATGAAAACATTTAATAGGTTTTTCTTCTAGTTTGTTTCACCCTCCTGACTCTCTGCTTCTGTCCTCTCCTGTCATATCTGAGGCACTAGTTAAAATATATGTGACTTTGCAAAATGACTCTAAATATCTTCTGAGATTTATCACAAGAGGTGATACTTGAACTTAAAACTTTAATGGCACACTTACGTTCCTATAATTCAGAGAGAATTTCATTGAGGGTAATTTGCTAAAATCAATCAGATCTAAAAGAAGATAGGGTGGGGGGAAGAACCGGAACCAGCAAGTAATGTACCAATGAGATGCTCTTGAACAGAACACTCTTCATGAATACAAATCTCTAATTAACTACTGAACACTTACAAATCATGGACAATGAACATCTACAGATCAACTAGAAAGAAAAAAGGCACTGAGCTTGTCACAGAGATGACCTAGGAGGCTGTGTAATCTGACACAGACACAGCATACCATTTCTGCACATGTACTAATCAAAACGTGAACATCAGACGTCACCAAAGCCCTTAAATTCTTGTTTATCTTTATTCATGTTTGCATTAATTTTCATCTCTAAATTATCCCTGTGCATTTACTGAAAATTATGCAGAATGCCTTCCAAGTTGAAAGGAGCTTAGTAGCAGCCCCACTGGTTTTGCCAGAGGCAGGCTTTGCTCTGGCTCACCTGGCAGAGCTGTAACTGTGCCTGCACCTCAGAACAACAGGAGGTCTCATCCTCTACTGTGGCAACTCTCTCTGAAGTTTGTGAAGGATAATATAACTCAAATCATTACATGGTAAATCATTCCCCAGTAATCCACAAAAAGGTGCTTATGCATCACTTTTCTGGCATTCCTTTACTTTGTTTTGACAACCCTAGCTTAGACTGTTTTTTTCCCCCTTCTTGCAATGCTTAAATCACATCCACTAATATGTATGCTTATTTGAAATTCAAAATACGAAAGGAAAAATATAAATAAACCTGAAGTGTGCTAAGGAAAGAGTAAAGATACAGCGCCTGGACATGAGAACACATCCAAACCACTACAAAAGCCATACATCTCATTGAATAAAAGAGAGAGCACAAGCTCCTTTTGCCACATCTACCTAGGAAAAAGAGTGGAGAACAATATTCTGCTCACCTGTTAGAAAATCCCCTACATGGATGCACATTTTTCTTCATCTTGTTCCTGGATGAAGTTTAGCAGATATAGTAACTGGTCTTAGAAACTTAAACTCAAAGCATCTATTGAGTTGCAGAGTTTGTCTATAGATTTTTGAACAGACACAGAAGCATGGTCATCATTTATACCTGATCCATTCCAGCTGAAAAGCGTTTTCACACAGATGCATGATGGCACAGGATGCTTGTAAATAGTGATTTTTTTCAGGTAAGGATTAAGGCTTTGCTGAGAGAACCGAAAATGATATCTTTTTAGAAACTAAACCCTCTGGAAGACAAGGACAGAACAGTTGCACTTATCCCAAGGTAAGAGTAAGCTGGTGTCCCCTATAATGAATAAAACACACAGCTGTTAAGACCAGGGATTACTTAATCCTGTCTTGATTTTTTTAAAACCTTAGGAGTGAAGGGGTGCCAGATTGACTTTCAACAGGGTTCCCCACAGCCACCCACCTAAGGGCTTCCTGACTGCTGTGCTATAAGGATCTTGGCTCCATTATGGCCCAGTTGTATCACTCTGACTCTGGTGGGTAAAGCTGACCTGTGAGAAAATCTACAGAGAGATAGGTAGCATGAAATTACAGCCAGAAAACAGGCTCATTGAGATAGGATTGCCACAGCTTTGTGATTCAACAGGAAAACCACGGAAAGAAGTGCTGGATCTGGCTGGGATGGAGGCAGCCCTCAGTCACAGCATCCCGTACAGTGTTGTGCCTCAGTACTGCAGCTAAAACAATGCTCATAATACACAAATGTTTTGTGTATTGCTCAATTACAGACTTTCTCTCTCCTCGGGACAAGAAGGCTAGGAGTGCACAAGAAGTTGGCAAGAGACACAGCCAGAACAGCTGACCTAACCTGATCTAAGTGACACTGTGCTTATCAAGAAGAGCTCTGGGAATGAAGGTGTAAGACAGATGCTTCTGGTTCTGGTGCTTGTCTTCCCTAAAGAGTCTTATGTGTGCTGAGGTCCTGCTTCCCAGGAACTGACTTGCAGTCTGCCTGCCAAGGGCAAGTAGTGAATGAATTAGCATTTTTAATTTGCTTTCTCTATTAAACTATCATTATCTGATCCCATGATTCTTCTCACCTTTCTTCTGCTTTCACTTTTAATTGACAAAGGAGTGGGTGTTGTCTGGGATGAGCCTGACACAGAAGGTATAGAAATCTAAAGAGAAAAAAAGCCAACCCTCTTTGCCAGTGAAGCTGGTGAGATATGCTGAAGATGCCCATCCATAGAGCTATGGAAGCTGAACCTTCCCTGCCTGACTGATGCATTCCTGGTCTGCAAAGACTCTTTGGGTGCCTTATTAGCTGCAGTGAGCTTAAGAGCACAGTAAACCTTTGCCACCTTATTTGCATATCAGAAAATAAATACTGCTTTAGGTTTCAAGTAGTTTATATCCTGATTGCAAGAGACTCCCTGCATCAGATGCTAGAACAATGTAAATGCTGCTATGTAAATCGCAGAGATTTTGACAAGCTGCATGCAAAAAATGCACATTTATGTGTACAGATGCTATGTACAAATGTTTGATCTGTTCTGTGCAGTCAGCAGCTCCTAGGGACTCCAACATCTCAGAAAACTGTATTCAAATGCCAATTTCTCTCTTTCAAACCAACCAGTTTATGCTGCAGGTTTGGTACGAACTGTACAAACTACACAAAAACATACCTCATGAAAGTCTTCCGTTAACAAGCCACAACTCACTAATCAGACTGCTCTGCTTACTGTCACGCCAATAATTTTCACCGAAGGGCAAGATATTGTCTCCTTTATGCCAGTGTTTGATTTATGCTAGCTGAGCCTCTATCAACAACAACAACAAAGAGCCAAAATAGCTTCATCTGGATAGGCAACAGGTGAGGGCTCAACACCTCCTCTGGAAATAGGAGCACTGTTGCAGATCAGTTGCTTTGAGCTCTGTTTTTTACTGGCAGAAGCCCCCCAGGTTGCAGCTACAGGATACTCCAAGTCAAGCCCTAATTTCTTGGTCTAGGTGATCCTGCTGTGGCAGGGGGATTGGACAGGATGATCTTTTGAGGTCCCTTCCAATCCCTAATGATTCTATGATTCTTCTGGGAACTCACTGAATATGTAAATTATTATTCATTAGAAGAGACAACTGAATCTTGAACTCCCACCTTTTTGGGTGACTACTGTAAAAAGCAGGAGAGATTTATGTTTCTCTCCACTGCTCTAGCTATTCCTTTACATATAAATAATTAAAAGTAATTAAAAAATGCTTTATCAGACTATTCCTCCCAGTTCCAAGTCATTAGCCTTCCACCCCACCTTAAGACTGGAGTTTATAACCATTCCTGTCTTCTCTTTGGTTTACTCACTCATGTAACCTCCTGAGCCCATGGACAAGTTTATAGGAGGAATGGAGAGGGGGAAAAGAGGTTTGACAAAGGCTACGGTAGAAGAAAATAATCTTGCAGCTGAGGTTTTAAAAAGTTGCTTTGGATCTCAATACTCAAATCCCTGTTATTTTTTAACAGCATCTTAAGGAAAATATGAATTTAAACTCTTTGGAAAAGCCTTATCTAGTTCTCTAGACATGCAGTTTGCACCATTTAATGAAGTTCATAAAAGAAACAGTGCTGAGATGAACAAGGAAATGAACCAGAATTTACCTCCTGATTTACCCATATGTTTTCTGTGCAAGCTACTTGCATCTAAGTCTGAACATAAATTCACATTTTCCCTTTCAGAGACTGCAAATTTAAGCAGAGGATTAAGCAAATTTTCTGTAGAATATATTGTAGACCTGCAAGAGGACAAAACTAGAACCTCACAGGGATTATGAAAATGACAGCAATCAGCAATATATGTCACTCAGCTTTATGGTGATGGAACAGGTAAGCTATGCCACAATATAAATGATGTGATTTCAGCAAATTACAGTTGAAGGTACAATAATGAAATAACAGCAGCATTCCCCTCAGATATTTCGGATGTTATTGGTGGTGCTGACTGGTAAAAGACTGATAATACACAGACACATCTTTATACTCATGAGCTATAATGGAGAGCACCATTTAACTTTATTAAAATTGATATGCTAACGAATCAATGTACTAGTTTCTACCTGTAAAATAAATAACAGTCCATTTTAATATTTTCTTCTGAATCTACATTTGTATTCAGCATGCTGTGTTCAAAGTTTGATATGTTGTCCAGCAATTGATTCTCTAGGAGTATTTAACAGCTAGCTAATTGTACATCACTGCTTGCCTTTATTTTCCAAGGATGTCTCAACTGTTCTCATTTCCTCAAACAAGCAAACAGAACATCTTTTCGCATTGACACTGCCAGTAGGCACTTTAAAACCATCCAGCAATAGATGCTTTGTAATGTACCCATGACTACCCCAGGGAAAACAGCTGCAGCTTGAACTAGAGGAAATCAAACAGGAAATTATTGCAATGAAGTCCTGCAACTAAAACATACAACTCTATAGTGTGAGTGTTGGCCCGTGTGTCAGGCCAGGACACACTAGTTACTGTGCAAGTGAGAACAGAATTTTGAATAGAACTCCTGAATAGAATTTTGCAGACAGATTTCACTTATGGCAGGCCACGAGGCACCAAGGCTTCTCATGGGACCACCTGGGATGAACAATCTTTTGGATGTTACAGCTATTTTGCCACTATGTGGATGCAAATTATAAGACACCCTGTCAGCTACCACCATGACAAATCATAGATGGTTTATGTAATCAGTAAGCTAGGTCTGACTAACAGCCGCTCCTTGATGACATTCAAACTTGACAGGACTTCTTAGGTTCCTACCCACTGGGTTACAGAGTAATTAGCTTTTCTGACTCCTTTCAGCAAATCTACCCAGTTGCTATACAATTTCTTGAAGTTACCTAGCAGTGCAATCATTATTAATTTCCCATAATTGAGTCCCAGATCTTCTCCAGACTTGGTGTTCCATTAATGTCTTTCCACAATCAAATTTAAAAAAAAAAAATCAATCTATGAAACCACTGCCAGTCACAAGGATGTTATGGATAACATTAACGGCAATTTTAATCTAAATGGAATTGCTGACTTGTGATGTCTATTGCAAGCCAGTTTCACATCCAAAAATCAAGTTCATACTAGAAAAAAAACTTTGTGTTATAAAAAACTGTTTATGTCCTAGCATTGGGTGTGTTCGGTTCCATGTTCACTAAAGTCTCCTCTACGACAGTAGGTAACTTCCCTTGAACTTAAAGCAGTGGTGAAGAGTTATCTGTTACTATGCCTGAAGTTAGACTGAATTAAATGCCAGAAAAGCCTATGCATGTAGTTTTGTCTTACATGTAAATTTTTTCTTATTCTTTGTCATGACCTATTAATGACCTTTCCCGCAACAAAGTTTGAGTTACCTGTACAGCTGCTTATCTAGTTACCAAGCCAGATACCACAGATACATGTATCCTTTACCTTTGACACAATAGGGATGGTTAGAGCAGGAGTAGCCTGAACAGTAGCAACAAGAGTACTGAAGAAGAGTACTACTAGTAAGTATCTGTCTTCTGTAAGTAGCTGTCCTTACAGCAAAACAATGAGAGTCCATATTGTAATAGTATTTCAGCAAACAAAAAAAAGGAAACCTCTGGCATGAGGATTGGACTAGATGATCTTTTGAGGTCCCCTCTCTAATGTTCTGTGATTCTGTGAAAAAGCCAAAAGCCCCATCTAAGAATAGCTCTGAATACATTTGAATCTGTTTTGACTGCATCAGCATCACCACACATAAATTTTCTAATGTACATGGATTTGGCATCTCATTTGAAACATCTTCCTCAAAGACCGTATCATAAAGTAAGACTCACCTAAATATTGAAGCTATTTCACGAGAAACATCTTTATCTCACTTCAAATCACTTGGGTAAAGTTACCAGGAAAAAAATCAGGACAAGTATGTGAGCAGCTTAACAACAGCACTCCCATTACAGAGAGGAGTACTGTAATGTCAGTGCCTGCATTCTCTCTGCTCCAGATCTATCAATCAGAGATGTCTGGTCTGTCACATAAACTGGGGCAGAATTCAGTCCGTCTGTGTTTATAAAGAACAGACTATGATATTGCCCAGATCTTTAGTGTCGTACTTTGAAGCAAATGAAGTATCAAGGAAAAAAAATTTGAAAACCTAAAACTCACGGTGTTATTTCACAACTCATATTACAAAATCTAGGGAAAAAAGTTAAGGGAATGCTTTTCACAGCATATTTTAGGATTAACTAGGAAAACTTTCAGCAATCTAAACTGCAGAAGCACCAATTTTTTAAAAAGCTGAACCCTAATTTGGTACCCTACCATATAAAACGTTCTTATATCTGTCCAGGTATTTAAATAAAACAATTTAAAATACAGAGAAAACGCAAAAATACAAACTATGTTGGTTAGCCTGGACAGTGTTTTAGATACGGCTCACCCTGTGCTGCTTGAAGACTTGACTTCTTTTGCTTTAAAACACCTATTTCAAGAAGATGCTACTGCAGTTGTAAGTAATCACAATTGGAACCTCTCCAGGAAATTATTATATTAAGTAACTCTAAGGGCAGGAGGAGGAAAATCATTACTCAGTCTGTCTGGACTGATCCTGCCAGCTCCCTGTTTAAACAGGCAGGCAGAAAGAACTGCACGTATTTGTCATGCAGTGAAAAAAAAGAGAAGAATGCTAAGTCGTGACAAATATTTTTAAGCGTTATAAATTTGCAGCAGCTCAGCAGTATATACTTCTGAATGCTGAATTTCAAAGCGAGTTAGATTTTTTTCATCTGTTCCTTAAAATGCTTCTTCCTCATTAAAAAAAAAAAAGAAAGAAAAACATAACATTGCAGTGTGCAAATGAAAATACAGCAGACTGACTTTTATAATCTCGCATGTGTGACACATCCTCATGATGAAGGCTATGAACTGCTGTTTGCTTATGCTTAGAGTTTTCATTAACAGACAGTGACTTCTAGGTTTTGTCTGTGAGCAACACCAGCCCTGATAATTGAGACAGAAACATTACCTAGATGAAATGACAGATACTGAGATGTTCCTTGTTTCTCCTCCCATTTTATCTCAAAACCAAAGTCCTTTTCATCTTGCTGCACCGCAACAAAAGAATAAGAGAACTTGTTTATTGCTAATTTTACACTTCTGTCTGCAATCACTATCAAAGATGCAGTATGTCAGTCAGGCAAAGACATGCAGCTACTTGGAAAGTGGCAGTGTTTAAAACAAAACACTGCACAAACCAAACCTGGATTTTAGTTGGCATCTTTGATGACAACATTAAAAAGACAAGCAACATAATGCATGGACTTAAAAAAGCTCAGAAATGGGGACTCAAACTAAAACACCAGCTGGACAACGAATGCACCACGCAACTAGCCTGAAAGAAGTTTTGATTCCAGAGAAACTTATTCGCTTTACAGTGATTTCTTCTGAATTATTTTGAACTTTTTACTACTATGCAAATCTTTCTGTTTGGAAAAAGTTAATTTTCTAGGGAAGTATGGAGAACGCAAATCCCAAAGAAAAGCACCATTGCGTAGCTGAGCTTTGCTGTGTTCCTCCAGTATTTCACTTTCACTTATTGCAAATACAGTTTTTACAGAAAAATACCCAAGTAGTGACACATAAACCTTCTATGTTTATACTAGTGTGACGAATTTCAAACTTCAGCTCTCAGGAAAAAGGGGGTGTCAGGCAGCAATGCTTTCTGCATGTTTCTTACGTTACGGGACACAAGAACCGCATTTTTCCAGCTACTCTGGTGTGTTCAAGAATGATTCAATACTGGCAGAAGGGTCAGATCCGTATATTGGGAAGACATTTATTCTTCCATTGGTCATTCTTCTCTCTACCCTCACACAGCCAATCTGAAGAAAAACTAGTGAATCAGAGCGAACATCTCTGTGACATTGATGCCATCAGCAGACGATGACTCAAAGCCAAGGCAGGTGCTAAAGTCACACTGCTCACCCTGGAAAGAGCCCTCAGCTGTGTCCCTCTCCCTTCCATTCCCACACCTACCCAGTCTAAAGTGGCTTCCATCTGTCTCATTTTCAGATGATCTAGTTTCTGAAGTCATGTTACAGCAAGTACTGTCCTAGGCACTTACGTTAAATAAAAATATAGAAATACTTTTTTCTTAAATGGCTTATTTGGTTTTTAATTAGTATGATGGGGCCACTGCACATTGTATTAATCTGTTAAATTTCTCTCTGTAATATTTTAATGTCTTGAGGCCAATGACGGATAAGGCTGTGTGCAACCATAGCAACATGCACAAACAAGAGTACACAGCCTGCGCTATCACTTTCATAGAATCACAGAATGTTAGGGGTTGGAAAGGACCTTGAAAGACCATCTAGTCCAATCCACCTCCTAGTAGGTTATCCTAGAATTGGTCATACAGGAACATGCCCAAGCAAGTCTGGAATGTCTCCTGAGATGGAGACTCCATAACCCCTCTAGGCAGCCTGTTACCCTCACCCTAAAATCTTACACGCTTAAAGCCCAACAAAAACTCAGTAAACATTTCAGTAGCATTTTGATGTCAGAGAACACATATTTCATTCCCATTTAATAAAATACGATGGCACACTGATCCTATGTGGTGACAGAGACAGCAAGTCCAGATGCTTGCTTATTTGCAATGTTAGAAGTTTAACTTTTGTTTCCACAACTCCACAGCAGACCGGCACTGTACTGTTTGCCAGAAAATATTGTTCCCATAGAACCTTGTTGCCATAGCAACCTACTGGAAGAGCCAGGATGCCAAAGTGACCACACCATACGTGCATAAAACACACAATAATTCCAGAACAAACAAGTTGAAACAGAAGAAGAAATATGGCTGCAGCACTGCTGAATGTATTATTTGTGCAACTACAACGGAATCACAGAACACTAGAGATTGGAAGGCACCTCGAAAGATTGTCTAGTCCAATCCCCCTACCACAGCAGGATCACCCAGATCAAGTTGCACAGAAACATGTCCAGATGGGTTTTAAATGTCTCCAGAGAAGGAGACCCCACAACCTCCTCGGGCAGCCTGTTCCAGTGCTGTCATTCCAGCTATAATGACAGGTAGCTAAGGAGTTTCTTTACACAGACAAGTATACCAGAAGACCTTATGTAGATGGGAGTTGGTCTAAGTGCAGTCTATTCATTTCTGGCAGGGGTTTTTTTCCCACCACTATAAAATGTATCCTCTGTCAATCAGAAACTGCTGAAATGTGGGCTTATCACCCTGAGGACTCATTTTCAAGCCAGCTGGCACCTAGATGCTCTTTACAACCAGGTCTGAAAGTGACCTTGACTACGTGATAGTTATGGCAGACTTCCAATGCCAAGTTTGACTGTTTGGATATTTACTGAAACTATTTTCTGTTAAAAATGATTAAGTATCTGGTTAATTTGTACATTAATAAATTAAACAGAGCAAAAGGATAGAATCAGTATAGCTCGTGACAAAACCAAACCCTATCCATCGTGTATTAGGCAGTGTCATTACAAAACCATATTCATGCATTTCTGAAAATTCGGTAGGCTTAAATACAAATGGTTGTCTCAACTAGCATGTCCTTACAACTTCTGGCAGCAGTCTTGGCTTTAGAAACTGGACAATCTCACTCCTCTGTCTCATTGAGTTTGCACATACAGGGGATTTGTGGCTATGTTTAGTATTTGGGCTATCTCAATCCCTCCTACTGACCATGACATTCAAGAGAGAATTTATATATTCATGCATGTGGAGGCATACATACCTCTGAAACCCTACTCTCTGTGTGCATATATATGCACACACGTAGCTCTGTATGTAACAGACAGAGATATAATTCATATGGATGAGGAAAGGAAACACCTATATACCAAGTGCAAGTCCAAAGATGGGCAATAAGGCTAGTGAAGGGCCTGATGGAACTGGAGTTTAGTCTGGAGTAAAAGAGAATGAGGGGAGACCTTATCACTCTTTACAATCACCTGAATGGAGATTGTACAGCCATGGGTGTTGGACTCTTCTCTCCAGTCACTAGCATTAGAACAAGACAACATGGTCTCAGGTTGTGCCAGGGGAAGTTTCAATTGGATATTAGGGTAAGTTTTTTCACTGAAACAGTGGTCAAGTACTGGAAGAGGCTGTCTAGGGAGATGGTGGAGTCACAATCCATGAAGGTTTTGAAAAGAATGTGTAAATGTTGGAAACACAGGTCAGAGGCCACGGTGGTATTGTATTGGCTTGTTGGACTTGATGATCTTGGATGTCTCTTCTAACTTCTACCAAAATGAATAGTAGTAAATCAGTTTCACAGAGGTAATGTGTTTCATAGAGATATATATGCATATATACATAATTAGTACCTTCGTGGAGATCACAACATAGCACAGGTTATCCAAATTTAAACAAATCAAAAGCAAAATAAAAAGTTGGGTTTTACTTCAAGAACAGCTTGTCTGTTCTTTAAGGTACTTCCTTCCAGGCAGCAGAACAGACTTCAATCTTTTCTGCCTGGAATTCAGCAGCAAAGGTCTTTTCTTGCTCAGAACATTTTTCTACATTTTGTTTAATCAATAGGTTCATTTTACATAACAAAATACAATCTAGACTTTTCATCAAGGTGATTTAAGTCCCTGCTTTTAATTTACAGAATCACAGAACATCAGAGATTGGAAGGGACCTCAAAATCCCCCTGCCACAGCAGGACCACCCAGACCAAGTCACAGGAACGTATACAGGCAGTTTTAAACATCTCCAGAGAAGGAGACTCCTCAACTCCCCCGGGCAGCCTGTTCCAATGCTCTGTCACCCTCACTGTGAAGAAGTTCCTTCTCATATTTATGTGGAACCTCCTATGTTACAGCTTACACCCACTGCCTCTTGTCCTATCACTAGATGACACTGAGCAGAGTCTGGGTCCATCCTCTTGATACCCACCCTTCACATATTTACAGACATTAATGAGGTCACCCCTCAGTCTCCATTTTTACAAGCCTTTTTACTGGTCCCTCAGCCTTTCCTCATAAGGCAGGTGTTCTACTTCCTTTATCATCTTCCTTGCTCTGCGCTGGACTCTCCCCAGCAGTTCTGTGTCCCTCTTGAACTGAGTGGCCCAGAACTGGACACAATACTACAGATGTGGTCTCACCAGTGCAGAGTAGAGGGGCAGAAGAACCTCTCTCGATCTGCTAACCACCCCTCGTCTGATCCACCCCAGGATGCTGTTGACCCTCTTGGCCACAAGAGCACACTACTGGCTCATGGTCATCCTGCTGTCAGCAGGACCCCCAGGTCCCTTTCTCCTACACTGCTCTCCAACAGGTCAGCCCCCAGCCTATACTGGTACCTGAGATTGTTCTTTCCCAGATGCAAGACTCTACAATTGCCCTTGTTATAGTTCATTAAATTATAAGCTGATAAACAGCCATAACTAGTACAAGTTAGAGAGGGTATAAAAGATAGCCTAATTTGATGCTTTTTCCTCCTAAAATGGACACGCTATCTTTTCCAGCTTATTGTACATTGCACCAGAATTGACATCTGCACACATGGTAAATATTTTCATGTCAATATTTTAATACCATTAAAATCCTATTTAATCATAACAGCACACATGAGTTTTCCCCTGAATGGTATTACCCAATATGCTTCTCAAGCATCATTGCCAAATGGCTTGCTCAAATCTTTACAGAAAGGACACTGCTCATTGAGAAACAGTGTCAGATCTCTGCTGTCAAAATTATTCACAGGGGACATATTTTACCACCACATAATGTTTCTAAACCTTTTGAAACACTTTTGTGGTCTCATAAATATTTCCCTTGATACCCTGTAAACAAAAGGTCAGATCTGCATTTACCCAGGTTCCACCGTTATGGGAGATTCATCACTCCATTATCTGAAGATATGCTATGGGCAAGCAAGCTAGAGCACTGTATTTCATTGCAAGTATCTGAGGTGTCCAGCCCTTACTTTGCCTTTCCAGGTGGGTTGTTTGGGGGCTTTTTCCATCTTAACAGAACTGCAACAACTCAAATAATATTTTGGTTTGTTTTGTAGATCACTTAAATCACTGAATTAGAAATAAACCAAGCTATTCACATACAGAGGCACAAACAAGAAATTCTGATTCTTACCCGAGGTTTGGCAGATGAGCAGTCTTGTGAAGTAAACTAGTTACGTGCACATGCATTTTTGGAACAGAAATTAGTCCTGATTACCAAGCATCAAAGGAGCAGTAACAGTTTCATACCATAAATGAGCCTGGAAGAGCTTCACACAATAGCATAAAATTATTAAAAATCAAATATCCAAGAAACAATATTTGTCCTTTCTCATTTATTTACTTTGGGCATTTGACAGAACTTTTCCATGCAGTTTGTCTTCTCTGCAGTGTCAATTCTCTGCTGTCTCTACTGCCAGCCAGCACCAGGCATAAGCTAAGGACTAGAAGCTATTTTTAAGTTTTTCCTTCCATCCCTCTACCCACGTCTCTTAATTGGCTGGGTTCAGGTCCACGTTTTCCCTTTAAGCTAGAAATTGCTTGAGCTCTTAGTGTTAGCTTTTAGCAACAGATGGTACACTTCCCTCCGAGTTAATTCTGAACCAGTATCTCAGGGCTGAGATTGCTAGAGGTGTTATCTTTCAGCAGAGATCCTGATTTTGTAATCATTACCAATCCAAAGCCTATTTTAAAGTAAAAGTTGTTAAGCTCTGCTGCGGCATTATTCTGTGTCAAACAGCTGCTTCAATCCATCTAAGAAAAAGATGCTACCAGAATACTGAAGATGCTACAGCAAAATGGGTATTAAATGAAGAGTTAGTCACTGTTTGCTGTGAAGTAAAATATCCTCTACCAAACTCTATACAAAACAACACCCAAATTGCTGAAAGTTCTTGCCACACAGATCATTAGGGGTTGGAAGGGTCCTCCAGAGGTCATTGAGTCCAACCCTCCTGCGCGAAGCAGGGTTATAAAACCTAAAACAGGTCACACAGGAATACATCCAGACAGGTCTGGAAAGTCTCCAGAGAAGGAGACTCCACAACCTCCCTGAGCAGCCCATTCAGTACTCAGTAATCCTTACAGTAAAGAAATTTTTTCTTACACTAAGAATTAACTTCTTGTGCTCCAACTTATACCCATTGTCCCTTATCTGATCACAGGACGCAAGTGAGAGGCGATTGTACTCTTCCTTTGTGACACCCAGCACTAAAGGATTTATAGACAGTGATTAAGTGCCCTCATAACCTTCTCTCCAAGCTGAAAAGCCACAGATCTTTCAATCTGTTGTTGTAAGGCAAGTGGGCCAGTCCCCTAATATCAGTTAAAGAGCTTTTTTCAACCTGTGGTGCAGACAAAAATAATAAAACAAAACTGAACCTAATTCGTAAAAGATAGAATTTAATGGAAAGGGGAAAAGCAGAAAAGTGGTCAAGAAGGCCAATGGTATCCTGGGGTGCATTAAGTAAACTGTGTCCAGCAGACCCAGGGAGGTTGTCCTCCCCATTTGCTCTGCCCTGTTAAGACCACATCTAGAATTCTGCATCCAGTCTTGGGCTCCTCAATTCAAGAGCAACAAGGATCTACTGGAAAGAGTCCAATAGAGAGCTATGAGGATGTTTAATGGACTTGAGCATCATTCCTATGAAGACAGACTGAAAGAACTGGGGCTGTTTAGTCTTGAGGAGACTCAGAGAGGCTCTTATTGATGTCTATAAATATCTGAGGGGTGGATGTCACCTGGAAGGGACCAATCTATTTTCAGCGGGGCACATTAATAGGACAAGAAACAATGGGTATAAATTTGAACATAGAAGGTTCCACCTCAACATAAGTAGAAACTTAATTACTGTAAGGGTCACAGAGCACTGGAACAGGCTGCCCAGGGAGCTGTGGAGTCTCCTTCTCTGGAGACTTTCAAAATTCATGTGGATGCAGCCCTGTGTGACTTTGCTTTGTTAGGGAGGTTGAACTAGATGATCTCTAGAGGTCCCTAACATTCTATGATTCTATGAGAAGAAAAGCATCAATCAACTCTAAGGTCAAAGCTTGACAGAATGTTAAGAAAATTTGCTGAAGTGAAGGAGAACAAGAGACAGTTCTTAACTAGTAGAAGTAGGGAGAGCAAGGTAAGGAATCCATGGAAGCCTGACAGGGTAAGTAGAACAGTGAAAGAAAGCAAGCAGCAATGGGAAAGGCAGAGAACACACAATCATCTCGTCAGGAAAACACTACACTAGACCAAACTGTGAAACAGGGATCTGATATTAGGGAAATTCAATAAACCCTGGAAGGTTGTTGGGAACTTAGCAAATGGGCAAAATAAACACATCTTTTTAATTTAACATGTTCTTACAATAACTCCAGTATTAGCACCATTGGTCACGAATCAACCAAAAATATAGAAATAAAGGGAAAATGAAAGGAAATTAGCTTGGTTCTCAGTACTCTTGGTTCCTTGCATTAAGAGCAAAATTCAATTGCAATGTTTCCTGCGGCAGAGAAAGATTAAAAGAAAATTAATGGTACTCTACAGGCACATATAATGTTTCACAGGGTTTGTCTGTGGTTATCATAGCTAAAGGCTAAAAAAATATTAAGTTTGAGTGAAAGTTCAGATCATACAATATGCAGCTGATGTTACTTCTTGCTGCCTTAATAAATTCCATTGCACCAAGGAACAAGGACCTGAAACTGTAATTAGCCCTACTGTTTCGACCTTTGACCAATATCTTTACATTTAGATATCTCAAGGTTAGATAATCCATTTAGTTTTAATTATTTAATTTTCCCCAAAAAAATGCTGTGGAAGCTTAATTTCCTAAAATCTTCTGCACAGCAACCTCCACATTCTTCCAAACTGCCATTCAACTACAGCCTTTTGAGCACTTTGACCTAATTTATACCAAATACTTTCAAACTAGTGAAATGCTGTGCAGAATTTATTTATTTTGAAAGTGACCTTTAAATTTTTCTGCAAGTAGGAAATTTCTTTACAGGAATTTAAGATTAAAAAATTGACCACATTAACTATGTGGAACAACTGAGAAGTATTAAAACATCTATGGCATGATGAATAATCTTTGTGCCAAACATTAGTCTCTGGTGTTCTTTACTCTTTTCAATCCCAAATTCACATCACCTCTACTCACTTCAGCATGAATTCTCCTTCTCTTCATCTCTCCATTTCCTGATCATAAATCCTGCAATTAATGTACTAGCTACAATTCTGCCTTTCTTCTTATTCAGAATAAATTTCCTTTGATCTTCCCGCTTATCCCTAAATTGCATGATGATAAGTATATCTGGAATACAGAACTGTATTTCTGGATCACCAGAAACAACACCCCAGCCTTGTTCTTTTAAGGGCCATCGCAGTATGAAATCTTGAATTAAAGAGTTTTCATTGCATCTCCGTAAGCTCTGTCATAACATTGCTGATCCTCTTCAGAAGACCTCCCTTGAAAACAGAGGTTGGCTGATAGTTTGAATTGACTCATTGTTCCATACTAAAAACATTATGCTGTAAGAAATGAATTATGCACTTGATGCACGTGCGAACTCGCTGGATTTTTCTTACTGAAACGGGATGTCTATAAGGCTTCTTACTAGAATTTCCTTTGGAAACAGTAGAAATAGAGAAAATAACCCACACAACTTAATTCACCATTCAGGCTTAAATTGAGTAAGGAATATTTTGTTAGCTCTGGTTTTGTTTTAGCTTGGTTTCCTTTAAAGACAGCTGGGCCAACCGCTGCTGCTCTGACTAGAGCTAGCAGGTAATCAGGAGGACTAAATTTTTCACTTAATACTATACCTATCCTAGACAGGAATTTCCTTTTCCAAAAACACACGTTTTCACTCAAGTAACCTTTCAACTGGGAAGTTCTCACCTCTTTCCTACACTGAGAGTTTGGGTTAGGGTTGACAGAACCTGACCTCTTGTAGTCAATACAATACATCTGACAGAAGTCAGAAGCCTCCTGGAATTCTAAGCAATTTATATTGTCCACTGAACAGTAACATTAGACTTCAAATCTCTTTCTTCAAGAACAGCAGGGTGTGCCTCAATAGTGCCTATCACAGGCAGTAACTTTTTTGGAGATAAAGGAATTACAACTTCGATCATAAAACATCTCTCAAAGTTATACAGTTCAAGAGTATTATTCGTTGATGTGGACTACTTCAGAATAAGGTCTGTCTATTTATTTTAATAGCAGATATTGACAGCATTCTGGAAGCACATTAGTGCAGAATATCTTGTATAATTTTTCCTTGCATATGAAGAAGAGTTAAGAATTAGCAGAGTTTCACTCCCTCACCACAAAATTCTTGAAAGAGGATTTGTCATTTGGACATCAGACTGCTTGTCTGCCAGCTTCTGTCAGAAAAACCTTTTCACCTCCCACTGATTCTTTTATCAATGCTGACTATCTCTCCTCCCTGTACATTGAACTTCTGTGTCTGACTGCATTAGAAAAAGTTCTGAATATTTAAGCAAAGAAGACCAATGTGGATGTCACTGGACAGCTCAGGCCTCCAGAGTAGGTGCAACAATCCTAAGCGACTTCAATCCTGCAACGAACCTCACGTAATTCAATTGGTTTATCCAGAACTTAAATGGAAAAATCTTATGCTTAGAATACAAAAGAAAAAACTTCAACTATAAAAACTGTTGTGCAAAGTTTGTGCACTTTAATCTGGACTTAAATTTACTTGTACTCACAACAAATTATTTCAACTTTTCATAGTATGGCAAAGAAGGTAGTATCTACAGAGTAATAATAACTAGAGCAAAGCAGAGCAGAGCAGAACATGACCTACTTGATCAAAGAGAACATCTTGGAAAGTGTCTCTAGACTGTCTGGATAATCGGCACGCCGCAGTCAGACAGCACAGAGAGACTAGCTCAGTTCCCTGAAATAAATCTCATCTTAACTTCTGAAGAAGTTTAGGTACTTTGTTCCCAGTAAAATCACTGATCACAAAAGTGCTCAGAAGGCCTTTGAGGATGTTTGCAGTTGCCAGCAGCTTTTAAACATGTTGCACAGTTTGTAGATTCCCTTCTTCTGAGCTCCTAAGTCTCACATGAGATTTCATGTTATGTGCCTGTCTATGGGCTACCGTTGGCAGACAAGCTGACACTCTATGCCATTAAATATTTGGTATCTGAGCATATGAACCACTGAATTTTTCATTTAAGGGTTGATTAGCAAAAGGGTATAAAGAATGGTTTGAGATCTTTTGATAGAAGATAAAAGGTGACACTTGGATTTCCAGGCTCTTCTCATTGTCATCTAATGATAGGACAAGAGCAGTGGGTGTAAGCTGGAACATAGGAGGTTCCACATAAATATGACAAGGAGCAAGGCTGGTGTTGGTCTCTTCTCTCAGGTCAGTGATGATAGGATGAGGGGAAATGGTCTCAAGTTGTGTCAGGGGAGGTTTAGATTGGATGTTAGGAAAAAGTTCTTTACTGAGAGGATGGTTAGGTACTGGAATGGATTGCTCAGGGAGGTGGTGATGTCACCGTCCCTGGATGTGTTTAAGGAACAGGTGGACGAGACGCTTAGGGATCTGGTCTAGCAGTTAGATACTAGGACAAAGGTTGGACTCAATGACCCTGGAGGTCCTTTCCAGCCATGATGACTCTGTGATTCTGTGATTCTGAATGTTAGACCAAGTCCTTGCCCAGGACAGTGTGACAGTTGTGACAGTCTTCAGGGATGGAGAGTTCACAGTCTCTGTGGATAACCTGTGAAGAATTTGTGTGTGTGTGAATAACTTTTCTTGTAACAAACTGGAATTTCTCTTGTTGCAAACACGATTATCACCTTTATTCTGCTCTGCACCTACGACTAAAGTCTTGCTCTGACTTCTGCACATGTGCCCTCCAGCTAGCTGAACACAACAAATAGGCATCTCCCCAGCCTTCCAGGCTAACAAACCCTGTTTCCTAAACTACTCTTTGTTTATCATGGGATCCAGCATTACAACAATGATGGTAGCTCTCCACTGGACTTGCTCTCTCCTATACTATCAGACTTCAAACTGAACACAGTTCTTTAGATGGAGCACAACAACTGCCAAGCAGAAAAGAACTATTACTTCATTTGCTTGATGGCCTGTGCACTAAAGCAGCCCAGCATACAGTCCAGCCTGTTGTCCAGAGGCACTCCTAAAGATATTTGATGCGTGGGTCTGTACTGCTCTTCGGGACTATTCCTGCATAAGGCTTTCCTCTGAGTGGCTTTGAGCTTCCTGAGGTTCCTGGTAGCCTGTAACTCCAGCCTAATGGATCCCTTTCTGGGTACATTATCTCTTGGTTTATCTCTGGCTCTCTTTTAGTCTCAAAAATGGGAACTAGATCTTCCCAAGAGAAGTCTGAGTTGGAGCTAGACCTTTGTATCAAATAATCCTTCAGTTTAGTGTTACCTGTAAATTTGGCAAGGGTGTGCCCACACTGCCCTGGTCATTTGATGAGAACCAATGTCAGTATCAATTGCCAAGGATCACCACTCGTAATTGCTTCTAGGTAAACCTTGACTGATATCTTCGGTCCTGACAATCCAGTTAATCTCCACCATGTAGAGGGTATACCTATAACCAGCACCTAGTCCCTTGTATGACTGTCAGTATACTAAAGAAACTGTTTTTAAGGCTTTCCTGACACCAGTGCAAGTCATTTACTACCACCGTTCCCACGTCCACAGAGACTGCCATTTCATCATGGAAAGCAGTCATCGTGGTCAAGCACAATTTACCCCAATTTATTACCAGTGATTTATCCAGACTCTGTGTTCCCAATCACCTTGTCCCTCCTGTGCCTGGAAATGGCTTCTGTGTGTAATGCCTTTTTATCAAGAAGCTTGAAAATTAGCTACTGGTACAAGGCATGGAACGCAGCTCTACAAGAAGATTTCACACTCTATCGCAGCAGAGATGAAGAGACAAGGCTCAGGACAGCCTACAGTTTGACTTGCAGTGTTTCAAGGACTGCTGTACTCCACGGTTCAGTACCTACAAGCCAAAAGGTATCATTTGAGACACGACTTTTGATTTTTGTGAATACCGGTTTCAGATACTGAACCCATTGTGCACTGGCGTTGACACTAGGGTTGCAATTCCTTTAACACGCCTAGGTACTTAAATTTCTTACTTTCATCCTTAACTTTAACAGCTTCTGCGTTCCACATCGGTACTTCAGTGACACACAGAGTGCCTCAGTGGTGCTCACGGAGTAAACACAACTGAAGGTGACACAAACATTTATTCCAATGATGACAGGAGTAGAGTTTGAGGCTGGAGTAAGACCTGATGTATGTGTGCCTAACTAAATTTGCAGCTCCAAATTTGACCCTCAGACTGCCCACACACTGTCAGGGCAGAGAATGCATCTCAAAAAGCAGTAAACAGAGACAGGAGAGGTTTTCAAGCAGCAAGTAGGAAATTAAAAGGGTGTAACAAGTAACAGTCTGGGTTAGAGTGGTGACAGTACAGAAAGATGAACCTCAGTTATTATCAATTACCTAAGAGAAAGTTACAGACAAATTGGAATGGACAGATATTGGAATGGACTGTCCAGAGCAGTGGCAGAGTCCTCATCCCTGGAGGTGTTTAAGGAAAGACCAGATGTGGCACTTGGTGCCCTGGTCTGGCTGTTGTGGTGATGGGCTGGATGATCTCAGAGGTCTTTTCCAGCCTTTCCAGATAATTCTGTGATTCTGTGAGGTTTCTTGAGCTGAAGGCTTACCAGACTCCTGGGTTTGGTTTTGAAGTTCCCAAGTTCTACTGACACTCTGAACTTAAACCTTCACAGTTACAGGCAGTTGCCTCTACAGAGCACTGGACTGGATTTTAGAAATCCTTGTGAGTGTATTTGGGGTATGTAAAAGTGACAAAAGAGTTCTAGAGCCACATTCTAACAAGCCTGAGTGCCTGGCCAGTAATTGAAGAAATGCTGTGTAGAAGGAGATGTTTCTGATTGATTTTCCCTGGTCTGGGCTTGCTTGGGTTAAAGCTGAACAAAAAGAAGAAATGTTTATCCTTATCCTCCGCATTTTTCTGTGGTGTGATAAAACTTGATCTGTGCTGCTAAAATAATCATGGCTTAAAAAGCTGCTTTAAGGGATGGGGTTTATCTCAATTATCACAGCTTTTCCAAAGGTATGAGCATAGAGGACATCAATCCGATAAGACAAAAACCTTTGTATTTGTGTTCCCATATCTATAAGTTCTATAATACACCCAGAGGCACCAAACTGAGTCACGCTTCTGCCAGGTCTTACACATGCAAGTAAGAGGTTGTCTTGAACCCATGGAATAGTGGTAGCTAAGACCAGACAGTGAATGACCTGTCCCTTTGTTTAGAGGATGGCCGAGCCCAGAGGGTGGTGGTGAACAGCGTGAAATCCAGTTGGAGACCAGTCACAAGCGGTGTCCCTCAGGGCTCAGTTTTGGGACCTGCCTTGTTTAATATCTTTATCAATGACCTGGAT
>JAOXOE010000405.1:10215620-10247174 GCA_028565055.1 Phoeniculus purpureus | reverse complement strand
GGGGGGGCGGGGTTTGCTGTGTATTTGCTAGCAACCAAAGAGAAATATTTTTTTTCCCTTTTATTGCTGGTATCCAGTAGATTCTGTTTTCAATTTAATATCTTTTTGTACACTACAAAAGAAACTATTACTGTTTCCCAAATCTCATCTATAATCCATCTCTTTGTGCTGCTGCTTGCTTTTTTATCATTAATGTTAATATTCTGTTGACTCTGAAGCAGAAACATCCATTAATAAAAATGAATAAATGAATACCAAAACACTACTGTGTTGAAGCAAAGGCAGAGTACACAGCCTGGATGTAGTTCTCGCTACACATCTATTGAGAAAGCACTAGTAATAGGTCAAGGATAAAAATGGCATTATCTGTTTCTGTGTTTCTTCCTAAGCTCTTTCAGCTTTAATGCTGATATACAAGTCCACAGCATGCTGAAAAATAGATCACATAGTGTAGCTATGCCTAAACCCCACTGTTTAATGCTGAGTGAAGTCAGCTCTAGGAGATAAGCCACTGATCTCCTAACTAAGGACAATAAAATGTCCATCCCTTTCACTATGCCACATGATATCTATGTCCACAAACAGCCTCAATGATTATGTTTCAAAGTATTTTAGAGACCTGTTGTAAACACTAACATATAGGAATTCTTCTTTGCACATTGAGGTTCAGCAGAACAATCTATTTACCAGTATTCACAGTGTTCTGCAAATTCTCACATTGAAATGGCTTCACAAGTTTTTCTTTTTAAAGCACCAACAAATGAAAATGAATTTCCCTCCAGTTCAAGTAGGGTGTAAACTTTCTGCCTCTCCATCCCATCCCAAATTTTCTCACAGTTGTCTTTTCTCTGAGTTTTTACAACTTCTAAAATCACTCTTCTTAACTTGTCAATATTTACCACAGAATATTTACTGTAGCTTCAACATTTTTGTACCTGTGTTAATTTCAAATCCAGTGAGCAAATTTCTACTTTTGACTTTCATATGCTGCACCAAACAGCACTAAACTCACACATTCAAAAACCCCTGAAGCAAAGCACAGAACATAAAGTCAAGTTATCTGGTAGCATTTGCAAAGCATCAAAAGGAGAAAAAACATGCGCTAGTTAAAATAAAAAACATCTGCACTCGTTACACATCAGTGCTCAGAAGGGGAACTATGTATTTTGCTAGCACTGTTCTTTCACTGTACTCCGGTTAATGTGGTGTTGTCAACTGCTTGCACCAAAGCACAGACTCTGGATTAAGCTATCGAGATTTGGTTTTGCCTGCCCTGCTGGGATATGTGGTTTAGCTTTCAAGAGCAGTTCCTTAATGGCTAGGTTAGTGTTATCTCTTCTGCACTCTCTGTGGTTCAGCTTTCCACAATCACGTTTAATACCTTGCACTGGGCTTACCTGGCAAGGTTTGGGTAGCAGGGGGCAGGTGGGGGGTAGCATTGTGAGATACATGTCTCACAAATACCGGCGACAAGCACTTATTCTTTGGAGAACGATGTTCCAGTAATAAGCAATCTGAATAACTGCAGGCAATGGATGACACCTGAAACATCACAACTCTGGAACAACCCAGCACTAGTAAGCTACTGACTGGCTTAGCCACTATGAAAGGAAATAAAAGAAAGAAAACCCAGGAGTGCGGTAAAAACTAGTTGTAAGGATAAAAGGTGTCATGCGAACTTGAAATTGAGGACAAAGAGCAAGGTGTAACAACCTGTTAGCAAACATCAGTGAGATCCCAACTGGATTCCAGAATGAGGAGAAACAAGTCATCAGCGTTAACATCAGACTCCTGCCAAGGAGTTGCAATATCAGATTTACTGCAGTGCTCCCACTGCCACAAGTGACCAGAAACCACTGACCTTCAAAAGAGAGGCTGTGTAAGAGTAAGCAATACATCAAACAAAGGCATACGTACTAGGAACTTCAGGAATGTTCGGTTTGTTGACTGTTTGAACTGGAAGCATGAGTATCATTGTAACTGGAACAATAAAACAAATCCTTCATCAAATTACTTCCTTGTTTATGCATATAGTGACACTGACTGTGTTTCCTTGAAGTCTGAACTTTGTCAATCAAGATTTTTTCAAACCATTTGAACGCTATGTGAGCAAGAAACCCCAAACCTGAGTAATATTTCGATGTTTCACACTGTTTACTTTTCCTATAAATTTAAAAAAAAAGAAAATGAAAAAAAAGGCATTGGAGACAATGAGTAATTCATAAGGAAATTTAAAATCCCAACCCTTAAGCTCTTTATCCCCTGAAGTCAAAGGGCTGTGTGTTCATCCTCCACTCCAATGACAGCCCCTAGCAACACCTCTAACCAGGCAACAGGATTAGACCAGCTGATTAACTGAAGTATTTTTTCTTACTTAGAAGAACAGGTAAAAATCTTGTCCATTTCAGAGGTGAAACCAGTTTTCTTCCCATCAGAATCCTGTAATGTATTTTTTCTTACATTCTCTTACTGACTTTGACAAGTCTCCATTCCCAGCACATAGTTCTTTAAGCAAAGCATCACACATAAAATGTTTTCTATCCTTTTCCAGACAACACGGAATGAAAACACTTCCATAATAGAGATGGAGATGAGGAAAAAAGCACGCATGACAGACAGCAAGAGATAAAGATTTCTAAGTAGGAAAGACTTTCTAGTATCAAGGAAGAGAAAAAAGAACGGTAACAGATTAATTTCCAAAAGGAAGATGAAGATCAAGAGGATAATGTGCACTTGCTCATTTATATTGTGCCTTTAAATTATGTTTGCAAATTATTTGTATTTTGAAGATAATTCCTGCAAACGCAGTTTGAACTACGTGGCCATACACACGAAGAAGGACCAGGAAGCCTCATACAAAGAGAAGTCCATTATAAACATAAGAAGAATAGATGATATACGGTTGATAAACAGTAACGCTTTTTAAGTGGTACAGAGTCCACCAGCACAATGAAACATCTCCTGTAAAGAAAGATCACTCATGTTAAAGATCTACATGAATATTAATTGCTTTTATTTTCAACTCAGATCCATTAAAGAGTAACTGATGTTGTATATTCTCTGCTTGATATCAAAACCACAGGTACTAAATACATATTCTACTTGAATAACATTTATATATTGTTATTTCTGACCAAATTGGCACAGAAACAAGATTCGAGCATCTTCTCTTAGGATGAAAACATATTAGCAGGAAACCTTTATGAATACTGGAAACTGGCACAAGAATCTTCTCATCTTACCTGGTAAGGGTGGGTGTAGAGAAAGTCTCCTGGTGAATGAAGTCAATCCTGGGTAAGGGAACACTGAAGCAACTAAGAGTACTGGCAGGGTTTGTAATGAACCAGTTTGTTTCTGATTTTGTGTATTCGCTCAAGTAGGACAGGCAAGTCCAGCAAACGTAATACTCACTTTGCTCACAGGTATCAGCATTGTTTTAGCAACATCTCTCAGAAGCTGAAGTACTCAGAAAACAAGATAAAGAGTAAAACTCTTAGTCTAATTGATTTTCAAAATTCAGTGGATATTTTTAGGATTAGATCTCCCATTTCCTGGGATAAAGCTGGATTCATTTGACCTTGGTAAAAGCTTATGAATTCCTCTGCAGAAATATTTCTTGAATCACACATGAAAATTACACACATCATCACTAAAACTCAAACAGAGCACACTGATGCAAATGTATTACTGAGAGACAACACCACCCACGCAGATTCAAAAAAACCACAGCCTAATAGTTCCGCTAAGTTTCCAAATCTTGAAGATGTACTTTTACAATCTCAGTGACAGGCATCACTGAAGGATTTTCTTACTTATCATGAATCACCAATGAATTATTAAGTGCACAAAACAGTAAGAATAATTGAGCTTTATTTCATAGAATAACTTTGTGATATCTTCCTAATAATTTATTCATAGATGTATTAAATAATAAAGACATTACTTCCAAAAAAGTCATGTTTGACTGTTGATAACACAAAAATTTTGTCAAGTGGTAGAATTTTGCCAGTAACAGTAACTTGCCGCTCATTTCATATACAGCAGTATTTGATTAAATCCATAAGTGCAGAATGTCCAGATGTTGGGTTTTAATTTAATAATGATGGAACCAATGAGATGCTGATAGGTTTGTAAACTAAGCCTTCAGAACATGGAGAATTCCACAGGGCCTTCAAAAAAAAAAAAGGAGAAAAACAAAAAAAAAGAAAGACAAGAAAAAAGAAATGAAATGAAATCTTAGCGATGCATGGTTTGATGGCAACACAAAGTTCAATGAAAAATGATCATTTCTGCTGTATGCAGTCATGCAAGCAGTGAGCAGTAATACAGCGTCTCTCACACTAATGATCAAAACAACAAGGAATTCAGTGACAGTGCATACAAAAGCAGATATACGACTTGTTGGCTTGTGCATGACAGTTCTAGTTAGAAAACAGTTCTGAAAAGCAGATGTCCTGTTTGTGCAGCAAAAAGGTCACCATAGTGAGCCAGTTTATGCTAATGGAATGAATCTACACGCAGCGTGATCAGAACATGAAAACATTTCCACTTTACGACAAAACCGATTAAGCGCTCATTCTGCACTAACACGACAAAGCCCATCCATGTTGCTTTGTAATACAGTGATCACCCACACCTCGTCTCTGAATTTTGCTTCAAGGTGAACCTAAGCTTTTATCAATTTTAAGAAAATATAGCCAAAGCCTATTGCAAAACTTCACTATGTTTGAGATTTTCTGATGGTTATTGACTAAATCCTCAGTTCGTCCTTTCAAACTGAATTCAACAGATGTCAGTGCCTGATATTCTCAAACTGTTGTCTGGCCTTACAAATAGGCAACTGCTAGTATTCAGCGTAACACATGAACAGTGTCAGCAAAGTACAATCAGGTGGGCAAGGATGGCTTTTTAATTTCAATCAAAATAGAACTACTGAAGGGTCTTGTTTGTCCATGTGCTAGCGCTTTCCATCCCTAACTTAACAGGTCAGGTGGATGTAGTAAAAATATTCTATTAATCCTAGGGTTAACTGTTCATTTAATTAAAGCTTAGATATATGAACTGCCTGGTTGTACCTTTACAATAGAACCAGTGTGCTACAGTACACTAAAAGCAAACTGCTGAAATAAAATTTTATTGAGTCACACTTACTTTTAAGCACTACACAGAAATTAAACTAGGAAGTGAAACAAAACATCTAGATGGACGCACTTAAGCGAAAAAGTAAACTTTTGGAGAACTCAAAGACGACAGTGATGGAAGTAAAGCAGAAGTAGTGGGAAAAACGCAATCTTCAAAAAAAGAACTTGTAGGATGAATAAGTAGTAATAACTCAACACCCTCCTCCTAGGATTCCTTCTTCCCCTCCCTTCTCTCCCTCATCCAAAGACGTCTAAGCAAAAGTTTGTTACCGTAGGTCTGGCCAATATTTCTAAGGACCTCGTATTTTATAGCACTTTAAAAGCCAGATGGCAGCAGCATAACTACAAAGTCTGACAGAGAAACGTAGAGTAAGTAGAAAGATGGAAAACTTCACAGGGAAGAAAAGCATTGCATTGTTGTAGCAGTGTATATCACAGGAAAACAGTGTGTTTAACACTAAGTTCTGGTCTGCAAGCTAACTCTGCTGTTATTTCACCAAGTCACATAGTCAAATATTTCAACAGCACAGAGTTTATGTATACAAGCAGCCAGAAGCCAACCTTCATCCCATATACCAACACCGAAGATCATATTAACTAAGCCCCACCATAGAACGCAAATTTTACCACCCTTTATTCTTGGAGATGGCAAAGTTAAATGCTTAGTATCTGTTGATAATCAGCCACAGACTTAAAGTGGTTAGTGGAAGGCTGTCTTTTCACTATGGAAAAAAAAAACCCCCTCAGAAACTGTCCCAGAAACCAGTTAGTTTTGAAGTAAATTGAAGCAACAAACTGTACCACTTTGTACACCACCAAGGACACCAAAGCCTCAACAAAAACAAGCATCCTCTGGCAAGGTCAGCAGTGGTAACTCAAACTGTTTATCCCTATAATAAGCAGCACTGGCTATAACCATTCATGGTCATGACTTCATGGCTAATGGAATTGAAACAGCAAATACCTGGGGTTTGATGGGAAGGCAACGTGTAGTAAGGGTTGGTGGGAGGGAATCAATAAACCAAAAATGGCTTCAGCATAATATTTCACTACTAATGGATGAAAAATCTGTCAGAATTTGAACAAGACATCCCACCATACACATAGATTTTGAAAGTGTTTTGAAACCATATACAGAAAAAAGGAATTAAGATGTGAGAAGAGAAAATATTTGCTACAGGCAGCTGTGGGAAAAGAATTAGCACCCAAGAATAGTCTGCATGTCCAGATACGTATAGGTACATACAAGTAGAAGCAAAGCAAAGACTGAAATGGTTAATAGTTTGATTTCTAAAGGTACTTATTTTTTACAAAATAAACTTGCATTACAGAAAGGTATACTATGCACAAGTCTTATTTCATTGTCTACATTACAATACAAATGCAGAATAACAAAGAAGTGGAGAAAAACAATCTACTAGTAACACACAATAGCAGGCGATAATCAGTCTCCAAGGTGGAAATAAGGAAGCAGGCAGAAGGAGGAGGTAATTTCTGGTATAGGTGGCAAAACACAATTCATTTCAAAATGCAACTTTCTGTAACGCTGTGGGCAGGAATACATTTAAATTAACCTGAAAAGTTCAGATGTGTAAGTACTTGAGTGTTCTGCTCCCCTGCCCTCCTAAAGGGAGAAGACACAATGCAACACCATCGCTCACAGCATCCGTAAAAGATGCTGAGTAGCTGCTAGGAAGAATGACGAGTACAGAAGGGAGGTGATGTGGAATGGTTAGAGTATTTAACTTGCTCCTAGTGAAACAGAGAGGCCCTGCAAAAAGCAGAGAAGTAAATGGAGAAAAAAAATGCTCGTTCATCACCCAGCACTCTTGTAAATGCAATGGTGGCGTTCCCCAAGAAAAGGCAGTTTTTGTTTGCACCTATGCAAATCAAACCGTAAAGCAGACCAGGAGCACAACTTCACTGTCAGAAACTCTAGAAGCGCAATACAAAACATAAGGACCACTGAACTGGAAAGAATAGTCATTACATGGGGAATGAGTTTTGCTTTCAGTGTGAAAGACAAACAGTACAGCAGTTCTGAGACGTGAAACCTGTAGTAACAGCACAAGGAAAACAGAAAAGATGTAGAAATCAGTGTCAGCTCTTAGCAATTTCTACTCTGTGTAGAATAAAATCAAGTACAAATTCACATTTTCATCTGGTGACTAATAAGGATTTACAAAGCAGTGCTGAGTCAAGACTTCTTTTGATGACAGGAACAGAATCATACTGTGATTGTTGAGCTTTGCTTTTGAGACACACCTGACCTTAGCAATAGCACACACTGCAGTGAGTTTGGGTGATGCCTGCATGATACTTGGGACTACCTGTTTAGCTTGCAGCCACAAGATTTGTATTGCTCAAGATGATCTTGTCATCAATTACAATGCTCCTTGACTGTACCTATTCATCTTCCGGTTTGTTTTAGTAACCTGAACAACACGGAAGAAATTATTCCTTGATCTCTCGATAAAATAAGGCTTCGTAAACAAAGAAAGGTGAATAAGTTGGCATTGTTTGTTTAAGGCACATTAATCATGTATTATTTAGCAGTCTCCCACGTTAACCCGCTATACATATGGCGCTCTCAACAAGAGTCACAACATGTTTTAAATTATTCTCAGTACACATATGGGTAAACAACAAATTCTGGAAAGCAATTAGCTTTCTACGAAACCTAGATTACTTTCTAATATCTTCCCTTGAATACAAGGCAGCTTTCAAATCAGTCAAATAGCAACGTAGTCACTAATCACTTCAGGAAACTATAGCGTATCTCGTCATGGGAGGCCTCTCTCCTACATATCAAACCCCATTTTAATTATGGAATTAAAACATAAATGTTAAGTTTTATATTAGATCATTTTAATACAGAAAAGAGATTATATGGTGTGCTTCCTAGTTTGAATAGTTCTTTATGAGCAACATCTTTACTGCTACAGACTTGAGCTTCTACTTGCTTTCTAACACAGTCCTCTAAAGCTATTTCAGTTGAATAGCTCTAAAGCTATTCAGTGTCCTGGATGGGTGTAAACAGATAAATCTATCAGAACTATTATCCAGCAACGTCAGGTATTGCGGAAGCTTGCATGATCCAGCTTTGCTGACCGTCTTGATACCCAGAATTTGACTATAACTATGTCATATCTGCTACAATAAAATGCACTGCATTTATTAACTTCCATTGGGGTAACCTTACAAATACTTACCCAAACTACTCAGTTAACACTGTACAAACAGTTCCACAGAGACAAGAATATTTCTCTCATTAGAGACATTGCCATTCTTTCTACTTCACTCATTCCTTTCTAAATATAAATCAGCCTCTAATCTTTTTTCATTACTGTGCACCCTGTAAGATGAAAGGATTAATTCCTTGTCTAAGTCAGTCAGAACTTCCATTTTCTTTTAACGACACATCTAAATGAACAGGTCTCAGCTAGTGGAGATACTGTCCAGAGGTCAAACAGAACAGAGCATTAGTTTCTTTTGGAGGCTAAGCTCTCTCAAGTATTTTTACACTGCAAAATAAACAACAATTAAGTTTATACGGTAAAACAAATTATTATGAAACAACACAGAATTAACCACTCACAGAATCATTAACTTCAGGATGTCTGAGAGTTTACTTTCTGAAGTCAATATAGCAATATTTGAACGACGCTGATGAAACAACACTACGCAACTCCTGATAATACTTTTATCCGATCTTCTAAAGCAGCATTAAACAGTAATACAACATGAGGTGTTTGTGGTTTGGCATTACAGCAGCAAATCTCTAGTAACGATGGAATGAACTTAAATCTTCTGCTTCCCTGTTAAACTACATGCATCCAACGTATGCTATTCTCAGAATGGGTAACTACTAAGGTAAAAACCGTCTTGTGTTCTCTGATGTGTTTTTTGGGTTTGTATTTTATCTAATTGCACAGTATTCTCATAGTCATACACACACAAACATTATGAATAAAATGATGTACAGATGCCACCTGCCAGGGGTAACTTGCTCTTTAAGATCTCATCTAAAAGCAAACATTGCCTGTAATAGCTACTCTTCCAAGAAAGCTGCACAATCCAGAAGTAGCCAACCAAAATTAACAATATTATCAAAAAGGTTTTAACACCATTTGTTTGCATTCCCTTAACAATGATCATAGGAGGCACGTCACAGTCCTGTAGGTTCGTTCAACTTTCTCTGTAACCAATCCTTGCTGTGTAACATTCACAGGTATTCTGTACAAAACAAATGCAGACAGGTGTGCTGCTCCATACAAAAACATTCCACATTTCCTTTTGCTCTTGCATTGCATCAGCCTATGTAAGAAAACCTAGGATTTCAACCATTCAATTGTAGAGGCATTTTACCAGGGAAGGTTGAAAAATATGTTCTGCTAATGTAGAAAAAAATGCTGGTAAAGGAAAGGATTTCAAGAAATACATTCTCTTTAATACTCGGGTCTCAGACAGAAAACTCTTCTGTGTTAGGGGAAGCAGTTTCTCATGTTTTTGCAGAATGGCCAATCATATAAAACTGACAGAAGACCTTCCCACAAAACAACTCCAGGGGAATAGAGACTGGAAAAAGGGAAAAAAAGTAACATGATGGATCTCTGTTGATCAAGCCACCACATTTTTGCACTGGGAGAGAAAAACCAACGGCATAAATTATTTCTGGTTTTAAAAACAAACAAAGCAGCCAACAAAACCAAAACAACCCTACAAACTGCTTACTTTCATTTTTCTTGGAAGATTTTAATTAACATCAAAGATGTAAATTGAGTAGCTGTTTAAGAATAATTAGACCTAAAAGGCAGGGATATAGCATGCAACATGCAGAAACACTCAATTATTTGCTACGAAACACTCCAAACCAAACAAGCAAAACACATCCCACAAGTGAGTAATAGATATAACAACAGTATTTTACTTTAAAAAATAATAAATAAAAAAAATAGTACTCCTGACTTGAATCACCTTAAAAGACAGTCTGAAAAAACACCAAGGTACAGTTTGCTTTGAGAACGTTTCAGAGGAAACAATGATATTTTCACGTGTCTACCTTGAGAAGACTATTCAAAGACTTAGAAGTCAAAACTTTAATGCTCCACTGATGCTAAGCATTCTGAAAGTGCAGTTTCAAAACCTGCTCTGATTCCAGTTTTCCCTGTATGCATTTGAAGCAGCCCGCTGATACACAATGTAGAACCACCACCTTATTTGCAGACCAGTCTCTGGGAAGGAGTGTTGTTAGATTTTTTCCAAAACACAGAACAGAATTGTGCTAGAAACTCCACATTGGAGCATTCTTAATTAAAAACCATTCAAGAAGGGTAATAAAAACAAGATAATCCCTTGCACATATTTACCCCAGGCAGAAAAATTTAATAAAAAGGGAAATCATATTTCTACAGTTAAAGAAATATCCTTGACGTTGATAACTGTCATTCACCTAGCAGAAATTCCCAAGGATGATCTTCAGGAATCAGAATTTTATCATCATTTGCTAAATTTGTAATTTTCCATTATATTCCAAAATTCAAGTGTTGTTTGGACAACATATGGCGATTATAAACATCATAATTTCTTTGAATTGCCAATAAGTGTGCAATAAATATTGAAAAAAAATCCACTAACGCAGATATGCTCCACACACACTTTACACTAATTCTCAGCTCTTTGCAAAGCACAAAGTTAATAGGGTATTGGTACGCTGGCAGGTAGTTCTAGTGGTGTCCTCATGTTTCAGAAGGTATTTGAGAACCATTTAAGCACAAAGGATGAATGGTGTTCCAATATATCCCACTAAATCAATGCATAGACACAACAACAGCAGAAGCAAACAGGTTGACAGAAATCTGAACACCCACGGATAAAAAGGACTGTTCAATACTGCTACTTACATCATGGCCTGTGAGTTCTGTCTGCGTGGATTTATCTGCCTGGGAAGCAAGAGCCTTCTGAACGCACTGAGCCTTCTCCTGTAAAACAACGTATCACAGGTGAGGCAAGTTTTTCCTCATCAGGCTTTGTAGCTACGAAGATCCACACAAGTTGAAAACTCATGCATTGACAGCTGTTCAGAAATAGATTCCTTATGGCACAGTTTCTCACTGGGACTTTTATTTCCTTACCGTTATTTCCTTCACCAAGTGATTTTTTTTCTTAAAACAGACAATGAACTTAAAGTCTAACTAAGTGGTAGAGCTGCATGCATAAGAAGGATGGCACTGAAGCATGATGCAAAGCAATCTTCTACCAGAGCAGATACAGCTGGAAAGCTCTGAACATCCGCAGTGACTATTGCAAGCACCAGAAGTATTTCAACAGCAAAGAAAGAATTTTTTAAACTAAATATTGAGGAACATACAAACTCTACTGTAGATCACAATGCTGGGACTACTTCCACCTTGCCTGATGCAAACACATTAGCAAGGCTTAAGTACTTCTCAGGTGTTCTCCTGATCTCTGCTCTTCCCATCCTTGTCTGTCTGGATACCAAGAGTTTTTTTAACTGTGGTGTGGAATCTCTGGGACAGGCTTGAACAAGGAAATCTGGTCGCTTTGACACAACTATGCTTCATCAACATAAAAAAGGCATTTTGATACTTTGAAACTCATCACTAAGTAGAATTATGATCCTCATCAAGCCCTTAGATATATTATTTTCTAGGAGAAAATTTACAGCCAACTGTAAATATGTAGGATAAGGCAAGGTTACGTGAATAGCAAGCACAGAGTACTTTACTGAACCAAGTATGTTTTCCTGTTTACAGATTCTGGGGGAGTTATCAGCTATATCCATACAAAACACTTGTCTTTGGCTCACAGTCCTCAAGGCATACAAAAGTGGGTTTTGATGTTACTGACACGTATGCATCACACTAAAACAGAATTTTAATTGAACATCCATGTTCCCCTGTATATGGCACTGGTGAGGCCACACCTTGAATGCTGTGATCAAGTTTGGATGCCTAACTACAAGAAGAGTGTGGTGGTGAAGAATTCTTCAGTCTAGTACTCAACTCCTGTGGGAGAGCTGCTGAGGGAAGTGGGGTTGTTTAGCCTGGAAAAGAGAAGGCTGAGGGGAGAACTTACTGCTCTCTGCAATGGCTTTAAGTTGCACCAGGGGAGACTTAGACAATAGCAAAATCTTCTTTATTGAAAGGGTCATCAGACTTTGGAAAAGGCTGCCCAGGGAGGTGTCTGAATCTCTATCCCTGGATGTGTTTAAAAGTCCTGTAGATCTGGAGCTCAGCTACATGGTTTAGCAGTGAGATTGGGACAGTTAGGTTAATGGTCAGACGCTATCTTTTCCAGCCAAAACAATTCTATGAATCTTCAGGTAATGTGATTGGACCAAAATCAGTATTAAAACAGGTTATCTAATAACATCTAGCATTTGTATACTTCTGTCTATTCAAAAATACCTATTTTGAACTATCGGAGAAAAAACCATCAAAAAAAGCAAAACCTTTGTTAAGGCATCCAATTAACTGGTAAATGTAGAAAGGCTGGAATAATAGCTGCTCACTTAACTGCACGGATGCAGTGAGACCCATTGATACACATCCAAGTACCAATATAAATTTGCTTCTGAAATAATTTCAGTAATCAAGGTATTAGATATCAAAACCCACTACAAAATACTCTTCCAAAATAACAACACTTCTTAAAGCAATAGGTTAATACTTTAAGGATAATTTCATGCTGCATTGACTATTAATAGACAGACTTCATAATGAACTAACATGGTAAAACGCTGCAAAAATATCTGTACACCATAATGTGAATTTTAGATTTATAAAGTAAAGCACATTAAAGCAAGGTAAACACAGCAGTATGATTGCTTCTGTAAAAGGGAGGCAGATCTTCAGAAAAAAACCCCCATGTTAATGCTTCACTATGGCAAAAAAAATCCAAAAACTGACACATTATTTTCCTACAGAATAAACTATTGTAAACGTTTCGCAACATTTGCTCAATATTTACACTGCTGTTTGCTTTTGGCCATAGATGTACTGTTTGTTTCCATAAAGAGCACAACATCTGTTTCTCTGCGAGGAGTTAATTTCATCTTCTCTGTAACAGGTAATAAAGAGACTGAGAACAGATCCTTCTTCATCCTCCTTCCTTTCAAAGTAAAGAAAACAGCTGCCTTTGTCTCGCTAAAGACCAAGAATCACAGAATCATCACGGCTGGAAAGGACCTCCAGGGTCATCGAGTCCAACCTTCATCTTATTACCTAGCTGCTAGAAGAAGGGACAAAATACTTAATTTTAAAATATTTTTAGGTTTTCAGGATCTGACAAAATATGTCCAGGTGAGTTTGTAAGATAGAGCATAAATGAACATCTTTTCTTACTGTCCTCTGGATTACTATTCTCTCTTATGAAAATAAATAGAATTCTCTCTCGCTCATGTAAATAAATAGATTTTTAAAAATAAATAGAATTAAATAAAATATGTTTGGAAGGTGATTGAGATAAGAGCATGGTAAAATTCTAATTCCCTGCATTCATCCTAATTAGCAAAAAGGCAAGAAAAGCTGTTGGTTATTTTTGCATTCAGATAAGTCAGAGCAATACTGCCAGCAGCGTTAATCACAACTCTTCCCTCTCACATACATGTGTGTATGTTGGGGAGAGAGAGAGAGAGAGAGAGAGATAGAAACTATGCTGAAGGGTATTTTTTCCATCGTTGATAATTACTTAAAGTGCTGACATTACTATCTGAATTATTTAAACAGATGTAGCAAAAAGCTGTAGACCATGGTCAGTGAAAGTATCCTTTCACATGTGAGTAAGTTCATATGTAGTTTTTATCTCAAACTACCTCTAGTACAAGAGTGTCATTGCAAACATGCTCATTTTATAATTACATCTGCTGTAAGTCACCAAAAGGTGCTGAAATAGGTAACAGGCATCAGCTGTTCACATGCATTTAAAATGTTACAGATAATATAGTAAATATGAAATAGAGCTGTTTGTGAATAAATGGGCTCAGTTTCACCACTTAAAGACAGCTACTAGACACAAAGTTATTATCTGACTAGTTTTATTTAGAGACTCGGTGCAAGTTAATGCAACTTGAAAGATATGTCTGTCTTTTATACCATCCTTTCTCTGAACTATAATGCTCTGAAATGAGCGATTTTCACAGCTTTGACTGTGAACAGGCCCCAGTCACTTGTGACCGTTTGCTGACCCAACTCCTATCAGTGACAGCATGGTGACCACTTGTGGTGCTTTGCTTAATTGCAAATTCCAGAAAGAAAATGCTTACAAATTATTGTGAATGGTCATACTAAATTAAATGGCAAGACTTACTGTTCCAGACATTTTAGAGGAATCAGAAGTCTGCTAGCCCATATGGATCTGGCTTTTGTCACTAAGCAATTTATTTTGTCTACCTGATAATATACTACAGAGAAGTTTTTTCCCCCAACACCTGTTTCACCTTTATTCTTACTTGGATTAAAAAATATAAATCTCACAGTTTAACTTTTTGCCTTTGCATACCTTAACACTCAAAAGATTCAACCTCTTCTTCCTATAGTCTACTCAAATTGTTGTATGACTTTATGAAGACAACTCAGTGTACCTGGATTTCCTTCCAGTGTACATTCAAATTAGCCTACACTTGTCTGCATCAGCACTGCACTCAGATATACAAATTACACAGGATTGTTTCCCTTGCTTCAGGCATTTACCTCACCACGAATAACAACTTACGATTGCCACAAAACCGAGGAAGAAAAGTTGGGCTGTTTTCAGAAGACTTATAAAATTGTTAAGTCTTTTAATTCTGATGTGCTTTCGGATTAAATTTAATCAAAAGCAGCAGTTAGACAGTGAGAGCAAAGCGATAATGAGTAGCACAAAATCCCTATTTTCCAGCATCTATTCTACCTAATTTACAGACTACAATAAGCTTCTGATTTGAATTTCTATGACAATAGCTGTCATATAGTAATTCCCTATTGGTTTGAGCTTCAGTTTTGGAAGAAAACACAACATTATCACTACAGCTATGCTGTATATATATATGTGGTACAGCTGAATTATATCATACTTGAAAAGCGTGATACTTTGTGAAGCCCAGCAAAATAGTCATCTCTCTCTCTAAAGAGACAGTTCCTTGAGGGTTATAGTTCTGTTGAATCACTGTAAGTGACAGACACCAAAGCAACGTGGAATTTCAGTGAGTATTTCATCGTTTTCATCTAAGACTCTTTTCCAAACCAAAAGAGCTTTTATTTTATTATATTATCATGTTTTTGTAAAACATAAAGGGAAAATCCTATGTATGTGGTACATATGGAATCTGAAATGAAAGACAATGGCTCTTCTGCTCAGATTCAATAAGAACTCAGTATCCAGATGTCAATCAAGAAAGGCTACAAGAAGCCTGTCGGCAAGAAGTTTGCAATATTTTAGTAATTAGTTACTACCAAGTCTGAACACATTTAAAGAAATAAAATACCCAACCAACTTCTAAAAGTGTAATCACTTCATAGTAGCTCTCTGAAGATAAAAAATATTTTGGAAGGTTTCAAATCTTAATAGAATTACAAGTCCCACTGTAGTTGTGCCAGGTAACACACAGTACCAGAAAAGTTTACTTGATCCTACCCAGAAACAGTTATTACTATTTGATTATTTCATGTTTTCTGTGTTGTGTCAACAGGAAGTAACATATTCCATTTCCAGGTGGTATAAAAATTCATAATTTATATTTTAAAGCAATGCTTTACTATTTTTTAATACTACCATTCACTCAGTCAGTAAAGTTGAGGAGCAAGTAGCCATTTCCTTACTGATAAAGTTTCCCATAACAAATCAATGCTGCTTTAAGATATAAGTTTTCATGTACACCCATCACAGAGTATAGAGGACTGTTTTCTAGCCACCACAGAGCTAAGATAAAAAAAAAAACCATACACATCACACATTAATGGCCAAACATGGTCACACACGCTTTGAATAACGCAATTCAGCAAAACATCTCTATAGTCACACTCTAGGAATAACATGGCCAAAGTAAGTGATGTAAATCTTTACAGCCCCCCAAAATAAGAACAACAGAACACAAAACATGAGAGTTGTTCAAAGGGAAGAAACGGGTAGTAGGGCTATCATAAAGAACCGTTAAAAGCCTGACACATCAAGCATAGTCATCCAGGCAGAAATTATCTCTACAAATACTGTTTTGATCTCTTAATAAGCATCACTGTTAGTCTTCATTTGCACTGTGGTCCTATCCAGATGTCCAAGAAGATAACCTAAGTCTTACAGTAGCTTCTAATTGTAATCTAGTCTTCTCAACCCATATGCTCTTAGATGATCACTTTTACACTACTAATAGACCACTTAGAGAAATTCAACCCTGTCTCAAAAAAAAGACAGTCTACAGACAAGATTAGAAGACAATATTGTCCCAGCTTGACAATTCAGTTATCGTTATACAGGGATCTTAATCCTTACAGCAGAAAAAACAAAAAAAAAAAACCCAACCCATTAGCACTACTGACTTGATCTTCTTACAAATACTTGAAGGAAAATAGTTCAAGGCCATGTATGAAAACCCAGCAGACCTGGCCCCGGCTCCAGACTGGCTGGAACGCCGCACCCACTGCGGCGGTGGGCAGAGGATGGTGGCAGCATGCTCTGCCATGCCACCGAACGGAGCTGTGCGAAGTCAAGGTGTGCAGCACAGCACCGTGCTGATGGAAAGCCCTTCCCCAACCAGCGCCGTGAGGAAACCACCCATACTTATCCTTCACTTCACTGAATGGGATAATGAAGCTGTTACAAGCCAGAAGATGTTGGATGGTCAGATAACCTTAAAGAAGGAGAACTCAAAGACCAGAGGAGGAGGATAAAGGTCCCTGCTGGACTTGGCCATGCAGCCACTGCCACTGTGTGCTCACCATGTGGCTGGCCACGCAGCCATTGCCATCTTGATTGCTTGAACAGCAGGAGGAGAAACTGTTTGTCACTTTGCCACTGAGAAAATTGGACATGTTTTGAGTAAGCGGGAGAACTGAGCTAAAACAAAGACTGCTTAAGTAATTCTTTGCTCATTTTTCTCAGAAATGTATGTAATAGTATTATTTTTGGTTTGAGTGTTTTAACTTCTTGGGTGTTTCTTCTTTCTGTACATAGTTATAGATTTAATAAACCCCTTTCATTTTCTCTGAGTTGCTCCAATGTCTGGCAAATTCTATCCGAGACCCCACCTCAAGGCCTGGCTGCCTGCCCTTCTATATCTGTTTGTTTTGAACCCATGACAGATAGGAACGTCTGGGCTCGGTTATCTTCTCAGAGGCCGCAACAATGAACAGTATTCACTATAGGTATGTGCAGAATTATGGCAAAGCAGGACTACACACTGGGTTCAGAGATCCAACTTGTGTACATTCGCCTCACAGTTTCTTAGAATTGTTTCTTAAATAGACATCAGAGATATAGCAGTAAAAGTCTTTTTAACTACAACTGCCATTTACTTAACGTTTTTCATAATAACTGCAAATCAGAACATTCCTATCCTGAAGCTTAAACAAAGACACAAACACACGTATCTCAAGTATTAGTCTCATGGGAGTTGCACACTACCTTTCTCATAGTATAGCAAGGATTAACTCTTCCAAAAGCCTAATTAGAAGAAAACTGATTAGATAGATTATTCCTACACTTCTACTTTCATTAAAATACACTGCCACAATGTCACTTATGGTTGATGTGCTCATGATTCAGCTGGCAGGGCTGTGCTGACACACAAACACCTAACTAACATAGAAATGAACACAGATCTATCAAGTTTGGTCAACAAAGAAAGCACTTGATCCCTGTTTTGGGCTACCACATTTATCAGTCGCATGGTGCACACCACTCTAAAAGCTGCCAGCTTCTGCATGGGTACACAACAGCATTTCACACTCTGAAAGCATTTGTTTTGGAAGAGGTTTGGGTTTTTATCCTGTAACTTCTTCCATGGCTTCTTGGTAACTGTCACTAGGAAGTGAAGGAAACACTCTGGTTAAATGTATAGGATAAAAAAAACAGGATTATTTGAACACGTAGCAATAACTGAATGTACTGCAGAATCATCTGCTTAAGTTTTACTTAAGGAATGTTTTTAATTAACTTTTGATAGTATCACAGGCACTGGTTAACTTTGTCATGTTTTTTTTTCCTCCTATCGTACTGAACAACAACATTACACACTTCATCCTTCAGGCCTCTAAGTGGAGAATTTTAAGTGCATTGCCTGTCAGATGTTTCTGTTGGTTCACAGTTTCCCTCTGCACACACAAGGATGTTCATAGGATGCGATCAATGTCAGTGCCACCCACTCTGCACATAGATTTAACAGTACAGGCATTAGGCAGAGAGCAGGAATCATTAACTCAGCACATTCCAAATTGCAACTGATGTTTATTGAAGGCTTCTGGAATTAATTGAAACTCTCACAGCTAGGTGTTTACAATAATTCTACAGATTGTTGTCCTGAGCAACAGTTGAAGCACATAGTACAAATACAATAAAAGGGGTATTTTTAAGTCAAACCAGCAACAACTGCACAGGTCACAGAATCACAGAATTATTGAGGCTGGATAAGACCTCTGAGATCATGCAGCCCAGCCTATGACCTGATACCACATCATCATCTAGACTATGGCACTAAGTACCACATCCAGGCTGTCCTTAAACACATCCAGGGATGGGAACTCCTCCATTGCCCAGGGCAGTCCATTCCAGGGTCTGAACACCCTTTCTGTGAGGAAGGGCTTCCTAACATCCAACCTATTAAAAGCCACTACATGGGTTTTTCAATGACTTGGAAGTTATTAAAGTAGATCCCCATTTACTGTGGATCCAGGCTCATCGTGATGCATACGCATAAAGAAGCCATAGCACAAAGAATGTGAAAATAAGTGTTTTCTTACTGTTTCCGGAAGCTTTACAGGATCTTCAGGAAAGAATACTGAAACAAAATCTCTACTTTTCTCTCTCTTTTAAAAATACAATTTCTTACCATTTTAAGAAATCGTACCTAGACCTCTGTTTCCCACTGACAAATTACATAAGCAAAACACGTTGCTATGGTCCCCAGATTACTGCTATAATGGAACCAGAAAGATGACTTATAATCATGACCACAAGCAGTTGTCACATAAAACTGTTTGAAGAGGGACAATAACAACTCAAGCTATGATATATTCATAAAAACATAAGAATTATGTTACACAAGTCTAAAGAGACACCTTGATACTATCTTACAGTGTTTTCAACAAAAGAAGAATAAATTCTAATTTTTATTACAAAAACAGTGAAAATGAGATGAACATATGGCACTTGAGAGACATTAATAGTCAGTTTATACCGTAACATAAATCCAATGCAGCAAATAAACATTCTTTATTGGCTGATAATCAGCCTGTTGGAACGCCGTTGTTTTGCTAAGATTTTTAGAAGTGCTCTTTAATGCTGCTCCAGTGCTGTCTCAACTCGTAACCTGTGCCTACTATCTAGAAAGGATTTGTTTGTAAACATCACTTTCAGATATACCAGCATTGCAGAGGAACATGCCTCATTTCTCAATGTACACTATACGCTATAGGATCCTGTAAAGATGGAGAAGGAAAGAGCTGAACCCTCTCTGTTGGTCAAAGACCAGGGATTCCCTCTGATCTGAGTGTTAACCAACACAAACAACTTTGAAACAAAGCAATCCCAAAGCAGGCATGGTAAAAGTTGCAATGAATGGCTTAATTAAAGAGACCGCTACTAAACTACAAGCGCCATAAAATTGGACTGGACAAGTGAGCAGCAGGAATCCTTTGGGGGTTAACAATCAAACAGGTAACAAGTGGCTCAGGAGATCCCTTGAGCTACAAAGAGGACTGTGAGAGCACTGAGGAAAATATCACATGCATTCATGTACCAGCTTCTGTCTACAGCGCTGCTTGCTGCTACCAGTGGAGACAGACAGCTGAAGGGGCTGGATAAACTTACACTGACCCAGTATAGTTTTTATTTCCTATTCTAAAACCTAAACCAAATCCACTCTGTTTTGAGATGCTGCTGTATCAGTCTCTCAAGCATCCAGCTCACACTGTTTCAATGGCCAAGAAATCTGGTTGCCTTTACTTTTCATCCAGGCATTATTTGTTTCTTGATAAGGGAAAGATACTTAGTATAAATTTGTTCTCCTTATTTAGTTGAACTTAGAGGACTGTAAGCTAAGAAGACACTAAAAGTTATCAAAAGCTACCAAACGGCACCTGGGGAGAACTTCCTCGTTAAGTAATGTTAAAACCAGAGAAAACAGTAACCTCTGCAATTACATTTCAGTCCTGTTTGCTGTGTGCTCTAACAACAGTATGTATTATCAGACTCTGATTACAAAATTAGCCTACATAGTTTTACTGAATTTGAAAAATAAGCTATATCTAAATACTTTTGCATGCAAATCTAAACCTGACTGTACTTTGAAGATGCAGGACCCTGTGTTTGAATTAAGAATAAAAACATTGGGGAAAAAACCCTAAAAAATTACCATAAACATAGAGTAACATTGCAGATAAGGTTTACTTTACATGATAAGGTTGTGGGATGTGCATGAGCAGGGAAAAGGCTATACTTGAGCAACCAGAATTGATGGCCAGGTACTGTCAATGTTATAGCCCATAGGTGATTTTACCAATGCACAATGAAATTACGTTAAAAAAAAACTGTCAAAACTAATACTACTAAGAAGCCCATCTTCAAATAGCTCACGACGTGGTTTGATCTAGAGCCATAAATATTTAGCAGCCACACGATGTTATCCAGGGACCAAGTCCTGCTTAGCATTTTTAGCGTACAACAACAAACGTCTCAGAAAATTCAAACTACAACTCTTTGCTCTCCATTGGGAGCTGTATGGCAACTCTCAATCAATTTTTAAGCTTTAAACTGAAGCAAAATCATAAAACGTGATTTAAAATGTAGAAGTTTTATCAACACAGAAGTGAAAAGAAGCTCTACAAGACCCTCCAAAGGTGCATCCAAAAGCTAGTGGCCCAAGCAGTTTAGTTGTGAGCGCTTGGGGCAAGGAAACAACCTGTGCCTCAATACCATAGTGCTGCTTTTTGGTTCAGGTTTGCAGACTGCAGTATCCAGCGTAATAAGGTATTTGTGGATTTAGGAATCACCATAACAATCACAGAATCACAGAACATTAGGGATTGGAAGGGACCTCAAAAAATCATCTAGTCAAATCCCCCTGTCACATCAGGATCATCTAGGCCAAGCTGCACAGGAACATGTCCAGGCAGGTTTTAAATGTCTCCAGAGAAGGAGATTCCACAACCTCCCTAGGCAGCCCCTTCCAGGGCTCTGTCACTGTCAGAGTGAAGAAATTCCTTCTCATATCTCATCTGTTCCATCTTACACCCATTGCCCCTCATCCTATCACTAGATGACACTGAGCAGAGCCTGTATCCATCCTCCTGACACTTGCCTTTTCCATATTTATAAACATTAATGAGGTCACCCCTCAGTCTGCTTTTTTCCAAGCTCAAGGGACCCAGCTCCCTCAGCCGTTCCTCATCAGGGAGATGTTCCACTCCCTTCATCATCTTTGTGACTTTTCGCTGGACTCTCTGAAGCAGTTCTGTGTCCTTCTTCAACAATGCAAGTAGCACCTCCAATCATTATGGTTAAGCTGCAAAAAAGCTCAGCCCATTTGCATTTTCAATGATTTCACAGAATCAAGTAAGGTAGAATTCTGATTTTGTGCTGTTTGTTAAATGAGTTTTGCAGAACTTAAAGCTGACTAAAGGGGGTGTTTTTCCCTCTCAGAACACCCATTTATTTCCTACATGTTTTCACCCAAACTCAGACTGACTCAACAGACCAACAACTCAGAGAATTCCTTAAAAGAGAACTCTTGAAGCATATATGGACAAACGTATATGGACAAACTGCTTTTTAGATTGCTGCATATTTGACAATCACAGAAGGTTTGCCAGTCTTCATGTCTTCAGCATTTATGGCATACTATTCCACTCATGACAATAAAAAGCCTCACTCATCTGAATTCAATGATACATTTAGAGCAGGACAACACACATCAATTTTCAAGTTGTATAAACCATGAAACACAAAAGCAGAAAAGAAAATGGATTTACTTGAACAAATGTAAATTCAAAGTATTTATATGATCAGAAATGGTAGATATATCTTGTCTTTTATGGAAAAATAGCCACATTTGTAATGAGTTCCACAAAATTTGTCAAGTAGGCTCTCTTAAACCTTCTAGGCGTCCTAGCTCTATGTTTGAAAAATACTGCAGACAAAACAGAGTTCTTATTCACCAGCATCACTCTACATCAAGAGTGGACAGCTTCTTGTAAAGTGATACAGTGCTTCACAGTTTTAGGAAGAGACTGTTGTCTTATTCGGTACACATGGACTTTCCCAGCATCACTTACAGAGACCACATCTGCATTCCTATCAGAATTTGCACACAACTGAAAGCTAAGTAAGACAGTGACTCTTTTTGAAGTGCCAAAACTGTGCCCAGCCTGTGAAAGACTTAATTGGTTCTGGCAGCCTAAGTCTCTGATTCTACCACAGGGACTACAGCAGACATAAAAACAGGTGAATTTTCCTCATTTGTGTTCTTGTAAGTGCATTTCATTTCTATCCTAGTCTTAGCTTGTTCTCTTGAGGCATTGCAGACATTTTCCATGACATCTGATCCTACATATTCAGCTCATCTCCACTCATCTGCACCTGTTGTTCAGACTATAATGTTGCATTAGTAGGGTTTATTTATTTACCAGTCCTGATGGCAGTCACTACATAGACTCTTAACTAGAGAGAAACTGCAGCATGCAGAGGCTTAGTCAGAGAACTCTCATTTCTTATGGACTGTGATCTTATACGTCTTTTCCAAGCTAAACTCTATGATTCCATGAATTACTGTCAACCACATTATTCTTAATTAGGATGTCTAGCACTACTTTTCCAAAGCATCCACACCTACATGAAGATTTCTAAAGCTTACACATCCTTGTACTGTTTTGTTTATTTGCTCATTTTCTGTTGTTTTGGGGCCTTTTTTGTGGGGTTTTGAGTTTGGGTTTTTTATATATTACAGCCTTTATATAGAATTTATATGTATTACATATAAATAAGATATTAAGCCATAAACAACCCATTTTTCAAACACTGGGAGCACCTTATGATTTGTATTAGTTTCCATGAGACTCACAAATACCAGTTGTATTTAAAGACTTGCACAATTTTCCATCTAAGGACTCAGAAGGTTACCTTTAATTAGAAACAAGAAAGGACAAACCCCACACTTAGCCCCAAAGTCTGTCTGATAAATTCATGCCCTTGAACCAGAAGATGAGAAAGAGGAGCTAAGGACTTTAATTTCTACAAATCTGATTAAAATAACATTTATGTTTTCAGAGCACAGCGTAGTCATCAACCGAATTAAGTATTCAAAAGCCAATGAGCAACAATTGTTTCTGTCAACTTGTCAAGTAAATCCAAATTAAATTAAAACCTGAAGCATAAAAAAACCCCATGAATATAAGAAATGAAGTTGTAAGGGATGAAGAATCTTTTTAAAAATAGTATAAAAATTTATTGTGAAGTCAGTTGTTTTGTTAAAGAAACCATTCCAGTGAACATGCTACTTTTATTGACATAAATATTTAGCTGGTTATTAAAGTATATAACTTTCCTTTTATAGACTTTGGTAAATCAAGTAATTAGTTGTTAATGAATCTATAGTCAATTTCCTATTAGCACAGTAACTTGCAATTAAATACTTCCTTAATAAAAGAGTGCAAAGAGAATTAAATGTTTTAATGTAGGTCACTAATTCATATCATGGCAACAAGTCTTTCACCTGCAAAAGCTGAAGCCAGTGAAGGTTGATATCAATAGTGAATTTGCACCACATTTTAACTTGAGCATGACAGACTCAATCCAAACACTATCACCTGAAATATCACACAGAGGAATATGAAATGTAAAACCGGAAAAAAACTCCTATACTTCATTTCACACAGGTAACAAAGTAATAGAAGGACCTTATTCCTTTTGGATGAGGCTTTGAGAAACCAAGTCTAGTTGAGAGGCATCCTTGCCAAATGCAGGGAGGTTAGAGTAGACGATTTCTAAAGACCCTTCCAACCTGAACCATTCTGTGCTTCTGTGATTCCTAAAACCAATTCAGTATTAAAGGATAAACTCACAACTTAAAGAAATAAAGACTTTGCAGTCAGAGAAATTTAGTCTCTCAATAATTATTCCTGCTATGAATTACAGTGTTGTATTATGACACAGTCTTCATCATCTAATCCCCTGATTCTTATGTTTTCTAAAGTTCCATACAATCTGGCATGTCCATGGGAACAGAAAACCCATACTGAGTTTTGTTAGAGCAAAGAAACGAGCAAGCAGAAATAAAGTATACAAGCAGAAAATAAAAAAAGTGGCTTAACATTACGATAAAAGCTTTAAAATTTATTAAACTAAGTGTCTTGAAACGTAGGGAACCATGGAAGATGGTGATGAAGATACAATCATTGCTTATTAACTGAATACATAAAGGTATTCTACCAAGAACAGCTACTAACCGCAGAAAAACTGTCAGCATCAATACTTGTATGGACCTCTCTTTGCAGTAAAGAGCTTCTGTATGAGCTGGGATATTTCATTAATACAGAGACCACAGACGAAGGAATGAGAATTTAGATCAGAAGACCATATAAGGAGAAAAGCACAATGAAAACCTCCTGGCAAATGAAAAACAATACAGACAAGCAAATGGAATCAACACATTTCTGCCAGTATTTCTTCAGTCTAAAGGCTCCGCAGTGCTTGTGGATAGCAATGCTTCATGGAGAGCAAGGGTAGCTGCCTTGCATCCCAGACCTTTTTGCATACAGAATGTATTTTCTCGGTCAACTACAAACACAGCTACAGATTAGATATATCTAGATGCCTCTCTTGTTCAATTAAATGTGGATTAGATGGCAGCCGTGCTATGCTCTTAATAAAGTCAAGTTTAATGTAATAAATTGATTAGAAATTAGGATTTTGAAATACACATTTCTACAGACACAGGTAAGAATCCAGAAAATCTGGCAATCCAGGAGATATTCTGCATTTAATGTCCTCCTGAAAACTGGAGACTAATATACTATTTTGAACTTATTTTACTGCATTATTAAGCTAAAGTGATCGAACACCCTCTGCTAATCTGTTCTACCCTATCAAATTCCATTCCTTTAAGTGCAATCCCTAATGATTCTATGATTCTATGAAATGCCACATAATACATTTAATATATCCAAATAAAAGAAATTTGCAAATCACCAGGCACCACGTACATTGTCCTTCGCTCTTCTTTTGCATTTGCAGTATGTTTCATTTTAGTCAAGCTGTTGGAACATTTGTGCAATAATGCATCAAATTAAGGCAACCAGCTGTTGTGTTTAATTTAAGCTAAAGGTTTACAATCTACAACTAAACAATACCTTAGAGAATAAGTCATATTTCATGTTAATAAACTAAATGCAGCTACAAAATGGTTACAGTCTTCTCCACATTTTATTCATTGTGTGTCATTGAAGCTTTGGGTCTGCAGAGAGCACACACATTCAGTCAAACTGATGTATAGTATTTATATAGTGAATATCTAGTTCTAGCATTCATCAAGTACATAGATTCAAAGCCCTGTTGTTAAGGTGTTGTTAGATTACTTCTGTACTTCATTCTTCACTGTCTTTAATGAAGTTCCTCCATTAGCAAAAAACCACCAAGGCCAAACTACTTTCTCAATCATAGAACTGTTTTCTCAATCATAGAATCACAGAATGAATCACACACTATTTTTGTCCAAGTCAACACAGCCCCTGTTATTAAATAACTGGAATAAAACCAACAAAACCAAACCCCAAGCATTTTCTAACTATTAAAAGGTCTTGAAAGAAAATCCCACACAACAATGGTTAAACCAATGTATGACAGGAAAGAAAAAGGAAAATAAACTGTATGACTGATCAAGTAACGATTCCTTTTGGAATGTGAGAATTACTGTAGCATAAGTTGAAGTTTCAGGTTACACATTGGAAAAAGAATAGAGTCAGCTAGAATATTGATAAATGGCAAAACCATAGTAACTAAATCATGATTTTGCTTATCAGTGGTCAGCTATTCTTCCAAAAAGTGTAAGCTGTCAATGAGATGGTTTATAAACAAAGGAGACATAACACACCTGCTCCAAGCAGAAAGACACACTGATAACCCTTACTGACAATGACAGTGTACCTCCAGTAAATTAGAAAGCTGATTTTCATTGATTCTGAAGTGTTATGGGTAGCTCTTTAAATATTTTATCATTACAACTGACCTCAGCAATCTTCTGCAAGAGCCGAAACACTCAAAGAACACCATCAACATGACAGCAAGTATCTTTGAGCTTACTATAACCTTCTGATAACATGCTATGTCATGAGCAAAGAGATTCCAGTAAGAATGATCCATAATGGATGCTGCTCCACCAAATAAGTGCACTGGAGCCTCTAGTTATTTTTGTGCTAGCACAGGACCTATATAAATGCAGGCAGCTATACGAAAAATACTTGTATTAAGTATTTTGTAGACTCATTCTCTCTTTGGATTAGAGCAGCTTAGTGGAAACTGGGAAATTACTACATCAACAAAACTGCTCTTTTAGAACTTGCTTCAAATAAAAAGGTAGGGGGTTTTTGTTACTGCAAAACACAACGAGAAACTCCACACCTGTACCATCCAGAAACCCTACCACAGCAATTTTAAACACATATGAATAAAACAGATTTCCATTTCTATTTCTCTAATTGATTTTAACCACCATCCTGCTTAGCTGCCATATTTCAGTCTTGCATTACTGCAGTTGGCAATTGCATCAAAGGATCATGCAACTGAGAAAGCAATGATGATGGAAAGCTGATTTCTACTCACATCCTTCTGCTAAAAACTATTATGATCCTAGCAAAAGACAAAAGTAAGCAAACAGTCTGCTGCTTTCAACTACATGATGCTTGGTATCACTTTGGAAGCAGAAGAATCCACACTACAAACTTCTGAAAACTGAAGAGCACCTGAAAGTACAACAGAAATATCTGCTGTCCACAACAATATTTCGAAATCATTCCTTCAGGTTCCAGAAAAAGCCAGCCAAAACTTATAAATGAATGAAACCAATCTTAAGTTTCTATGAAAAAAAATTGTTTTAAGGATTTTTAAAGTAAAAACATGGTGCTGAATACTTGGCTTGATCCTTTGTTGGTGACATGGACAGAGGCATTGAGTGCACCCTCAGCAATTTGCTGACGACACCAAGCTGTGTGGTGGGGCACACACCCTGGAGGGCAGAGATGCCATCCAGAGGGACCTGGATAGGCTGGAGAGCTGGGCACAAGCCAACCTCATGGGGTTCAACAAGACCAAGTGTAAGGTCCTGCATCTGGGTTGAGGCAATCCTAAGCACAACTACAGGCTGGGCAGTGACTGGCTGGAGAGTAGCCCTGAGGAGAGGAACTTGGGAGTGCTTGTGAACGAGAAGCTCAACACAAGCCAGCAGTGCGCACTTCTGGCCCAGAGGGCAAACCGGATGCTGGGTTGCATCAGGAAAAGTGTGGCCAGCAGGTCGATGGAAGTGATTCTCCCCCTCAGCTCTGGTGAGACCCCACCTGGAGTACTGCATCCAGTTCTGGAGCCCTTATTCCAAGAAGGATGTGCAAATACTGGAGCGTGTGCAAAGGAGGGCCACGAGGATGATCAGAGGGCTGGAGCATCCCTCCTGCGAGGACAGACTGAGGGAGTTGGGGCTGTTGAGTCTGGATAAGAGGAGGCTGCGAAGTGACCTTCTTGTGGCCTTGCAGTATCTGAGAGGGGCCTACAAAAAAGCTGGGGAAGGACTATTTAGGATGGCGGTTAGCGACAGGACTAGGGGGAATGGAGCCAAGCTGGAGATGGGTAGTTTTAGTGTGGATATGAGGAGGAAGTTTTTCACTGTGAAAGTGTGAGAGCCTGGAATGGGTTGCCCGGGGAGGTGGTTGGGACCCCATCCGTGGAGGTGTTTAAGGCCAGGCTGTATGAGGCTCTGCAAGCCTGGTCTAGGGTGGGGTGTCCCTGTCCATGGTGGGGGGGTTGTAACTGGATGATCAGGTGGTCCCTTCCAACCCCAAGTGATTGTGATTGTATAACTTCTCCAGTGAAGTGATCCTGCTGTGGCAGGGGCATTGGACTACATGATCTTTTGGGGTTCCTTCCAATCCCTAATGATTCTATGATTCTATGACTCTCTTAAAGTCCTCAGGCACCTCTCCTGTTGTCTGTCAGTTTTCAAAAATGGCGGACGGTGGCACAGCAATGTCAGCCAGCTCTTTCAGCACTCATCGTTCATCCCATCAGGTCCCATGGATTTGTGTGCGTTCAGTTTACCTAAATGATCTTTAACCCAACCCTCAACCAGTAAAGTCTTCCTTCTTACGGGTTTTCTGTCCTACTTACAGTATCTGAGATATCCCAAATATCATTTAATATTCCATACTTCTACCCACTTAATGACAGCTACTGAGGGAAGCAGTTGTACTGATAGACCATAGGGAATCACAGAGTATAGCAGTAATTCTAGAACACACTTGCATCCATTTCATCCTGGAAATGTTCTCAGGATTGTCTAAGCAACATCCTGTTGCCCTAAAATATTCATACTGCTTTGGTCTCACTGGTTTTCTTTTCTCCTTGTGCTTGGTCACAGTTTCTCCAAAAATTAACAGAGAAACTTGATTTTTCACCTCTTTGAAGTTTACAGCTCGTAGTAAACAGAGCAGTTTGTTTCATTTTCTTAGAAACAGGTATCAATGCATTTTCATTAGGCCAGCATTTGCAAAATAGTGATGCACCATGACATAGAAGACCATCACTACATACGTATATACTCACTTGCAATAACAATAGTTGGATTTGCTTTTAAAAAAAAAGGAAGTAACAAATTACTTTTCCCCCTATCCTATTTCTGTTTTTCGTATAATTATTTGTTTTAAAACTGAATTTGAAAAATGAACTTAGAAACTGATTGTTCATTGAAAAGAGATAAATTGTTTTTCAAAATGCGTTTTCAAATGAATGAAATAAATCTTATGTTCTGATATCCAATTGAAGAAGCTTTTCTGTGCTTTTGAGATAGCAGTGGCATCATGTAATGAAAGAAATTGTATAACAATTGCTTTCTCTTATTGAATAGGTAAGTAAATCAAGCCTAAAAATATCCATAAATAGTAACTCTGGAAGTTAAATCTTCCCACAGGAAGCTTAACACAAGTATCCATCCTTTTCTTTGAAAAAACAAAAGATTTTGTTTTAATAAGTATGAATCGTGCATTTTAAGGCTTTTTCGGTCTAGAACACCAGGTTTCTTTGGCTTACTGGCCCCAGAAATGAGTTCTGAAATTATTAAGTCTTCATTTATATGGATAGGATGATCAGTAAACACATGTCTTTGAGTTTCTGTACTTTTGACTTGCACTGCAAAGTAAAATCGGCACAAATTAAGCATAGACAGTGACTACACATACTCTATTTTTTTCAAATATCCAATGGAAAATGCTTTTAAGAAAGTAATATGGATGAATGTAATATATGAGTGACAAGTGGTAGTATTTATTCCTACCCTGAATAGCCTTTTTTAAGAACAACTTTGAACGTCAGACTGTGTAACACAATGACTTCAGCAAATCTAGTAGTTGCTCTACTATTTTATTTAAAATAATAAAATAATTTCACAGTATCACAGAATCATTTTGTTAGAAAGGAACTTTTAACACAATCAAGTCCAACCATTAGTCCAGTACTTTCAGGTTAACAGTCATGGCTATCAGAACCACATCTATATGTTCTTTAAGCACATCCAGTTTTAGTGACTACACTACCTTCCTGAGTAGCTTATTACAATGTTTCATAATCCTTTCACATGTCTTCCTAATACACAATCTAAACATCCCCAGGTGCAACCTGAGGCCATTCGCTCTTGTTCTATGACTTGCTACTTGAAGGAAAAGAATGACACTCACCTCGTTACAATCTCATTTCAGATCACTGCAGAGAGCAATATGGTCTCTCCCTGAGTCTCCTAAGTAACCCCAGTTTCCTCAAACACTCTTCACAGACCTTGTGCTCCAGACTCTTACTCAGCTTAATTTTCCTCCTTCTCTGACGTGCGCCAGCACTTCAGCGTCATTCTTGAAGGGAGCAGTCCGATTGTGAGCACAGTACTTGAGGTGTGTCGTCACAATAATGAGTGCCATCACTTGGTTAGTCCTGCAGGCCACACTATTTCTAATGTAAGCCAGAATGCTGTTGGCCTTCCTTGCTACCTGAGCACACTGTTGGCTGATCTTTACATGGCTATTGGGGTAAATAATCAATATTTATTGATGTGTAATCCTCCCAAGGCTTTTTCAGATGAGTAGTTTTCCCAGCCAGTCACAGGCTGGGAAATTCCCAGGTAGCATTACATGGTGGAGTTGCTCTTTATGTGAGAGAGCAACCAAAATGTATTGAGTTCTGTCCAGGGGCAGATGAAGAGAGGGTTGAGAGTTTGTGGGTGCAGATCAAGGGGCAGGCTGGTGTATGGTGAACATTGTTGTGGGTGTCTATTACAGGCCACCAGATCAGAATGAGGAAGTTGGTGAGGCCTTCTACAGGCAGCTGACAGCACCTCACAGCTACAGGCCCTGGTTATCGTGGGGGATGTTAACTACCCTGAAATTTGCTGGAAGACCTACTCAGCCACCCACCCACAGTCCAGGAGGTTCCACCAGTGCATTGGTGACAATTTCCTGATGCAAATGGTGAAGGAGCCCACTAGGAAAGGAGCGCTGCTGTACCTTGTACTCAGCAACAAGGAGAGTCTGGTTGAAGCAGTGAAGGTTGAGGGCAGCCTTGGTTGCAGTGACCATGAGAGGGTGGAGTTCAGGGTCTTGTGTGGTAGGAACAGAATACCCAGCAGAATGACAACGCTGGACTTCAGGAGGTCCGACTTTGGCCTTTTCAAGCAATTGCTAGGGGAAATCCCATGGGTCAAGGTACTGGCAGGTAAAGGGCCCCAGAGAGTTGGTTAACATTCAAAGACCACTTTTTTGAAGCACAAGACAAGAGCAACAACAGGAAAGAAGTCAAGGAAGGGAGCCAGAAGACCTGCATGTTTAAACAGGGATCTGCTGAGCAAACTGAAGAGAAAGAAGAAAGTCTGTAGGTCATGAAAGGAAGGGATGGCCACTTGGGGTGATTATAAGGCTCTGGTGAGAGAATGTAGGGATGCAACTAGGAAAGCCAAGGCCTCCTT
>JAOXOE010000405.1:10202460-10215520 GCA_028565055.1 Phoeniculus purpureus | reverse complement strand
TTGGGTACAATCAGCATGGCTTCATCAAGGGCAAGTCCTGCCTGACCAACCTGGTGGCCTTCTATGAACAGGTCACACCATTAATGGATGAGGGGCGAGCAACTGATGTTGTTTACCTGGAGCACTGGATTTGTGACAACATCAAGGCTGACAGTCCTGGGGGTGTGCGTGCAATCCTTCCACACTCATCGTTTACCACAGAAATTTGCGGTCTGCTTCCCATTTCCAGTGAGGGACATTTCCTGAGTTTTGTCCAAATAGAAAGAAAACCAAGAGAAGATATATGCATGTGGTCCCTACTCCTGTTTAAAGATGATTCCCTACCAACATGATAGTTTATTAGTTACCCAGTTCTTAATTCAACTTGATTTCTTTTCCATTCAGTTTCAAATGAGCTAGGGAACAAGATTACCTCTCAAAGTGAGACCTGACTGGCAAAATATACTTTAGATGTTTTTCTCTGATGAACAAACAGAGACTATTGATCTGAATGCTGTGAGGAACAACAAACATGAAGTCTTTTCACTTGCAGTCATTTGTCATTGCAAAACCAGACTTTGGCATACTGTCCTTAGTTAGCCCTGAGATTTACCAAGAGCTTTCAAATTCTCTTCTGTGAAATTGGTTTATCCAAACTATTTGTATTTTTAGAGGTATGAAGCTGACTGTTTGTTGCAAGATATTGAAAAGACTAAGTACAGTTAGTTATGGGCAAGAAACCTTTGCTGCTGATTTACACGATCTTAAGGAGGGCTTTGAGAGTGAATGCCGGGTGTTGAATGGCTGGCCGATAGACATAGAAAGGTTCTTATATTAATTATTGGTATGCTTGCAGCTACAATTTACTAATATTAAACTAGTATTAGGTTAATGACAAAGAAAATTGAGAACCACAAGCCAATCAACTGGATTTTAGAAATACTGACCATAATTTTAAGTTATATTTTTCACATCTATTTCAACAGACTGAAGTCTATTAAGTTGCCTTTTTATTGAGATATGCTATATCACTATCAATTATTATACAGCAATATTCATTTTTAAAAGTTCTATAGCAAAATATTTCATTCATCTGCAATTTAGGCATTTCACAGAACATCAGGGATTGGAAAGGACCTCGAAAGATCATCTAGTCCAATCCACATGCCACAGCAAGATCACCTAGACCAAGTCACACAGGAACACTTTCAGGCAGGTTTTAAACATCTCCAGAGAAGGAGACTCCACAAACCCCCTGGACAGCCTGTTCCAGTGCTCTGTCACCCTCACTGGGAAGAAGTTCCTTCTCATACTTATGTGGAACCTCCTATGTTCCAGCTTACACCCATTGCCCCTCGTCCTATTATTAGATGACACTGAGAAGAGCCTGGCTCCATCCTCCTGACACTTATCCTCCACATATTTATAAACACTAATAAAGTCACTCTTCAGTCTCCTTTTTTCCAAGCTAAAGAGATCCAGCTTCCTCAGCCTTTCCTCACCAGGGAGACATTCCACTCCCTTCATCACCTTTGTGGCTCTGTGCTGGACTCTCTTTGATGTTTCTTCTCTTCGTATGACAATTTCATTGCAATGATGCCCAAAAATGTAGACCTGCATTGTGTTTTGATACGACATCTTACTTAATCGTGACTGTATTTTGCAAATTTGTATTTAGGTTTTAGGTTAGCAGTAGTCCAACAACTAAGGCTGAGACATATAGCTATGATTATGGACTTCTGATGACATCTACGTTCACTTTGGACTCCCCACTCAATTGTTTTGCTAATTACAGATGGTCTCGTATTTATAGTCAGTTTGGACTGCATGTTCCTTGATTTCCATTTATTTTGGTGTCTTCGTTGTAAAACAGAAAGTTACAACTTATTACATTTCAAAAGGCAAGTTTCTGTCGAATGGAAAGCAGCCTTAACTCCCATATGGGAATCTTTAGCTATCCTTGTAGTCAGTGTCTCATCATTTATAGTCATAGTGTTAATATGCCCCATCAGTAGGAGCTTGTTATTTTAAAATGTTAAATTTTAAACATATAACATGTCAACCACTCAACACTTTGCTGCATTCCACCAGCAGCTTCTCTGACTGTGGGCTACAAGAGGAAATGGCATAATAACACAGCACTGGCACGTTCACAAAGGTGCATGACTTCCTGGTGACTTGCACCACCACCAAGCTTGCCCTGCTCACTTGAGAAGTGAAGCAGCCACAAATTCACAGTAGTCTAAAACACGTTATGTCAACTTGCAAAACAATTTTAAGAACACATAGCGAATCTTTCAGTTTCTCTGTGATAGGCATAACATTTAGTAGCATCCCTGCTCTGGATTCTCAGACATCCTTATTTCACATTTGTTTTTACATGAATAATAACATTCAGTACTTTTCCAGAACCAGGAAAATTACGATCAATGACTAGAAGCCAAGCTTCGGAAGCTCAGGCTTTAATTTTAACTTCTTGTTTGAAGAACTTTGCCACAAAGATTACACAGAACTGTGAACATGTTATGAATAACAGCTGGCTGATGTTTTTTTTCCCTGCTGATGTTACAAATTCCCTCTTTTCTGTGGGTTTCTTCCTTCTGTTTGCTACACAGTTAAGCCACTGACATGTTCTATATATGCAATTCAAACCTATTTCTGTCATCATTTTAAAGATGTTAACTTTACCATTATTTGATCAGACAGTCATGGTGATTCCGACCACTTTTTCACATTTATTCATCCACATATTTAACCTTACTGCTATCCATCCTGCTAGTTCTGCATTCTCATTTAGGCACACAAATGTTATCCTATCTTTGTCAGATAAGACATTTTCTGCCTGTCCAATGCCTTCCCTTAGGTTTAATTTCCAGACACTTCCTTATATGACACTTCATTTACCTCAAAGGCTCTGTATAAGAAAGGCAGCTGGCAACAGTGGTACCACACACTCTTCTGATCATTTATACCTAAGCATGTTAAAACGTGTTATATCACTGTGCTTCAACAGTCTTCAGTCATGTTGCTGATCATGTAAACCAGTCACAGAACAAATCTAAACTCAAACAGAAACTTGAATTTTCATTTCAGCAGACTGCTAAGCATCATACATATCAGATAAAAACAACTTCAGCATGGTTTTTTCTGATGGATTCAATAAGAATATTAATTCTTTCCACCATACCTTAAATAACCATAGTAGGTGCACAATTGTATTTCATGAACACATGTTTCAAACTTGTTATTTTTCTCCTCTTAAATAAACCCAGGAGCATGCTAGATAACCGCACAAGAGAATCGACAATCATACACAGACCATACTTCTGCTCCTTTTGCAAGGCCCACATTCATAGACAAATGCTATATGCTTTCCTATGAATACACAAGAGCAGCATCGATAAATTTATGCAAGCAACACATTTCAAGACTGCCAACAATGAAGCATCTTTCAAACGGCACTGTAGCTTATGAATAAGCCTGTAATGCTATATTATGATGGATCTATTTGACATTTAGCGGTGTGATGCAGTGCTTAGTAATTATAATAATGCAGTGCATGGCTGTAGCTCGTTATATGCATATGGAAGACACCGGTGTCTTTAACGGACATTTAACTCAAGGTAGAAGGGGAGAGACAGAAATAGAATCAAGGAGTGTAAGAAAGTCCTCATCTCAAAGTCTGATGGCATTCTAAGACTATGTATTTGATATACACACACACGCACACTGTTAAAGCAGCAGAGAGACCATCTTGGATTAGACTATTAGCCCTTCTCTTTTAATAAGAAAAAATAGCACATTATGTTTGTGATTATTCGGGGGAGGGTTGGGTGGACAATGGGAATTTTATTTTAATATAAGATAAAAAATAAAATAAATTGTCAATATCTCCAATGGATTTAAGGAAAAAAAAAAAGAGATCCTTCTATAAAAGTTCCCTTTCCTCCCCAACTCAGGGAGTAGAATTTTTCTTCAAATTAATTAGAAAGGAAAGTCATAAGAAATACAGCTGGTCCCAGTAACATCTGTGCTATACTGTTTTAGTTTCCTTGTTAGAATTTTTTGAGATTTGGATACTTTTTTTTTTGTTTGCACTATGAAGAGATTAATTGAAGAACAGGAAAGAGAGATTCTTTAATTTTAACTGTACTAGTCATTAATACGTTGAGCACATGATTGAGGATATTATTCCCCTCCAGACTTTGAGGCATAATGGTATTTTCTTCCCTTCTTGCAACTGTGCACAGCGCAGCCCCAATTTATAATGTGCTGAACAAAACACACAAAGGAATAAAGGAGGGGTGAATAGAAGCTGTTAGCTACAAACATGGTACAGGCAATATACAACACCAGTGGTTGAATATTGACTTCAGGGCATTAACTCTATATTGGCATGCCATGCTACAGCACATGAACACATAGTCATCTTTACAACACAGAGCGGAATTTAAGAGACTCACATAATTGCCTGCGAGAAGGTACAGGAGCACTTCCAAATGCTGTGCCCTGTAAATAAAACACATTTTTTTTTTTGGAGCAAAAGATGTCAGATTAACAGCAAAAGCAAATGAAAAAAATGACAAGACATGAAGAAAATGAAGGCAGTGAAACAAAGTAGAGACTGTTTAGAGAGAAGAGCGTGTTATTACTGAAGAACTGCAGTTCCTATTTTCAGATAAACATAAATTATAGTGGAGAACGTTCTACGAGTAATCTACCCATCAGCAGACACAATGAACCAAAAAGAGTGAAAAAAGAGAGGGAGAAAGAAAGAAAGAAAACAGAAAAAAATTGTACCGGGGTAAGACAGGTAGGCTCACACTTGTCAAAAACTAAATTTGATGGAAAGAACAACACACAGTATAGATTAAAATGGATTCCTTTATAAAAATGTTCAATTACATCAATGTCTTTGCTGATATTGTCACTGCTTGAAGGTAAGGTACATTTCGAACCGCTAGGAAGGAAAGCAAGTGCAGTGCCACTTCCACCTCACCTTTTCTTTAAAAAGTCTTTGCTGGGTCAATTTGACAACAGGTGAAATGAAGGAGCTTGATTAAATCTCAAATCAATAAACACAGTATGATCTTTTAGTAGATAAAGTGCTTCATCGTCTGTATATTATGTCAGCAATTACCACACACCTCTAAAACACCAACTGTGCATGTAAAAAAAAATTAGGAATCAAATGGCAAGTAAGTCACTCTCAAAAAAATCCCCCAAATCCTGAAAGACAAACTAATAAAGAAATTAAGAGGATGACTAGGTAAACAGAATGAGAGGATAATCGAATGGCTTAGGTTGGAGCAACCTCAGATATCACCTTGTTTCAAATCCCCTGCCATGGGCAGGCACACCTCTCACCAGACCAGGTTGCCCAGAGCCCCATCCAACCTGGTCTTGAACACTTCCAGGGATACAAAATCCACAATCTCCCTGTTCCAGTGCATCAGCATCCTCAGAGTGAGGAATTTCTTCCTGAGATCTAATCTAAATCTAGCCTCTCTTTCAAACTATTCCCTCTTGTCCTATCACTAGAGTCCCCTGTAAAAAGTTAATCTGCAGCTTTCCCGTAGCCCCTTTCAGGTACTGAAAGGCTGCTATAAGGTTCCCCTAGAGCCTTCTCCAGGTTGAACAGTCCTAACACCATTAAGTCATAAGAGAGGTGCTCCAGCCTCTCCTATGAAGTATATAGAATCATAGAATCATTAGGGATTGGAAGGGACGTCGAAAGATCATCTAGTCCAATCCTCCTGCCACGGGCAGGGACAGCCCACCCTGCTCTGGCTGGCCAGAGCCTCATCCAGCCTGGCCTCAAACATCTCCAGGGACGGGGCCTCAACCACCTCCCTGGGCAACCCATTCCAGGCTCTCAAATTTTCATAAGCCATATTAAAATAAGGATGCTGTTTCATTCTGAATCTAGACCATGAATCTGGCATTGCTTTGAGTTTGTGCCCAAGACTACATGCTCCATCTCAATATAAAAGGATACACTGGTCATTTGGACTGGGTAGTCAAGAATGACTAATTATGATGAGTGCAATCTAAATATTACTGCCTTAAAAAAAGTTAAATTAATCAAAAACCTGAACCTTAGAGGACTTGAGTGGAGCTTGGCTTCCTCTGAAGTAATTTTGACTTTCATCATCCTTTCAAATTTATTTAATAGGCATTTAGACAGTGTTAGGCATTTATTCTTTGAGATAAATTTATCTTTGTCAAATTCTGTTTTGCTTTACCTAGGAAGACTGAAACAGATATACTCATATCTAGAAATCCCCACAGAGAAACTCACTGCTCCCATACCACTTTACTTAAGAAAGAACAGAATAATTAGGGCTTTTCATCACTTCAGATGCCGTGTGCTGCTGAGACCACAGCTTGCTCTGCTGTGGTCGCATGCGGCAATGGGTAGCTCTGCACAAGCCATTTGTCTCACTATGTTCTAAGCTTGTCACTAAGAGACTAACTGCTGCCTGCAACTAGAATAAGAGGTCACAGTCACTGCAACAAGCAGCCAAGGAGGCAAGCTGGGTTAAGTTGTGCTAGGCAGCAACACAAACCCCACTGGTCGCCTGCCTCATTTCCAAGGTTGTATATGCTACTAGGAAAACTCAGTGAGCTCCTGTCTTTATCAGGAAAACAATGCAAGGAGGTTGTGTGCTCAAAACCCTTTCCTCCAGGAAGCACACCATCCCCCAACCCTACATATATTTGTGGAGTTATTTTAGCACTCACAAAGTCCACTTTTACTTTCAGCTAGCTCATCAAAGTAGCCACAGGTTTGGGTACCAAATCTAATTGTACATTTGGCACTTACACCAGTTCTTTAGTAACTACTAAGGCCTCATTATTTCCAGGTCTCTGTTAATACTTTTAGAATCAAAATACAGTTATTTGAAAAACTAAACAAGTATTCCTCTAAAGCAAAGGAAGATGTATGGCAGCACTGCACAAGAGCAGTACCACAACCCCTCTGTTCTGCCAACTGTAAGTTGTTCTGCTTTCCTTAAAGGCAGCTGTCTAGAAAAGCTGAGGTATGCAACGATAATGCAGTTAAAGTATCGCCTAAAAATACTTCCTCAGTTGACTGTTTTATCTCCTTTTTTTGCCTTCGTTTAGCACATCATCATCATCCCCTCATTGCTAATGCAGGAATGTTTGATCACTCAAGATACAGCTGAAGTGAAAGTGGATTTTATGCACCAGACCAGCAGATACAACATTCTGTTTACATTCCTTCAGTCACTCATTTATAACAGCTTCTCACTTAGCTTTGAGACATACAATGAGAACACTACAAAATGCAGTTATTTTTGAAAACACTATCAATTTTTTTATCTTGTCAAGGTGAGAGTATGACACAGTTTCCATCAGGAGTGACAGGCATTCACTGGAAGCTCCAGTGAACCCTGCCAGGGAATCTGGTATTTAGTTTCCACAGCTATTTGATTTCTCACATCCTCACATTGAGCAAAACCAGTTAGTGTCCATTTTTTAAAGTAATCAAAACAAATGCCAGCCAGCCTAAGTATTTGTGACTCTAGCTACTTTTGGAAAACAGCAACAGAGAACTCCAAATGAAAGGGGTTCATAATGCAGCCTATTCAACAAAGAAAAACATCCTAGTATGTGTTTGCTGTTTGAATGAAACCTTTCAGTAAAAATACTTGAGCAATTGTGAACATTTCCTTACATCTCTCTAATCTCTCGTTAGGAGTTCATCTGCTAATAACTGTGAATGAAGTCCTCTGGGTTCACTTTGAGCAACTTGGAAATCTGAGTACTGCAATATATGAAATGATCAAATCAATTCAGCTGAACTGAATATCCCCTTCTGCAGAGTAACTACACAAAAGTGCTGTTCTTTTTGTGTCACTTTCTATGAGAAATCTACACGAAGATGTGTATTGACAACACACCAGTCAATGCCAGAAGAAAATAGAGTGCGCACTGCGCATCAAACAAACGACTTTCCAATAAACCCACTATGTTCTTTTGAGTATAAACCCATTTATAACATAGTTAAAAAGGCACTAATTAAAAACAAGCCAAACCAACTAATCAAAAAAGCCAAGAAAAACTGAGCACACACCCTCACCCCAACCCAAGATTAGGGTTATTAAAAGGTTACTCACAGTAGTCAACGTTTCCCTTAGATAAAGCACACAATACTTTCACGTGAACTTTGAAAATGAACATACGCTTTTGTCTCATCACAGAAACTAGATTGATTCCTATGAATAATTCAGAGAACTACTGAGGAAAAAAAGCACAGTTTTAAACCACGGGCTACACCGAAGTCTTAATAACATATAAGGAAAACGTTCAACCAATCTCTCAAGAGTTCAGAAAGATAACTCTTTATCAACAAATGATGGCAGAGTTCCACCAATAATGTAAGATTTTCTAGAGACAGAAAAACTGCCTAAATCACTACCACATTCTCCTGTGAGGGCCAAGTGTTTTTCCTTCACAAACAGAGCAAACAATGAAATGGCAAGCTGTGCTCTGATGACTGTTTCACTTGTATCATGCAGCATTTCGCTGGAGAAGTGCTATCAATGAAATGATGTTGCACAGAAGCAGGTTGCTGCTTTGAGTTCAGTAAAGATTGCCTTGGATCTTGCAATGTCACTCTAAAATGGTTTTAAAGCAAATACTAGATTTTATATAATGACATTAACGTGTCTCCAGATATCATGGGGCCACCATATTCTAAAACACCAGGACTTTGACCAAGCTTCACATCCTTTCTCCCAGAAGCCTATCCATTAACACCTTGATCACTGGAGCTTACTGTACCCACTCAACAATTCTGATCAGAAATATCTCAAAATAGCCTTTTCTGAGGGCATAACCAGGTGGATAGATGATGGCCAAGCAGTGAATGTGGTATATCTTGACTTCAGTAAAGCATTTGACATAGTCTTCCACAGCATCCTCGCAGCCAGACTGAAGCAGTGTCTCCTAGATCAGGTAGTGAGGTGGATCTAGCCTTGACATAAGTACTGACTTCTCAAAAACATTTAGAAATCAGCTTGAAACAGCTGATTTTACCAGGGGAATCTGTGCTCAATTCTCCCCCTCAGTACCAATGCCCCTCCACTTCTTTTTCTGTAACTACATAAGAGGTCCGCTGTAGGTTTCTTCATCTTAGGTCACTGTTTTCGTGATTTTTGCCATTCTGATATTAAAAAAAGCTTTTTGTTACCTCACCTGTTTTGTGTGAGCTCATTCAATGGGACTGTGTTAGTTAGGATAGCTCTGCCCTATTTTCTACCTTAAATTCATATATAGATTTTATATACATATTAAAATATATTTATATATTTTTTAGCCTTCACTTCATCGCTTATTTTAAAAAAAGCCCCTACTTGAAATTTTAAGTGCTAAGGCCATTTCTACTTATATAAACCACATCCACCCTTCAGCTTCATTTTGACAAAGTGAAGAAATGATCATTTGAATACAGGGAAGTGGAGAGTTTATACTTTGGAAGAACAAGCATCTGCATAAACAAAGAGGAAAAACTGTCATCACCTAGTACTATTAAAGACAAAGACAGGCTTTAAAGCAAAACTCAAGCAGAACAGGAATTCTTTTTCCTTTTAGAAAGATGGGATTAGAAAAAGCTTGCCAAAACGCAAGCAAACAAAAAACCAAAAACCCCACTACTTTTCACAGACAATTGTTTACAACTTAATCTCTTTTACAGCATTATCCAACTTTAATAACAGCAGCATTCAGCCTTTTCAATTCCTCTGATGAAAACCTGCTTATCATTTGTGTCTCTTTACTTTGTGAGATTTCAGACTGCAACCTGTTTTACCTTAAACAAAAAAACCATGAAGAATATTTTGTTGCTATGGTGGTCTGAAATACCACAAGGCTTTCGTGCAACTCCCAAATACTTAAAGCTGTGTGCAACTGAGGATGATAGCACAGCAGTCACACATATTTTTTTATTTGTTTTTCAACGGTACGCCAGACATGAAAAAAAATTACTGAAAGAAAACAGCCTCAAGAGCAAATACAGCTCCACAGTCTAAAGATGTATTAATATAAATATGTGCCTCCTCCAAATATCTTCCAAACTGAAGTTTATAGCTCAATAAGGAAGACATATTTCCATCTTAAAGTTATCTGTAAATATTTTACTAGCAGTCTCTTGGCACATTTTCAACTCTGAATCAACATTTACATGCACTTTTCAGCAATCTGCTTCCACACGTAAGTGAAAGATCCCAAAATACACTTTCACAGCACAGTTTGGATTTTAATCTCCTAAAGCCAAACTACTCTGACTACGTTAGATCTAGACACAATCAGACAGAGAGTAACAGTGGTTAAGATAATTGTTTTGAATGGACAATCCCAATACCATTTCTGTACAGCTAGCTCGTATCTTTTACTTCAGTGATTCCTTGCAACTATGGCAATAAAAATCTGCTCAAATTAGGTAATGATTCCTTATAAATCATGAATTCCTGTATGCCTCAACATCTGCTGAAACAGAACCATAAAATGGCTTAGGCTGGAAGGGACCTCAGAGACCACCTACTTCTAACACTCCTGCCACGGCCAGAGACACCAGGTCCAACATGACCTTAAACACTTCCAGGGAGGGGGCATCCGCAACATCCCTGGGCAACCCGTTCCAGTGCCTCACCACCCTCCTAGTGAGGAATTTCTTGCTAAAATCTAATAATTCATAAAAAACCACATTAACACAATACAAAATTAAAATAGGAAATTAAATCATTTGCAGACATGCTGTCCACACTAGCGATGTAATGTCACATTCATGTCTTAATTATTTTATGACCAACTTTATGATTTGTTACCTTCATAGAGGGCTTGACTGAAGCAAACTTGAATTTAGCTATCACTGCCCTCAGGTTTACACAAGCTGTTTTAAAGCCACTTTGCTCATTCAAGTCTTTCATTAACTGAGTCTTACAGGTGTCTTAGGTGCTAATACCTAAGATTTTCTGAATTCACAGTATATTAACTGTACCTACTTCAGTAAAAGTGTTTTAGAGCTGTGAGTTAAAAACTAGGCAGCTTCAGTACTTGGTCAGATTGCAGCCCTTCTCTCATTGTCTCCAGCTCCTTGGTTTTGCCCTTATACTGACACTCTGATCCAGGCTACTACCATCTATTTGTACCAATCTCTTACTTGTACCAATGTTTCTGCCAATGGCCACTTCTTGTACCTGGTTCATAACTGTGATATCCAGTTCTGCAGTGTGATACTTAGCCACCTCTTGGCAAAACAGAAAAGTTCCCATAAAGGCAACCAAATAGAAAGGAATGCACTGCATTGCAAAGCAAGTCAGTGTGGCATGTATTTTAAAGACAACTGGAAGCCTTCAGGGCACTAAATTATACATACACTAGACAATGTGCCACAGGTGAATTAAAAAAGCACCCTTTATATTAGTTTAAAGTCAGAAATAACACTTTTTGCTGATATTACATTTAGTACAGGGATGAAGGTGTTCTAAGGAGTCATGGATACTTTGCTGACTGTCAGAGAGCATTAACTTTCCCATGTTGTTTCCTGAGTGAAGCAGCCCCTGTGGGTGAATCTGATACTGGTCAGGAACACACAGTGATTCTAAGACAAGGCTAAACGGGTTGGCTTGTTGTGTTTTTTGCTGAAGACTGGTTATATGTACCTCAAACTTTTCCCCTGCTTCAGCCATAGAAAAATGTCTTCATTAAATTCCAAAGGAGGCAAAAATGCAAATGATTGTGAAGCTCTTTCTTTCTGCTTCCCATTTTTAGCGGCTGTTGCTTTTGCCTACACAAGTGTCTTCATATATAGCCATATGCATATGTATGCAAAGTGTGTTCAGGACATAAAAGTAGCACTTGAAAACTGCATATGGTGTAGATGTATGTACGACCTATTGACTGATTATCACAGAATCAGCACCACTTTTTTAGAAGGCACCTCAGCTGGTCATTAGTTTCCCCTCCTGTTCAAAGCCAGGTGTTAACAATGAATTCCAACTTTATAACTCCAAAATTAAAAAATTAATAGAGAAGGGCAGAGACCATTGGATTACTCTTCCTAGACCAGAGTATAACACTGCAATAAATGCTTGTATTAAGCTTAACTGAAAGCCTAGGGATTCATATTCTAATTTTAATTTAGAATCAGAAGCTAATGTGAAGCACCAGTTTACTGACCTTTCAGCTCATATTTCCACTTCAGCTCATTTATTTCTAAAAACATCACCCCAAAACTCCTGTACTTTCATAAAAAAACAAAGTTAATGCTAGGAAGGAATAGGTGCCAAAACAATGGAGGTGTGAAATGTGGACTTTTCCTCTACCAAAAAGTGAAAATCTAGTCAATGCTTACAAAGTGCACGCCTACACCGTTTCCTTTACCACATTAAAGAAGTAACTTCAACAGTCCTGTAAGCTGTTTCCTGCAATGGTATCTGTTTGAAACATCCCAGCAAGACAAACTCATTCTCTGATTTTTAAGCAGTAAATGTGAAATTTGTACAAATCCCCATAAATGCAATTACCACTGCAGGTTCTGATGTGATTACATTACAGTTCTGACCAGAATTCACTGAAGTCTTTCACATCTCAAAGTACTTTCTTCTTGTGTCTCAAACAGTCTGTCTCAAACAACTGCCTTATGAAGACAGATTGAAAAAACCTGGACTTCTAGTTTGAACAAATGAAGTCTACAAGGGGATTTAATTACTGTCTATAAATATATGAGGGCTGGGTGTCAAGAAGAAAGGACAACTCTCTTTTCAGTGGCGTCAGACGGTACAAGGGGTAATGGATGCAAACCTGAGAACAGGAAGTTTCACTTCAGTATGAGGAAAAAACTTCTTTACAGTAAGAATTGTTAAATATTGGAATGGGTTGCTCAGGGAGGTTGTGGAGTCCCCTTCTCTGGAGATGTTCTCTGGAGTCTTGTTCAACATCTTTGTCGGTGACATGGACAGAGGCACTGAGTGCAACCTCAGCAAGTTTGCTGACGACACCAAGCTGTGTGGTGCAGCAGACATGCTGGAGGGCAGGGATGCCATCCAGAGGG
>JAOXOE010000405.1:10173549-10202360 GCA_028565055.1 Phoeniculus purpureus | reverse complement strand
TTGAATCTGAGGGTGGGGGATCCCTGGAACAGGCTGCCCAGAGAGGTGGTGGAGGCCCCATCCCTGGAGCCATTCAAAGTCAAGCTGGATGGGGCTCCGGGCAACCCGGTCTGGTGAGTGATGGCCCTGCTCGTTGTAGGGGGGTTGGACTGGATGCCCTTTGGAGGTCCCGTCCAACCCAACGCATTCTACGATTCTTGCGTGGATACCAGTTCCTCCTCTCACTGTCACTCAGGGGCGTGAGCCCTTCGTGCCCACCGACAGATCCTTGGGGTAACGAAAGCTGGGAGGTGACACATCCAGCCCCCAGCACTGCTTGCTGCAGGGTGAGCCCCACGTGGGCGAGTTTGGCGTTGGCGTCGTGTGTCAGCTCTGGCTCCTCTAGGCTTAGAAGGAAGGATCGGTGGTGCTGACAGGTGTCATGGTGGGGACCATGGCGCAGCAGTCACTATTAACTCTCCCTTCTTCTTCTCTTGCAGATGAGCTCACAGTGCCTGCACTTTACCCCAGTAGCCCTGAAGTGTGGGGGCCATACCCTCTGTACCCAGCGGAGTTAGCACCTGCTCTACCTCCTCCTGCTTTCACCTATCCCGCTTCACTGCATGCCCAGGTAATTCAGACCCAACCACCACCACCGCCACCTCTCCCCACCCTGGACCCCCTTCCCCGGGTGCTTGCTGCACCACTAACCCTGCCCTGCTAAGCGGCCCTCACTTCTCTCCTCCCCGAGATGCAGGGCCGACCTCCAGACTGAGCGGAGCGCTGCTCTCCTCAGCACCTCTCTCTGCCTCCCCATCTTCTCTCTCCTTGCACTGGGGATGGTGGGATGGGGGGTTCTTGCTCAGGCTGGACCATCCCCATCGCTCTTGGCACTGCCTGACCCATTGAGCGGTCAGCGCAGTGTGAAATGGGGGGTCCCGAGCCGCTGGCCACCCATCAAGTGTTGCAGGGACGCGGCTTGCCAGGCGCAGGGGGTGAAGCGAAGCAGCTCTGGCAGGGAGGAGAGGGAAGCGAAGCGCAAACAGAGGAGCCATCTTTTATTGACGAGGAGCTCTCGTCATGCGTTCCTGCCGGTGGCCCCCGCGGCCGTTAAAAATTAACCAGCTGCCTCGGGGGAGAGAGAGACAGAGGAGTGGGGGGAAGAGGTGGAAATGGAGGTGGTGGAGGAGGGTTTCTTTGCAGCGGCAGCCTTTGCGATGTTTCCTGGAAAAGGACCCCTACCATGGCAGGGGGAACAGGCAGCTGCCTCCCCAGCAGCCGCACTGGACATCAGCCCGGTTTTCGCCTCTCAGGAAGGAGCAGGAGGAAGCGAGAGCCTAGAAACAAGCTGCATCCCGAAAGGCTTTTGGCCCCGACTCCCCGGATTGAGCCGGGTGATCCGAAGCTGCTGGTTTAAGCAGGGAAAGGTGCTGGGCGTAGAAACCAGCCGCCGCCGTCGGATGGAAGTCGGGCTTTTCGGGCTTCGCTGTCTCTAGGAAGAGCAGCCGTAAATATTATTGCAGCTGCGGAGGTGCCTTGTCAAGTAGCCACTAACAGGCAGCATCTGTGGGACATGGGAGGACCAGAGGTGTCTGGCAAAGGAGATGGAGACACAAGGAGGCTCTGAGGTCCCTTCAGGAAAACCCAGGCTGAGACCTGCTAGAAGAAATACCTGCCATGGTTATAGAGCCAGCACAGCAGGGAGGGGGATGGTGGCACCTCCCTGGTGCCCCCATGCTGCTGCTGGGCAGTGGTGGTAAGGTGCAGAGAGGTGCCACCACCCAAACTGGGTCCCAGCTAGGTCCTGCAAAGAGTGTTGGGATAGGAAGACCTCAGGTTGTAGGGGCTGGTGGTGAGAGCTGCAGGATTTTGGCATCTTGATGTTTCCTTCATCTCCTGTGGGCTTGGCAGGTGTTAGGAGAGACCCAGTCCACCTCAGTGAGACCACGGTGCTGCTCTCCTGGTGCCCAGCTTGGCCCCAGCTGGTGTTACTGCCCGAACTGTTTGCGTTTCAACCTCCCTCCTCCGGCTTGCACTGGGGAAGGGGAGCCCCGAGGTGGCCGACGCTTCCTAGCATGGCTGGCCACCACCTGCTCTCAGCCTGTGGCCCTCTTCTCTTTGCAGATGCGCTGGCTCCCTCCCTCCGAGGCTGGTTCTCAGGGCTGGAAGTCCCGTCAGTTCTGCTGAATGCCGGGTGAGTGCCGTCTCTCTGCTCCCATCCTCCTGCGCTGGCGCGGTAGGCTGGGTGGGGGTCACCAGCAGCTCACGGTGGCCGATGCCCATGTGCCAGTCCCGTACCCACCTGTGGAGAAACCCCAGCCAGTCCAATCCAAGGAGATGTCTGTGCTCCCGTGCCACCACTCTGCCCAGCATCCGCAGCCCTGCACCGTGGCCGTGAGCTTCCCGCACCCAGGCAGGGCAGCGGGACTGGCCGTGGCCAACATGAGACTTGGATCCGTGAAGCACTTCCCGGCTATTTTAGGCCCAGCAGATAAAAATAGAGAGCGGCGAGGCTTTGGGAACCAGTGGTTCTTCCAAAATACAGAACGTGCCAATATTTCCAGCTAAAATGTAAGCAAAGCCCTGTTTGGGAAGGGGAGAAGAGCTGCTGCCCTGCAACCTCACCGCATTTGCCACGCGTCGCCCATCAGCGCGGAGTTAGGCGGCAAACTGTCCCTTTAGGAAGCGCCTTTGCCCCATCACCTCTCACCCCGGCACCCCTGACCCTCTGCTGTGTCCTCTGGCAGGTCTCAGGTGTGTGATGGTGGCCTACAGTCAGTCTTGTGGGTTTTAATGGAGTCTTCCAAGGCGGCTACTGGGTTGGCGCGTTCCCTGCAAAACCACAGTGTGCTGGTAAGGCTGCGGCACGCGGCCCCTTGGGCTTTGCTGCTTTGGGGAAGGGGAAAGAATGGTGAGGAAACGGGCAGCAAGGAGGGATCGGGCTCCGGGCTCACCGCGGCAGCACCGGCTGCCATTGCGGCATTTATCGCTGTTATCTGGGGCGAGAGTTTCGACAGCCCAGGAATGCCTCTCGGCTTTAAATGACTCCCGGTAATCTCATCCCCTCGCCGCTGCTTCCTGCCTTGGATCAACAGAGACCAAATTCCTCTTAAGCACAACACTCAGACTTAACTCTCAGCTTTCCAGCCGGTGCCTCCTCCACTTCAAACTCTTGAGCAGCTCCAGTCATCAGGAGCAGCAAACTGGTACCAGCAGGGTCGCTGACCCGCAGGCACTTCCCAGCTGGCACTTGGCAGTTAGATGAGTGTCCTTGGAGCTGCTCGCCCTCCTTCTCCCCCAGCCAGCAGCACGGGAGCTTCCCCATGAAGGGAGAGACATTAGACCCCCCCCCTTGCTGCTTCGCCTCAGCCCAAGACCGTGGCAGGTTTTGTTTGTTATTTCTTTTTAACGCCCCTCTCTGTTGTTACAGGCTTGAAAGAAAAGAAACCAAACCAAACAACCCCAAACCCTCACGCAAGTTTGGATTCCTCCAAGACTTTCCCACAGCCTCTATCACACATCTGCTCTCCTAGAAGAGAAACCAACAGCAAACCCAGCGATAACGTTTTCCTCTTGTACACTGTATAGCTCCCGAGGAGGAGCGTGCGGCTCCCGACGGCAGCGCCGCAGCGTTCCGAAAGACTTTCACACGGAACCATAGGAAAAAAGGAGACTACAAACAAACAAAAGGCAGAATGAGAACAAGTATTTTTGTACCAAACCTCAGAACGGGACAATCTTACACTGGGTCGGACCACACGGTTTGTGCTTGACGCTCCCCAAACACACACGTCCTTCCGTCTGGACCCCCCAGCCCAGCTCACCCCACCAGCTGCGTGCCCGAGGGCATGCGGTGCCCACGCAGGTACAGACATTGAGACGGGCTGGTCGGGGTTTGTAGGGTTTGTGCTCCCTTGTGGCACAGGAGCCGAGCTCCTCCGGTGAGACGAGGCTCCTGCGGATGCTCCACCAGTATTATCACCCTTTTCTTCCCAGTTGTACCCAGTGACAACCAGGCGAGGACAATCAGGAACTTTACTTAGGGTGATTTTGGGGCGGTCCTTCTTTACCTTAGGGTTACGTTTCATAGCCTGCTGCGCAAAGCTTCGGCACCGTACGACGGCTGGGATCAGCGACGGGCAGAGACAGCCCCCACATGTAGCAAAGGAAGGTGATGGTTTGCCTCTTCCTCCTCCTCCCGCCACGACTGCTCAAGGCTGTTACAGGCACCGCAGACTGCTGCAGGAGAAGAGAACCAGCAAAGCGACAAACCCTGCGCTGGCCAGCTGACTCGAGCTCGGGCGTGAGCCCCGAGCGAGCCAAGTATGGAAAAGAAATAGGAAAACAACCCAAAACCTCAGTCACGTTTCAGTTTCTTGCAAAAGGAGGTGCAAAAGGTCTCCTTCCGTGGCCTTTCCCCTGCGCGGGGCTCAGCCGTGCGTTACCGGCTTCCCGGCCGCGCTGAAGGCACAGGGCGCCCCTGGCCTCGTTAAACCCCATCACCGACCTCTTCCTTGAATTCTGTGGGTGGGCCAAAGGGGGGAAAAAAAAAAGAAAGAACGAACAAAACTGCTGCGATTCTGGCTGCGGGAGACGGGATGGGGTGGGGGGCGCGCGATGGGAAACCCTCCCGCCGGGGGCCTCGCGTACAGAAGGGGTGCTGCGAGAGGAGAGTGGCTCCACGACAGACCCCGGAGCGGCTCGAGAAGGAGCAACACCAGCGTTTCCAAGCAATAGGACTAAGTCTCTCCTGTCCTTGAGCATCGTGGGGAGGGGAGACGCGTCCGTGCTCTTGCCCCCGCTCTGGGAAACGTGTGTCAAGGTACTTTTCTATCGGGATTTTTTAAAAAATAAACCTGGTGATTACAATGAGGTCACGGGTGGAGCGTCGCTGCGGGCTCTGCGATCTGCTCGGGACCCCAGCACCCCACCCCCCCTTCCTCCTGCGGGGGTATGCGAAGGCAGCACTCCCGAGGGATGCAGCAGCTTTTTGGGGTGGATCCCGTTTGGGTCTCTAGGAAAATCTCCACAAGTCCCTGAAGGGAGGTTGTAGTCAGGTGGGGGTCGGGCTCTTCTCTCAGGCAGCTAGCCACAGGATGAGAGCTGCACCAGGGGAGGGTTAAGCTGGCTGTTAGGAAGCCCTTCCTCGTGGAAAGGGTGATGAGACCCTCGAATGGTCTGTCCAGGGCAGAGGTGGAGGTGTTTAAGGACGGCCTGGCTGTGGCCCTTAGCACCCTGGTCTGCCCGATGTGGTGATGTTAGGTCCTGGGCTGGGCTGGGCGAGCTCAGAGGGCTTTTCCAGCCCCAGTCATTCTGTGGTTGCATGAAAACTTCAAAACCCGGGCTGGAAGGACCAGAGGGCCTTAAGGAAATGGCTGCAAGTTTACAAAGATGTTATCGGTTCACTTTCAAACTCACTAATTTTGGCACCGAGCGCAGGAGCTAAGCTGCGATTTTCCATGAGCTCAGTCTCAGCGCAGCCTGGAGACCAAGGGCCAGAGGAGTCTTATTTATTTTCTTGAGAATTTTGAAAAACTCTGCCCAGAAGCCCAGCCTAGAAATTCCTCCTCCTCGCACCGCTCCGCCCCTGCCCCAGCTAACGCACCCAGCGTCCCCCAGCAGCCCGGGACAACGGGCCAGACTCCAAAAAGCCAAGTGCCAGGAGCAGGCTGCGGCTCCGCAGGCGCAGCCAGGGAGATGGGGTGTGAAGGGCTCCCCTGAAGCAGGCGGAAGGAGAAGGCACAACGGTGCCACTTGAAACCCGTGGCCAGCGGGGACCAGCCAGGGAGTTAAGCCCTTAATGTCGGATGCTAATCCAGCGCAACTCCTGGCTTTTCTCTCCACCTCCTCACATCTCCAGAGGGGAGGTTTGCTGGCAGCAGGGAAGAGAGCGAGACGCTGCGAGCCCAGCACCAGCCCCAGCGCTGCTGGGAGCGGCGGCAACTGGCCAGCGCCGGCGTCCTGGGCACTGTATTGGCGAGACACGCAAACATCCTCTGGCTGAGAAGGCAGCGAGACCCTCGGCTCGGACTGCGAGAGGGAGCAGGGGCTGTGCCAAACCACTCGAACCCCTTTCGATAAAAACATTTCCCCATAAGCCACAATGTTTTGGGCTCTGTGCTAATCACGCAGCAACGAGCCGCTCGGCCAGCAGGCCCCGGCGTCCCCTTTGCCTGTGGTGACCTTTCCCCATGCAGCCGGGGGAACATTCCTTCCTCGTGACCGTCGGGGCACTTACAGGAAGGCCCTTGCTGCTGGCTGACACTGGGACATTACAAAACGGGGCCAGGGACTCCCGGGCCAGCGCTGGCATCGGCACCAAGGAGAAGTCCCGGGGGGTACAAAGAGGCAGAGCTGGAAAAACCAAAATGAGAAAATTTCGCACTCTCATTGTTTCCACTTTCCCAAGTCTTTTTCTTCCCATCCTCCTAATGCCAAGGCTGATCGTGGGGAGGGAAGGGATCTCAGTGGCTCCTTCTGAACCATCCCTGCTGCCCAGAGGCTCCTCGCGGACTAGAAGTGACCGCAAAGGCAGGGAACAGACTGTCAGGGTCCGCGAAGGAAAACACAGTGAAGTCTCCCAAGAGACGGACACAAGCGAGTGGTGGAAGAACACAGGGACAAGAGAGAATGGGAACTGTCTCCTGAGGGCTGTATGGGGGAGCTGGTGGCTGAGCAGCAGCGGGGATCAGGGGGTTGTGCTGCAGGAATGGAGCTGGGCCAGGGAGAGCAAAGGGCAGATGGAGGCAGTGCCGAGGCCAGTCAACAGCACCTGCAGCCCGGATGGGACTGGAAGGAGAAGCGCAGCACTACAGACTGGGGGGTGAGCGGCTGGAGAGCTGCCTGGTAGAGAGGGATCTGGCAGTACTGGTTGACAACCAGCTGAACAGGAGCCAGCAGGGTGCCCAGGAAGGCCAATGGCATCCTGGCTTGTATTAACAATGAGTGTGGCCAGCAGGACTAGGGACCTCATTCTTCCGCTGTACCGGGCACTGGTGAGGTCTCACCTCGAGTCCCGGGCCCCTCACTTCAAGAGATTGAGGGGTTGGAGCAGGTCCAGAGGAGCAACGAGGCTGGGGAAGGGACTAGAGGGAAAGTCTGATGAGGAGAGGCTGAGGGAGCTGGGGGTGTTTAGCCTGGAGAAGAAGAGGAGTCTCAGGGAGCACACTCTCCTTCTCTACAACAACCTGAAAGGAGGTTGTAGTCAGGCGGAGGTCAGGCTCTTCTCCCAGGCAACTAGTGACCAGACAAGAGGGCAGGGCCTGTAGCTGCACAAGGGGAGGGTTAGGTTGGAATGTTAGGAAGCCCTTCCTCATGGTAAGGAGGTCTTTTCTAGCCTCAGTAATTCTGTTATTCTGATTCTGAGGCCAGTGCCCACTTCTGTGGGCCTCCTCAAGAGAGGGGAGGAAGGAGTAACAAGGCTGGGAGAGGAAAGATGAGAGAACACTGGAGTTTAACCAGATGGCTTTAGAGGCTGGGACATGGGGCTGAGAGGGAGGGAAGCAGAGAGGTGGCTTTGTCAGGAAAGCTGGGGCAAACAGGGTGTGTTTGCTCTTCATGGATTTGCCTCTTGATTCTTGAAACTCAGGGAAATTAAGAGGCATCAGCCAGAATGTACCAGCATGAAAAGGGGTAACATCTGCTGCTCCTACAGCTCACCTGAAAGCCTAAGGTTGGCCCCCAGGCTGGGCATGGAAGACATTTCAGCCCAAGGAGATAAGCAGGCTGCTGCAGACATGAGCCCTGAAACTGTCAGGTCCAGAGAGCCAGGCTTCAGCCAATGTTTAAACACCATTATCTGCCTTACTAGAAACCAAGATGATGGTGGAGCTGAAAAAGCAAAACCTTAACTTACAACACCATTAGCAGATCCCTCAGACGCTTCTTGTAAACCACAGGCAAGTCAACCATTAGCAGAATCTGGACTCCATCTCTGCATCTCCATAATTAATAACTAGCTCAGGAGGGAACAGATAGTACAGCGTCACTGATGGAGGCAGGCGGAAACTGCGCGAGTCCTTCGGGCCTTGGATGTCAGCCCAGAAATGCAGGTACAGTCGAAAAATTAACTTAATGAAAGAGCAATCCTTTTCCTGCCTTCACCATCTTTTTCCCCAGCCATGCTTGTACTCGGTGCAACATCCAACCCATGAGGCTGGAGGAGTCCCATACGGGGGCCCCAACCACAGCAGTGCTGATGGGTCCCAGCTTCCCACTCTCCTCCCAGGCTCTCTGATCCCTGCCCTGACCAGCCTAGGAGTCCCAGTCAGACCCTTCCCAGCATCCCCATATCCCAAACTGGACATAGAATCATGATCACTCTGGTTGGAAAAGACCCCTGGAATCACTGAGCCCAACCATCAGCCCTACCCTACAAGTTCACCCCTAAACCACACCCCCTCAACACTACATCTTAAGCGACTTTTAAACACATCCAGGGATGGTGACTGAACCACCACCCTGGGCAGCCCATTTCCAGGTGTGACCTCTCCAGAGCTGAGCAGAGAGCCAACAGCTTCCCTTGCTTCACTGGCCCTTGCCAGAGCAATGCAGGTGTATTTGCAGGGAAGAGAGCAGCTATGGCTGTGCAATACTTATCACAATGTCTTCTGCTGGGAACTCTGCTGTGTCCAGACAAGCCCCTGAATTCATAGGAAACTGCCATTCTTCCTTATCTGCTTTACAAGGATGTGTCCAGAGGCCCTGCACAGGACAGACAAGACAGACACAGCTAGGAAGGCACCTATGGAGCCAGAAAAACAGACCCCTCAGGGTGGAGACCAAGCCCCAAACCACCTGACCTTCAGTACAACAAAATGCTGGCCCAGGGCTTTTGCAAGCACCACCAGGGCCAGGCTGGGCAGTGCTGTGGCCATACGGGCTACCTACGAACATTGGAAATGCTGTTTTCAGGCTGATCCCACTCTCAGACAACCCAATGGTGGGCCTGGATGATCCAGCCCCTCCCCTGACTTTGCCAGCAGTACAAAGCCAGTACCAGCAGATTGGGGTCCAAGCTCTTCCTACTGACGGCTGCCAGTGGTCTGCCTTGCCAGTCTCAACCAGTTAAGAGCAAGCACTGAACCCTAGTGGACATCCTCCTGCAGTAGTGGGAGGTGCCAGAGGGCCTCCAAGGCAGTAGCACGCAAAGGAATTCGGGGGTGGTACATTAGCAGCGACCTGAAAGAGAGCAACAAGACTGGAAATAATAAGATGTCAGTACCAGAGCTGCTTCTAGTCATCTGCAAACACATCCCATCCTCAACATGAGCAGGTACTGGGAGCTCGGCTCTCCCTGGTGGCCCTGCACCGCTTGCCCGTGCTCATCGGAAGTGACAGCCCTCGCTGGCTACAGCCACGTGCGAGGTCTTTCTAGCACTTGTCAAGGCTCCCTTGCCTCTCTCCTCGGCTCTCTAAAAGCCTTGAATGATCATGATGAATTATAGATCAGCTCTGGTACACATCGCCTTATGTCAGTTTGCTCGTTCGACCATACAAAATCCTGCTGTTTTCCATCTCCTTCCAGAACGATCATCGTAATGGAGGAGGTGGAACAACTCTTCAGCTAGAGCAACTTTTAGGAGAGAAGCCAGTGGAGCGCCACGTGACAGCCTTGGGCTATTCAACTGTAACCTTAAAAAAACAAAAGTGCTTTTATTTTGGGGGTTCAGAGGAGCAGATGAAGGTCTGGTTCATCCTTAAGGACACAAAATCCTAATGAACTCCTTGAGAAGAGCCAGTGCAGCCCTCATCCACCCCCCAGGCTGACACTGCTCGCAGACAACCTACAAGAATACTTTTCCACAAACAAATCCTAGACGAGCAACACAGTGGCTAGAGAGAAAGAGCTTTGGATGATCAGCCTGGCTTAGACCACCAGCTCCTGCCTCCTCCCCTCTCAAGTCCTTGCAGTAGGCTCAAGATGCAATTGTATAAGGAGGATTCAGAGAGCCAGGATAGATCTGGAGAGCTTCCATCATTGAGAAAGAGCATCTTCCTTCTCCCCAGGGTCCTGTCCATATGTCCATCAGTGTCACAGGAGGTGGAAGCTGAAAGCCTCTGCTCTTGGTCCGTATAGCAAAAAAGGAAGAGGATGCTGCATCAGAACTGCTGCTCATCAGTGCTCATGTTCCTTCATTGCCCCACAGGGTTGGAAAGGCTCAACCAACCATCACTCCAGCACCCTGGAGCTGAGGGAACAATGTCCTTGCTGGACAGAACATGCATCACCCAAGGAATCTCAGGGAAGTCGATGAGGCAAGTCCTCAGCAGGTAGGGCCAGTTAAAGATCACACTGAGATGGGCTTGCCAAAGAGCCTTCTTGAAATGCATGAGATGAAGGTGCCCACCACAGACTAGATAATCATTGCAGGTCCCTTCCAACTGAAATACTCTGTTTTGTCTTTGTCAAGGGAACCTCAAGTCTCCTCATCCTCCTGGTTAGCAGCAGATGTTTCCAGGGAAGGAAAAGAAAGAGAGGAATAGGCCCGTGGCCCCCAAGAGAGAGCACAATACCTTTCAGCAGTCTTTTGCACCAAAAGACTGAGGGAAGGCTTTTGCCAAAGAAAGTGAGCTGGGGCTGTGATGGTGTTGGCTACTAGGAGAACCACTTGCCAACACAGACACATGAGATGACCCTGGAGGAAGATAAAGTAGGTTTAAGATTTTACTAGTTGTCAGCTATTACACTGAACTTCAGCAGAAAGCTTGGTTTGGATGCTGCACTGTGGAGAGACTGGATTGCAGTGGCACTAAAATGCGAAGAGGTTCCTGTTGATAGAGTCTGAGACATTTTCCAGTTCAGTTGTACCACTTGATTTTTCAGAGGTCTCAGAAAAAAAAGGGCCAACGGGAGCTTCCCTTCAGCTATTTTTGGTACTGCACCCCAACAAGTTGTCCCTCTCTGTCAGTGCCTCAGAGAAGACTCTCCAATGAGACAAAACATCTAATCTGGTCCTTCCAGCTGGACATTGACTGGACCATTTTGTTCTTTGAACACTGGAGCCTGACAATGCCAGCACAGAGCTACAGTCAATCTGCTTTCCCCTGCTCTCCTATTTTTGACTTCACATACTTTCAATCTTTGAAAGCAGCTGAAGGGGTTTTATTTAGACTCCCCTATTATCTTGAATCACTCAAGCAGAGAAAGAAAACAGGTAGCCTGTCTCACAGCCTGCGCTGCAGGCTTTGCTTCACAGAGAAAGTCATGTGTGACTGGGAAGTTACCCTGCAAAAACCTCTGAAGACATGAAAGGCAACTCAGAGCTCATGTGGCTTTTGTCTTGAGCACCACCACTGAAACAAAAACTGCTCAAAAATGCAGCAGATGGAAAGGAACCTTCTTTTTGATGCCAAGAGAGAGGTGCAGTTTTGCAAGCGTGCCACGGGTGGTTTAAAGCAGAGCTCTAACAGAAAATTAAAGAGGAATTGCTTGTGCTGACCTAGAAGATACAGGAAAGAAAAACAGTTTCCAAAGCAGCGGGAGCAGCACGCTCTTACACATCAGTTTCTGTATGGGTGCTTCAAAAGCGTTTGACATCTATGAAATAACAGAAGAAACCTCCTACTGGCATTTAGCAACCCTTTACCCAGGGCAGCGCTGGAAGCACTGTCTGTTTCTAACACAAGCAGTCTTCAAAATCAGAAGGATAAATACTGCACTTACAGAACTCTACTGCTCCCTCACGCTCTCCCAAGCAGATTCAACTCATTCAGTGCAACAAGGTCTTATTTTTCACCTAGTTGTGTATCCAGATCCGATGGCCTCCCTGCCTCAATACCCTGATAGACTTTGCAGGGCAACAGCTCACGTTGCAGGCAGCAATCTGCTGTTGGTGAGATACCACCTATTTTCTTTTGGATTCTAAGCCTGGAAGAGAAAAGAAGCAGCTTCTGCCACTGCAGCGGCACGAAAACAATATCAGCATTGACTGACTTTGGTTGGGCACACAAAAATAAGCTATCAAGAGGACATAATCTGGCCACATTCCACGTTAGTCTGTACTGCAGCAAACATCAGGCATCCACAGGGAGCCTTCGTTTAAGGTGGTTCCTCCCCACTCCCCAGCCAGGAACGATGAAAAGATGACAGCGCTAACCCAGAACAATAACTCAATGAGAAGATAAAAATACAGCATGGATTCCTTTACCTCCCTGAAAAGGAAAACACAACAAGCATAAAAGATGCTAGTTGACTCATTCTTGAAGGAAGCAATACTGGAAACCAGCACTTAAAGTTTATTACTTTCAGAAGAAAAAAACCCATAGTCTCGGTATTACACTGTCAGTTCTACCTCCCTCCTGTCCACAGAGGGCTGTGTGACATGTGTATCCACCACAGTGAGGAGAAATCGCTGACTGCAATCTCTGATTAGGAAGTCTGAGCTGCACTGCCCATCCTGCAGCTGGCTGAGAGTCTGGGAGAGGGTTTTTAATTCTGAGTTTAAGCCTCAGATGTCACCTCAGTTCAGTAAAGCTCAGTCCCAGAGCAAGACAGCAGCTAACAAATCGTGGGGGGTAATCTGACTGTGAAAGAAACCTCCCTGCAGTGATTTTATGAAAAGGTTTTCCCACATTCAGTTCTGCTAGAAAGCCTCTTGTAAGGCATTTCAGGCAAATACCCACCGAACACTGTAAGAGCAGACATAAGCACTGCACAGGAACTCCTGAGCACCATTTATCACCACGCCAAAAGGCAGCTAGCGAGAACCTCTTACTCAAAGTCTCATCTTCCATTAGCTAATTAAATTAAACTCTACATTTCGTGATTCATACTTGCTTTGTAACTGACCTGCCTCGTCTTGGCAGTTGCTGGGATGGGGGAAGACACATCACATAACTATATACAGTCAGTCTTTCGGCAAGCAGACACCCGAATGGCAAAAAGCCTGGATAAAAACACGTTTGCTCCAGAATTCAACCGGTCAATCTTTGGCAGCCGTGATGTCAGAGTAATCTTGTAATACTCCAACCAAGTGGTCATTGTGAGTCTTAAATCGACGCTTCTTCTGGGAAGCTGGTTTCTTCCTCCTCTGGACAGGAGTCTACAAGGAGAAATAAACAGCAGTCTAAAGATCTGCCCTCCAGCTGTGACATCTGACCCCATGCGTGACACCACACTCATCTTCAAGAGCCCTGCTCAGACCAGGGTGAGCCAACAAGGAAGGTGCTTGCTTAGTTTTTTTGCAAGAAGCAACAATATTCAATTCAAACCCCATCAGGGAAACGACCCTGGGGACAGAGCAAAGTCTCCATACCCCGTAGTAAATCCGGTGTTAGCAAGGCTTCCAAACACTCCCATGCAGCTACAGAAGCAGGTACATATCCCATAACTCTGTCATTACATGCTTGAAGCGTACATGAGGAACCCCTGAGGAGCACCTACATGACAAGAGTTCTCTAAACATCTGGTGTAGTGACCAGCAAAAAAACCCAGGAATGAGTCCTGTGTAAAAACAGGCGCATGCTGCACCCAGTCTGCAGACCAGTGTGTGTGTGTGTGTGTGCTGGGATGTTACATGCTTCCCCTCCCTATTTCAAAGCTATTTAGCAGGAAAAGTGCAAACAACCCCACCCATCTCCCAAAAAAGTAACTGCTCTTCTGTTCCTAATGGGATGTGGAAGCTTCTGCTTAAAGCTGTACTTTGTTGCTCTGAGGGATTTCTGGCATTTACCCTCTTGTCTCGATGCTGCTTGGGCTACACAGGCTCCAACGAGTTATAAAAGCACTGACTGCTGGCTGCAGCGTTGTTTTTTTGCAACTTCAAACTGGTCACACCTCCCTGAGCTACACAAAGCAGCTGTGCACAGGCTCACCAATGTGTTTTGGAACTAAAGCAAGGGGTGGGAGAAAGAGACTCTCCTAGAAAGATCAGTAATTTGTATCTCTTACTATTTTCTTTGGTCCTGTTTCTTGCATGGAAGAAATACCCTGTCGTTTCAGGTACTCTTCAATCTTCTCTTCGTCCATGGAATCCACAGGAATGCTCCTCCACAGCTTCTGAAATTCTGAAACAGCAAACAAACCCTGGTTAATCCCAAATTAAGCACCCTCAACATTTTACGGAAATAGACGAGCTGATTCTCATCTGTGCTAACTGTGCTCCAGCATCTCTGCATCGGAAGAACCCTCAGGTACCACGTGCTTTTAATATTCATTTTTCTAATTTTTAAATTTATTTATTTATTTTGCACACACTTTTTGCCCGGCATCTCCGTTGCGGCGCAGACTGTCAGCTGTGTTTCACAAGCCTCAGTTGAAAAGATCTTGGTGAAGGGTAATAACTAACCATAAACGGCAACTTCATTTGCACATCTTCAGCTGCCACTGTCTTGGGAGATATGTCATCTTGGAGTCCAATTTACCGAAGAATCGAGACCTACAATTCAGTGGGTTTAAGCTCGTTTATCACACTAATATAATACATACTGTGCTGTATGGATAATAAATTACCAAAATTCCTCTGGTGTTAAAAAGAAGGGAGATACCTTAAAAGCCACAGCGGCAGGGAAAAAAAGACAGAGACAGTAAGTCTTAATTAGAGCAGCTGCCATCTGCCTGCACACTGTAAAGTTTCCCAGAGCCTCTGGAATGCCTTCTCCAGGCAGCGGCTGGTACGAGCCTACCTCCCTTCATTCCCCAGGCACTCAGTTAGATCTATCCTGTCAGCAGGTTTGGCTAACAAACTATAAATAAAACACGAGGCGTACAGAGCGACGCAAGATGAAGTTTTCCCCTTTATTTCCAGATAAATTTAGGATACAGTTGTCAAAACAGCCACAACTGAAGAAGCCATCCTAAGCAGCACACAACGAAATGCTCCAGCAGCGGTCTGCCACGGATACACCGGCTCTAAACATGCTGCAACAAAAGGGCATGAGACAAAAAGGCAAGTGGAACAGGCTTGGCTCCTGTCCTTGGACCAGTTCCCTTCCTCAGGCATCTTGTTTTGCTATGAAAGCACATGCTTCCAGCCCCAGGTCTCGCTTTTCTGTCCCTTGCCAACAGCAAGGGGTTGTTTCAAGCTTTCCAGGAAACAAAAGAAAAGGAATTCTGCCAGTGGAGAACAACAATGTTCATTTTTGGTAATGCAGCGTGTTTGAGGAGAACTGAATCCCGCCAAAACAGCACTTTGGGTTACACGGAGACAGCGCTCAGCCCATTTCTCATATGGGCTGTACAGCAGGATCACCAGCACTGCAGGTTTCAGATAACTTAATGCAAGGGCTGACCCTCTAGTCAAGACTTTCTCTGTCTGCTCATCCACTGTGAGTGAGATTCCAGGCTTTCAGCACAGCTTGCGGTGCCTGCTATCACAAATCATCTCTCACCTAATCCTGTTGCAGCAAGTGGAGGCGGCTGTGTGATGATCAAAGCTGAACATGCAAGAGAGAGATTTCTCAGCAATGAGCTCTCAGATTAAGTCTTAACAGCAGAAGCCTGTGAGAGGGTCCTACTGCATCCTCCAGACTAAGCAGAACACACTCCTTCAAGCTATTTCTTTTCTGTTGAGTCCATTTCTTGTCCTGAACATCCAACTGGACTCAGCTGGAGATAGATGATGCATCATATTATTAGAGATGGTAATATACAGAAAAGTATGCCCTGCTAAAAAAACCTAGCATAACCCCAAGGCTGAGGATAGGTGCTTAAGGTTAAACTGGTCAACATTCTTCTGGTGAACAGAAGTGAAAAATTAAACACTAGAAAATAAATGGTCAGCTCTTCAAGGATCAACATACACAGAAGTGCAGATCCCAGTTAATACCTAACCACAGCGCTCAGTGGTTCTTGTAATGCAGCAGGTTTTACCATCATTACAGCTCCATACTCACCTTTGAATCTTGGCCAAGAAACACCAATGGAAGAGACACCGAGAATCCCAACCACAGAGTCAAAATGGATTTCACATACAGACAAATTCATCAGCTAATTTGCACCAGCAGAGCCACTACACATCACAAAATTCCTTTGGAAATCTGGGCTCTGGCTGTGGTAACTGCAAAATCCCCCGCACAGGGGATTAAACCATCTTACTGCCTAGGAAAGGGCGGGGAGTCGTGACAACATGGTGTCCCTGTCATGAAAACAGGGTGTTAACGGAGTGGATCAGAACTGCTGCCCTTCAGACTGCATGCTGGCTGTTTGCAGTAGGGGAGCAAAGGGAAATGGAGCTGCATCTATCACCTCCTCACAAAACTGATTCAGTGTAACACCGGCCACCGAGCTAAATGCAAGAGCTGAAGAAAGCAAGCAGCTGTCTGGTTGGCACCGAACCATTTCCACATTACCTGTCAGATTTACTGAGAAGTCTCCAAGGACTGTGCCCCTATCAGCTAGTGAAAGTTTAGACCTTGGGAATATGCTCTGAATTATTGTGACATCCTCTCTGAAATATGAGAGCCAATGGGAAAAGCTGGCAACAACCACAGCTCTTCAGAAACAACCCTCTGCATTTGTAGCTGGGGGAATTCTATGCCTCTAGAATTCATAGCCTTGACCCAAGATAGATTTCTCCAAGTTCTCTGAAGCGAAACCTGAAATACGGTCACCCTGGCCTTTGCTGTCTGGCTCGAAGTAAAGCGGGTCACCCCTTGTTAAAAGTGGTAGTTCATGAGAAGAGAGAGGGAGGAGCAAACTGCAACCACACGATTACTGTGCTCCACCACCTCTGGAGCAGTGTCCACACTTCGGGTTGGACAAGCAGGAGGATGAGGGAGGCTCGTCTATCTCTGGGGAGGGGAGAAGACACAAAGAGAAACACATGTGATGAGCTCATGTGTGACTGAAGAGCAGACAACAGTGACAGAAGGCAGTTCCTAGAGATGGTTTCAATATACTGGAACAATTTCCCACCCCCCATGCCCCCATGTCTTTTCTCTGTCAATAGGGAGTTCAATACTGGTGCGAGGAGCAGGAAGGGGATGGTTGGAGCAGCAAGCTCACCACAGGCTGGCCTGTTCAGCCAGGCATGGACAACAGGTGCAGATCACATTCTTGCCACACACCTAGCCATTACAGAGCACACCTCTTTCCTTTCTGTGTCCTGCTGACTGCCAGGTGATCCTTAAACCAGCAAAGCACAGCACAGGTGAAAGACCCCCTCCTGCCAGGGCCACCACACTATTTCACAGATCAGCCAAAACAAATGCAGAACAGCTTCAGAAGGAAAAAAAAAAAAACCAGTCCCGCAGTGAAGTCAATCTCTGCTGTGAGAAGAGGCAGCCCAGAAAGCATCCCCTGGAGAGATACTTCCAAAGAGCTTCTGGCCAGAGGCTGTGAACCCTCAAGGAAACAAGAGGGTTTTCAGCAGAGCTTTTAAGACCGGATGTTAGCACAGATCTTCCCCAGAAGCAACAGAAACTCATGGTCTCCATAACCCAGTCTCACCTGGCCTATGAACAAACTCTGAGGGTGACAGAGCACTGGAACAGGCTGCCCAGGGGGTGCTGTAGAGTCTCCTTCTCTAGAGACACTTAAAGCCTGGATGTGTTCCTGTGCGACTTGGTCGAGGTGATGCTGCTGTGGCAGGGGGATTGGACTGGATGATCTTTTGAGGTCCCTTCCAATCCAAGATACGTGCAGTATCTTGCAGCTGGATTGCCAAAACACTTTAACTCAGAAGCCTGGCAGAATCAGCACTATTCACAAGCTGCTTCCTTGCCACTTCTGGTCTTTCCACTCATGAGAAAGGAGGGAATGAGACTATGGCCTGACTGACCAACCAAACAACTGAGATGTTTACTAACATCTCCAGCACCATGTCTGCACGCAAAGATTCAAAACAATGAGCTCTGACCAGCAGTGACTGACACACAGCAAAGCATGAGGCAGCAGAACAGAGACTTTGCCAACACCTTCTCTCTCCAAAATACAAGCGGTAAGGATGCAGTTACCTCCATTTCACTGCATTATGAGGTGCCTCATATACAACACCAATTTGCTCTGACATTCCCATGGTGATTTTAATGATCCCTTTCTATATAAACACATTTAGGGAACAAAGTCATGGCTGCATGGCGACTTTAGTGCAGCTTATCCTGCACTTCTGGCTGCATCACGTGCTCTTTCAAAAAAAGTTGAGATGGCTTATAGAGATAAACTTGTAATAAAATCTGCCAGAGATTAAAAACAGCTTAAAAATCTTCCCTGAGCTGAGCCAAAACTTGAGCACAGGACAAGAACAGAACATAACAGGGCAGAAAGGAAGAAACAACAGCATAGCAGGGAAGCTGAGGTCCTAACAGTCCCAAAGAACATAGCACCACATTCATACAAGAAGGAAAAGGTGTTTGACATTAAGTCTGTGCTCTGCCTCTAGCCCACCTCTGAATTCAAAGCTAGAGCAAGTCATCCCCGACCCCAAGCAATTTGTGTTTTGTTAAATTTAAGAGGCTTTGGCCAGTCTTTAAAATCCTCTCAGAGAGACTCTTAAAAAAAATGTATAATCATGTTTTTAGACACTAAAATGCTTCCTACATGGCGTCTGGGCACAGAAAGTATCATCTCTAGCAGTTAAGCATTCAGCCTGGCCTTTCAGCGCTCAGCCGGCACAGGGGTGAAAGCCTGGTTCAGAGGCCAAGTGCTTAGCTCCAGCACAAACAGGCGGCGCTTTGCTTGGCTGGAGCAGCTGAAATCTAGCCCAGCTTTTATAAATGCTTTCAGCTACGCACTACTGACAGAAGATTAATTAGCCAGGAAGCCAAGAAGGAACACATGCAACCTGAATCTGCCTTGCCTAATCGCATAAAAGAAAGAACAAAAGCCATTCCTTACGGCAAAACCCTTCTCCAGTACCCTTGAGAGCACAACATACAGAGGTACTGCACTGCTGCTGTGGGAAGCAAGGTTTATTTTCAAAAGGGGAGAAAAAAAAGCTTGTTCAGCCATCAAAACAACCGTCGCAAGGGCAGAGGTAGGTGCTGCCAGAAAGCAGTTCCTCCAACTACTTGAGGAAGCAGCAAGCTCCAAATTGTCCCAGCAGCTTCTCTTTCTCTACTGATGGAGCTGAGAGACACCTCAATTTTAGAGGATATTAATCCCAGGCAACATATGTTTGAAATTGGAGAGTGTCATACGGCAGAGACACGCACCGAGGAGCACAGAGCCCTTATTTCTAAGGATAAACACTGAACTAGAAACATATTTTGAACTGTCATCAGCTGCCAGATCAAAGAGTCTGACAGCACTTCAAGGCTTATTTTGCAGTCTTCTAATAACTTTGTTTTAGCATTGCTAGAGATAATGAGCTGAAATAACACTGTTAGCGCAGACACATGTCATAACTCATCCTGTACACAGTCAGTTCTGCCAGTGACTCCCTAAGAGACATGACTGTGGTGCTGGGGAAGGACAGGTTTCCTCCATCACAGGGTAACACATTTGGAAACAGGACCAAAAAGCAAGTGAATCCACTCAGGAATGTTTACAGAGCTGGGGCACACAGACAGACAGATCACAACATTCACAAAAGTACTTTTGCATCCTCTCAGAACAAAGTATCATTACTTGCAAGAAACATATAAACAAAACCAGAAGGAACAGAAGGGCAGAAAAGAAAAATCACTCTCTGATCAGACGGGAACGTGCTGCCACCTGCGGATAAAAGAAAGCACAGCAAAACCACCTTGAACTACAAACACACCGAGATCTTTTCACCATAGACACCTCAGGCTGAAGTACCTGCCCTCATCTGATAGAGATCTCCCTCTGCCCAGCAGGGGAGAGATCTCCCTCTGCCCGCTCTTAGGGTGCTTATCTGGGAAAAAACTGCATAAGGAAAAAAAGATCAGCGGTCATGACTCTAACACATCCAGCACCCGCCAGCTGCATCTCAACAGTGACTGGCCCAGCACTGACTTTCAAATATTGGAACCCTACGAGCTGCAGGCTGATTGTCTGAAGAGACACTATTTGAACAGGATGACGGTGTTAACAGTAAACTGATTGGTATTTGGGGGTCAGAAAGAAAGGCTTATAATTCTGCCTTTCACATGTGGTTCCAACTGCCACTATCAAGAAATTATGGTTTCAGAGGAGATTCTCTGCAGTATTTTGCAACAATTGGTAGGTTTTTAATTAAGTAGACGTGACATCAGCAGCATTTATCTTTGTGGAAGAAAGCTGTTATTATTGACAGTACAAGTTATTATTGACAGACAATAATTAATTGCAATTAAGCAACTTGATATGCATTTCCAGTAGCTTAATTCTACTGAAAATAAAGAGTCTCTCTGAGCTAGTCAAATTAAAAAAGAAACCTTTATGCATTGTCCTGTGGTCCTGTGGGTGGAGCAGTTCAAGTGTCTGTTAAAACTGTTCTGCAGTGTGATGTTATATGGTAAAACGACTCTACTTGGCATGTTACAAGAACAATATGTTAACACCACAAAGTTTTCAGTGTCACTGAGTCATTTAAAATAGTACCTTTTGACACAGATTGCCTTGTCCTTTCTGCACGCAGAGGCATCTGATGTTGGCAGAGATGGTGTTACTGGAACGGAGCCCGATTTGCGTAACCAATGTCTATGCGTAAACAGGCTCGCTGCGCCCGAGGGTTTTATCACTGTTTGCTAGACAGAAAGCACGTGCTGAACTTCTCACATTCCAAATCCACCCCACGCTCTCCTCCCAGTTGTAAACTACTCCTTTCTCAGGACTTTTGCTCACATCTTGTCCCTGTTTGCTCTTGTTCCATTTGTGGCTTCTCATCAACTCACTAATGTTTACGTGAAGGGTGGATGTCAGGAGGATGGAGCCAGGCTCTTCGCAGTGTCATCTAATGATAGTACAAGGGGCAGTGGGTGTGAGCTGGAACACAGGAGGTTCCACATCAATATGAGAAGGAACTTCTTCACAGTGAGGCTGACAGAGCACTGGAACAGTCTGCTAAGGGAAGTTGTGGAGTCTCTTTTTCTGGAGACATTTAAAACCTGCCTGGATATGTTCCTGTGCGCCTTAGTCTACGTAGTCCTGCTCTGGCAGGGGGATTGGGCTAGATGATCTTTCGAGGTCACCAATGAAAGGCACACGATTAATAAAATGGAAGAAACAAACTTGCACCTAAAACCAAATCTTTCAGTTATTTTTTTGGCTGCAAATGCTTTATGTCATTTTAGTCATGCTCAGGGGATTTTTAGTCTCTTCTGTACTTCTACACGTCAAGACAGTTGGCGGATTGCTAGTGCCATGTTCAAATGTATCCATTATAAAACAGAGGATGACTCCCCTTGCATCTGGAAACACCTAGTATTTCATTATCACTTGAATAGACTGCTACCTGATGCCTGATTCTTCAGAGAGGTGCTTAAGCTGAAGTCAAATCAGCCACCATGAAAACAGTAAAACAACCACCCACCTTCATCTACAGAAAACTGAATGCTCTTGTCATTGTAGAAAAGAATTTTCTTCTTATCAGGGCGAGTAACAAAGATGATCTGGTCCCCTAAAGCCTTGAAAACAAATGCAAAAGAGTAACTCAATCACTATTTCCAAGAAGGATTCAACTTGAACAACAGATGCAAATCTGGTGCTATAAAAAGCACAACAAACTGGAGAAGCAGCAAAGTAACTGGCAATGAAAAGCATCCGAAGCAAATTCTGACAGTAAGGACACTAATAAATCAGAGAGGAGATATGGAGGGCTGAGTTCAAGGTATAAAAGCAGAACTGAATGCCTACAGCTGGCATATGAGATATAAGACACTTTTGCGAGGAAGAGCTTCAGTAGCTGTGCTGAAACATCAAGCCCCATCTAAAAGTGAAGCTGAAAGAAAAAGCCACAATACTAGATCTCCTGAAACAGCTTTTGAGAACAGTAACATCCGAGAAGATTCTCTTCATTTTTATCTCCCCTAACCAGGACAGATTTGCTACATGTGCTACACTCACCTTTATAGCTTTCTGTGCGTTGGGTAGTCCTTCCTCAATATCTTCTAAAAGGATTCCTCCCAGCCCTCGCTGGTCATGCTTGTCCAAAAGCCTGAGCAGAGCCTTTTTATCTTTCAAGTTGTACTTAGGTTTGAATGTGTACTTTCCATCTACAACTTCTATTTTTGGATTGTTAACTAGAGCCTGCAATAGACAGAAATTTTCAAGCCTGAAGAGCACACGCTAGTCCTTTCTTCTTTCTAGTGTGCTTTTTGAGCAGCAATAACACATCAGCTGCCTGTTACAGCTGCCAGTTGGGAGATTTGAGTTTGAAACTGATTTCAAGTACTTGGATCCTAGACCCACCAGCCACAAGACAAAGCACCAAAGGAGGTTTAACATCATTCACTTAAGGCCTTTGGGCTCGAAGGTCTCATTAGGGCAGAAAGCCACACATTCCTTTTTGAGAAAAAAATGAAAACAAAAAGAAGAGAGAACATACAAGCAAGAGCTTCGGCTGATTATAAAGTGCAAACACACAACTCAGGCTATCAAGCTTAGGTTGTATGAATCACAGAATCATTCTGTTTGGAAAAGATCCCTGGAATCATCAAGTCCAACCATCTACTCTACCTCACAAGTTCTCCCCTAAAACCAGATCACTCAACACCTCATCCAAACAATTTTTAAACACATCCAGGGATGGCGACTCAACCACCTTCCTTACAAATGTGAAAGCAATTAACCTGGGATGAACACCATAGGAGTCAAGTCTTCCCCAACTGCTGTCAAGCAGCATCAGCAGCTGTAGAAGAAATTGATAAGACCTCCTGCACAGCAGGATTTCGCTTATGGTGCCAGCTTCAGAAAGAAGCTGACCTGGAAGGCCATGGGCAACTGAAAGAATTTCAGATATGCTCCAAATCAGTTTTGCTGTGCAGCCAGCACCACAATGCAAGTTCGCCTGTAACAGAGGGCAACTCTACTTAGTTTCTTCTGCAGATGCCAGCCTGACCCTCAAAGGAGAAAGAGGCACAGAAAGAAGAAAGGAGGGAGAAAGCAGAACAGAAAGGTATTTGTTCCCCCATTCTTATTGCAGTAACAAGTCTGTGGTAATTTTATGCTGCAGGGGTAGAAATGACATCTAGCATCTTGACTGACACTAATGATCTCTAGCAGTGGAATCTGCAGATCAATTATCCCACAATTTGATATATAAGTTTCACATTAGAATTCTTCATTTCAGTAAGCAACAAAGACAAGTCTCGGAAATTTGTGCCTTATTTCTTGGGCTTAATTAATTAAACATACAATATTGGAAGAACTCTCCAATAGCTTAGAAATTCCTTAAGGAAAACAAGTTGTTTCTATAAAATTAGCAATAAATTATTTAACATACACTTTGTATAACAATTGTAAGAAGTCTTTAACATCAGAACTGTTTTCATTTCTGTTAACTCAACAACAGGACGTACAAGACAGACAGACATGTGAATCGCTGTAGTAGAAGGGGGGGGACTAGCTATTTGTAGAGCTTGTAATTAGATGAATGTGAACAATGAAGGTTTAATACAATCCTTTATGTTTAATAAGAATCTAAACATATAGTTTTTACCTCACTCATTAACCATTGTTTCTGTTTGAGTCCAATATCTAAATGCTGCGTTTCATCTAAAATCTCTTCTAGGGTTAGCGGATGGGTATCACCCCGCTGGTGCCGAGTCTGGAAAAGTAAACAGGGGTTACAAGAATTCTGTATTTTATTCAGTGAATCGGTTACCATAAAGCAACTAAAATTGAGACAACATGGCAACAAAAGTTTTGCAAAACCAAGGCAGGCACAGCGCACAGATCACATGAGCTTCCAACTGGGAAGTTTGAGAATATGAAGAAAATAATTGAGACAGATGACAAAGTCAAGCACCAAATGACACATTATTTTGATAAACACCTCATGAATCTTAAGAGCTGTCAGCATCTTACAATCCCTGTTTCTACTGCACACAAACCCCATTATCCTGGTTTTAAAGTGACCCGGAATAATTAGGACTTCATTAACGGAACAATCTGCTGACCACTTTGCTTAGGGACAGCTGTTGAATTTAAGCAGTTCCTTGCAATTCTCACTCTTCCAGTGAAAGAATCTGAGAGTCTGACAGACACAGGAGACTGTACCACTTAAAACAAATATAAATTAACATTGAAACACTGTACCTTCATATAATTCACTATTTTAGCGAGGACTCCAAACTTGTAGCCAGAGCCTCCAGAAAGGGCTTTCAAGTTAAATGATCCATTGCTGTGATCTATAAAAGGAGAAATCAAACAGTTAAGTGATGCTTTTTATTGTTATTGTTATTATTGAGGCTGGAAAAGCCCTCTGAGCTCATCAAGCCCAGCCCACGACCCAACATCACCACATCAGCCAGAGCAGGGCACTAAGGGCTACAGCCAGTCAGTCTTTAAACACCTCCAGAGATGGGGACTCCCCTGCTGCCCTGGGCAGCCCATTCCAGAGTCTGATCACCTTTTCCATGAGAAAGGGCTTCCTAACATCCAACCTAACCCCTCCCTGGTGCAGCTTCAGGCCCAGTCCTCTTGTCCTGGTGCCAGCTGCCTGGGGGAAGGGCTGGATCCCCACCTGACTACAACCTCCCTTCAGGGAGTTGTAGAGCAGAAGGTCTCCCCTGAGCCTGTTCTCCAGGCTAAACACCCCCAGCTCCCTCAGCCTCTCTTCATCAGACTTTCCCTCCAGTCCTGTTTCCAGCCTCATTGCTCCTCTGATCCACTTCAGCACCTCAATCTGTTTCTTGCAATGAGGGGCCCAGAACTGTGTCTAGTACTCAAGGGGAGGTCTTTCAACACCACCCCGTTGGCTCTGCTCTCCATCTCTTTTCCGCACTCTACTTTGATGAGCTTTCAGAACCACAGGACTCTGTCAATCCAGACCCAGAGTCACCCATCGCTGTGTTAATTCACACTGAAATAATGCTTCTGTCAAACAATTAGCTGAGAGCTTCCTGCTGCTGAAGACTAGAGCAGAAAAGTTTCACATACGGCTGTGCTTGTTGTACTGGGCTTTGGTCATCTGTTGGTTGCTGGGGTTTTCTTCAGTAGCTCTAATAAGAGATTTGTTTAAAAAAAACAAACCCATAAATTCAAAATTTCATGTTTTGTACCACTGCAGCAACAATTCAGACTCCCCTCTATTGCCAAGTCTGGTTGTGCCTTAACGTACCACGAGGTTTGCTACTGTGTAAGGCTCATTTCAGACATTTTTACAAGGTTGTTAACGTCTGGTTTATTAACCTTAGCCACCAGCACATTAAACACAAATATCCACAAATCACTATTGAAGGCACAGGCCTGTTACCAGCACAACATTAGCCCAAACTTCACAGTAACAGCTTCCCAGAATTTCAGTTACTCCAGGGAAAGGTCATTTCCTCTTTGTCACTACAGGGATTTTTTTAAGCCACTGGTGACCACATTTGACAGGATGATGTCTCTGAGATACTGAGCTCCTATAAGTAATCAGCCAAGGAAAATAAAACAATTAAAATCAGCATTATTCATAGAGGATGGGGCTGCAGTGGATGCTGAGCAGAGCTGCTAAGTCTTCAGTGATAGAGAGGAGTAGAAAGGCTCAGTGGCAAAAAGAAAAAACCAATCCCAAACTATTCTAGAAAATGCATCCGAGATATCTGATGTCCAAAGATCTACCGCCCCCACTGAGTAAGCAGAAGGCTGGGAGCAATTCTGCTACGTTCCCAGCGTTTCCAGTTAGAAGCCCTGGCCAAGTTCTTCACAGGAAACTCACAATTAAGTTTCTCAAGTCACCGTATTTTTCTCCTGTCACTCCCACTGCATCTCAACCTGCAGCTGAGCGGGATCTGTAAGGCCCTGTGAAAGGTAACTACAAAGCAGGGATTCTGGATTCAGCCAAGTTTCAAACAAATCCACTCAGGATAATTATTGGGAAGACTATATGGAAACTGGCGCTAGTCCAGTGAGAGACAGAATGCTGAAGGAACAAACATCACGTTTAAACTTTGGCAACTGGTAATTGGGAAACAACTACACAATGTTGTATTAGAGGCTTTACTCTAAAATTAACACAGAGGAACCAGTACAACTCCAGCTACAGAAGAACATTTTATTCTGGTTGCTAAATTAAGATGGAAAAAGGGAGAAAAAAAAAAAGGCAGCTCCCCCTGAAAACAAAGCCTCTAGGGATTTTCCCCTAAAGGGTCCCTTTTTAGCATCAAAACCTGACATCTCTGCAGGATATTTGATAAATTAAAAAATTCATGAGACAAGCAAGAGGTCCAAAGCGACTAAATAAAATAAATTCAGAGACACACAAAATAGTTCAGATGACCTGTCGTGTATTTGCTCTGTCAATTGAATCAGGAAGATTAATCTTGTTTAATCTGCCCGGCTGCAGCCTGCTGCAGTTCATGATGAGTAAATGTAACCAGAAGCTGGAAATCTGCAGATATTGACACGTCAAACGTCACAGTTGGACTGGCCCAGTGCAAAGCAAAGCTGGGTCACGGCCACCATCGCCCTCCCAGCGCATTTCTCCGCTAATGAGCTCGTCACAGGCACAAAGAGCATCCCAAAAATGAGAGTGGGAAGGGGGCTGTTGCTTGTTGAAGGCAATAAGAGTCAAATTTCTGAATGATTTCTCCTGGGGTTGAGGACTCGATGCAAATGAGCAGAAAGGAAGTTGTCAGCAGCATCATGCTCCGGCCAACGGTAGGAAAGCTCCATCTTAGCTGTGCCGTAGGCAGCGTGAAAAAAGGGACCAGAACAGCGCTCCTCCAGCATCCTCTCACACAAGAGGTAGGTGTGCACCGTTTTATAACCTTGTCTCAGGCTTATGTTGCTTACTGAAAGGAAATATGCATGTAACCTAGCAGCCTGGGGAAAGCTTCTTAGAATCAGAATTTTTTCTCAAGGTTTTGCAGGATTTTAGTCGGCCGAACACAGAGGAGCTTGTCTTGCCCTGTCAGTCAAGCACTTTTACCATCTGTGCACTAATAGAAAATTGATGACTGCTCCATCTTACAGAAAAGCTGATATGCTGAACGAGGGACCCAGTAATAAAATGGATTTCACGTCTCTCTGCTTCCCGCAGCCTCACGTTCCTTGTACTCAATTCTACTTGCTTTTACAGAAATGACAGAGGAAGGATTTCCCTTAAAACAAAGGTAGCTAAGCCTGAAAAACCAAGACATTTATGTGGGAATATTCTGTAAACCCCATCAGTTGCCTAAAAGAGAGAGAGCTCTGTTTGGGGATGTACTGGAATCCTGTTCTAGAAATCTGTTAGGTTAGGGTAGGAAAAAAATCCCATTGCCTATTATTATCTTTGTAAGTATCGGAGCAGTGATCAATACAACAGAAACAGGCTGGAATCCATCTGAGATTTGTAAATGCTTTTACAACAAGATGTTCTATTTGGTGGTTTCTTAAACAGGGTTTTCTCAGTACTGCATTTGAAATGGGGTTCTGCCAGTCATCTCCCTCTGGCTCCCTGTATACGGTTTCAAATAATGCTGCTCCTCTGCAGCATCTAAAGACAATAAATTAAAGCCTAGTACAGATACAATAGAGCCAACTCATTAAATATTTAGCTCACTGCATTTTGGATGTGTACGAAAGCTGAATTTTAATTCTGAAGGCTTAGCAACAGCTACTTCACTTTGGCTTATTAATAATTACTGCAACGAGTAGCTGATGTTTATCTGCCTCACCTCGTTGAAATCAGGAAAGATCATCCTCAAGAAGCAATTCCACCCCCACGCAGTTCCACCTCCCTGTGTAAAGACAAGCTGCTTCTGCTGCCCTAATGGTGGCTGGGGTGGGGTGAAAAGGTGCTGGCTGCAGCCAGACACTCCTGCCCATGCTAAGATGCTCCTTTCCTCTCTGGAACAGAGCAAACATCACTATGCTGGAGCAATGTACCAGCAAAGGCTCCTGGCTACACGATGGAAACATGCACAGTCTTTCCAGTGCCCCTGAATCTTAAATGATTTTAGCAATGATTAGAAAACTCACAGCAGAAAAGAGTAGATTCTTGTGCCAGGTGCTTGGAGTGAGTAGACTCACACGTAACAGATTCCCCCAAAATCCTCTGTCTTCAAAACCAGTTTAAAAATTTCAATGCTAAACTTTCCTTCCCAAGGATATTCTCTTGCAATTTAAAATACATCTTTAAGTCCTGCCTGTTTTAGTTACCCTTCAAATCCTTTTAGTTGGCCCTTCCTCTCTGTCTCACAGATTTTAAAATTACTCTTCAAACCACCACTTCAAAAACTCTCTCAGACTCGTAGCTCCATAAAACAGGTCAGCAGTTTCCTTCCTAGACCATCACCAAACGAAGTCAATGCTCGCAAAGCCAGAATCCTACACAGGAGTATTTTTAGCTTGGATTTGCTCTGTGTTGGCAGCATCCCCCATATGTTTTTTTATATACATACTTCCATTGTTTAATGCTTAGACGGCTGAGTAATGCGTTTTGTAGACAGCACGACACTCAGCCTTTGTCCCTTCCCATTGTTTCAGGCATTTTGTAGTTTTTGCTGTTGAAACAGGTTGACTGGAGAATTCATCAGGTCTCCTCTCACATCCAGTTCTAAACTGCATGAAGGATTCAAAGGTTTTTAGGTGGTCCTACAGTATGTGATGACAGGTAACTGCAACTATATATCAAAACTATCAGAAGTTCCCTTGAATCAAACGAGCTTTTTAGTGCGATTTCTTTTTCCAAAAAGAAAAAAAAAAAATCAACCAAACAAGCAACCAGACTGCCACGACTTCAACCCACAGGAAGTTACCGTTCAGGTATGGGAGGGTATCACAGAATCACAGAACATTACAGATTGGAAGGGACCTCAAAAGATCATCTAGTCCAATCCCCCTGCCACAGCAGGATCACCTAGATCCAGTCGCACAG
>JAOXOE010000405.1:10130781-10173418 GCA_028565055.1 Phoeniculus purpureus | reverse complement strand
AGGAACACATCCATGCTGGTTTTAAACGTCTCCAGAGAAGGAGACTCCACAACTACCCTGGGCAGCCCATTCCAGGGCTCTGTCACCCCCACCAGGAAGAAGTTCCTTCTCATATTTATGTGGAATCTCCCACGGTCCAGCTTACACCCATTGCCCCTTGTCCCATCATTGGATGACACTGAGAAGAGCTTGGCTCTATCCTCCTGACACCCACCCTCCACATATTTACAAACATTAATGAGGTCACCCCTCCCTCTCCTTTTCTCCAAGCTCAAGAGACCCAGCTCACTCGGCCTTTTTTCATAAGAGAGGTAGTACACAGATCTCCCGTTTCTCTAAGAATGCCAAAAAAGCACTGAGGGGCTTTCACACCATGCAAGTACCAACCCAAACACAGAAAATCCACTGTATACTGTGAAAATCATAGCTTTTTTGTCTTTGTCTCTTCATTTCAAATATAAACTAAGTGTTCTCATACCAGAACAGCTTGCACTCCACCACCGAAACAGAAGTTCCAGTCAAATAACCAAGTTGCACTTTTGGAGTCTGATGCTTTTGTGAGAAAACACAGGTTAGTCTGAACGCTTAGTCTGAGCTTAAGTTCTTACAATTTGGGATAAAAATCACACGTTCTTGATCAAGAGCATCCTCAACAGCTCTGTTTTTCTCTTCCAGCCCCCAGAGCTGTGACAGTGAGCACGCCAAGAGAACTCCTCAAGAATGGCAACCCTCAACACCACTCACTGGAACGAGACTACATCCATTTCCCACTACCTGGGCTTTCAAGTGCAAAAAATTTACCCTTTCCATGATAACTGGAACACTGCCTGCTTTGTTATCCTGATCATATTCATCTTTACTGTGGTTTCTCTGGTGGCGTTGGCTTTCCTCTATGAACTGCTAGACTGCTGCTGCTGTGTGAAAAATAAAACTGTGAAAGACTTGGAGAATGAACCCAATCCTGTGCGAGCAATCTTGAACAGCTTCAGAAAGCAGGAGACAGAGGTGGTGTAAGGAGGACTGAGCAGGAGCACTTGAACATTTAACACCATCAAGGAAGCCTCTTGTACTTTATGAATGAGCAAGTCATGTGCTTTTTTGGTTTTGCTTTTGGATTTCAGTAGAACAGCGACTTATACCACTTCATTTCTGAACGTGAACTTGACTAACTGGCAAAGGCTTTCCAAGTGCTTAGCAGAAGGATGACCTGTAGAATGTTATGAGGGAAGATCTTTGGTTTTAAATGAACCGTTGTTGTTTATATTGAGTTTCTAGCATAGATCTTTGTCTACCTGAACAACAAATGTTGCCTAAAATGCATAAAACCTGGTTGTTTAACTGGAGAAGATGTTTATAAAGAAGCTCAACAACTTAATCATACATAACGCAGAGACACAGCAATGTTCTGCCACTGAGGTCAACCACACAGACAGGGAAGAAACACAAGGGGTAAGAAAAAAATGGAAGGGTTGAATGGCAGGAGACACCACAGGACAGGAGAGGCTTGTGTGAATTCTTGCCTTTGGCAGTTCTTATTACAGGTTTCGTGCTTTTAGAAGAGAGGGTAGTTGGAGGAAGGGTAAAGCCAGCATCAAGTGTTTACCTAAAATCATCTTTTCTAACGTCCTTTTGGTACAATTTGACCCTTTCTTCCTCCTTTTCTACAGTTTCAGAGAACTGCTCTCCTCTCACTTCACCTTCAAACTTTTTAGGAGGTTCTAGGTACTGAGACTTGACTAATGCACTATCCTAATAATATGTTTTCACATAAGGGTACTGTAGCTGTACTACGGTCTAGAAGAAACAGGGACATTTTTCTGCTTTTACTGTACCCACAAACAACACAACAGGGAGTTAGACACTCTGGATATATCAGCCCTACCTTAACTGGAACTGCCAGAGTTCTCACCAAGGAACACAGCAGCCAAGTTGCAGCCCTCCCACTCTGATGACAGTCATTTTGCCCAGCTTGCACACAACTTCCAGGTGTCAACATATTTCCCAAAGGAGGCCACACCAGCATCAGCCTTGCAGCAGGATGGATGCACAGTGAGAATTTGCTTTATTTTGCACAAGAGTTTCAGCTCGCTTTGCCAGCCTGCCAACACACGCCAGAGTTGACACTTATACCTTTCTTGCAAACAAACCACTGAACACCCAGACCTCCAGCTCGCCAGATCATCTTCTGGAGTTGCACTGCATCTATAATAATTTAAAACTAATGAAGTTTTGCAGTTACAAATTACAAATGTAATTAACAGTGTCCAGTAGTATGGCCATTGGCATGGCAAGTCTCTCATGCTCCTGAACCTACAGAGAAGCAGGACAGCAAGAAATATCCCAGACCAAAGCTCTGTGTGGGACAAGATACTAAACTGTATACAAAAGCCAAATAATAGTCCTGTTATTAGGGAAGCAAAACCTAGGACCCACCTAAGAGCCGAACAAACAAGTAAGCTACAAGACTGGACTCAGTCTATCCATGTCAGAAACACCTTTGTGCTATGGTCAGCACCTGAAATTATCCCTACTGTTTGAATATATAAACTATCAGGTTCAGCATGCCTAAGCTCCAGAAGATTTGGATGCAATTGGACTTGCAATGCAATTGCTGCTGCAATTGCTCACAGCTGATATACTTGTTATGGTGAAGTTTCTCTGGTACCAGTCCCACAGGCAGAGAATGCTTTTAGCTGAAAATATAAGCACAATTCATTAATGGAAGCTGATGCCTCTGGTACAGGACAACTTATGGTTCACATCAAGACACACAGTGAAGATAATGTGGGTGACGATAACACCTCCTGCTGTCAGGAATGCCAGGTAGAGGCCTCGCTACTGTCTGCTGCATTTGAGAGTCCTGAAAGACTGATGTTGCGCTCAAGACAGGAAAGAGTGACCATTAGGACACAGTGAATTAACGTGCCTCTTCCCCTGAAAGCAAATGCTCCAACTATCTACAAGACTACTGGCAGCTTGCCATGCTCCTACCAAATGCTCCTTATCGCCACACACTATGAAGGCAGCATGTGGGGAGTAACCCAGCTCACTTCTGCTATGCTGCCTTTGTGTTCTTATGCCTACCTGAGAAGCACATGAGATGAAAAAACTCTTGGGATTCACTCTAACTCCTTATTTCACAGGTCTGTACCAAGGGCTGGGTGTCTGCACAAGGAACAGAAGACCAAGGTAACCCTTAGCACAGCCCTAGAGCCTCAGGATGATTTTTTTCTAACCTGTAGACTACACTGTTGTGAAACAGCTCCCAGAGATTTCAACTCTTATTTATGGTTGGCCAAGACCATCAAGACAAAGGTCTTAAAGACCTTACCCACAACTTACTATACATAAATAAAAGGAAATAGCTATTATCTATTTTGTTTCTTTTCCAGTTACTACTCTGAACTAAGTAAACAAGGCAGTTCTGAAATGTAACTTGTCTGAACAGCTATTCCAAATAACTACAGCAATAATTGTTGTGGTGTAAAGCTTATGACAAATCTTCACACACAGGTGAAATCTAGCTATGCAGACATTTGAGGATTGGCACAAACTCAATGCCTCTTCTTCTCAAAAAAGCAGTAAGAGCAAGTTCTCAGAGTCAACGTCACAAAACAAGGGAGACCCCGGGGGTGCTGCACATCCAGGGACTATCGATGACAATATTTATCATCTTTGTTGTCACTACACAAAAAAACTAGGCCTTGATTTTTTTGTGGGGCAGGACAGGGATTCTTCAACATCAGGTTTTTAATCCACCTCCCTAAGACCCATTTCTGACATACATGCACAGCCAGACAGGCACCTCACAATAAAAAGCAGGTTTTGGGGGAAAGGACTTTGATTCTGCAGCATCACAGGGCAATTCTTGCTGCTTCACCCACCTTGTCACTTGCCAGCCTGAACACTATTAGGAGTTAATCCTATGGAGAAAGTAAATACTCTCTAGAGGAAAAAGGAGGCTAGATTCATTCCACAACAAAAAATGTTACAGAAACCCTGAAACCTGGAATGCGACTGGAGTGAAGCCAGCAGACTAAAAGATACAACATTATTTCCTCACAGTCACACATTCCTATTTGAGTCAGCAGATCTGACAGCTGCAAAGACACTTGAAAAAACACCCAGCTCACAAAAGCACAAAAATTAAGCTCTCTTTATCTGCTCTGCAACACCTCTACTCAAACTCTCCAGAGCATATCTGCATTTGAACCATCCACACTTTTCCTACATCCTCATCTCTCCTTCCCAGCAAACCACTCTCACTTGGGATATAGTTCAGACTACTCCACACAGAAATTGGTGGTGGTTTTTTAAAAAGAGTAGAGCAAAGGGACTGATGGAAACCTGACTGCCCTTGATTTATTTTTAAATACCTGCCTGATAACTTTATATGGTGCCCTGAGACACCAGAGATGTACATAAGTTCCCTACTCCTCCCCTCTGACAGAAGGTGCTTGCTCTTGATGTGCTTCTCTAATTTTTTTTAAATCTAATGTTTCATTTGGAGTTCAGAAAGAAAAGAGCCACACATAGTATTTGAAACACGAGACTGCAATGAGTTTGTGCAAGATGGAATCTTGTGTTTTAGCTCCTCTTGACACCTGACCTTCAGAATGTAACTCAGTATTCAAGAGGACGAAAATTGTCCCCCCTCCATCATTCGTCTGACACAGTGAAAGCAGGCATAGAGGACACTGCTGCACACACGCAAGTCCTCTCCCTGCTGCTCCAAGTGCTGCACTTTTCATTTATTTAATATTGAGATTATCAGCATCACCACCCTGAAGAAGTGACACTAAACGCTTGACCAAAGGCCTGGAGATCACAAAGACAAATCAGCTCCCAGGTAAAACAAGAACAACTGCTCACTGCAATACACCAGGTCAGCCAAAAGTAAGTGACAGCATCCATATCATGAAGGACGGGCTACGGCTTGCAATTAACAGAATTTTTAGGTGCTCTCTTGCAAAAAGACAAAAATCCATAGCACATGATCGCTGTTACTGCTTGTCCAGTGAGTCAAGCAAGCACAGAAATCCACAGATCAAATATTGGCTTCACACAAAACACTTTTGGCAGCAGCAGCAGCAAACACATCACAGAATGAGGCCTGACACACACATATTAATGTGAGAGCACTTCTTCCCATTGTGCAAGTGAAGTCCTCAAAATAAAACATCAATTTAAGTAAAACAATGACAGCAGTTGCTATCTAAGTTCACAGACAGGTCGATTCATACTAACCATAAGCAGAACAAAGGAAACACCAGCCACCCGCTGAACAGGGGGCTTTTACCAACCTGTGTTTTGTTTTGAGCTTGAGGAGCCACTCTGTTCTACCTTCGCTTTCTTCTTTTTGGAAGAAGAGTCAGAAGATGGCGCTGGACGTTTCTCTACCGCTGGTGTGGAGAGGGCTCGTTTTTTGAACAGTTCTCGCTCCCTTAGTAGGCTGGGATCCATAATTCTGGCCCGAGTAAGGGGAGAAAGACGAGCGGTAGATATCAGAGGCAATAAGACATCTTTGAACAGGGATGCCTGATTATTGTTTGTATCTTTGCATTGTTCTCTCCTTTCACGTACAGTGTAAGAAACTTGGGATTAAACATAAGAGCACCTAGGGAAGGCGGCACGGAAGGCGATTTTGGACAGCCCTCACAACACACCGACTGGGAAAGGCCCTGTGGAAGCTCGTCTGTCGCCCGCCGCCCAACGATGCTACTTCCACACGGAAACTTCAGCGGAAGGGCCAGACGGCCGGGAAGGGAGCGGGCCCGGCCCTCACCGCCCCCGCTTCACACCCCAGAAGGGAGGTGGAAGGAGCTAGGATCCACCCCCAAACCGGCCCCGGCCGCGCCGCCGCTCTCCTCACCTCTCCTCCGCCTCAGCCGCCCGCCCGCCGAAGCGTGAGATGCTGAGCGAGCCCCTCCAGCCGCGGCCTATTGGCCAGCGCTGCCCTCCCAGCAACCCCCGCGCTGCCGTAGGGACCCGCCCCGGAAGTGGGCGCGCGGTTGCCATGGGGACGCCGTTAACCCCTTCAGCGCCATTGAGGGGCGGGCACGGGTTTACCGATTTTATTATTAAAAAATTGTTGTATGGCCTCACGCACGGCAGACAAATTACAAGGCAATTGCAGGAGCGAGAAGTAAAGAACAGACCAAGCACACGAGTGTTCTCTGTACAGGAAGTGCTCTTTTTAGACTGCAGATAAAAATACAAGGTTTGTATGCTCAACTGAAGAGCCCTTTCTTCGTCTGTACTTTGGGTTTCTTCACCTGGGTTAAAGGGATGGCTGTTGTCACTGAGGTGTTAAACCATTCCGGCATCTTCCTCTTACAAGGGTGGTGTGAGCTCTGTAAAAAATGTGAGAAAAAACTTTATGGGCTAATTTACATCAATAACGAGGCTCAGCACCAGGTGTGAGCTGTCTACATGATGAGCAGAAGGCTTATGTCCCTTAAATGCATGAGGAAGGAAAAATCAAAGCTGGGGAGCTTTTGACCTGCAATAACACTACATAGTATTAAAGGTGATTTCTGAAAATCAGTTTAAGAAAAACAAATAAAAACCCACAGCACCAACTGTCAAGATAACCAAAGGCAGACACCCCAAAGTGGTGATATCTCAGCAGTATCTGCTGACTCTCCTTGAGAAAAAGGGATTGAAATCCACAAACTCAGCTGTGACACCTTTTTTTGTTTAAATCCTGCAGGACTCACTCAGGGTTCAGACTCAGAGAACATAAACGTTCATTGCTCTCCATTAGTGCTGGGTGCACATGTTCTGCACTGTGGTGGGAAGAGATGCTACAGCCACATAAAGCCACAAATTCCTCTAAGAGGAATTCCTGTAGGAGAAACACACTTCCTACTCATCCTCCAGCCAGGATCTAAATAGTGGAGCAAACACTATATGTGTGGTCACACAACTTGTTTACATACCAGAGCAAAAATCCCTAATGGGATCCACATATACAGCCTCTCACAACCCTAAACCTTAAAGAGGAAAGGGAGTCAAGCTTCCTCTTAAAATGTTGGAAGTACCTGCTACTAAATGACTGACAAGTTGTACTGGAGGAAACATTCAGTAGCAGGTTAGTGCTGTTAGAAGTTCTATCTCTGGGCATAGCTACAGCAATAAAAGCATCATGCTGTCATTATAGCAAGGATATTATGAAGTTCACTGGTAATCCAAGTTTACAGCATACTGAGGAACACAAACAGTCTGGGATTTTGGCTTATGAAACACCCAAATTCCTGGCAGAGCACCCCAGGCAGTTTCACCTTTGGCTGAGAGGCAAACAGCTTCTCCTCATTATGATGAAGAGCAGGCTGATTCCAGGAGGCCAGTGCTACGGGCTTCTCATCCACATTGCATGCAGCCTTTCAATGTGACAGTAAGGAAGCTGGCTGTTACAAGTAGTAACGCTTAACTCTGCACAAACCAGACTCCATGCAAAGGTTGCATTTTGGAGTTTCAGGTTGTTTGTTGGGGTGTAAGTAAATGAGTCTATTTATCAGAGTCCCAATACCTCTGCTTGTTAAATTAACTCACTGGCTATTTGTTAGCCATTTCACCACAGTAAATTTTAAGCAAGTGAAGCACGACCATTTTGAAACAGAAGGAAAACACAGAGCTTGTACTTTTTTATAGTGGAGAAAAAATACTTCCTCCGTCCCTATGGCTCTGAGAACTTAAAATATTTGATTCTGCCTCGAGTGCCACATTTGCAGGCATGGTTTTTATAGCAAAGCCATCAGTTAACAAATGGCATAGTGGGCACAGACGTACCCAACTTCTGATTTCTAATGGCTAGTGTATGCATGCTTCATTACAGCAAGAACATTTGTTTACCGAAGCAGAGGGTGCCTCTTGCAGATGAGTTTTCTCTACTTCTCCCTTCAACACCGGATTGATCAAATTACCCTGTAAAGCAGCAGTAATGTAGGGTTGTTAAAATGCAAGAACGTTCATTAGCAGAGTAACAACTGTTAGCTACAGGAATTATTAATGCCAGGATATGTTCTGAAGGAGAGGTAAAGTGTATTTGGATTAGGTTTTGGATTTGCAGTCTACTCCTTTGTTGGATAGTTTGATTTGTAATAACATGTCATTCCTCTTATTAGCCCCAGTAGCTAATGGCAGCAGAAAAAAGCTCAGAGCTCATGTAATTGGACTGCTAGGAGGTCAACTTGAGGAAAAAGGCTCAGATACAGATATTTTAGGAAAAAAAGGGCACTCAGATCCAACAAACCATCAATTTGGCAAAATGGCAAAGATGGTTTGAGCCAGAGTCCAAGAAATCAACCCCAAACCCTATAAGGGAGAAACATGAAATCCTGGCACAGGCAAAATGATTTGGAGTTTGGAATTTGTTCCTCCTAACACTCAGTGCAGGGTGGCCTTTTGTATGAGGTGCTGAACTAGGACTTGGAAAGCACTGAGAAGCCTTTCTCAAACAGAAAAAGCTCCTTATTTCTTGAGATTTCCCCCCAGTGAATCAGACTTACAGCACAACACTGGTTAGCTACGTGCAGCAGTTTCAAGTAACAGAGGAACCCATGAAAGGCTGCAAGACATTTCCAGGTACAGATGCAAAAACATCCCCTAAAAGGCTGGATAACATTCTGAGAACACTTAAGCTACAGCAGTGATGGCCTACAGTGGTGAATCATGCGCCCAGATCTTCCTAGGCTGCAGATTCAGGACCTACTGGGAGAAAGATGAGTTTCTATCTTTTACTGACCTCTGTTTTACTCCACAATGCATCTTCCCTGCTTGCTTGATCGGCTCCCATTTTTTCCTGTTGCCCTTCTGACCACACCAACATCCTTCTCACGGTTGAGCCATCCTGCAACTTATTTCTACGTTCTTTCTCCAGTAATGCAATAGTCATCCTGATGAGATACAGTTCAATATTTGCAGGAACCAGTTTTCTAATTGCTTGGATTTTGGTGATGTCTTAGGAAAAAATATAGTATTAATTGGTTTTTTAATCATCTTGCCCCTAATGTTGTAAATATATCAGTTATTCCTCATTAAACACAAGATAGCTTAAGGCACTGAAGAGACAAGAAATATATGGGTTTCACACAAGATAATGAGCTCATGGATAAATCTCAGTTGTGCTTATGGAGTCCTCAAATGTAGTTTAAGCCATCAAATTGCCTGCATCTAACTTGTGCGTCCTACGAACTACTTTCTCCTGAAAGTACTTGCTTAGGCTGAGAAGTTTTTCATGCCCTCCATCTATATGCCACTATCATGAGAAACTCCAGGTAAGGGATGTGCTGCTCACCTGAGTTAATGGGGGGATTATGGATAACATCAACAATGATCTGCTGAACATCAGGAGTCAAACCCACCCGCTGCAGGTCAACGGGGTAGCCAGCTGCCATTGCCTGGAATAGGTGAGTGCCAACCTCTGACAGAGACAGAGATTTGGTCTCACTTATAGTCCTCTACAGAAACAAAGAACAAGAGAAACTGAGATGGGGAAAGTATCTGAAACACAACAAAAGCTCAAAACCTGGCAACCTCCCATTCCCAAAAAGCAGTCAGGGGATACTGGCACATCACAGAGCAAACTTCCCCAAAACACTTTGTTACTCCTAAAATTTATTGAATTTCTGTCCCGGCTTGCAAAGACCATTTTTCTCCTGAGGCAAACACCTCAGCTCAAATGCAACATCTCACCTTGAACTTTCACAGGAAGGGTGCTGTGTAGCCACCTCAAAGTCCCACTACACGCCATATCCCTTGTGCAAATCCTCCTTGAGACAAAGCAACCCCACTGAGTTTTCAAAAAAGAATGGACCTCTATAGGGAAGACCTTACCATAGAGAGGTTCTTCTCTTGGAACAGGACATATGTGACATGCTCTGAGGGAGAAAGGGCTGCTGGATGCTTCTGGGGAGATGCTACTTTCTGATAATCCTTCTGATGATTCAGTCCAGTTGTGGGAAATGTATCAGTCTAAGACAGAGAGGATTCAGGAGAATTATATCCCAGTGACAACCAATTGATCATCCTCCCATTACTTGAGGTTATTGTGACATACATAGAGTAATTCATTTCCACGGACATGTTTTTAAAGTCCATGTTCCCCAAAAAAACCCCATAACAAAGCAGAAGGGAAATATCCAGATGGACACCCTCATAGTCCCCTCTTAAGATAAGCATGTGATTGACCAAAACCAACCAGAAAAGAGTGTTCAGGTCAACTTCTCTGGCATTGCTCATTACACAAAACTATTCCACCAGAGCAAACTGTGCTGTTCAGCCCTGCTACTCAGTAGGGGAAAAATCCCCATTTGTTTTAATCTTTTGCTCATACAGTCTTTTTTAAAAGAGCCAAAATAAGGAATATTTCTGGTCCCCATCCCAGATCATAGCTTTCTATAAAGCAGAACACCCCATCAGAATAACCCATTAACTGTTACAGAGCAGTACTGGTGTTCTATCTGCTTTCTAGACTAGAGACATTGCTTTAACTGCAGGTTACACAGAAATTAGGATGCCCAGAACAAAACCAGACCCTAGATTCTCTGATCCTCCTGCTCTGTGGCCCCTCCAAAGTGGGATCTCCGCACAGTGATTCATGAGGAGCCACTCTACAGAAATCCAACAGAGGAATATCACCTATTTCCAGCAGCTGGACATCTAAGATCTTCTGCCAGTCTCTTAAGGAGAAACTCAGGAACCAAAGCCCTGTCCCCTCCAAGTTATTGAGCTAATCAACCACAGTAAAAGAACATTGACTACTTCTTGGGTCTCCACTCCCAAGTCACTAGCTGAAGGCTCTCAATACTACTGCCCCTACTAGGCCCTCAGCCCTGTCAGATGGGTAACATTCAGAAGGCTGTCCTGGACTTTTGACATGACCACAGCAACCTGCAACATCAGCCAGGTGTCAATGTCATCACCAAGAAGAACAATCAGATTTTGTTGCCTATTGGTATGGGACGCCAGAGAGTTTCCCTGCTGTGCTTGGATGGAATAGCTGTGAAAAGGACAAACTCAGAAGGAGAAACCTGACAGCTGCAAACCAAGTTAGATCTGTAAGGCTCTTGCCTGAAGTCATACCTGCAAACTATTTGCTTGGCAGAAGTCCTTAATTTCAGCCAGGAGAGGGACCAACATGGTGGATTTAGCTTCAGAAACACCCTCGATTCTCTTCACGTTCTCCACAGTTGTAGGTCTGGTTTGGGATAAACAATAAAAGCCATGGAAGTGTCCTGTGCCAGTACCTGGAAACCTCAGAGAGCCTCTGAATCATGCACCCTTGGACTACGTATGTGTTAAGTCAAAACTCAAAAATGTTAGTACTATATCCACCTTTGCAACTGATTAAGCTGACCGTGCTTCTGAATCAAAGCTTGGCCACAGCAAAAAACCTTCACATTTGCTACCTAACACTTGGGAGGACCAGCTTACCGTGAACATCTTGATTTGCTTTTACCTCCCAAGGGCACAGAGGCCCAGAATTCTTCTGTAGAATAAAATTAGTATTCACATTCTAAAATTAGTATTTCCTAACGTGTTCTAGTAGCTGGGGAAAGCACTTGAGATGCATACCAACCAAGCTGCCCCATGATACCCTCTCACAGTGAGGAAAAAAATGTTTTCCCCCTTTTCACTAGTTGAGAGCAACATTTAATTGTGCTTTTCCTTTTAAACTACAGAGGTAACCACTGACGGTAACAGACCTGTTGGTGACCCTTAGCAGGTTAAGGATGTACTCAAATGATGGAAAAGTTAAGGATTAGTAGAAAATGCACCTTCCTCCTCTGACTGGTCAACCTGACAGGAGGTTGGAACACAAAGACAAGTAACAGTGTCATTTAAGGGCTTTTAAAAATCATTAGAAACAAGTGAGTCTGATGTTGGTAACTGTTTAACATGAACCAATCACTGGTTACAAAAGTAGAACAAAAAGATACTCAGGAGAAGAGCTGTTCCTCTACTAATGAGGTGTACTCCCCACTCCAAGAACAGAAAGGGGACTTGTGAGTTGGCTCACAACGTGCTCAATTTGCACAACACACACACACAAGCTTTACCTTATTTGGGCCATCTCCACCAGGACTTTATTGGTTGCCAAGACAGCTGGAGGAACTGCCTTCTCATTAGCTACCTTCTGTCTAGCAGTCAGCAATTTGCCATAGAGAACAGTCTGCAAACAGAGCCAAAAACTCTAATGAAGCAGCTCTAGATCACTCACATAGGTAAAACTGATGAGAGGAAAAAGCCTTAGCTTCCCTCATCTTCCCAGTAATACACCAGAACACCTGCAATCCATTAATCCATCTTAGCACATTTGTATCATCTTCTAGGATTTCTGGGCAAAGCATGTTTGTAATATTAAGAGCTACTTCAACATAGGAGGACTGTGGTCTGCAAGTTGCCTGCACCACAGATGCTTTACCTCTTCCCAAATAACTTACCTCTAATTCTTTTTCTCGAGATGAAACAGGTTCTGGAGACTTCTGGAGACTTGGAGATTTCACCAGGGAAAGCTGTGCAGCACTAGAAAAAGTGTGAAACAAGCTCTCTTTTAGATCAATTTATTCAGGAGCCTTGCATAAGCTGCAAAAGGAGCAGCAGCCCAGCTTACTTTGCTGATACAGTGACACATCCTGTTTTCCCTGTCATCTGCCAGCATCAGGCTGCTCGCCTGAAGGAGGAATGAAACTGCTCAGAAATGCAAGGCAGGTTTAATCTAAAGCACCGCACAAACCAGGGAAACACATTACTCGCGCAAGGTTGTTTTATTTCCTTTGACCTGTGGGAGCCTAAATTTGTTCTCAGTCTTCTCCAGACTAGTATAGAAAAGCAGAAGCCTAGTGCTCATAGCATTCCTTGAGTCCCTCCAGCTTTAAGAGCAAGTCACAAATTTGACACTGTATTATGTCAAATATTTGAAAATCGTTCAAAAAAAACCTACAGTTCCATTTCTTATTTTAAATCACAAGATGAAATCTATTAGTTCCAACCACTACACAGAATACAGACCAAAACCCCATGTGCCCAGTACAAGTGTCCAACATAAATCTGCTGTCACTCCATTTTTAATCAACATTTGCTACTTGTCTTGCTCAGATTTGAGCTAATATCAGTGAGAAAGTGTGAACTTCAGCAGTTAGTTTGCTTGGTCTGTGACGCTACAGCTTGTGAAACTCCAAGCCTATTAAATGTTGTTTTGAATAAAGCAGCATCCATGATAGTTTTCAGTTTTAAGTGCTTGTGTTTCATACAATTTCATGTATTAAACGGTTTTAATGTCACTTCACATAGAAAAAAGGCAGTTTTGAGGATCACCCTACAAACTGTATCGCTCTTAATTCAGAATTAGATAATTCAGTTTTAATCCAGAATACCTGCCAAGTATGTTGTTGCTTTTTGGAGGAGTTTTGCATTTTCTCTCATGTGAAAACATTTCATACAGAGACATCTAATAAAAAAAGAACAAGACAAGCCAGTCATTTTTAGCACCAGGACACACTTGCAAGATTTTAATGCCAACAAGAAGGAACCACAGAGTTGTCCTCATACAGACCTGCTTGACTGGTGACTGCGTTGCTTTCTTGTATGGGGACTGTGGGCTTGAGAGCACAGGTGCGGGTCTAGTGCTGCAATAAAATCAACTGCATTAATCTAGTCATTTGTACCACAGACAGAAACTGAAAGAGCCATCACAGTAAAGTATTAGAAAATTAGTACTTGGTCGTTACTGAATGTATTTCTTCAGCAGCACAACAATCTAGACACCAGGACCGGCTCCTAAGGCCAGTATTGCAGAGCTTAGGTTTAAGCTGTTATTACCTACAAGGGCAAAGCCTCTGCAACCTCCAGTTAATGCTCTTTCACTTTCAAAGTGTAGCTAAGAATTAGTGTTTATGATGACCAAAACAAGGATGTTTGTTAAATGTAACCAGACAAGATTACAAGCAAAGCTTCACGTGATATTTTCTTGGAGCTCTATACTCTGATGGTAAGTACCTGATCAAAAGTGGAAAACACACCCCACTTTGACAGACACTCACCAAGACTTTAAATAGTAAGAACGCACAATAGACACACTGTTACACACGCATTGAATCGATTCCTATTAAAGGCTTTTGTTTCATTCTCCACCTGCTTTTTAATCATTTAAGCTAAGTGCCTAATTGGAAAGATGAGGTGTTAGTCACTCTCATAGTTTAACTCATCAGCATTAGAAAGATGCTAAATCTTGATGGATTTTCCTCTGCTGTTTCTTTTCAGCTGATTACTTCCTCCTTGAGAATGACAGTGCTTAAGGGAAAGCTTTGGCTGGAAAAAATCAAGTGCAGATGTCTGCTGCCCAACACAGCCATCTCCAGAAACACCATCTGATAGTAAATAAGAACAGCGCTCAAGGGAATACACATCTCATTACCTTCTAAGAGGTCTCTCCAGGTTAAGGTCTTCACTGGACTGTAGAAAAAGACTTGGAATTGAGGTAGATCCAGCTTTTAGCCAATTTCTACCCTGTAAGAAGTAAGTCATAAGGCTTAGCTAGAGATTATTAATCAGAGAAGCCTTTGATGGATCCTTTCACGCCAAAAAATACCTTCTGGGTAAGTGCACATGTGGCTGCAAACTTCTTCTGGCATGAGACTTCTCTGAGGAACCCTTCCATTATTAACTGTTTGCAGAGTGCTTTCCACCAGTTCTCCGGCCACTCTTTTCCACTACCAAACAGAGGGTGTTTGCGGTATCTGTTTGACAATCGTTGAGAACTCTGAAATTATTGAAAGAATCCATCAGACTTCTCCAGACCCCAGACAAACCTACATTTAACATCATAGAAGTACGAAAACATCTCCCTTTTGTACATTGAGGACATTACAAGAACCACCCAGCCATCTACACAACAAGAGAAAGTAAATCCAGTGCAGTTTTTATTCAACCAGTTCAGATCAATCTTACACTGCATGTGTTCAAGCAGAAGCAGTTACCTGTTCTGTTTTTAATTAAAACGAACCTAGAGAATTAAAAATAAATTGACAAGTCCTGGGTAAATCTCAGGAGAGGGGGGCAAAGCCAGAAGCAAGCTCACTACAGATGTCTGCTCTATCCCTCCTCAATTTTGTCTTCATTGCAAAGTGTTTGTTTGCTGTTTATTTTGTTTAAAAAATTTGCTGATTAATTCCTTTCTTATCAGTGGGCTAATTAGCTTTTGTCTGATGGACTCTCACTCATCCCCAAGCTCAGGGCCCAAATGGACGGCACATGGCTAAAGCCCATTTCACAGGGAAAGAAATTCTTGGCATGAGCCTGAAAAGTTGAGAAATTCTCTGAAACAGGGAAGTGACAGGCAAAGAGAAAGCATCAAGTACCATGTCCTCTTGCTAGAGCCCTCATTCAACTTTCAACATGCATTACTTTAAAGGATAATTACATGTCAGTTACGCTGGTTCCATTAATCACTTCAATGGCTGCACACCTTCAGAGCATGGTTTTGACTTTAAAAAAAAAACCCCTCAGCACTGGAAATAACTATAAAAGGAATAAGATGCAAACCAGGGAATTGTGAGTCTATGTTTGGGCTGAGCATCATCATTGAAGTTTGGCATAGGACTGGCCAGCAGATGCCTAAATAGCAGCTTCAGCTTCGTAAAAGTTAAACGGTAAAAGGTGCTACTAGATGTCATTCACAACCTGCCACTGAAACTACTGATTTCTGAAATACCTACTAATTCCCCTATTTGCTGATAAAGTGAGACCTTGAGAGTTGCATACTCTTCTTTTAGCAGGGTTAGTATAACATTTCTGTCAACGCAGTTCCAATTCCGCTTCCCAGGAGGACCTTGTTTGCTTTCAATGATTCAGCTTTCAGATATTAAGTGAAGCACAGTCTCCCTTGCAGTGCACCCAAAGCCTGCTGGAGGCCACCTAGACTTCACAAAAATATGCCAGTAAATTAAAAAGAGCACACATTCTCCATAACCTGTCCTTATATTTTATTTCTGGTAAGTGTCTTGCCTAGTATTTGAAGTAGTAAAAGCTATGTAAAAGCCATTTATATTCACCCTAGTATCCTACTTCCCATCTTACTACTACAAATCCGCTACAGTACACAGCTAGAATGCAAAAGCATTCTTTGCTTTAAATGAAACATAAGCCAACTGATTATGAAGCTAAGATGTGTATAGTCTTCATTCAGAAAGGGCCATTTCTTTCAGCATAATGGAAAATACACTTTCCTAGAAAACCCTATTGCCTATGAAAAAGCACACAAAAACAGCTCAAGCTTTATAGGAAGGGCTTTAGAACCTGCCAATACTCGGGCTGGCAGTCGTATGTTGAAACAGGCGGTTATTGATAAACAACTGAAAGCAACCCACAAAGTACAAGGTAAATAACAGGTACTAGAGTTTTAAGATGAAAACTTGGGCCACAAAGGGCTGAACACGAGCAGGACACGAAGGACAACATGCATAGGAGGTCCCTATTTTTAGTGCTGTTGCCTTCAAAGACAATCTTAGTTTGCAGCATGCGAAGTGCTACTGAAAAGCAGCTTCAGAAAGCCCAGACTAATCTTCTGTCTACAGACAACCAGCTCTCCAAGAAACAAGTAAGTGTGTACACATCTGTATGTATATCAAGAGAGACATTACATCCCTCTACTCCAAGAACACTCACAAGGAGTTTTATTATCACTTACAGACCCTCGGAGAAAGAGAATGGGAACTCTAGTCCCAAACTTCTCTTCTAGGACAGTCACTGCAGACAGGAGCTGATACGCCTGCTTCCCAAAGTCCTGCAAGCCACCTTCTGAGTCACTTGGCACTGCATAGCAAGAGGCGCTGAAAGGCACAAAGAAAGCCAAGCTTAAAATACAAATCAAATTGAAAATACAGAACTAGGACTGGAAAGATGAGAGCAAGCAAATCACTTGTGGTTAAGACAGCTGCCCAAATCAACAACAAACAGTTCTTCATGGGACTTGCTGGGACAAAAATATTGTCCGGTCATCTTTGGAATTTAGTATATGGAGATTTGGACTGGTTTAGGCATCAGACGTTTTAATTGCACCTAACAGCAAAGACTTGATCTGGTGCTGCCTTCTTTCAAAAAAACCAAAAAGGGAGGGAAACAACCCCAGAAGGAAAGAGCAGTCTCATTAGAGATTTTCTAGGGTTTGCTAATGCATTTATTACTGACTGTAAGAACCCACTGAAAAAAAAAAAACCAGCATAAATCACTTAGAAACAGGAGAAAAACAGGGTAAAGAAGGACAACAATCCATTTCAAGTGACTTCAGTTCAGCAACATCAACACACTGCATGTCTCTTACTAGTCCTTGAGCACATCTATAGGATTATTAGCAACACCAGAAGGAATGTGTCAGCATACTCCAAACCAGGAGTACAGCTCCCTTAACAGACAGACAATTTACCCTCTGACTCAGTACCAGTTGTGAATGCTCTCTTCTGGGATTAATTACCTAACAGGATTTAAAGGGAGAATAAAAGTGTATTTTGCAGGCTAAGACACTTGCTTTCAATCCTTTTAGAAACTGTGACCACACGTTTTCAAGCTGCCTCATGACATAGCTCAGCTCAACTATTTAAAAAAGTTGGAGGCAGTTGTTCAACTATTAACTTCAGGCTGAACATCTGCAAGATGAGATATGTGAAGAGTCAATTCTTTTAGATAATTTGCCTCATAAATCAGCCTGAGAGAACATAACCTATTGTATCAGTCCTCAGGGAAGAAAGCTTACCTGGACCTGCAATTATCACAGCATTCTTCTGTGCCCATGATGCCAGAGGAAACCTTTCGGAGTTGTTTGTCTTCAAAATGAGACAGGATGATTCTACCCAAGGGAAAAGAGCGAATTAAATAAAAGACCAAGAATTTACACATTAAATTTATTGCAGAAAACAGAGTTGAAATCAGCATCATTAATTAATTCACTAGGGAGCTAATTATTTGGCCTTGATTCCTCTAAAGAAGTTGTGGTTTTTTTAGAAGTAAACAAGGAAACACTTGCTGTACATGTTTCAGTGTGCTGAAGGCCACACCACTGCCTTAACATAAAACACGTTTGTGGACACACTGTGAGCATAAGATGCCTTCTGGCTACAACTTCCAGTGGGTGACCATGTCAAAGATCCTTACCAAAGCTGACTGAAAGGACAAAGCATTAAACACATTCCAGTACTCACTTCCTCCTGCAGCTCTTTGATACAAGATACTTCTCTATTTTTGCCAACATCTTCAGCTTGTACAAGCGAAACTTTTCATTGTGTATCTCATTTAGAAGATGCCTGTCAGTCCAAAAGAAAAGTGAAGAGCCATCAGTACTGACCAGTGTCCCACACCAAAACCCAAATCATAGAACCACAGAATGACCAAGGTTGGAAGGCATCTCAAAGATCATCTGGTTCCAGCCCCCACTGGATAGGCAAGGACACTCTCACTAGATCAGATTACTCAGGGTCCGAGCCAACCTGGCCCTGAACACTTCCAGGCATGAGGCAGCTAATACTTCCTTGGGCAAGCTGTTCCAGCACGTCAGCACCCTCACAGGAAAGAATTTGTTCCTCATGTCCAACCTAGATCTTTCCTCTTCAAGTCTGGAACCCTTTGCCCTTGTCCTCTTGCTATGCACCTGTGTCAAAAGCCCTACCTCAGCTTTCTTGTAGCCCCCTTCAGATATTGGAAAACTGCTAGAAGGTCACCTGCAAGCCTGTTCTTCAGGCTCAAGACCTCCAGCTTGCTCAGCCTGTCCTCAGAGGGGAGGTGCTCCAGCCCTCTGATCATTTGAGTTGCTCTTCTCTGGAGACCTTCCAGGAGCTCTATGTTCTTCTTCTGTTGGAGACTCCAGAACTGGACATAGTACTCCAGGTGGGGTCTCAAGTGCAGAGTAGAGGAGGAGAATCACTTCCCTCAATCGTCACCGCTTCTTTTGAATGCAGCCCAGGACATGGTTGGCTTTCTGGGCTGCAAGCGCACACCAATGGCTAATGTTGTACTACAACCAGACCCAAACCACCTGTCTGCTTCTCCTCAACCTTGGTCATTATAGCATAAAGTGCTCAGAGCAGCACCTCATACTTTTTTTAAGAATAATTATTCTGAACAGGGCAAAAGCTTTTTTCCAACACCACAGGCTACAAAACTTAAGAAATCCAGGCCAAAAAGGTACAGAAAAGGGAGGGAAGGGCAGAGGGCACCAAGAGAGGGCAGTTTCTCACTTTCAGTTTTCCCAACTCTGGGAAGTTCTCAATGTAACTGCCAGATTACGAAATGAACTAGAATATCACCACTCCTTCAGAAAGCTCATAGTGATGTGTCAGGACACATCTCCCTGTTGCCTGATTGAGTATTGCTTATCATCATCACTGGAAGCATCCAGCTGAGACATGACCACAGAAGTAATTTCTGGGTGAACAGAACATTTACTTTGCCCAGGCTCTGAGCTGCTGTGTGAGCCAGACCTGAGCTACCATCTGCACCACACTCACTGGGCTGCATGGTATGGAAAACAAGCTAAGACTGCAGGTGTTGGACACCACACTGATGCAGCTATACCATTCCAACTCAAAAGCTGTGCAAAGTTTCTGCCTGAAAAAACCCACCAGGGAAGTACATGGTTTTTCAGACTCTGGAGTCTGCTGACACAGACTCATGTGAGTTCAGCTATTTCTCAGTCCTACAGTAACAGTGAACTAAACTAGCAATCAGCATTCACCTACCCAGAAAAAAAAGTGTATTTCTCTATTTAAACATAAAAAGCAGACAGAAAGTAATCCTACAACAGCACCGGCACCCTTAAGTGGTAGTGATGGGTTTAAAATCAAGTTAAATCATTTACAAGACAAGCGACCCCACTTGATCACTGTCTGCCTCACAAAGCACCTTCTGAAGCAGAATCTGAAGGGCAAACTAATCTTCTAGGAGCATCATGACACTTCATACTGTGTGCGTGCAGAAGAGGACTCTGAACCATTCTGAACAAAATCATTTTCAACCAAACCACCTTGCTCCTCTTTTTCTCTTGGTATGTTTTGGCTATTTGTATCAAAGCAGTTGCCTTCAGTCATTTACCTGTTAAAAGTCAAGTCTGTTGCAGTCCATAAGATATGACAAGAAGCAGGAAACCCATCACGACCAGCTCTCCCAATTTCTTGGTAATAGGATTCCATTTCCTTCGGGGCACCGTAATGAATAACCATCCGGATATCTGCTTTATTGATGCCCATTCCAAACGCCACCGTAGCCACAACGCACTACAAAACAGGAGCCACAAGTGAATGTTTTTAAACAAGCATCAAGAACATGCCCAGATTAATTCTTACACGATTGGTGGCAACTTTTTTGCTACAGACTCAACACTAAGCTGAAATTCCACTGGCTTAACAGTATTGTTAAGTCTGATTTTGGCTGGAGCACAAGACAGGATTCATCACCACATGGTTATGTGTTGTGAAGTGTTTTCAAGCAGTTAATTCTCAGAAGCCAGAAAACCTATCATGACAAGGAACACATGAAGTCTGAGGAGAACTCTTTGCCTGTTTAAATGCAGGAGGAAGAAGCTCATGTTATTCCAGCTACCAGTGTTCTCTATAGATAGTATGAATGTTTAGGGGTTTTAAAGGAATTTGAAGCATAAGCCAGGAAGCCTAGCATAGACTAGAAATTTCTTTGCCCAGAACTGGAGACAAAGCAAATGGGAAACACATGCTGATATGCACAAATTCATTCTTCTACCAGAAACTGCACAATTATAAGTAGGACCAAGTGGATTTATTATCTTATGTACCTGAATTTCATCCCTCATGAACTGGTGATGGGTGTCTCGCCTTTGTTTCAGTCCCATACCAGCATGGTATACACCGCAGGCAACGTGGAGTGTAGCCAATTCCGATGCAACCTGTTCCGTGGCCTTTCTTGAACTGCAGTAGATGATAGTGGGGCCTTCAAATTTGTACACGGAACTGCTGCAAGTAACAGCAACATGCCAAGACAGAAGAGAAGCAGTCACCTTTCTGTACAAGTCCAACTGAACCTAGATGGAAAGGCAATACAGATTTTCCAGCAGTCTACATTCTTGGGATTTAGAAACTGAAACAGAATTTAACTGGTCTCCTTGTACACACCTTGTCTGTCCTTTAGAAATGTAGACTTGCAATTTATTTGGCGCTCCTTATCTGGCTTTTTTTGCCAGATAAGGCTTCCCAAATTCCTTTAAGTCATCAGAAAAACATCTAAGACTGCTGCAAGCACTTAGTGGACACTACCAAAAATCTAAACTATCACCGTTACCTGAGGGATCAACCAAACAGCCCGAAATCCTTACCTTCCTTCCCTAGTTAGGAACTGCTTCAAATCCTTAATGATACTTCCACTTTGTTGTCCAACTTCTAAGTACAGGTTAGGTCTGTCAAAACTGGTACACGTGACCTGGGGATTCTTTAGGTTCAGACATTTCACTATGTCCTCCCTAATTGACGGGCTCGCAGTTGCAGTTAAAGCAACAATGGGGACCTGCAATGAAAAGTTCAAGAGCTCTCACTAAATCAGAGAGGCATGAGTCAAAACAGAAATGCCATGCCAACAGGTACTCTAATATCTTTAAGATCACTAGATCAGCTCGGGTATTTGAAAAACTTAGTAATACTTTGCTTCCTAAAGCTTTGGTCTACACCTTTTGGGAGTGTTTATTCCAAATGTGCTTTCAAGTTACTACTTTCAAGATTCTACAGTAAGTTTTGCTGGTAGTTGGCTAAATTTAGAGAACTATGATGGAATTTCCAAGAGCAGCCTGTAAAGTTCAGGTCTACATTTTTAAGTGCTTCTGATAAATGCCTGAAGAGCATCTAGAAGCGAGTTGTGTTTGCAAGCCAGACAGCCAGTTTGAAAAACAACACTTAGTATTCAACCAGAAGCTTGGGGATATCATCTTCTACTTCTACTCAAAGTAACCTCTGAGTAGTTTCTGGCAGTCTAGGTTCAGAATACCCTTCATTGAAGCATCTGGAAAAGCCCCACAGAGCTCAATCACTGGTAGAGACTGTACAAACCCAAAAGCAGCACAGTGAGGACACCTGAAGAGCACTGACACTTTTATAGTAGTTTGAAATCACAAAGTGAGATCACATCCTTCTCTTACGCTGGAAATCAAACATCAAAACCTCACCGAGGGTAGAGCCGCCTTTACTGCATTTAGCTTTCTAAAGGAGTTTCTGAAGTCATGGCCCCACTCAGAAATGCAGTGAGCTTCATCAATAGCTATGAGGGTGATACCTGGTGGGCACAAAAACACAGCATGGACACATTAACAAGACAAACCAACCTGGGAAGTGAGAAAATACGCTATTCTGCTCAACGCTAACATTTGCTGAGAATTTACTCCTTAAATTTGATTCTAGAGCTGTTTCTGCAGTACCAACGCACCAAGCCTGTTTTTCTAAGAGTCTTCTGTAAAAAGGCTAAAGAGCTTCTCCCCCACCTCTGCTTCCTTCTCCAAGCTTCAAATATCTAACATAAAAATCCAATTTATTTAGGTTGGGAAAGACCTTTAAGATCATTAATTGCAACCATTAACCTAACACTGCCAAGTCACCACTAAACTATGTCATTAAGCGCCACATCTTTGTCACACTGGGTCAAACACTTGAGCTATCTCTGACAGGACCTTTTCCCACCCTCTGCTTTCCAGATATTAAGTCACAAATGCTGATTAGAGTTGTCATTAGTTTTCTGGATTGTAAAAGAAACATGAATTTGAGAATTTGAGATGCATTACAGTGTTTCAAAACTATTTGATGTGTTCAGAGAAAGACCAACCATTGCAATACCTAAACTATTCAGTGAAATACATTTCACTTGCTGTGATGTGAAGATCAAATGTTCTTGTACCTCTGTTCCTAGTAACGTGTTTAATGTTTCTATGCTAAGATCACAGTAAAGACTACTTGGATAAAATGGTTTTTCTCCACATTAACAGCATCTTCTGACATCATTTATCAGCAGTGACTACTGCAGCCTCTGAGCTCCCAAGTGGTAAGAAAGTGGTGAAAAATACTCAAGCATTAAAAATGTTTAAAACAATTATCAATTTAAGCTACCTGACAACTCATCTACAATCTTATCCCAAACTTACCAATAGTTTGGTGGAGATTCTGAAGTAATTTTAAGTTTCCCAAACAGAACTCTGGAGTCATATATATGACTCTGTACTGACTCCTGAAACATCAAAGAATAGACAGTCACAGAAGAACAAATCTCAGACAACCAAATGACTCTAAATCACAACATAAAGCTGAGTGAACAACCCCATCTCCCCAGCCAGAGGGCACAAGAGGGTGGCTACAGCCTCCCACCTGCTCACTACATGCAGGCAATATTGCTGACTGTCAGGTTTCAGGCCTGGGCCAGAATCAAGAGTGCCAGAATCAAGATTAGGGAGACATTCTACCTCTCAGATAACTACATGAGAACCAGGTGGTCCAGAAAGCTTAGCTAAGACTTACGCTTTGATGCGTTCTGTGATGTTTTCTGACTGAGCTGAACCAAGCAAGCAGGCTGGAATCCCTGACATCCTGCAGAAATGAAAAGCACAGTCATGAATAGATTCACTCTCAGTGGCTTTCTGCCTTTGCTTTCAGCTTATGCCAGAACTTCACAAAGGAAGTTCAAGCTGCACAGTCACAGGCTACTTTCTTCCAGGATCTTTAAGGGAAATAGTTTTGAGAACACAAGCATGGTCACTTGTCTTCTATTGCTGCCACCCAAATGCTCTTCTGCTTCCCCACCACCCCACCCATCTGATTAGTGCAATAAGGAGTCAGAGAAATAAAAGATCACTTTCTTTGCACAAGAGCTAAGCTCACTAATAAAACATCCAAACCAGAATCTTTCACATTTGGGATATAAAGCCTTACTAGCTTGCACTTTCTTTTGCCTTGCTTTTCAATCTTGTGAGCTACTAATGTGAGCACCTTTCCATCAGGAGGCTGCTTTTTAATGACCAGTTTAATTACCAGTTTAGCCTCTTCATATTTGACCTCCTTCACGACTCCCATCCTCTTAACTTGGTGATGTACTACATTTTCAGTTAACTACATTTGATTATGGCCCTTTGTTTCAACAGCTTCTCTCCTCTCATTCCACCCAGTTTCAGTCCTTGGCAGAACTACACCCAGACCCACAGAGAAAGTACTGAATTGCATTAGGTTGCAGAAATTCAGTCTCCTCAGCCTTCAGAAATGAATGACCCACTGAGAAGGTAGTGAATAAACCTTTTCCACTAAGGCAAACAGTATGAAAGCCCAAAGAAGCAGATGAATACATACAGACACCCTGCTGGTTAATACTCAGTCTAGGAGCTAGAGAGGCAGCTTAGGCTGCCTGTCCATTCATCTGCACACAGTCATGATGCGCAGCAGAAAATACCGCACATAATTGATGTTCCTTACATCAAGAGTCTTCATAACCCTTCTTTCACAAAAGACCTGTTCTTTCCAAGTTGGAGAAGACGGAAATGAACTAGACAACTCAGCATGATTTCCCCCAGCTTAAATGAAAAGTGTCAGAAGTGAATAGCTGTTATAACAGAAAGCAAGTACACATAAAGAAATCATTATCTGGTATTAAAGAGATTTATCTTGACACCACCTATAACTAGTTTCCCCCCAACCAGACCTTTTAAGTAGTGAGGAGGCCAAGTGTCAGGAAATGTACTGCACCGTCCAACTTAAAAGTCTGTGCTGTAACTTTGATCTGAAGGATCTACAGCTTCCAGCTCTACATTATTACTTCTCAGACTCAAAGAAAGCCCCACCAAATTTTGACTCAACCTTCACAGGCTGTGAAGCTCCTCCATCCCTTCAGTCTGTGCAAAAAGGGTCTGCAAATCCAAAAATACTTCAGGAAGAACCACCCACCACCACAGATCCTTCACAGATTCAGCCCACAGTTCACTGAATGGGCAAATCCAGTGAGCCTGGCCTGTTTACAGTTTGTGCTTGTTCACCCAGGAGCATATGCTTACAGCTGACACACAAACAGCTTGCTGTACAAAGCTGCAACCTTCAACACCAGGAAATGCCACAAGCAGAATCCATGTGTTCCCACAGGCAACAAAGCACAACACAGTTTTACTACCGCACTACTTACGTCAGCTGCAGCACCTGGTCCTCCATCAAGGAGATAAGAGGACAGATAACAATTCCTGTGCATCCAGTGTACATCGGAGGAAACTGGTAGCACAAGCTTTTTCCATAGCCTTAAAAGACAAAAGGCAGAAGTGAAACAGCATGCTGTCTGTGCAGTTATAGCATACAGGTGTAATTCTAACAACGTGTTGAGCCATAACAAGCTTAAAAGGTTTGTTCTGCTCCTATAGGAACAAAGACACCAGATAAATCGGGTCAGCATCCATTTGATACCAATCTCTACACCAAGGTCAGTGACAAGGGCTAGGACAGTATAGCTGGCTCAAAAAAAAAAAAAATCAAGCCACATGGACAGTCTCCAAGTGTGAGCCCTACTCTGCCCAAAAAGGAGATTTTGCTGCAGCTTAGGATGTAAAGGTATCTTACCAGTTGCCATGACAACAAGATTATCTCTTCTGTCTTCTAAAACAGAATTGATCACTTTCCACTGGACCCTTTAAATTAAAGAGGAATGTTTTATTTTTATCACCACACAAATTTTCATTAAACTGCAGGTTCAGGTGAATTTCAGGTTAAACTCTTCTGGGTGTCTTAGTGTCTTCTCAGCACAATGCAACCACTGTTGGTAGTCCTACCAGTGTTACAGCAGGATATCTAATGTTGAAGGCTAAGACGAGAAACATTTGATGCAGAAATTCCGAGGATCACAAAAACCTTGCTCTCTCATATATTAATAGAAATCCCCCCCAAATCCTGTGAAACTGAAAACTAGCTCTCTTCAACACAAGATGGTCAACAGGACCCTGATTTCACCCAAATTTTTATCCTTTTGTAGTCTCACATGTGTATGTGACCACCATCAACTAACAAGCAGGAGTGGGAGGGATTTTTAAGAGTTTATCAAATACTTAAATGGAGTAAAACATAACACCAGGTATTACTCTTAGGTGTACAGAAATAATCCCACTGCCTGTCATCCAGGAAGATTCATTCCCCTTCCCACTGAATTTAAGAAATGTAACAGCAAAGCTTGAGCATGTAACCACATTCTGCACTGAGGGTACACCATACTAGTTAGATAAGCCTCTCTCTCTTTTAGAGCCACAAAGGAAAGGAGAACCAGACCAAGCAAAGTTTATCACAAAACAGCATCTGTGCAGTCTGTTTCTTGATGATACTTAAATACAAGATATCTAGACCTGATATGATAAAGCTTTGATGACAGGAGATGTATCCTCAGAAGAGTTGAGAAGCTCATCCTCTACTCGTAGAGTAGATAGCAGAGATTTATTTTGACATCTTGCTGTGGCAGAAGCTGTTTTCCTTTTTCTACAGATTTCACACAAGTTTTAGTTTGTTAGTAGTTTTTAAAGCTATAAATCACCTGATTTGAAAAAAGGAAACAAAGAGACCCCTAGATTGTACACTTGAACAGGAAAATACACTTACGGTTTAAAAGAAGAATGCCCGAAGTAAGTCTTCAGGCACGTGATGTGGCTTTCAGCTGGTAATGGCAGTGATGGATCTTTAGTGGGAGAGAGAAGATAAAACTTTTTCTGTGATTTAATTTAAAAATCAAAGCACTGCCTTGACAAACAAAAGGCTAGTGATGTGGTTAGTGACACCCAAGGCCAAGGATTTGGGTAACATTTGGGTAACTCCAGTGAAAGGAGTGACAAACTTTGAAACTATTTACAGGCTAGAATAAAGGATTAAAAAAAGCTCCTCAGCCTGCACAAGGAAAACATGTGGCTTAATTAACAAGATAATAAAGCAACAGGTATGATAATGCATAGCTGCTTTATTTGGAATGTGCTGAGCTGCGGTACTAGACACGTTTTACTAAGCATGTCTTTAAAAACCCTGCTGAAGACATACTAATTAGCAACCAACATGGCCAGTCACTAGAGTTACACCCACGCTCTGCTTGCAAGAATCATGCAGCTCTTCTCCTGGCTGACTCCATTTACTTTCAGCAGCCTAACTTACACAAGCAGGGAAGGAAGCTTTCACACAGTGATGGTCCAAAACAAGTGAAAAATGTATTTCATCTCGCATTTCAGCCTCTCTTCCCCACTCATCAGCTCCATAGCAATAGGTCAAGATCATCCCCAAGTTAGAATTTAAGATTTCTGCTGCAAAGCAGCAGGTGTGGGGGACAACACAAGTTATCTGCCTCTACAGACAGTGGATTTGTTTACTTAATAACACACTCTACAAAACATACCCAAACATTCTTCCTCTTCCACCTCAATGCCTTCATCATCTTCGTCTATTGAAACATTCGATTCTCTGTCAGGAGTTTTCCTGGCATTATCAGATTCTCTTTCAGTTAGAGCTCGTTTCGAATCATCAGCCTCTTCTATGGATTCTTCTAGAGACTGAGAAATCAAGAGAAACTTATATTGGAGCAGGAAAGAGTAAATACAATGCACATCTGAAGTAAAATGGTACAGGGACGAGAGTTTTAATTTGATTATGACAAAGCAAAGTTTCAATCTAGCAGCACACAGAGCAAAGTAAAACACAGCTAATACCATCACAATGGCTTTTGCCTCTTCTCTAGAAGATTCAACACCCCCCCTCCAGTCCTTCCAGTTTTGCTTCCTACCTAGCTGTAAGCACCAAACAATCTTTGCACATGTACAAACACTTGTGACCACTCTGGTGACAATGTTCAGTCATTTGACTCAAGAGACTGCACACTCAGAGAACAGGAAAAATGGCAGAGTAAAAAACAACAGAAACACAGAATCCCAGAATTACTGAGGATGGAAAAGCCCTCTGAGTTCATCCAGCCCAGGCCATGACCTAACATCACCACATTGCCCAGACCAGGGCACTAAGGGACACAGTCAGTCTGTACTTCAACACCTCAGGGATGGGGACCCCACCACTGCCCTGGGCAGTCCATTGCAGTCTCTAATGACCCTTTCAAATGAGGAAGTGCTTCATAGTAAGACTGCACACCTGAACTTGTCAAGAAATAGGTTATACCAGTAAAACCTCTAAAAGAGGCCTGGATAACACAGATAGAGGCAGTTTGACCTACAGCCCAGGCTACCTGCTGTGCTCTGCTTTGCTTCATATTCCTTCCCCTCAACTGACTCAAGAGCATCATCACTACAAATCAAAACTAAAAAACAAACCCGAGGCACTCACTTTAAGCATCTCCATTTCCAGCTCTTCATCACTTTCAATGATACAGGAAACATTCCGTTTGTTGTCTGTGGCACTTGCCTCCTAAGGAAAGAAAACCAACTTTCCTATCAGCCCATTTAATTCTCTCTCATCCACCACCTTTCAACCTCCTGTACATACTATAAACCACTTCATTGTATGTTTTTACCTCTTAGCAAAAATAATCAAAGCTCATTCAGCTCTGAAATCTGCCCATTAAAAGAACATCTGAAAGAAATATTAGAACATAACAAGGCCCTGTAGTAAAAAACAAAACCAGTATAATCACCAGATGTGTCAAACACTTGGAACATAAGGAAATTACAGTCTGATTTAAGATGAAACAATCCCCACTCAGCAGTCACTACAAGAACTCCTGTTACAAGAACTGCTGTTTGCACATCCTTTAGAAAAGGGTCTGCTTTTTCTTATTGACCAAACAGATGCTGAGCCCAGAACTTGTCCTCACACTGCAAAAAATTCTTTGGCATTAGCAACTGAAAGAGGAAGACTAAATCAGACTATCTAGAGCATCTATACTCAGGACTAACCCTTCCAACCGCAAGGGTGAAGAGCAGCTCAGTGCTTGACTACCGCCACAATTATTTACCAGACTGAGTCCTCCTTCCAGCCCACCCTAACACTGTCTCAGGACTAGTTTTATAAACACTGGGGGAAATGAATGACGACATCACTTCCATTAACAAGGGCTGCTCATTACCTCAGGTGCAGCTTCATTGTCCAACTCCTCTGCAGCCTGACATTCCAAGTTCTCAAGTTCTTGCTCAGTAATGTCCAGTGACATGAAGTCATCTATGTCTTTGTCTTTAGGGCTGGCTGCTGCAGCCTCATCTTCCACAACAGGACTACCTCTCATTGCCTCTTCATTACCTTCTCCCTCCCAGAGGACAGCGAGTGTAGCATCAGAGCAGATGTTGAAGTCACCTTCAAGCTGTTCAGCAAATTTAGGCATTTCAACTTTTTGTGCTTCAGTGTTTGCTGGCTCTGCTTTGATATTTGTTGGAGTCATGCCACAGCTGCTCTCTAGTGCAGAAGGGACACCTGAACTAAACAGGATGCTTTTTAAGGCATTTATGTTCTCTGATATGTCAGCCAGTATTTCCGCAGCCCTGAAAGGTAAAACAACAAAGGTAAAACAATAAAGTTAAAACAAAGCAAGAGGCAGTTACTACATTTAGCCACAAGCAGAACTAAGGATTCTAAGACTGTTTCTCCAGATTGTGCAAAAATTAGCATATAAAGCCGTTATTCATATACCACTGGCATTTCACTTTGACAAGAGGAGAATTCAGTTTCTTTACACCAAAGGCAAAGTCTATAAAGGCTCTCCAAAAGACTGTGGTATTGCCCCCATACTTGCATCCAGACCCCAAAATTCTAGTAGTCAGACATGAGAGTCCTGAGTATTTATGAAAGATATGACCTCGGGAATAAAACGCTGATCTTACAGATAGACAGAGGGTGACACAAGGGAAAAAAAAAATCTAACCTCTGTAAATTTGCAGGTTGTCCAGAAGAGTCAGGGATGTGAGAAGCCAAGTCTGTTATCTCCTCTGCTAGCAAAGTCAAGTGGCCCTTCACGCCTTCTGACAGCGTGTTATCTGCAAAAAGTGATGGTTATTTCACAATAATTGAAGGCTAACATCTCTACACTAATAGTTTCCATTCAAGTACTGGCATTTCTACAAGATCTACAGCTAAACCAGACTTTGGGTACTTAAAATCAAGTATGCAGAATCAGGCCAAGCTTCCATGTACTTTAGCACTGCATCTCTTCCAGGGGCCTGTTACATGTGCTCAGGGAAAAGGCACAGAACAGGAGCACTATAAAGTGATCCCTGGTCTGGTACAACCGTCCAGCTTCCAGAAAAGAACTGCTAACACATGCAGTGACTAAATCAAAGCCAAAATATTGCACCTTATATTAATCCAATAGTATTGCTGCTTCTGTTTTTGAGAGAAAAGTGAAGTGTAGCCAGTAGGGAAAAAAAAAAGCTTTTCCCCACCTCTTTTTCAACCATAAGCTGCACGTAATGCTTGGTTTTTGTTCAGTTTGTGCTTCACAAGGAAAACTAAGACATTAGAATCACTTTTCTTGTCAAGTAAATAAAGCTGGGCTGCACTAAAAAAAATGGAGTCCTCTTTACATGCCTCAGGAAAAGCATTATTTCATAACGTGGTTTTTTTTTTTGTTGTCTGTCATCGTCTTAAACTAGATTTTTGTCCTTGCATCAGCAGAATTAATATTAACTCACTGAAGTGTTTCCAAAAGCAAACTGAAATGATAGCAGGAATCCTTACTACCTCTGCATACAGCAGAAACACTGACTGCATTCCTGTATCGCTATGGAGAATACAGGTCAGCTAATAGTCTTTAGACACTGCTCTCTGGGAGCAGATCTTTTCTTTTTTAAGAGGCCAAACAATCCTGACACAAAGAAACCAGGAAATAACCTGTTTGGAAATGGAATATTCCATTGTATATTGGATAAATTCCTTATGCTTGAGCATATAATTTACCTCTTCTTCCACAGGATGGTTGTCTGTCACTGTTATTCATATGTTGCAGTTTCTGGTAAACTATATAGCCAGCCTGCAAAAGGAGGGAAAAAAATAGTACAGAGAAACATCACCTTAGATATTAAACAGAAAACCCAAGAGTTAGTTCAAACCATGGCATGTATACATTGTAAAAATAAACTCCTGAGTTGGTGACCTGTACTGTACAACCAATGGCCCCAGTGTATTGATCACCACAACTAGGTCACAGAATGTTTCACAAAAGGCAAAGTCCTCACTTAGGGTCCACACTGCATTGGATACTCTTATCTAGATGCCAACATGGTTATCTTCAAGTTGGCTGCAAAGAGAGCTCCAAGTACTCTGTTCCCAGCCTCACCATCTGCTCCACCTCATTCAGATTTTATGTAGTGCTCCAAGAGAACAGCTACACTAAGATGGAGTCTGTGTGCTTAATATTTCCCTTGATATGAATAATAAGTTCTAACAGGAAAAGGCTGCCTAAAGCTAGTAATGTGCTAATTAAGCTACACATGTTAACCAAAGCATCTTAAAAGATAAATGAGAAAGAAACAAGTTACTCCCTTGCGTTTGCCTGTGATGCTCCACAAGGCAGCCCAGGTGAACAGAGAATACCAGAGGCATTGCCTAGAAAAAGCTGGTTACAGCAGCTGCGGCAGACACTAAAAATAGAGCTCATTTCCTTACTGGTTTGGGTGTTTACAGGGGCTAAAACCCTCACAGTTTAATATTTAACTGGACTAGAAAACATGCAATGTCTCCTGAATCAGAAAACAGACTGCTGCCCCACTTCCTCTATCTCACCTCATCACAGAAATAAAAGCCTGAGGGGATTTTAATTTGCTGCCACAAAGAGCAATTTTCTCCCAGGAAACAGGCAGCACATTGGTAAAACCCTTCACTGAACAGCGGGGAAACAATGCTCTTCAATATAGCAAAAGAGAAGAGACTTCTACAGAGCTACAAAAATTATATGCAGCTAAATTACACTTCCTAGTAACCCAGACTGTGAGTCTGCTGTGTTAGCTGCTGGAGAAGGTTGTCTGTCTTCAAAGCTGTTTACTAATTTTATCTTGCATACTAAACTTATCAGAAAGATGACCAAAAACCCCAACAGAAAAGCACATCCCAAAGTGCAAACGAGCTACAGTGACTACCAACAGACAAGTCAACCAAAAAAATTCTTACTCTTCCATAGGTCATTCTTGTTCTCCTGACCACACAAGAGAATCATGCTGCAAGAATTTAGACTTCCTCTTGTCATAAAATTCACCTAGTTGCTCCATCAAAACTAACCTCCCTCAGGGGAGAACTTGAACTAAGTCCAAACAAGACTGTTTGGAACGTGTTCGTGTTACTTAGCACATTCAGAGCACAGTACAACTTCCAGGAGCTCTGCTTCTGAACACACTCAATAAAAAGGTAAATCTTGCAACACGATGAAACATTATGAGATGAGGACCTCATGAGAGACTCAAGTCTGCTGTGGAATAGGGTTTCTTCCATCTACAGTTTTCCATGTGAAATATTCATCACAAAAACCCTCTTGAAATATGAGTTGGGTATAAGTAGTAGACAAGATAGTATGAAGCTCTGAATGAACACTGAGGTTTAAAAAAATTAAGACAGACAACGAACTGGACAGCAACCTATTCAGTTGGCATTTCCACCTTTAGACATCTCACATCAACAGTGGCCTCAAAAAGTCTTCCTGCAATCACATATGGAAGCAGAAAAGCACTAAAAAGGCAGCTAGTGGCACATTAAAGAATTTAGAGATACAGGCAGAACTATGATCTCTTCTCATACGTACATAAGCATCTGTGGCCGCATACAGTTTTTGCTCCTCATTGAGTGGAAACTCTTCCCAGTTACTACAGCGGACAGACTTATCCTTCAAAAGCTGCTTGCCAAACAGGTGCTTCACCAGACCATTTAAGCTCCACACTTCCTTACACTTCAGCTGGGGAAAGAAAAAATACACAAAACAGAAGACTTGTATAAAGAAGAAAGCAACTAGACCTGGCAGAAAGTATTCCTAGAAGCAGCATTAATCCCTCACGAGAGGCAAAGAGCTCCGGGTTAGTCAGAATGAACAAGGTTCTCAAAGCAGTGACTGTTCTCCAAGACTATTTGTGTCCTCACTGTACTAAAATGTAGCCTGGCCATTTGAAACCTACTACCCTGATCCATGACTGTTAGAGAATATAAGTACACTGTCAAAATTGAATGATTGTATTAAGGCCAAGTGAGTGCACACAACTTGAAGGAGTACGGTCACACCACCAGAAACAGGAAATACTTGCATGGTATAGACCCTGGGTTGATCAAATCAGAGCCACAGACTAAAAGAGCAGCTCCTTTCTATTATTCATGTTTCTAATTAGAGAAACTCAATATGAAGCACCAGAAATTTATTCAATATAAACCCAGGAATATTAAAGTCTAGGGGTTTTGTTGCCTCTTTCGCAAGACCAAAACAAAGCCCAAGCTTAAAAGTAGTTGTAGATGATGCTAATCACTCCTCATTGTCCTGGGAAGCAGCTCATCCCAAGACTTTAAGCTGGTTTTAATTGTTTTTATAACTGTGATTGTCCAGAGTTGCTCCACACTATTGTCTTAAGAGACAGTCTGGGAAACTTGCCTTGAGACCCCCAATGATCCAAGACCCATGGGCACAGCCTTCTGCTAGTCCAGCTTGCAGGAGAGTCAAGCCTTAACAGCAGCAATGAAGCATTATTAGCTCATGCCCTTAATTTTGGCATTAAAAAAAAAAACCCTACAAGCTATTCATTCTAGGTCCCCCCCAGCCCTCCCCCTCATGTCGTGCTGTTATATATAACCCTATTCTTGGTTCTCAAGCTTCACTTTCAAGTTTATTTTTGGTTTGTTTTCACTGTAGCAGAAGACTTTAAAGCTGCTATTAGAGATCCTATTACTCATCTTCATAGCAAATTATCCTGGAGTCCGATGCTGGGATTAAAGAGGAGGGTGAACCATCCAAACTCCAACAAACATCTCCTCCTGTTGCTTGAGAAAAGCCTTTTTTTCATACAATTCATTAGAAAAGTGATTTGTACAATTTAAAACCCACTTGTAACTGAACCTTTGAGGGGGTTCATACAGAGAGCACTGCCCCAAGATGCTGAGGACACACGTTCCTCTCTCTCTCTCACTGCAATTTCATTATACAGGGTAGGTAAAGCACAAAGCAAAAGGTATGAATAGCATTACTTCCACACATAAATCAGTCAAAGCACAGAATGAGAAACACATGGAGAGAATCAATTCAGGTAGAGACAAGCCTTGCATATGTAAAGATAAAAGCTAGAAATAAGAGCTACTTGGAAAGTAATGAACTTCTATGATTCTATGGTTCCTTAATAGCACAGCACAGACCTCCCTACATCAATATCAAACCAAAATCCAACTCAGCTGGAATTCAGGGTGCACCAAATCTATCACAACTTCTAAAGCAATGGCTCATCAGGTGCTGGAAACTGCACCCACTTGACAGTAGAGCCAACATAAACCTCAGTGTCATGGAAACAACGCTATTTCCACAGCTAGAGATTGCATGGCAAATAACTCCACCATGGAGGACTTCATGGAAGAACTTGATGCTTCCTTCCAGAACCAAGCAAGCCATGGCAGGAGGCTACGAACACATAAAAGCTCTTCTGAAATTGTTTTAAAATAAGTTACTGCATCTCTGCTTTATTCTACAGGAAACATTTGATATCAGCATTGAACCTCCTACAAGAGAAGGAAGCTTCCTTTTGTATAATACGGTAACAAGATTCCCTCCCATAACAAAAAGGTTTGAAGTTTTACTTTCTCATTAGCAATGTCAGCCAGCTCCACAAAGCTCTTCAGTTTGATTTCGAAGTCACTCATCAGCTTCCATTGATCTCCCTCAATTCCTACGCCAACCTTTTTAATTGTTTCATCTTCGAGCAGCCTTTTGAGTCCCTTGGGAAAACCTAAAATGGATTAAGCCCAAAACATGAGAAACTAAACACTGGAAGATGCTAGAAAAGTCTAATGGAAACAACAAAATCCTAGCACAAAGGCCATGTGTAAAAAGCTGAGCTTTTAAAGGACAAGCCCCCAGTCGCTCTATTAACGTGACTGTCTGTACTCTGGAATGAGCGGGAACATGTATGTTACAACATATGTGGTTGTAATCTATCATCTGCAGACAAGCAGGAGTGAAATACTGGAAATGTTCATTCTGCATCTGAAAACAAATCAAGGGAAAAAGTTCAGGCACCTTGATCATTTAACCTCATAACAAAGCAATTCTAACTGGGAAAATACACTAACTTGCAGAATCAGATGCTCATGAAACCAAGCGTAATATTTTACTATTTTCCAGGTTATTCCTTCCTAGTTTTTGCTACTGCACATTCCCAGGGAACAGTGTAAACCACAAGCATAGGGAATTGGCAGGAAAAGAGACTCTGCAGAGCTGATGCTGGGATGGACTAACAAGAGCATTTGGAAAACAAGATTTGCCAACCAGACTCACTGCCAAGCACTTACAAGACTGCCTTGTCTAGAAGAAAAAACATTCAGTGCTGTACACCGATTATACAAAAATGATATGTTGACTTATGCCAGACTGATGGCACAGCACGCCTGGATCAAAGGGTATTTTCAACTTTATAGGCCCCAAAAAAGGCACTCAGCTTTCATGGCTGGTTTTATATAAGGAACAACAGCCATAGATGCTCCGCACTTGACCGAAGTAGCCTGACTTCCCTGGTTTTTGCTCCCATTTCAAATTCAGAGCATCTGATTTCAATGTACACCTTCAGGACTCCACAGTCAATATCTGGAATTAGTCCCAAGTGTACTCCTAGTACCTACAAAGATGCAGTATTACACAAACACTTAATTCTTAGTATCCAGCTTGGTTTTGATTTCAAATTCCACCTTCTCACTGCTTTAACAGTGTATTATACACTTCAACAGCCACTCCGCATCGCTGGTTTTATTTTTACACAACTACCTCCACATTTTCATGCCTAACAGTGACACAGCATAAACTATATCCACTATCAACTGTCTGAATTCCAGACTAATGCTACAGGTAAATCTCAAAGCATTACAAAATTACTGTTACAAATCCCAAAAGTAGTTGTGCTAAAGGCTGAGGGGAGCTGGGTCTCTTGAGCTTGGAAGGAAGGAGACTGAGGGGTGACCTCATTAATTTTGATAAATACGGAAAGGGCGGGTGTCGGAAGGATGGAGCCAGGCTCTGCTCAGTGGCATCCAGTGATAGGACAAGGGCCAATGGGTGTCAGCTGGAACACAGGAGATTTCACATCAAGACGAGAAGGAACTTCATGGTGAGGGTGACAGACCACTGAAACAGGCTGCCCAGGGGGGTTGTGGAGTCATCTCTGGAGAGCAAGACATTTAAAACTCATCTGGACAGATTCCTGTGCAAGTTGATCTAAGGGAACCTGCTCTGGCAGGGAGATTGAAGTAGATGATTTTTGAGGTCACTTCCAATCCCTAATGTTCTGTGATCCTGTGATTTCTAGCCCCTCAACACTATTTCATAAGGTCACTTTTCTAAAAGTTCCAAATTCAACAACATACAGAGGCTACCATTTGAGAAACAAGCCGTATTTTCTTCGAAGTCTGTAAGGAAAAAAGAAACATCAAGAATTTTCCTGATAAATAATTTCCCATGTCACTTTTGTTTTCTGTAGAGTCCAAAGACTCACCACTCTCTTCCTCCTGCAGAAGGAACCTTTTATTTTTTCCCCTCCCCAAACAACAAACGCTAAGTCCTACCATCTGGCTAATTCTACATTTCTGTAGATCAAACGCATTCTGCATAATAAACAGAAATTGGCTGTGATTCCTGCAAAGAGGTTGATACTTCACATCAGGCAAGAAGAGGAATTTTAGGCAATTGTTTGGGAGGAAACATCATTTTCTGCTGTAACATGCAACCACAGTCAGCATCAACACACAAACATCTTCACTTTTAGAATCAAAAGCATTTCAGCTATTAATGACTCTTCTCGCCTTCGCTTCCTTCCCTCAAAACCTTTCTTTCTTTTATGCACTTGTACCTTCCTGCCTCCCAGATTGAGTAGCCTCCAGCAATTAAATTTTCCACCCCATTTGCTATAAATGACAAAGGATTGAACACCAACATTAAAATTATCGCTATTATACCTCAGCATGCATTCCCCAGGGAAATCAGAGCCATCTCACAGGCATAGTTTCAATCTAACATTCAAACCAAAGGTTATAAAAATCGCAGCCTCCTTCCTTCATTGCTATTTTCCCTACTTGGAAGCTTTTATTCACACCCATAATGAATTCAGACTGCTGAGTACTCCTCCTCCCCTCCCCACAGCTGCATCACACCAGGTATCCCGTATTCTTTCCCAAAGCCAATGTCACAAAATGAAGGTATCAGGAACAAACAGCACGACAGCCATAATTTTTGAGGGGTTTTGTTATGGAAGGCAAATTAAAAAAGAAACACAGCCTGCTAAATTCAGGTTCACGGTTTATTTTGGCACTAAAGAGGAAGCTCATTATATGAGCAGGGAATTAAATTTTTAAAACTGAATTAAAGTCTTCTCTCCCAGAGAGAAAAGAGAAAAAATAATGCTCAAGCAAGATGGTTTTTTTTTGCCATGTTCAGAACCTAAAGCACTGTATGCCAGCGCACAGAGCAAGACTTGAGCTAAGATCACCTACATATACATGAGCAATACTCAAAAAACCCTTTATTACAGACAGGAAAGAGGAGAAGGATGGATTTTTACTATCTAGCACAGTGTGAATTATTGGCTATTGCTCAAGGCTTCAGTTCAGACTTAATCACAAGAAACAGAGGGCAACTCATGACCTAATTAATAAGAAGGGAGGAAGTACAGTACCTGACATGGAAGAGATGTGAAACAAGTAACACTTTTCCTCAGATACACACATCTGAATTACAGCTGTTTTGGCCATTTTTCCTTTTGTATATGACGGTGGTGGCCATTCGATATCAAATCCAACAGCAGCCCCATCTGATAAACTCTGTCTGAAAAGGAATGGATATTCTTCACATTTAAGGACTTTCTACCAGTATCTTAACCACCAGGTGAAATCACCTTCACATACCATGAGCTTAAGGGAGCCACAGCCAGCACATCCACCCTCTCACATGTACAGGACATATTACAGTCCCCAGTTATGATTTCCCAAGAATTTCCATGCTTCATTTCTTTTAGATCTTACTTCCCCAGAGCCACTGAAGTTCATGCAATTAACCACACTGCAACAGGCAAAGAGCCTGTGTTAGAGCCTTAACTTTGTGCTCAGAGGGGCTGCAAGGTTAGGCAATGGCATCTCCCATGAAAAGACCAAACGGGAGACCACAACTGCACAGTGGAGAGGTATTTTTAAACCACCACAAACTGAACCAACCAGGGTTTTCTCTCTCATAGGGAGAATTCACCAGCACAGAAAAAAGGCTCATTTTGTCCTTGCAACCAGCAGGACATTTGTCACACTTAAGGCAACCAACACAACCAGGTGTTTTCTCTCTGGCTGAACTGCTGAACTCTGGACAAATGCTCAATCAGCCAGAAGGAGACAGAGAGAAGAGCCAAGTCCTTCACAGAAAGGAGAAAGTACTCAAAAGAAAGAAACCCAGAGTTATTACCTGATATCTTCAGAGATAAAGGAACAGTCGTTGGCTTCATAGCTGTAAATAACAGATCCGCAGAACTCCAGAAATGGCAGCCTGTCCTCCAAAACACTTCTCTGAAGAGTGGACTTCTGTTAAACAACATTTGGAAGAGGCCATAGGCAATAGCTCAGCTTCCCAATTTCCTCGGCCCAACAATCCAGCCAGCTCAATTCACCTAACCTTGCACATATAATCTGTGAGGACCTTCACAGAAGGTCTACATAAGCTCCATGGATATAAAGCTATGCACAGTATTTTAAAGGACCAATGGTCCTCACCAAACTGATGTGAAGGGTGGGTGTCAGGAGGATGGAGCCAGGCTCTGCTCAGTGTCATCTAGTAACAGGACAAGAGGCAATGTGTGTCAGCTGGAACAGAGGAGGTTCCACATCAATATGAGAAGGAACTTCCTCCCAGTGAGAGTGACAGAGCACTGGAATGTGTTGTCCAGGCAGGTTGTGGAGTCTCCTTCTCTGGAGATGTTTAAAAACCACCTGGATATGTTCCTGTGTGACTTGGTCTAGGTGATCCTGCTCTGGCAGGGAGATTGAAGTAGATGATCTTTCGAGATCCCTTCCAATCCCTAATGTACTGTGATACTGTGACTGCTGGGTTATAAATTGAAGCTTTAAACACATAAAACGAAACTTGGCAGTATATTGGCATTTTTCCCTTCTTTCAGAAATTGGAAACTAAAATTTCTTGACTGATAAGCTTAACTGAACTGCAAGACTTCCAAAAACTTGACCTGCCTGAAAAACCTTCAGGCTGGTTAAAAGCATGCAAGTAAGGTATGGCAACAGCAGGACCAAATATGGTTAAGTGTCACAAAAATCCTGAAAAACAAAATAACCTTGTAAAGCTGAAGAGGCCACAACATACAAAGTGGGTTTTAATGCAGTTTCAGAAACTCTAAGTTCCCTGGAAAGGGAAGACACTGAAGTAAACAGAGATGCTGTTGATTTTATGCTTGCATAACAAAACATTTCCTCCAGTTAATGATGGGTGAAAGTTTAATCAAAACCGTTCCTCAAAAAGCTCCATGCCACAGCTAATGAAAGTCACGGTGGCGTTCAACAACATTTTTTCAGATCCACGCTACTAATGTTCTACTCCCCCTATACAGAAGGAAAACTGCTGAACCAAGTCTTCTGCTTTGCTCTCATTAGTTTTCTAATTGTTAAAGCAGTTGTTTTGGAGGAGGGCCCCTTCTAGCAGGAAATGTTATACTGAAACTGCTCATGCATGGAAAAAAAATCCAAGGGCACCTTAACACTCTTGAAACACCAGAAATTCCTACGCAATCTTGATGATCAATTAACTGTGACCTGCAACAGCTTCTGAAATAGTGAAAATGTGCAAAAGCAGAAACCCAAAGGGCATTATGACAAGAAACTCCCTGTCCGTCTATAATCTGAGGCCACTATGTTGTGACCTCTCAAATCATAGGTTAGAAAATCCCAGTCCTTGCTGGCATGCAGCCCACAATACTGGACAAGCACTGGGCCAACAGCTCCCTTGAACTTAGGTGGCTTTGCCACCCAAATTCCAGATTGTCAGAAAGAAACTTGTACAGACATAATAGCAACAGCCTTTAGTTAATACATGTTGTTTAAGTAAGACTTCAACAAGCTAATTCAGCCAAGAATAACCTAAGGTACCTGAAATAAATCACAGTTCATTGAATAGGACAGTCAGACACCAGAGGCAAAGGTCAGACTGAAAACACATGGTCCAATGCTGGTTTATTATGCAACCTGCAACAAGTTAAGCTCCCCCCAGGTGGTGACATACCTTTTTATCACCCAAAACTCCCTCTCGACTTTGCGTCAGCATCCATTCTGGGTATTTATTCTGCAGCGTAGTCGTTAGCAAATCCATTTTATTCATTTTGTCTCACATTTCTGTTACTTTTACATTAAAAAGAAAAACAAAAGCATAGAAGAGTCAGTGGTTTGTACAGAGACAAGGTGTTACTATCAACAGGCCAGAATGAAGTTGCAGATGATCACATAACTCAAGTTCTTAAAGAGCTTAAAGGTCTAAAGATCTTGAACTCTAAAATGCTTTGTACACTAAAAAGGATATTTAAAGAGCTGCCCGCATTAAGAGGAATAGCTTTAGGCACTATATTCTTGTTCTCATGTCAGTAAGAAAAACAAACAAAATATCTTCAAGTCCTTGTGGGAAAGAAAGTTCAGTATAGTTTTATCATAGGTCACCATAGCCTTCATTAATTAGATAATTCTGATGTTTTACGTAACAGCACAGGAAGCCACCACTTAGTTACAAGCCTTCAGCTGCATTTCCTGATAAATTAAGTAGAAAGTCACATTCAAAGCAAGAACTAAAACATGCAACCATTACCCCAAAGCCTCAATACCGTACACAAGAGCCCACAACCAAGAAAAAACCATCAGAAGACAAAGAATAGATGATGCTACTTACAAATCTCAAGCAAAATGACCTCACCGTGCAGAGACAGACCTTCTTCAAAGCATCAGGAAGCATCCCCTAAAATGGGAAGGAACAGCAAATATGTCTAGCTTCTCCACGTGGAAGTTATAAAATATTTAAGTTCAGAAGACACTGTCTTCAACAGCAAGTTTCCTGCTTTGATGACTAGGGCTATCTTCCAGGGAAATGGAGCAGGATTTCATGTTGTTGGCAAACTATGACCATTCCAACTTCACCCCAGACTGCTTCTAGGGCAACTTAGAAACACTCCTGAAGAGCGAGCAAAACATTTCACTAAAGATAAATTACTCATCCTACTTCTTTCTGCTAGTGCCCATGTGCTCAGTATGCTTTAACAACAAAAATCAGGCCACTCCTGTCTGTACTAAGACATTATAGTCTACTAAATATACTTCCCAGCTGCAATGCCTCACCAACAAGAAAGTATAAATTCTACTCAACATATGCTGTTCAGTACTCAAAAACACCCCTTGATTTTTTTCATTGGTTATCTAGGCTAGACAAACTTTTCTCCCCTTTTGCAATAGCATGACCAACTCTCACCTCAAAAACCAACAAGCTATTACAATAATAAACAACTCAAAATAGCCACTAGCTTCAAACACAGCTACTTGATCACAGAAGCTGCAACTGCTGGAAACAGGAGAAAGCAGCAGAGACTAGAAGCAGAGGACACCACACAATACCCACACCAGCAGCTACCACCCCCATAACTGAAGGAAAGAATACTACATAGCACCCACATCACTAGCTGCCACCCCTACAACTGAAACAAAGGACACCACACAGTACTCACACCACTAGCTGCCACCGCAAGAACCGTGTCAAAACAGTTTTCAAGGAACGCTGAAAACCTGAAAAGCGCCTTTAATAACGAAGTCATTGCAGAGTGTAAACTAAGCTCACCTCTCCAGCGCTACGCCAGAAACCTCAGCTTGTAGGTGCCAGCCATTGCACAGGTCAAACAACGCCCATGTCCTGGGGCAGCTCAGGACAACAGGCAGCAGCCGCCAAGCCGCAGCAGAGTCCTCACACAGGGACCAATCCGCCTTATTTCTTCAAAGGAAAGCGGCAGCCTCGCCCAGAGAGGCCACTCCACCTACCCCCGGTATCACCGGCCACCAAGGCCTCAGCCCCAGCGCCGCAAGACCACGGCGGGGACCGCAGCAGGCTGCGACCGGTAGCGGGACGGTGTGACCGAGCAGCTGCAGCCTGTTTCCCCTCCCGTTTTTGCGGCGGCTTCTTCCCGACTTGCCCTCTCCTCTCACGGATCGCCACTCCCGGGCCCGGTACCGCCGCAGTCGCCGCTTCCGCACCACAGACGTAAGCGCCCACAGCGTCGCACGTATTGTGCGTCACCGAGGAAACCAGCCCCAGCACCCCCACCCCGCCGTCTCCCCAGGTAGCGTTGGCGGGAGGTTACTCGAGGTGACGCGCGTGCGCAGTGCCGTGACGGCTGGGGCGGCCGCTAGGCACTGTGGGTATCGTAGTATCGGGCCCTCGATGCCCGCGCTGCTGCCGCCGCCGGCCTCGGCCGGGCGGGGCCTGG
>JAOXOE010000405.1:10082991-10123107 GCA_028565055.1 Phoeniculus purpureus | reverse complement strand
AGGGAGGTTGGACTAGATGGTTTTGGAGGTCCCTTCCTAATGATTCTATGATTCTATGATTGAGATATCTAGACCCTTCCTACGACAGGGCTAATTTAAAGCTCTTTGTGTCTGAAGCACTCCAAACCACCCCCCGCACTACTGCTGCTGCTGCAGTCTCAAATTCCTGAGGATTTTGAGTATAACACAGATAAATTTTTAAAAAATGGTTTGTTTATCTAAGTTTTCATTGCCTCTTAGAAATGTAATCTTATTGCTAGATGAAGCAAAAGAAAAGATGTTAAAGACTCCTGCAGACCTCTGAAGCCTTATAGGTTAGCTCTGTGCAAGCCGCCTGTAGCATTGTTCACGCTCTGCAATTCTCTCTTAACCAAGGAAGGCAGCTGCTAAGGGGCTTTGAGAATTATTGGTTTTCTCGCTGAGTTTTCCTCCCCCCCCACACTCCATATTACCAAATAATTACTGCCTGGGAAGATGCTCTGAATAGAGACAGAGGAGGTTATGAGTTAGCTATCAAATTAACATTAGATATCTTTATATCACATTGACTTCCACAGGAGGGAAGGCATTTCTGGCTATCACTTGTATTGAGATTGTCATTTTAATTTCTCCGCACAAAGAAAGAAGTGATCGCATAGCTGAGCAGCAGTCTCCCATCCACACTGCCTCTGCAACCACTGCTAAGGTTTCAGCTGTACTGGAAAAGACACCCTGCTTATAGTACAGCTGTCCTCTTTAAAAAAAACAACCTCATGAGCCTGTGCTGAGGGCAAGTGCTCCTTTGTGCACTCTGTGTGGTGACGGTGCTTTAGCAGTAGTAGGAAGAAAGACCAGACACTTTTTCCCTGCCCCAGGATACAGTCAGTTTTCAGTACTGCTGTCTTTTAATTCTGGCCTATTACATACTCCCTAAATCTCAGACTTAACTTTGCCCAGTAGAAATGTGCAGAACATATTTATCATGATCTCAGCTTGATGTAATCCCTGATTTATGTGTTTATGTTCAGGCTTCTCTCAATTCTGTCTCTGTTAGCTTCAATCCATCATAGTCCAGCTCTGCTCTGCATTCCCCAATAAGTTAGCGCTGTTAGCATTTTCTATCTGAAAGTAAAATGCATTCTTCTTCTCATTTTTTGTTTAATCTGAAAGACAGCCACCTTACCTAAGCATCCATCTCACTTATTTGGAGTGCAATAATCTTATCTGATTGTGCTAGTCAGCAGTTAGAGAATTACTTTCCACTTTCCATTTAACATTGAATGTCCTCTTAATTTTACTTTCTTTCTTCCTTATGGACTGGTATTTTGTCTCTGTTTTGCATTGCAGAGCTTCCTAAGAGTTCAATTACAGGAGTAACTTGCCACGGTGGTTATGCATTCCGGCAGTCTCCCCTGAGGAAAAAGGGTGTCACAAGTCAGTTTTATGACTGTTTTCCTTGGTTGGAACAAATGCATATGCTACTGTTTTTAGTACTAGATTAAAGAAGCTGAAGCTTTCAGAGATTCAAGTCCATCTATCATCTTTACATCTAACATACAGCACATCACGTACTAATACTGTCTCCAGAAACATATGGATCTGCCAGTCAGAGGATCTAAGACTCATAGAATGACAGAGTCATAGAACCAAAGAATCATAGAATAGCTGAGTCATAGAATCAAAGACTCATAGAATACCAGAAATCATAGAATCAAAGAATCATAGAATAATAGTTATAGAATCAAAGAATCATAGAAAAACAGAGTAACAGAATTAAAGAATCATAGAATAACGCACCATAGAATCATAGAGTCGTAGAATCACGAAATGGTTTATGTGGGAAGGTCCCTCAGAGATCATCCAGTTCCAAGTCCCCTGCCACAGACAGACACCTCACACCAGACCAGGCTGCCGAGAGCTACATACAACCCGGCCTTGAACACTGCCAGGAATGGAGCAGCCACTACCTCCCTGGGCAACCTGTTCCACTGCCTCAGCACCCTCATAGAGAAGAATTTCTTCCTAAAATCTAATCTAAATCTACTGCCTTTTAGCTTGAAAATCTCTCCTTTCTCCATTGGACTAGATGATCTTCGAGGTCCCTTCCAATCCCTAATCTTCTGTGATTCTGTGATTCTATAACTGGAGTCCCTCACAACAGGACAGTGCAGTGCTGTTACTGAACTAATAATCCCCAATCTCTCAGACTTCATAATGTTTTTTATGAAATTACAGTATATAATCCCAGGTGAGGTGTTTTATTCTCACATATATAATGATTTATGGCTTCTTTAGGTATCTCTGCATCATTTGTCACTGTGCTACATGGACCTAGTCCAGGATATCTAACAAACACGCACAGTGCTGTAGCTGCCTCTCTAATAGGCAGACTCTTGGCTGAACCATGACTAAAAGTCTGCACTGATTCTTCCCCAGACACTCAGGACAAGATAGTATGAGAAAGAGTAAAGAAGAGTAAAAATAAATATTTTTTTTAAAAAAAGAGAAGAGAAAAAAATTGTTCAGTTCTTGAAAAACCCACACAGCCTGGAAATTGGAAGATTTTGGAAGCCAAATATTTCCATCAGGAAATGAGATAATGGAAGCTTGCACTGGGAAGTCAAAAAGCAAATGCACACTATTGCAAAGCCCTGCTGCAGCCCCCATCCATCTGTTGATGGTTATCACTTAGGCAGATACCTGATGATCTGAAAACTAAAAAAGGAAGGAGAGAAGAGGGATAAACTTAATCTATGGGTTAGATGAGTACCCTAGATTTTGCAGTATTTGACAACTGTTTGTCACATAAAATTACTGTAGGTGAAAACACAGTCCTGAAGCCAACTGGAAAACTCTTATTGATTCCACTGTGGTATGCCCTACCTTCTTGTGTCAGTAAGACTCTGCAGTGTATCTTCCTTAGTGCAGAAAACTGTGAGGCCATGCCTATGTGACTCAGAGGTTACATCACTCTTCAGACCAGTGCAGTGATTGACCCGTCTGTTGAGGCTGGTGACTGATGCCAGCCATGAATGTCAGCGGAAGGTGCGCATCTGCCTGTAAGAAAGAGGTCTGGCACCACTAGCTTGATACACATAGCTCACGGAGTGGCTGCCAGATGGCAGACATGGCTCCTGTCCATCGTAGTTTAGATCTGGAAGCTGTTTGGGTTAAAAAATGCCCATACAGATACCATGCTGAGTGGATGTTTTGTTCAGGTTCAAGTGTTGATCAAGGTAGTGACCACATCCCATGGGAATATACCTATGCTTGAGAAGAAATAACTTTATCTGGAAATATATATTTATGTACATTTATATATACATAAATATATGTATTTACATGTACATATATAGATTTATATAGATAGATTTATATATACATGTGTGTATGTGCACACACATATACAGAATATAGGTGCATGTATATATAAGCATTCAGGCATAGACGTGTGTATGCTTGCGCTTATTACGAGTCATACAACTCAAAGATTAATGATAGGCAAAATTCAGATGTAATTCAAACCTATTTCTCCTTTTTCACCTCCTTCAAAGTTTATAGTGTTGGAGAGTAGACAGGGAAAATCATAGAAAGGAATGCAAATATTTTCTGCAGATAACACAAATTGTCTTGATTGTGATTAATGAGGCACAAATGTCAGAAGACGTTTGTTTAAGATGGATGTCCAAACATCCAAGAGCTTGTCTGAAGCTCTTCCAAAAATCTGATCTGGAAGAGAGGGTTTTGTTTTCCTTTCTTTAGTGCTTCGGCATCACTGTGCAATATATGTGTATTAATTGATGGCTTAGCGGTGGGCTTGGTACAGTTATGCTAATTGTTGGGCTCGATGATCCTAAAGGTCTTTTCCAACCTAGACTATTCTATGATTTAGTATTCCCCAGCTAATATAGGAATAGTTTGGGAGTCACTTTGAGGCCCTAGTTATAAAGCCATTTACAAAGAGTTTTGATGAGGAATATTGAAACTGTAGAAGATTTATAAATCACTGAATGCAAAATTTTCCCAAAATTCATTTATCACATATTTGACGAGCTTTTCAGAGATTTCTTCATATGTGAAACGATATTTAAACTTCCTCTTTTTAAAGCAGCTTTTATTTTATGAGTATCACAGAATCACAGAACATTAGAGATTGCAAAGGATCTTAAAAGATCATCCAGTCCTATCTCCCTGCCACAGCAGGTGTAGGCAGTCTATAAAAGGTCAGCATCAGTGGAAGAAGTTATTATGAAGTTGCTTAATTATTTTCAATTAATTAATCTAATAAGAGAGAGCATCTGCACCAAAAGAACACACAATCAAAACATGGGAGAAAGAAAAAGGTAAATATAGGAAAATATTATTATTATTATTATTATTATGGTCACAAACCTGAATACACATGCTGTGGAATATCCCAGAAGCAAGGATAAAGACTGTAATATTAATGTTCATTGTTGAAAGAGAAATTATGAAAAAGCTTGACATGTATTGCTGAAACTTTTTGGTGTGATTTTTTTACCTGAAATGGTGTTTCCACCATTACTGAAGCAAACGGGCTTTTTTCACCATGTTGAATCAAATCAAATTCCTTGCATTTATTATTAAACACCATTTTTTAGACTGTCAAGGAGAGTTTGGGTTTCAGTGAGAGTAAAATCTTAATTTTGATGATAAGCCATTTAACACTGATACACACTTTAGGGTTATGACATAACAAAGTTCTACATATTTGTAAAACACCTCTGCCATAAAAGTGGGGATGGGACAAGAAGTCATGGGCCAACTAGTTAGATGGGTAGAGACAGCTGGGACTATTGACTTCCTGAAATCCATTCCATGATGTTCCCAGCTTCCTGTTACATCTAGTTTCTTCCCATTGCAAAAGCCAGTAATAAAATACTTTAGATTTCTTGTTAAAGAGGGAACACCTTAAAAACTTAAAAAGGGAACTATTAAAAAAGTCTTTTATTTAACAGCATCTCTGTTCCCCTTTGAAATGTCAAATCCTTTAACAAAGAACTTCTGTCATTTTGCAGACTTTTATGTAGCAGGGAAAAGAAATAATCAAAGACATTTTAGTCAAAAAGAGAAGACAAGTGATTGGGATGGGTTAAAAGTTTGTTTCACCTGATATGGTTAAATCATATTTCTTAAAGGCAGCAATAATAATAATAATTAAAAAAAACCCTGAAAGTCAGTATTATGAAAAAAAAATGACATAAATAATGTAATTATGGCTTAGACAGTGAAAATTTTGATTTGTAGATAGGTTAATGGTTTTACTCACAGCCAGTCTGAGCCAACATGTCATCTCTGTAGATTCTAACTTTGCTGTTGGAGCAAAGTCCTGAACCATAAATGTTCCTATTTCACTGAGGGAAGTGGTTGAGTCTGGGTTGTCCAGATGTGCCATTTGATTTCTTGCATTAGATTGAATGACTGAGGTTTTACATGTTAGATTTGGCTGGTTACCAGCTTTGAGATATCCAGAAGAGTGGTGGTGACCTCATTAATGTTGATAAATTTGTGAAGAGTAGGTGTCAGGAGGATGGAGCCAGGCTCTGCTCAGTGTCATCCAGTGATAGGACAAGGGGCAATGGATGTGAGCTGGAACACAAGAGGTTTGACGTAAATACGAGAAGGACCTTCTTCCCATTGAGAGTGATAGACTACAGAATGGGCTGCCCAGGGGATTGTGAAATCTCCTTCTCTGGAGACATTTAAAACCCGCCTGGAAATGTTCCTGTGTGACTGGATCTAGGTGATCCTGCTCTGGTGGGGGGATTGGACTAGATGGTCTTTTGAGGTCCCTTCCAATCCCTAATGTTCTGTGTGATTCTGTGATTCAATTTTGCCATGACCAGAGGAAAAAAGCCCTGTCCAGGGGACAAGGTACCTGTAGACTCAGGTGTTGTGGCAAAAAGCTGAAGCCAGATCTTTGGCTGCTCTGTTTCTCCAAAATCTGTTGAAGATTCCATGGGCTGGCACCATTTTTAATTCCTAATGCCTCGTCACATCTCTGTTCAGTTCCCCAGTCTGTGCCTCCATAAAGGCAACAGTATTGTAAAGCGCTGAGGTAAAACAAAAGATCAGGAACTCCTGATAGATGACATGGATTAAAAATTGCTTTTCCAGAAATGTCAAAGCATAAATCGAGGTTTTAGAAGGCGGACGTCGTTGTGGTGTTTCTGTGATGGATGTAATTAGATTGTTCCTTCCCTGTGCCGAGGCATCGTGCGAAACACAAACCCACAGCCTCGGGGCTCTCTCCTGTACATTAACTTCTAGAAAGTCGTGTGCTGGATGTACCTTCTGGCCTTTTCATGCTTGTTGGATGTGTTTTGTGTTTGTACTGTATCCAGAGGTATCAGTCTAGCCTCGAGGTGCCTGGTTGCTACCCCAATAAAACCATTGTTCGTTACTTGCTAATCCATCTCCCTAATTGATAGGCTACCTCGAAATGCTCAGAGTGGCACCTGGAAACTGCCAGCTCCAAGCGGAGTAGCCACCATGAATAAAACAAAAAGGCGTAGAACCACAGAATCTTTTGAGGTGGAAAAGACCCTCGAGATCATCAAGTCCAACTGTTAACCCTACTCTACCACCTTTTAGTTGTTTCAGACCCATCTTGACAGGGCTGATAAAAGATCTCTGTATGTGACACACAAATTAATGATGAGAGAAGGGAGAGAGGAGTATTTAAAGAAATATATATATGCATATACGTATTAAAAATAGCCAATATTTTCCTGTTTCCAGTAGGTCCTTCCTTTTCCAGCCCTTAAATTGTTAGCTGTTGTCTTTTCTGATGACCGATGTGCAATATGAGAGGCAGATTTCACGAGCAATAGCAACGCAGTGCACCGTTACCGTGAAATCTTGACAGTACAGATTGCCTGCACTAGCGTCTGCATTTCCAAACAACGGAGAGTACGTGGGATAAAAGCCACGGGTTAACCTCAGGCTCTTACAAGTACTCCCATCTGGCTGTTGTTCCCGGCAGGAGGGGGCGGAGGGAAGCAAGGACAAGATTCATGCTCCAGATTTTGTTTGCAGGAGGAGGAATAGGTGGCACCGTCAGCACTGGAGTACCGCAGAGCCAGGGATGAAGGCAGAGGCTGAATCCTAATGCTCCACTTGGGATCATGGTAGGACTCTTTGCTTTGGTCTCCTTTAGGGCGCACCTGCCCGGATCTGCAAGGCTTGAGCCTTGCTAACAAAACCATTGGGGCCAAACACAACTGACAGATGAAGTTATTGCCTTTACAACTTGCTTTGTAGGACTCACTTGGCTCTTACTGTGCTTGGATTGTCCAGGAATACCTGCAGAAGCTTAGGGGAGCATCCAAGCATCCTGCCAGCCCAATTTATGGGTGCTGATGTGTGTTATTCTCTGCTCTGCACACTGCTCTGCCTGCCTCCCACTTGGGTTGTGTGATTGATGGGGCAGCTCCTCTTTTCCATTGCAGATAAAAGATGTTAGGGAAAGCTGGAGATGAGATGGAAGGAAAGCTTTCAACAAACTAACTTTGTGCCTGTCTATGCAAAGGGGGTTTTGTCGTATTTCACAAGACCCTTTGGAGATCATCACACCGGGTCGCCTTTATTTTCCTGAGGTTTTACTCTGAGGTCTGATGTAGAGACCAGATTGGTGTTAAGAGCTTGGAATGTGTGAAGTGCTCTAATTGTGAGGACTCCGGAAAAGCTGTTGGGATCTCAAGCTGGGCTTCCTGATAATGGTGACTGGGTCACTTTGGCTTTATTGTGCCTGTGCCTATGCTCCCCACCAATAATACGAGGTGAATGATACCTCCCTACCTCAGAAGGGTGTGATAGCGATGAGTTCACTTGGTGTTAGACTTCTTGTGATGATCTGATAGTGATCTATACTGGTGATCCGTGAAAGCAATCTGAGAAATATGGTGCAGAACATTCTGAGTAGATACGTCTGCAGTGCTGGGAAGAGAAGGCTCAGATTGGCTGCAGAATGATGAATGAAAAGGAGAAAAGAAACCTGTATGCTGGAGGAGGATGGAAAGTTGTAAGAGATTTCCTAATGAATATATGTCTAAAGCAGTTGGAATTAAGACTACTCAGGTAATCCTTAGTTCTGGCACTTCTTGACCATCGATTTTTCTGTTTTCCAGCTGTTGGGTTTTTATTCTGCTGTTTCCTGTGAAGCTGTGTTAGCAAGTTGTTCAACACTGGGTTCAATAGATTTGGAGGTTCGATCCTGAATGGAGTATCTCACAAGCTTTGCATGAACTCATCCAACTCCGGTTTCCCTTCCAAGAAGTAGGAAAGACCAAAGGATGAGGAGGTTGTTGTAGAATATGTGTTACAGCAGGGCAGGACCATCAGATGTGGGATGTGGTTCCTTGTTCAGAAGTGGGACTAGTTAAACCAAATTTGTTCTGATTTTTAGCTGGGCTGATGCTCAGTAGCCTGAAGAAAGATAGAGAGGAGTAACCTCCCTAACTCTAAACTTAAATTTGCAAGTCCCAGGATCCCTCTGATGATACACTTGATGGTCCACACAGCCACAAGCAGCAGTGTTTTCCCCAAGTGGAACAACCTGGAAAAAAACCAACCTGTTCTTCTAAATACCGAGTGATGGATATTCCCTGGCTCCCTCCCCAGGCTGTTTCAGTGGCTCACCCTGCTTACTTTCAGATACTTTTCCTGCTGACCAGTTTGTGTGTCTCTTGCTTCTACCTAATTCTATCACTTTTTGCCTTACAGGCCATACTCTTGAGAGGAATTACAGAAACACTTTGTTCCCTTCCTTGCTGCAGCTTTTAAAGACTGTTGTCAAGTCTCTTCTATGTCCTTTCCTAAGCAAAAACTTACATGCTGCCTCTAGACCAATTTGTAGCTCAGTGGCCTCCCAGGTCTTCTTTGGTAGAGCCAACACCAAGGTAGACACTGCTCATTGTGTGTCTCTGCTGTAGTTCTTGCCCTCTTGAAATAATTTTAGAAAATCTAGACAACAAAGCTTTGCAGTGCAGCTCTTCTGTACATGATGGGGTGGCAGAACAACATTTAGCATTCATACCTCTGCTTAGTTCTGAATCACACACAGAAATGGCCCTTCAAGAGGCATATCAGTTATTCTCCAGAATATCCTACTGAATAGTCCTTGTGTTCCCAAATCTCCAAGGCTTGGTACAGACAAACCTATTTTCATCATGCAAAAATGGGAATATTCACCAAAATATTGACATGAACTTTGCTAGCTTTAAATTTTTGTCTGAACTAACCTTCTTCTCTGCTCACTCTGCCTCTCCCTTTGCCATGGTGATTCGTGCTCATTCTCGGCTTTCCTTCCTCTGACATCTCTGGGCTTTCTGATTTTCTGCTGCGTTAGTTCAGCATTCCTGTTACTCATCTCTTACAAACTGGGAACTCAAAGCAAAACTGGCCAGCGCTTAAATTTCAATTTTTCATGCTCTTTCCAGCAGTCAAACACTCCGTAAAGGTCTGCTTCAAACAGAATCAGAGCATCAGGTCATTATGGAGACTTGGAAAATAAAATCCCTAGGTGAGCAAGACAGCGTCAGCATTCAGTCCCAGCTGGCTCTGGCTTCCACAAAGATGTCCCTCCTTCCTCCAGACACGTTTGTAGCCCCTCTGTTGATTTCCCAGGTGAGGAACCACAGGTTTCACCACTCTGAAAGCCTTTTGACTCCCTTGTCTTAATGTGGTCACATCACCATCTCCTTCCCAGCCGCACAGCAAATAGTGCCCACCCAGCCATGCCAGACAACTGCCTAAAAACCCTGTTTGCTTGGGGTTTTACCAACTCTGTGGCTGCACCAGAAGTTAATTGGATTTTCTTCGGTAACATTTTTGTTGTGGGGAGACCTGGCAGCTTTGTGGGGGTATCACTGCAGAGAAGTTCCTTCTGCTCCATGCAGGGTCTCATGCTGCTCTATAACCACTCAACACGTACAACTGAGCGCCATCCAGAAGGGCATGTAAGCCTATGACTAACATCTGTCAAGCGGCAGTTGCTCTTTTCTTCCCTCCTCTTCCTAAGGGAAAGGCTGACTGTGCCGGTGCAGTCCTGATATTTTTATCAGAAATTCATTATCCCTGCTGTTCAGCGCTAACGTCACCAAGGGTGAGCTGAAGCACGGTGTGTGCCCGCAGCAGCAGACCCCGCCGCCTTTGCAGCACAGGAGCAAAGCAGAGGGCTACATGGGAGGCAAAGCCTGGCATTTGCATCACTCCCACTGCTTCCCTTGGTAACTGGTGTGGATCAGGATCTGGTTTGTCTCCGCAAGTTCCCCTCTGACCACTGCTGCTTCACTAATTGTCTTTGGTTTTGAATTTGAGCATCTGATGGAGGAGTTTGCTGTGCTGCTGCATGGTTGGGAACTACCTGATATAAAACCACCATCTCTCCTCTGAGAAGATTGTGGAGGGACTCCAAGGCCACAGACAACACATAGGTTCTAGCAGAGGAGAGGTGACAGAGGTGGATGAAGTGAAACTCAGTGTGCAGTCAGCAGGTGTATTTGTGTCTGATTTTACTTTTCTTCCAGATTTTTCAACACTCAAGGTCTTTATAGTGCTGGTCAGTACAGATATTTACAAAGAACTGAGCCCTCTCTTTGCCGAGACACCAAAAATCTCTGAAAAGAGTTTGAACAAGTGGCACATTCTGCTGGCAACGCTTTCTGAGAGATTTGTCCCGGCGAGGCGTTGCAGCAGAGATGAGCAGAGGCCGTCGACAGCCAAGAACAGAGGGCAAGGCTTTGGTTCAGCTCTTCACAGTGATATTTCTCCTACGTCCTAGGGCTCATTCATGCTGAACACATTCCATCGCTCCGTGCCTTTCATGGCAGGCGCGGGGTTGTTCTGCGAGGAATTTGGGGGCAGGCTGCTCCATTTCCCTGAGCTCCAATGCTTTTACAAATTCACAACAGTAAAGAGCAGCAAAAGAGCTAAACCACAGGGCCACCCCTAAAACTTTGACTAAATTTGTGTGTTCCCAGCTTGTAAAAGCTTCCCAGCATGAAGATGTTGTGAGGTGATCTCAATTTAATGTGGCCATCTCCTGTTTCACCCGTAATCATCAAAAACTATTTTACTTTCCAGTCCTTTCAAGCCGTAATGTGTCCTCTGTTTATGGGTTTGCTTTCATTTCTCTCCGAGTTCATGTCTTGTGGCTCGAGAGTCCTGAGTCAGGTTTTTCTTCAGAAGCTCACTACCTTTTTTTAAGCCCTTGGTTGTAGCTCTCTTTGGAAATGCTGTGCAAAGCCTAAATGTGCCTCAGTTCCCTCCATCCCAGGGCATTTGCTGCAGCTGATGCAGGACTAAGAGAGATGTAGCTGGTTGTATTTCTCTCAGGCAGTCATTGTCCTCTGTGTCTGGTCTGACATGCTTAGCCATTCCAGGGACTAAAGACATTCTTTTCTGCAGAAGTTCCATGGACTGTGGCAGCTTTGGAAGATGTTAACACTAAGTTGAGACAGGTTCTTGTGGGGCTTGGGGTGATGCAGCAGCAAAGGAGCAGTTTTTTTAACTGTACAGCCATCCATTCTCTCTACAACCAGTCTTGTATCAAGTAGGGTTGAACAAATCACTTACCTGGGGCAGACTGGATCACGCATTTATTGCAGACTGGCTGCTTCCTCTGAGCAGCTAATGTGCAACACCTTGCTCATAGATACCGTACGACAGCTTCCCCAGGGACGAGCTTCACTGCGCCTGCTACAAGTATTGCACTGAGCTTGCACTCTGGCGCGCTGCAGCTCGATGCTGTGCCTGGATCCTTTGTTATGTGTAACCTTGATTTTGTTTCTCCAAGTGCAGAAGTAGGTTGCAGCCTGGAAGTCTGTCTGGAGCGAAATGTTGCCAGGATTCCATTCTCCCCGGGACATTTAAATTAGCTGCAGAATAATTAGAGGAGCTGTTTTTTTTCTCTCTTTTTCTCTGCAAGGCACTTCCACGTCAGTTTGAGAATTGACCCATGGGTTTGGTGTGGATTTGTCGGTTCAGGTACATGGGATGTGCACAGCCACGGCAAAGCAGGTACAAAGGTGTGGAGATAAGAGCTATGCCTCTGCCACGTCTCCTGGCTGGTCTCCTACAGTGCTGGCTCCGCTTGCTGCAATGGGTGACAATACAGAGAGCCACCAGGACCAGGGACCTGCTCATGGGATCTGGGTCACAGTGACCACAGAGACCTGAGCTAAGCAAAGGACCACTGCCCACGTGTGCCGTGTATCACAGTAGAGCTACAAAGGGAAGGAATCAGCAGCTTTATCCTGGATACTGCAGGAGCCCAACTATTTTACCCTTCCTTTTTTGTCTTGTGGGACTTTTAACTCAATAAAGGCAGCTGCTCTGGAGAGCGGATGGACGTTGCTGTCATGGGATTGGTGTGTGCCAGCTTACAGTCTGCTCGTAAAGCCTGCTGCATCCCAGCCCCAGTGCTCACTAACAGCATTTTCTGCTTACGCCAGCACAGTCATCCTTCAGCACTGTCAGGGATGGTCCTTTGAGTTAACAAGTGATGAGTTCCTTCTAGCTATTTCATTAAAGAAGAAGACGACAAAAAAAGAGGGAGGTGCTGGAGTTACCCCATGAACATTTTCATGAATGCCACCAGCTTGTAACTGCGGTTTGTTTTGGTGGTGGCACACAAAAGATAGTTTTCTTTTAGGAACAGCTAAACCCGTCAGTTTATTTGGCAGTGCATGTTTTGTGCCAGTACAGCTGCATCGCTAAGGAAAGCCACAACCCAGAGAGACTGGCAGAGGTGGTGCCCTGTTGCTTTTTTCACCTCTTTTCTGCTTTTAGGAGACGTCCTCTAAAGCAGGGATAACTCCCCTAAATGTGCTTCTCATCTTTTAGAGGAAGCACCTACTGGAAGAGCCTCTTCACTTCCTCATCTTCTCAGGCTCTCCACAAATTGAAGTTCATTCTCTTCCTCCACACTGCAGCCCTTGAGCTGTTGCAATCAGCCCTAGAGCTTCTCTCTCTGGTTGTTCAAAACCTACTTCCTCTCAGCAAGAGCAAGCCAGTGGCTAAGACAGGTAATTTTCTTGCCTCAACCTAAACACCAGCCTCCTCCAGGTTTTCTGCCTGCTGAGAGCTCCCCACCTTCCCAGCCAAGCATTTTGTTTTCTAGAAGAAGAAAAACCAGTGGGTTTGTGCTAAGCTGGAGTTCTCATCTACCAGCAAAGGCATTTTCTCCCGCTCCTTTGAATGTTATCAGAATGTAGAAAGAAATGTGAAATTAAAGTTATAATACCGGGAGCGGGGAGACGGGGACAAAATGTTCCTATGTATAGAGATTGATGCAGTTTGGAGCTGCTTGTAAAAGACTGGCTGGAAGGTAAACTGATTTGGGCTAAAAAAGCTGCTGCTGCTAAACTGGGTTAGTGATTCATAGAATTATTTAGGTTGGGAAAGACCTTTAAGATCATCATATACCCTACTCTACTAAGTCTACTATCAAACCCACCACTAAACCCTGTTCCCTAACCCCACATCTATGCAGCTATTGAACACATTCAGGGATGGCAACTCAGCCTCCTCCTCGGGCAGCCTGTTCACACTGACAACCCTTTCTGTGAAAATTTTTCCTACTGTCTAATCAAACTTCCCTTGGTACAGCTTGAGACCCTTCCCTCTTGTTCTGTCACCAGTCACTTGTGAGAAGAGACCAGCACCAACCTCTCTACAACCTCCTTTCAGGTAGTTGTAGAGAGCCATAAGGTCTCCTCTCAGCCACCTCTTTTCCTGGCTAAACAGCTCCAATTCCCTCAGTTACTCCTCACAGGACCTGTCCTCCAGACCCTTCACCAGTCTTGTTGCCCTTCTCTGAACCCACTCCAGCACCTCAATGTCTTTCTTGTTCTGATGTGCCCAAAACTGCATCCAGTACTCGAGGTGGGGCCTCACCAATGGCAAGTACAGAGGGACAGTCACCTCCCTGGTCCTGCTGGCCACACTATTTCTAATACAAGCAAGGATGCTGTTTGCCTTCTTGGCTGCCTGGGCATACTTCTGGGTAGATGGTCCAAAATAGCTTTTTCATGACTTCTGACCTCTAGTAAAGATAACTGGAGTTTTGACCGGAGATCAACCATGCAGTTCATCGAGGAGAAACTTACACTCTTTAGAAAGCACCTGGGAATGGCATTTACTGTCAAAGCCTTTGCATGGCAATTTGAAGAAAACAAACCCAAGATCACACATCTGAATCAAGAGCACGCAGGCGGTTGCCAAGCGTTGTCGCTGAGCTAGCCAGCCACACCAAATTCCAGCTGTGCACCACTCACTCACAGGTTTGATCCATCTCTCTGCCTTCATGGTGACGCATCATTTCCAACAAGCACCTGTTTTGCAAGAAGGGGTTGTGATTAGATGCATGAAGAGCTCCTGCATTTGCAGCATCCTGCTTTGCTTGCACCTGGGCTTCATCCAACAGCCCTGTGTTGTCGGTGCTGCGGTGCCCATGTGAGGCAGTAGATACTGAGGTGGGCGTAGAGTCGAAGGGATACAGCGCTTGGTCACCAGCTGTTGTCTAGGAGGCAGTGGCTTTGTGTACAGCAGGGAAAAAAAGAGATTTCTGGTTGAAATTCAAGTTAGGGGACCGTGTTCTGCCAAGCTCCTCACTCCACTGTATCAACTGCATGTTACTCTCTTTTTCTTTCTGCTCACCCCGTTCCGCACTGCTCAACAGCTGCTGCATTTATTCCCAGAAGCTGTAGTTGGTAGTGATCTCTGTATAACCTCCATCTTACTCCTAAGTGTGCATTATGGAGCTTAAGTGAGGGCAATAAAACGTTTTGCTTTCACCGGGCAGTCCCCGCGGTCCAATGTTCCTGTCTTCAGGCATCGTCATTACAGCAGGGCAACGGATCGGAGTTACTCTGCCACACCCCAGTAACGCGTCTTGTCATGCCGGACACAGGCACCATCCCAACATCTGAGAACACTGAGCCAAGATCTTTCTGCATGAGCAAGCTGGTGGTGGCATCCCCAGGTAGAAGCAGCATCTGTGGTTACGAGGTCCGTGTAAATAAATTTGTCACGTACACGGACGTGTTGTCTGCTCAGTGAAGACTCTTGTCTGATGGTCAAGGAGCAATGGGAAGTACTTGGTGTCTCACTTGGCCATGACCCAAAGGTGCATGTTCACGTCTCCATGAGATGGTCTCACAGTCTTGAGCTAGAGCCTCCTCAGGGACTATGGGGGAGCAGAAGCAGATTGCTTTGCAATTAGGGGGTTTTTTTTCACCTCTTTCACAACTACTTAGCAGGTTTGTGGGTTTATACCTAGCTCTTCCCTTTCCTGCATACAAAAGAGGGCATTTTTATGTCATCCTGCACGATGGGTGTTGTGGCGCCGGGGTGGGGGCAGAAAAGATGCTTTTTGTCTCCATACCCACACAAAATGCAGAAAGCTTGCATTCGGGATTTCATTTGGGTTCACACATCATTGATGCTTTTATCAAAAGCATTGTTTCCCGTATAAATAATTTAAAGGGCTTATGTTTTCCCCTTCTCAAAACCAAACGCATGAATTTCAAAGCAGGGATCTCTGGGCATCATTGCTGTGGTGTGTTAGCCCTACAGCTGGTGGTGTTGAACAGGATGTGCCTCCCCATACTTTAATTTTATAGGGTTGAAGACAGAGATTTTTCAAGCCGCAACACCACGGCTTTTTTCTGGAGATTGCCATTTTGTAAATAAGCTTCTTGTTGAGCAGCACGGCTCCGGACTGCAAAGATGGATGATTATTTCTTCCCGGAATAGCTCTTTCTGCGGGACAATCTGGTTTTTGTTGCTGTCATTAGCATAGAATTAAATATGGCCCTACATCTTCACTTCCCATTATGGTATCGAGCGATCTGGTGGTGTGTTTTCCTCGGTGTCTGGGAATCGCCGCTGAAAATCAGCGTTTAATTGCGACAGATAGATACCTGCAGGCTTCCACACAGCGAAAGCCTCTGCCTCCACAAATAAAATGTTGCTTCTAATAAACTTCCAGATCAGTTGGGGTTTTTGGAGACTGGAAAAATGGGTGAGAATATGTAGGATAAATAATGGGGCTGGAGTGGGGTTTTATAAGCACTATTGAAATGCAGAGCATGGGCTGAAGGTGAGGTCACACAGCCTTTTCTGCCAGAAAATAAAAACCTGCAATAGCTGTTTTTAAAAATTTAGCAGGGTTACCAGTCCAGGTGGAGCCTCAGACGTGGCCAGCGACATGTTCTTAGGACAGACTGAAGCTGTGGTATGAAAACGTTCCTTGTGAGAGCAGTGCAGGAAATGACTCTGCAATTTGACACAGCGTCCCAGCATTAGATTTATTATCCTCTTCGAAGTCATCTGCCAGAAATCTTTGCAGCCAGAAGAGAGGGAAGAGCATGTTAGAGAAAAGAGCTGGGAGGTGAGTGATGTCGCTACATGCGCTTTCACGCTGGTGAGTTTTCATCTGTAGGGGTTCGGTATTGGTGTCAACACTGAGGTCAGCCGTGCTTAAACCAAACGTTATCCCCGTGTCTACACAGAGGAAGTGGTGATATTGCAAAGTTAGGTGGGACTAGGGTCCTGCAGGGTGCTTTGTCGCCCAAAGGCTCAATGATTGCTTTTGATCCTGCAAGAGTCCACCATCACTTATGGTAAAGCTATAGCAAGCAAGCTGGCACGCTTTGCTCTCCTTTGCTGATGGACATGTTCCTCGCTGAGTGACAGCATCATGGCCATATGCATGTGCTTGAGGACTTTCCTCAGACCTTGCTGGCTTTTAATCCATCATTTCAGCAGTTTTCCTGTCCATACTGGGGACTGGGATGTGTTTCCCCGCTGTACCTCTGCAGAAATCACCACCAATCTCATGCTGCCCTTCTCCAACTCCCACATCTCTTCCAGGCTCCTCCTATTCCAGCTGTTTGTCTGCAAGTGTGGATCTACATCCATACCCCGGAGGGCTGACTTTGCTTTTCCCTTGTTTGAACACAGCTCTTAGTGGAAATAAGCAACATGGGTTTATAACTTCTTGGGTTTTTTTCCCCCTGGGGAAGCAGTGCTATCTGCTTCTGAAAAACCATCCTCCTAGCACTGGATCTCTGGTGAGGAAAATGTGTGCAGCTATACCTGAATCATCCCCAACATACTCTGCCAATTCCAGACAGCTTCTGCTCTCAAAAGAGCATTCCCCATAAAAGACATAATTTATGGACTCCAATGCGACAGATGTTGCCTTGTGCAATACTTGGGACAGTTGATGGAGATAAATGTGGGCCTGGGGAGCCTCTTTTGCTATTGAGTGACCTTTCTTCGGGTGCCTACAGAAACATTTCAGAGAACTGAAGGTCTGGTTCCCCCTTTTCCCATTTGCCACTTTTGTTTTGGGAGAAAACACCCTGTTTCCACAGTTGCTGAGTTAAGGGTACAGAAGGGCACTGCTGGTGCATGTCACAGCTTCCAGCTCAGGGTGAGGACTGGGAGCAAAACAGACCATAGCAAGGAGATTTCCTACACCCTGTTCCCGTGAGTGGAATCCTTGCTTTTCCAGCATAAGCTGGTAAAGGTAGAGTTGGGCTTGTGGCTTGACATAAGGGAGCAAAAAGCAGATGTCAGTGGTGGGACAGTCAGTGGGAGGAATGTGGTTAAAGAGAGAGGTTTCCCAACATCCATCAGAACAAACCCTCCTTTTCCAGCCTCTTTCCGGGAGCTCACCGATCCAAAGCCCTTCTCTGGACCGTTTTCCTTCTCAAAAATGAAGACGGGACTTCAGGAACGTCGATGTTTACTAGACCGCCTTCGTCGTCTTGTTGTTGTATTACTTGTCCTTTGACTGGTAGGGTGGTGAAGAGAAAAAAAAACAAACAAAAAGCCAGCTTAATGCATAGTCAGAAAGCTTAAAACAAAGCAAACCACAACTAACTAGGTAAATAGGCTAAGTGTAAGATAGCGTGTAAAAGGAGGTGGTCCGCGGCGCGACTCCTCCCAAAGTGCATGATAAGCGTCGGCGAAGCTTGTTGCAGACACTGGGCAGGCTTTTCCAGGGTTGCTTCTGCTAGACTTTGAGTATCATAGTTGCAAAGACTCGTAAATGTGCTGAGAGACTATTGGTTTTGGGGTGGTTTTTGGTCGTTTGGTTTTGGGTTCCTTTCCTTCGTAAAGCTGTGGCCACTTGCTTTCTGAATGGGGTCGTAGTGATGGAGTTAATGGAGCTGTTCTTTATCGTAACCTAAAAGGTGTCAGTCGTTTGCTCGTGTGTGTTCACAAGCTGAACCGTAGCGTTTATGCATCTCTCCGCAATGGTGTGACTTGAAGCACTTTTGGTGTGGCATGTGCAGTTGCAGTGCTGTCTCTGGTTTTTTTCTTTACTTTCACCCCTAGTTCTCTGATTCCCCCATGTTCTTCTACCCGTGTTTCGGACACTGAACCAAACCGACTTGGAAACTAGCACTTTAAGTACTAGTAGTCACTTTGCTTCTGACTATATTGAGCACTGCACTTTTGTAAGTACTACTAGCACTGAGTTTTGAACTGTTTCTTTTTCCCAGTCTATCAAGCCCCTTGGGCACGGTGTTAGTTACTTAGGAGCCATCAGAAGATCATTTTGAGGTGTATGTGACCACTGTCTGGTACCTGACTTTCATTACCTATCCCTTTAGTGATTTTATACATCTGGGGACTAAACCCATCCGAGCTTATTTTACACAACAGAACCAACATCTTACATCACTGACGTCCAGGCAGACACGGTCATTGTAAACTCTGAGGTCATCCGGAGACCCAAGCGCATGGCTTTTAAAAACACCAAAGATACAGGAGAAGTCTCAGAAGGGATCGGGATGGTGCAAGATTGTCTCACATTTGCCCGTGGAGTTGAGTGTAGGGCAGACGCTCTTGTTTTTGGTCTGAGACCCTGGTCTGTGTTAGCTGGGTGAGTCCATGGGACAGCAAAGTTAAAACCAGTGTGAGATGCTGGTATCAATAAAGGCTGCGCTCAAGCCATTGCAATAAAAGCCATCATTGTGCCTGTACTGAAAGTGCTGTTGAGACTGATTGTGGGCTTAAACTACAAAAGCTATTTTTTAAGTAAAAAGACTTACAGATGATTTAGAAGATGGAGCATAATAACCGCGTGCTTGCTGCTGAATTTGAAAAGCGGCGTTAGGACTCGATCTGGTCTTGTGTTAGGAGGCAATTCGGACAAGCATCGCTATTCTTGTGAAATTCCTGTGGTATTTCAGTACAGATGGTCGGGGACCAGCGCTCCCTTGCCAGTAAGAAATCAGTAGGGCAGAGTTTGTCGTAAACATAATCATAAATCTCTAGGATTTGAAATGGGATGGCGATCCCTGGGATGCAGAATCATCTGCATTTTGATGTCCCAGACCTTCGTCTCTCAACCAGCTGATGGTGTTTGGCTTCTTTGAAAGCCCTCGTGGGTTTTCCGTAGAGCAGATAAATCATGGTGGTCACCAGAGTGTTGTGTTTCCTTCACACTGGGCTACCCACACTTGGGACTCCTCCTCATCCTCATTGATGAGCCAATAGTCCTTCTCTGGCGATACCTCCTGGCGGGTGTTCCTCCCCAGTCATACTTGATGGAGACAGCACAATCAGTTTGAATAGAGAGAAGTGAACTAGGTCTTCTCCTTCACTGCTAGGAAGCAGGTATGATGGAAATAACCTTCAGCAACAACAACAAAAAAATAGATGCATTGGGTTTGGGTTTGCTCGTTGCAGCAGGTGAAGTATTTTTCCCAACCAGCTCCAGTTTTGGTGGCTGGTTTTATTCGAATTCGATTCAAGCTTCCTTCTTCAAGAGATCTTCATGGGTTTGGGTGGTTAAACAAGCCTTGAGCAGCCCAAAGTATGCTCTTGTATCCTCTATGGTTAGGTTTTAAAACGGAAATGTAAAGAGAATCCAGATTTTTGTTAGTTATTGTTCTTTCTCTCCCCAGCCAAATTAACCCTCAAATTTAGCTTTAAAGAAATAGCACCTAGTGATGTTGCTGCTGTATCTGAGCTCTACAAAACAATAGTGGCCAAAGGGATAATCTCTTCAAAAATTATCTTGGTGGCTCAGAACCTGCTCACTGGCATGAGGATATAGGTGAACCCTTTGGAACATCCACCCAGCCATGAGTTCAGCCGTCTCCTTGAGCCCTTTGTAATTAATCTCACAATTAGGGGTGGGGATGTGGAAGAGATCTGGGTTTTTTTATTACCCCCACAGATGTAGTGTTTTGCCCCTCAGAGTCGGTATCTCATCCTTCAGGAAGGTAAAATTAAGCATTTTCTCCTACATGGCACATGGGAGGCCCAAATGCAAAGCCTCTTGCTTTGGAAGGACCTTTTAGACAGAAAAAAAAAGCTCTTGTAGGGATTAGTAGTTGTTTATTTCCCCAATTTATTTGTTTCTTTCCCTTTTTTATCTTATTTTTTTTCCTTTTTTTCTTTTGGGTTGGGTTGGTTTTTTGGGTTCATTATTCCCCCTGCCCCCAGGATTATTAACCAAAAGGTGTTTTAAAGTCATGGCATGAAAACTTCCTAAATGTAAATCTGAGTACCTTGTGATGCTGATTAACAGGTTTGGTTTTTCTTTCGGAAACTTTTCTGTGATGCTGAATATTTTTCCTTAGGACATTTTTGTTTCATGTTAGATCATTGTTCTGGAGGATGTTGGTCCTACTGGCATTAAACTAATGGAAATAAAATGCATGTGTTACAAGTGTAGAAACGGTGAAGAATTAAGTGTGAGCTTACTGTACGATACTGATTCTGTTTTCAAACAATCTGTTTTGCTGTTCAATAGTTGACATATGGAAATGCCAATGTACTGTAATTTAGCACTTTTCCAATGGACCCTGTTCTCACTACACCCAATGGAAGAAGTGGGTTTGGCTTTGAGGCTGGCTGAAATCAACCTCTGAACCTTTTCTGTGTGTTTCAGCACCAGAAGTAGTCTAGGGGAAGCTCAACTTTGAGGTCTTCTCATGGGTTCAGCAGCCAGCATGGGGCAGAGGGGTGGTGTCTCACCATTTCCCTCACCAAACCAGGACAGCCCAAGCAATCCGCAGACCCCAACATGAAAATCAGAAGGGTTAAAAGTATGAGCCACCTCCCTTCGGCCCAGAATGCCCGGAGTCTCCATTCCTAGTGTTAACAGGGTGCAAAGTGTTACTTGTCATGTACTGTACTGAAAGGGTTAATTGATCAGTGACTGTATTGTACTGTATGAAAACTCATGAATTGCCTTGTATTGTTTCTAATGGACTGTCCCATGTCCTGTTCCCCCAAGCTCCCATTACCCACGTGTCCCCAGGTTTTTTTTCCACCGTGAGGCATGTTCTCAGTTAGATCCTCCCAACTCTCTGGTGCTAACTCTTCCGTATCCGATGGTGCTTCTGCGGATGCTAACTGACGACATGCCGACCCGGAGCTTCAAGTTCACAACGTCTTTCTTGTCTGTTTGTACGAAGTCAACACTTTCACACACACATGCTCATGAAGAAAAACAAGAGACTATAAACTTGAATTTGTTTCAAAGCATCATTGACAATCTAATGTTTTCTATGTCTGCTTTTATTTGGGATGGCTTTTCTGGAAAGCAGCGCGCCAGCACCTTCGCGCCAGGAGGGGATTTTGTCCTTTCATGCCATGGTGGCTCCTCTGGCAGCTGAGGGAGCTGCTCCCTCACTGGCTTTTCAGGCTTGGCCACGGGAGTTTGATCCATCAACTGTCAGTGAGGAAGAGGAGATGCAGGGGTCTTTGAAGATGCAGTCAGCATCCCTGTGATCACGCCGTCTGTATGAAGGTGGAAGATGGGTTTTGATGGTCTTGAAAGGGATGAACCCGCCCCGGCTTTGTGGCAAGAATTGGCTTTTTATGAGAATGGAGGCAGAAAATTGGAGACAAGGGTAGCTGGAGCTCCCAAAGACACCAGCCTCTTCTCCCAGCATTGCTCACCTCCACTGGCAGAGGAGCCACCTCCGGAGCCTGAGGTTTTGCAGGTTACACACACCTCAGATGGCGTGAACAGACCCATCCCCTCCCAACCCCCTGACCCCAATGCGAGCTGCTTTTTGGACAAAATGAAGTCTAACTATATTTTATATCAATTTGAAAAACAAAGTCTGATATTTACCCCCTGTTCTCAACCCAATTTGCATATTGTTGTTTGCCACAATATTTGTTCTGTCTTAAAATAAATTTGCTTACTTGTGTAGTCTTAACTGTCTGCTCTGATTCTTCTAATCGGATTTATTGCCACTCCGAGGTGCCTGCACAGCGGCTTCTCCTTTGGGTGCTTTCCCATGAAATCTGTCTGCCCGGCAGGGGAAATCATTTGAGCTGAGACTCAGACTATAAATGTTTCTCTCTCGCTTCTCTCGCATTCATTTCCCCAGGGCTTTTCGATTTGACGCCCTTTTTTTTCCTCCCTGTCTTTCATCATCAGCCCCTTCTCCTCTGGTAAACGCGCGACAGAGGAGCGGCCGCGCTTCAGCCCGCTTAATTTAAGAGACTAAATTGTTGCTAACGCGTTTGTCTGGAGGGTAAGTTATTTCCAACAGCAGGATTTTTGCATCGGAGAACCACAGGATTTATGGCTATGAGCTCACTGAGAGCAAGGAGCGGCCGAAAGCTGTGGAGCATCAGCATCTCGCGCCGGGTTGTCTTACAGAACATTGTGTTAGAGGGAAGCTGGCATCAGGCATCAGTCACTGGAGACAGCATGGCGGAAGACAGGGCCCTCAAAAGGCTGCAAACCCGATTTGCACTGCGTTTCCAGGGCTCTAATCATATCAGCCAGCGGGTTCAATAAAAGAAGTAGACAAATATTCCAGATTTGCGTGTGCTTGCAAGCCAAAAACCTGTTGCAAGACTGAGGTTTTGAGTTTTTTCAGCTCTTTTTGGATCCAAAGTGCTGCAGGCTGCTGCAGGAGGGCGTTTTATTTTCCCTTACAGACACACCTAAGAGGAACGTTTCAGGGGAGGCCATGTGAGGGATTGGGTTGTCACCCTTTCTTCCTATCAGAACTGCCCCTGTGCCTATGTTATGGCCACAAAGACCATTTGCAGTCATTTATCTCCCTCTTCGCACAGTTTCCCCTCTCTTTCCCTCTTTCCTTCCCTCTGACCTCTCTCCAGACTTTTTCTCCAGTTTATCAAGGTTTTGTAGATGATTCCTGCTGCTCCTCACAGCACAAGTGGCACCACCTACAGCGATGGACACTGGTGGGAGAAGGAGGAAGCAGAGGTGAATCCTGTGGGGAGAAGCTGGCACAGCAAGACTGCCTTTGTACCTGCCAACAGGTACAGCTGCCTTTCATCCTCCACAAAAATGCCATGCCTGCACCCCAAAGCGCTCCTTTGTCATCCTTTATCCTCAAATCAGGGGATGGTGGGCTCTGCTCAGTTCCCAGGAGCATTAAGTGTTGATGTGTCCCCCCAAGATTATGTAGATTTGCTTCCCCAGCTGATTTTTGGAGGCTTTGCCCTCCCCTAGAGCAGCTCTATTGCTGTTACCTCGCCCATAATTGTGCCACCACTATGGAAATGCTGCAGGATGATGGTGGGGGGCAGATGAGCGTAAAAAAGGGAAAATTCAAGTAACTCCTTTTTCTTACGAGTTTTTACTCCCCCAAGTGAGAACAGTTCCTAGAAGCTGAGTGGGGACTCTGTTCCAAGGAAACATCCTGGTTTGTCCACCCTCAGCTGCTGACAAAAGACTTCACTGATGTATTTGTTATGTTTTTTTTTACTTTGTGGGTTTTTCAGGAGCGCTATGAGGATTACACGGCAGTTTGAGGAGCAGTGGCTAAGCCCAGGCAACACCTTCCATCAGCAGTGATGGCAGTAAGTAATTCTTTCTTGATTTGAGTTCTGTTGTGGGTTGTATCACAGAATCACAGAACATCAGGGCTTGGAAGGGACCTCGAAAGATCATCTAGTACAATCCCCCATGCCAGAGCAGGCTCACCTAGACCGAGTTGCACTTACACCCATTGCCCCGTGTCCTATCACTAGATGACATTGAGCAGAGCCTGGCTCCATCCTCATGACACCCACCCCTCACGTACTTATAAACATTAATGAGGTCACCTCTCAGTCTCCTCCAAGCTGGAGATCCAGCTCCCTCAGCCTCTCCTCATAAGGGAGGTGCTCCACTTCCTTCATCATCTTTGTGGCTCTGTGCTGAACTTTCTCCAGCAGCTCCGTTTCAGCGGAAAAATCACAAAACCAAGAAGACTAAATACTGGAAAGCACCAGAGGTTATCAGTGGGTTGGATCTCCAGGTAAATCAGCCCACGAACAAAAGAGAGAAAGCCAACTCAGCACCCTGAGCAAACCCCCTGTTTCTGGACATACTGTTTTTTGAGGCAGCTAAAAGCCTGCTTGGGAAAAGTGGGAGGATCTTTAGAAAAAGTTGCTAAGGAGGAAAGGAGTTGGCTTCTCTCTGAGCTCAGCCAGGAGGCCCCATCCAAATCCAGTGTGATGGATTCACTTTCTAAAGAGATCCACAGCAAAAAAAGTTGGGGCAGAAGTATTTTGGTGCTAAATGGAGTTTGATTTAGCACTGCCAACATTAAACATCAGGACAAATGTCTTCCCTGACAGAGTGGTCAGGGGTTGGAACAGGTTGCTCAGGGAGGGGGCGGAATCACCATCCCTGGAAGGGTTCAAAATCCCTGTAGACGTGGCACTGAGAAATCTGGTTTAGCTGGCAGTTGGTCTTGGTGATCTTGGAGGTCTCTTCCAACCTCAGTGATTCTATGATTCCATGAAATAAATTGCTTCCTTCTCATTACTGAAAGCTCATTTGACAGAGACCTTTGGAAGAACAGTTGGCCATCTCCTGTAGTCACCTAGACCACAGTTTGTGGAATTGGGGGACATTTAAAATTAGGCACCGGGAAAGATTTGGAGAGAATGGGTCATACATTGAGAAAGATTAAGACTATTGTGCACATGAAGTTTGTGTCAGGAAAGGCATTTGCTCCTCTCACAGCCTGTTCACCAAATGCTGAGGAACTGGAGAAAAATTCACTGCTGGAAAGTAAGGGGGATTGTGGCAGCTGACTTGCTGGAGAGGGATCAGTGGGTCTCAGGCCTTGGTGTGCAACCTCAAACTCCTCTCTTGCCTGCCAGAGAGCAGAGAGGGATATCATCTTCTGCACAGATAAGGCTTTACACACTTCAGCTACCACAGCAAAGGCACATCCAGGGTAAGCTGTGCATCCCGACTCATATTTCTTATCTGCATTCTTCCTCTCAGGGACCTTGGGACCTCAGAGGACACAGCCAGCAGAGATGCCAGTGAGACCTGGGGGAGACCCCATAGGTATGCTTCAGATTTACAACACGCCCTCAATTTTTGCATGGTGAAGGATGTGCTGCAGGGCACCCGCAACTTGCTCGGGTGGGTTTTCTCTCCATCAGGCTCGCAGCCAACATCCAGATCGCAGCATAGCTCCTGCCTTCATTAATTTTTCTCTTGGCGAGGCTTTTCAGTTTTCCCTGCCAGGGAGTCTGCTGAACATCCCCTGCTGCTGTCTGGCGATCCGGCAGGCTCTCTCCCCACCACTCCTTCGCAGGGAAATCCTCTTCCTGAGATCCTGTTCTTCCAACACACCTCATCGGGTTTACCCGAGGATGATCTTCCTCCAGACTGCAACACCCGAAAGTGCGAGGTTTTGCTGGTCTTTCACAGGGAAGAGGAGCTGCTGTCTCGGATCGATATCTAAGAAACCTCTTTAGCTCCTGACAAGGAGCCAAGAGAAATATACCCATTAAGGGTTTCCACTTAGGCTTTTCCTATTAAACATTTTAATGGTGGTAAGGAATCAGTAAATAGAAGCTCGTCCCCAAACTGTATGCGGATATATGGATATCCAAACAGATGCCTTCATGTAAAAGGATACCAAGGGTTGAGCAAGTAGCTGTTTCAAATCTAATATGTAGGATACTAATTGATTCATTAGGATGTAACTAACTAACTTGACTTGCTAGGTGCTGTTCCCCAATTTTGCTGCAGGACTTGGGGGTTAATCTTCCAGCAGGAGTGACAGGAGACTTCCAGAGTGACAGGAGACTTCCATGTTACCACACACCCTTCTTTCTGGTTTGGTTTCCTCAGGTTAAGTAATCGAGGAAACCTTAACAGTTTGAAAGACATAAATGAAAGTTGCTCAGGATGTTTTTATAATGTTGCATTGTAATGTCCTGAGACCCTGGATGCACTTCTTCAACCCATGGGATGATTTTCACTGCAAGTGTCAGGCTCCCTTATGCCATCCCTTCTACCCTTGGAAGGTTTTATTGTCCATTGCCATGCCAGGGGTTTTGCCTTATCCCAGAGCTGTTAAGTTCTCCGCTGTGGTCCCATGATCACAGGCAGCTTGGTTAAAAACAACCTGCTGGCAATAAATGAGCAAATAAAACATGCAGATGTATGCGAATGGTTCCAGGCAGGTGGCTTTTCTGGTACTGAAATGGCAAAACCCATAATGACATCAGTCCCCAGGCTGGCAGGAGCTGCTTTTGACAACTTTTCTACAGTGGCCTCTGGCAAAATGAGGTTTCTGGGGAATTTTGGACAAGTTGCTCTCCCATTGATGTTGCTGTTGGCTTGAGCACAATGGATGTAAATTGACACATGTTAACTGTAGGATCACAGAACTGTTTAGGATGAAAAGACCTTCGAGATCATCAAGTCCAACCATTATAGAATCACAGAATCATTAAGGTTGGAAAAGACCTCTAAGATTATCAAGTCCAACCATCAACCCAACACCACAAACCCGATTACACCCTGTCCCTAAGCTCCAAATTGACTCAACTTTTAAACACGTCCAGGGATGGTGGCTTGGCCTCCTTTTTGGGTAGCCTGTTTTGAAGCCTGATGACCCTTTCATGGACACATACTGTTCTCTAACAGAGCAAAAATAACTGGTTTATTTCCCCGTTGATGGTCCTCATGTTAAAGAATTTTGTGTGCTGACAGGTGTGTGGCCCAGAGCGCATCACACTCCTGAGGGACAACTGAGCCTATGGCTTTTATGGTGAGCACACCAATGTCTGGAAAGAGCTACAGATCTGTTTGGTTCTGTGGTGCTCACTGCTCTGGTGAACAAGGAAAAGCCTCCATTTCCTGGAGCTTTTCACAGTGTGTTGTCAGACCTTGATACAAACAGCCTCAACCAATCTGCTTTAATCACAGAATCATTAAGGTTGGAAGAGATCTCCAAGATCATCAAGTCCAACTGTCAGCTGAACCACATTCTGCCCACTAAACCAGGTTTTCAAACAACAGATCCATATGGCCTTTTAAGCCCTCCAGGGATTGCAAATCCACCCCCACCCTGGGTAGCCTGTTCCAACCCCTGACCACTCTGCCAGGGAAGAGATTTTTCCTGATGTCCAACCTAACCCTCCCCTGGCACAAGTTGAGGCCATTTCCTCTCATTACTCTCATTCACTAGTGACCTGGGAGAAGAGACTGACCCCCATCTCTCTACAACTTCCTTTCAGGTAGCTGTACAGAGCAATATGGTCTCCTTCAGTTTCCTTTTCTCCAGGCTAAACAGCCACAGTTCCTTCAGCTACTCCTCATGAGACCTGTCCTACAGGCGCCCCTCAGGTCTGTACTGGGACCAGTATTGTTTAGCATCTTCATTAACAATACTGACAGTGGCACTGACTGCGCTCTCAGCAAATTAGCTGATGATACCAAGGTGGGTGGTGCAGTCAGTGTGTCAGGGGGATGGGAGGCCATCCAGAAGGAGCTGGACAGGCTGCAGAATGGGGCCCAGGGGAATGTCATGAGATTCAACAAGGCCAAGTGCAGGATCCTGCACCTGGGTTGGGGCAACCAGCAGTATTAGTGTAGGCTGGGGGAAGACTGGAGAGCAGCCCTGTGGGAAAAGACCTGAGGCTACTGGTGGATGAAGTGCTGCACATGAGCCACCAACATGGAATTGCTGCCCAGAAGGCTAGCTGCATCCTGGGTTGCGTAAAAAGAAGAGTGGGCAACGCACTGACAGGGGAGATTCTGCCCCTCTGCTCTGCCCTGGTGAGACCTCACCTGGAGGCCCCGGCACAAGAAGGACAAGTACCTGTTGAAGCAAGTCCAGAGGAGGCCATGGAAATGCTCAGAGGGTTGGAGCACCTCTGCTCTGGGGGCAGGTTGAGACTTTGGGTTGCTCAGCCTGAGAAAGAGAAGGCTCTGGGGGAATCTTATAGTGACCTTCCAGTCCCTGAAAGCCGCTGTCAGAAGGCTGGGAAAGACTGTTCACAAGGGCAGGGAGCAATAGGACGAGGTGGTCATGGTTTGAAGCTGGAAAAGGGCAGATTGAGGCTGGACAGGAGGAAAAAGCTCTTGAATCTGAGGGTGGGGGATCCCTGGAACAGGCTGCCCAGAGAGGTGCTCCATCCCTGGAGCCATTCAAGGTCAGGCTGGCTGGGGCTCTGGCCAATCTGTTCCAGTAAGAGATGCCCCTGCTTGTTGTAGGGGGGTTGGACTAGATGCCCTTTGGAGGTCCCTTCCAACCCAACACACTCTGTGATTCTATGGTTGCATTGCAACTCCTCTCACTGTGCTCCTAGATGAGCAGCAAGGGGGTAAGGCCGAATTCAGCTTCACACATTAAACCACTGGCAACCTCAGTTCTGAAGCCCTGGCCTGTAGTGTTTAAGTTTGTGGGGTTTTGTCCCCATGTGTACATGGCACCATGAAAGGCAGTTCTGAACAAGTGCTGTAGAGCCGTCGCACGTATCCTACAGAGAGCCCTGGAGCTCCTCGTTGCCAACACTGTCACTACGCTCTTTGGTTTCACCCCGCAGAAATCAAACACAGCTTTACTCTGCAAGTATTACCACAAACGATGCTGCTGGAGAACTCTCCCCTTTCCCTGGGCAGTGGCTGCTGCTGCTTCCCCATCCAGAAGCTGTAAGTGTGGCACAGAGCTAGGAGTCTCCCAAAGACGAAACCACACAGTCAGAAACACCTTAAATAGAGACATTTTTGCCGAGGTATGTTGTTCTATTATTTTCAAAACAGAAAACAGTGTGTTAAGCCTGGTGCAAGTATGGGATGGGCTCAGCACAAGTCTTTAGCAGCCGGCAACAGAAATACAGAACATATTGTCTTGCCCAATGCTCGTGCTTCTTTTGCTCCACAGGGCTCAAAGCTCACTTCGCTTTGTCCCATGGCACAATGGCACCTCTGTCACCGAGCCACGCAGCAGGACTGATCACCATCCTTGTTTGAGAGCCTCGGCTGGTCTACAAAAATGATGGCTGTCAGCACTAGCCACAGCTGAATGCAGCTGTGTGGACAAGCAAAGCCTTGTTTACACAAGGACATCTTTTGCTGTGGTCTGTGGTGTGAACCTAAACCAAGGTAACGGTGTCTTCTTCCTGTTGCCCTCAGCCCACTCCCCATCGCCCTGCTCAGCCGAGCCAAGTGCAGAAAGCGAAGAGCCCGTGCTGTACAGCCGCCAAACTCCCAGCGCCTGCACAGAGCTGACAAGGTCAAAGTGGGCCTGCTGCCGCCAGGCTCGCGCAAACGCCCAGCAGCTCTTCTGCAGGACTTGGTTCTCCACAGCTCTTCACAGAGAATCACCCTGTCCCACTAATGCCTGTGTATGGCTCAACCAAACAGTGAGACACACTTGGCGTACCGAACCTAACGGTTCTCCTCACTTCGCTTCCTTTCCGCTCGCACCACGCAGTGCTGTTCGGCAGAGCTCTCCCTTCACTGTGCTGAGCTCTGCAGCCAGGAAGCGCTCAGTGAGCTCAGCCACAGCCACCAAGAGCCGATGGAAAACAATCGCAGTGGTAAACAATCCAACCCCAAAAACCGAAACGAAATGGGGTTCTTTCTCTTTCAAGCCGTATCTTTTAACTTTTAAATACCAGCCAGGTGTAAGCACACAGGGAGAAGCAGAAGCAGTTCTTTTCGCCTCTCCTTTTTGTTTTCTTTCAAACATGGCATTAGATGCACGCCAACCCCAGGGCCCTACAGAGAAAAGAGAAAACTCAGCAGAGGGCTGAAAGTGCTTCGACTCGCATTGCCTGCCAACAGGCAACGCCATAGCTACGAGCAGCCACTGCTCTCAAAGGCAGGAGCATTTGCTGCTGTGGAAGCATTTGGAGGGGAAGCACTTCCCTTCCCACCTCTCCTCTGTGGGTGATGGACTCGAAGGCTCTGGTGCAAACACTTCAAGCCTGCAGTACTTGTTGCAGGAAGATTACTTAACTTATCCCTGCCCTCCTCCCCTTCACACTGAGCACAGACTTACACAGCACGCAGACACAGCCCACTTCTGCTCCTGTCCTTCACGCAAGCTCTAACAACTCAACTGGGAACAGTAGCTGCAACTGTGTGTGGGGAGGGGGGCACGTGCAGGCCATGAAGCAGAAGTTGGGTTCCTTCACCCGTCCTGAGCCCAGAAGACCTTCTGTAGACATAGAAGTTAGCGTCCCAGGTTTAGCGTCAAGATCTTGAAAGTAAGACTCTGTCAAGAAGTGTGACACTCATCACCTGTCCTTTGGAAAAGACTGGTTCGACCTGAAGCCATTCCCAGACTATCAGGAGCTTTTCCTGCAGGGGGAAAAGTGCTCCTGCTCTTGAGATCAGCCAGTGCTAGCAGCATTACACAAGAAGTGATACCAACATCGCCGCCTTAGTGGAAGACATCCTGGGATGTTCACACTGGTGAGATCCCTGCAAGGACCAGGCTTATGATGCAACTTGGAGTGAGGGGACAGTAATGAGCATTAAGTTATTCCTAATTCAGACTAGAATCTCCATTTGGTGAGGCAAAGACCATTAACGTCCCTAAAACAGCTGGCATGAAAACAATTTATCTGTAAATACTGCAAAGCAGCTCATGGTCTCACAAAAGCTGAGACGTGCCTCCTCTTCTTTCTGGTCTTACAACCTGCGTTAGTTTTTGCCAGGACAAGCAACAGTCCTGCCGGCAAGTTGCCTCTGCAGGGCACAGTCCTCCTGCAAATGCTGCCTTGCAGCATTTACCACGCGGTTCAGACTCCTGCAAGCAAGACCTCCCATTGATGTTCAGTCTTCGGTCATCCAAGTCTTCTCAGTCCCACGTGGAAAGGGTTGTGGGGTTTCGTTCGTCTCTTTTGCTAAGTCCTCCGTTTCTAACCTAGGTTCTCCTACAGGGATGCATCATATGGACTAATTCTACAGTGAAATGAACTCCTTCCACACCTTCATTCCACAGTAACTCAGAAAAGCCTTCTGACCCTGCCTTCTGAGCTGCGTGACGCAAACAATCACGAACATAGCTCTACTGGCCCAGGGCCTAACACTGATCTCCAACAGTCCTTCCATCTTCTCCCTGGAGACTTTCCTCCTTCTCCACTGACTGCACGAAAAGTCTATGGAGCCCAAACGTCACTAAAACTAGTTTTTGCTTATAATTCTATTCCTTTTTTCCTCCTTGTTAGACCGTGACTTTGCTTGGAAAGGCTCTCAGTGTCACAGCCTTCAAAGAGCGACTCATCACCCGACACACTCACCAAAGTACAGCGCAGGGTATGTTAGTCCCTTCGAGCCCCTCCAGTCTCCTGGCATCTGTTCACCATAGACACTTAGTTCCGCCGAGTTTCATTTAACAGCAACCTTGCTCAGTCCCACCCCTCTACCCCAGAGACTACTGAAAAAGGCTCTGGGATCCTCTTGCACTGAGCACACCCAAAAAGGTAACACCCCACTGAGCTTCTAGCAGCAAACCATGGCAATACCTCTCCTGCAGTTATGCAAGAGCTGCACAAATTCAGCCTCAATAATATCAGATCCCAATTTAGAGGTTTCAAAAGATGTAACTTGAAAGCTGTTCCAGATGTGTGGGCGATACCTAGTCTTCCGCTCTCACTCTTGGCAGCAGTACTTCAATAACTATGATTAACTGAAGGCAGCCAGTCCAAAACAAGGACCAAAGACTAGCCAAGTTTCAGCAAGAAACAAGGGAAAAAATTTGAAATAGTGAAGTTGCAGCTTCTCCGTAACAGAAATTAAGATAAAAGCTTGAAGTCACCACTTGCACTTCAGAATCAGAGAACATCAGGGATTGGAAGGGACATCGAAAGATCACCTAGTCCAATCCCCCTGCCACAGCAGGATCACCTAGACCAAGTCACACAGGAACACGGCCAAGTGGGTTTTAAATGTCTCCAGAGAAGGAGACTCCACAACCCCCCTGGGCAGCCCCTTCCAACACTCCATCACCCTCACTGTGAAGAAGGTCCTTCTGATATTTATATGGAACCTCCTCTGTTCCAGCTTGCACCCACTGCCCCTCGTCATCTCACTAGATGCCAGTGAGCAGAGCCTGGCTCCATCCTCCTGACACCCACCCTTCACATATTTATAGACATTAATGAGGTCCCCCCTCGGTCTCCTCCAAGCTAAAGAGACCCAGCTCCCTCAGCCTCCTGTCATAAGGGAGGTACTCTACTTCCTTCATCATCCTCATTGCTCTACACTGGACTGCCTGCAGCAGCTCCCTGTGTCCTTCTGGAACTGAGGGGCCCAGAACTGGACACAGCACTCCAGATGTGGTCTCACTCAGCTGGATTATTTTGACATGAAAACTAATTAACCAGCAGAGCCAAACCATCGAGATTCCCTCTTGAGCCATCAAGAGCCTACACAGAAACACATTTGGAATTCCATTTCCAGAGCATTCACTAATCTCCAGCAACAAACGTACAGGGGACTAGGGAAAGAGAATGAAGCCTTTCAAGTGTTACCAACGGAGAAACAAAACTGGCTTCAAGTTGCTTTGACCAATCTTGTGCTTGCAGATTTGAGATGACAAGAAGCCACGACAGGAAGAATGACCAGATACGACTGCAGAGCAAAGGTCCCAAACATTGAAGAGTTCACACACAAAAGGAAGCTCTGACTGAAACCAGAGGGTTATGTTCAAACATTTGTAATCACTGCCAAAAGGAAGCCACGGGTTTGTTTTTAGAGACCTATTTTTTAGAGAAAGCATTATCTCAATATTGTCATTTTATGGCATTAGAGGGAAAAATGGTTTCTTTGTACTAACCCTAGAGTCATCGCATTTCCTGTAAATTGCAGCCCAACAAAAACCTCACTGCAAATGGAGAAAATCTTCCAAGGTTCTGTTTTCTTCGCTAGATACTGAATCAACAGCTGCAAACAGGTTAATGGTGCTTCTTAAGTCTCACACCTGTGAAATAACCTGGGCAGTTGCTGTCTTCAAGGAAAAGATGACTGTTGCAGAGCCCTGGCTTTGGCTAAAGGCTCTTTCCAAAAGATGCCACAAACCAGCTACTGCAGGATCACCCTCTTGGTGAGCAGCAAGTCCTCAACCTCCAAACCTGTTCCAAACACACACGTGAACATGGCAGCCCAGAATCATGACGGTACATTTAAACAGACCGAGTTAAGTGTCAAACTGGTACCTGCAACAAGAACAGCAGGTTTGGTGCAAACATCACTTCTCTGTAGGGTTAACAAGGTAAGAATAATCCATAGTTCTAAATAAAAGCAAAACCAGTCATCTAGAAATTCAGGTCTCTGGAAACTAAGGCATAGTTCTCCATAGTTTTGCTCCAGGGGAAGGATATCCATTGCTTGTGAGGCTAAACAGAACCCTGGAGAGGAGATTCTGTATCCACTGGCTCTGAAGTGTCAACTGGTAGTGCTGTAATGAGTAAAATCCCAGATAATGTAATTAAACTACTTTATCTTCGCATAAGATTTTTCCCGACTGTTGCCACTGGCACAGCCAAGGCTTTGACAAAGCATATTCTGAGCCGGTTCTGAGCAGTAAACATTAGAAAAGCCTGTCCTTAGTGCCTCAAGAGACAAGTGAGGTTTAGTAATAAAACCTCTTGCACTGACGAACTCCATAAAAACATTACAGCTTACTTCAGCATCTAGAAACACATTCGAAGCAGGTCAGTCAGCTAGGGCATGAGCTAGGGAAACACAGTGTGGGGCTAATTTAGCCATGGGACTAGAGTCTTCAAGCCTTCTTTGCAAGGTGAAGGTCTTATTTTCTACGTAAAGGTGCTGCAAAGCCACACTGAAGCTGGAAATGGCAAGTTAGTCCTTCTCCTGGCTGACCACAGCTGATACGAGATCACTAGCACCTAACAGCGTCTGACCTGAAGATGAAGCTGTATGCACAAGGGGATATGGCTCATCACTGTAATTAATGAGCAGAATCTTCTCTGCTGAAGAATCCCAGCTGATGAGCTTTCACCATCTCAAAGGTGTCTGAAGCACAGCAGGCACACAGGTTCACCTCCAGCATTGCTGCTGCTCAATGCATTTCCTCAGCACCATCCCTGTAAAGCACCTGCTGATCACCCTAGTGGCTCATTTTTTAAAGGCACTCACAGAACTGCCTGTTCTTGCACAAACACGGTCTGTAAAACCAAGATCGCGTGCGGCCGGCACTTGGCTCTTTTTTCCTGAGGTGAAACACAAATCATACTCCTAGAGTCACAGATCAGCTCCCTCCTTCTCATCACAAAGTCTCCAAACATGACTGTCCAACTCTAAAGAACAGCTAGAAGATCTGAGACAGCTGGTCAGACCTAGATGACTTCAGAGGAAAAAAGCTCAACTGTTCATTTTGCACTGCCGCTTCATGTAGGTCTCTACACAAGGGGAGCAAAGACAGAGGCTGCTGCTATAGAGGCTCCTAAATGCCTTACTTGTATACCATCAATTAATTAATTCAATAAATACAAATTGGTATTTTCTATGGGTCTCATAGTGCAAGTAGCTGTGTGAAGAGAGCGTTTTGCACTGCCGTGAAATGGTGAGGGTCAGTATGGCCACGCACCCTCCTCCCTTGAATTTGCTTCTTGCTATTTCTAACACTTTTCAAACATAATCTACGCTGACATCATAATTTGTTCTCTCCTTTTTCCCAGCAGGCCAGGGTCTTCTGGAGTACCACATGCATTTCCACCACAGACTTGAAGCCAAAGGTGACTGGAACAGGGACAGTACAAAGGCATACAGGAGAAAACTCTCAAGGTTGATAGTTTTTACATCAAGGATCTCTTTCTGTATATTCCTCGCACTTTAAATGGGAGGGTTCCTCTGTGTATAGGTGCAAATCCAACCTGGCACCTCAGCCCCACACAGTAACTTATTCCCCCGCTCAAGATACGCTCACTACAGCTACAGCCTGGGATAAGCTAACGTTGTACACCCCTACAGCCATGTGTCCTTACATCTGCGCCGACCCGCAAGCAAACACACCGTGGCTTATGTGAGGTAGTCCTGCCTTACTCAGTGCTCTCTCACTGCCCCTCCACCCACTCAGCTGAACCAAGCACTACACAGCAGGAATAACCACAGAATCGGCAGGGTTGGAAGAGGACTTCAAGACCATCAGTGCAACTGTTAACTCAGCACTGCCAGCTATAGCATGGCTGCCACATACAGCTGCTACAACAACCCCTGCTCCTCTACAGCTGGGAGGGGAGAAGTCCCGGAATGGCCAGTGATGCACCCCATTTCCAACAAGATAAAGCCCTGTAGTGCGTCCCAGTTTATGCTCTGCAATACTGGATGTCTGTGGCAGGTGCTGACATCCCATTTTAATCGTATGCCTTGGAAGATGGAGGACTGATAACCTTTCTTATTCCAGCCAAAACACCCACGTCGTGAGCGCTGCAGTAGCCAACACAGCATGTACACAAGTTGAAAAACATCATGCTTAGCTGATGTCAAACAGCCGCACCTCACACTTCAGCCTCAGGGCAGCAAGTCCATGATTCAGTAATACCTTAGGGTAGCACCTCTCTCTCCTGCTACACTAGGGAGCGGCAAGTGAGGAAAGCCCTGATCATGTTCTCCTGGCTGTTAGCTGCACGCTCTTCATCTGTTCTTCTGCATTTCATATTCAGAAGTAAACACAGGCAGATCAGAATCAGATCAAGTCATTCTGCAGGTCCCAAACCAGCACAGCAACTTCAAGCACACAGCATTCTTTAAAGCCATGAAAATGCCCCTTTCTTCCTCCTCTGCTTGCCCTCATGGTTGCATAAGCTTATTTTTCAGCATTTGGCAACAGAACAAACATATTAGATCACAAAGGACCCAATTTGTTGTTGGTAGTGTTTTCCTTTGGAGCCTCCCTAATTAGGTCTCCAGCATTTGGAAAGGGAAGGGGAGGAGAAGGGGAGGGGAAGGGAAGAGAAGGGGAGGGAAAGGGAAAGGGAAAGGGAAAGGGAAAGGGAAAGGGAAAGGGAAAGGAACGCACGTACCGCGCTACACAACCATCAATATTAATGAGTGAGCCCCAGTCCCAGCTTTTAAAAATACTCTGTTTGAGGCTAAAGCAGCACAGCTGGAAGTGACCTATTTGGAGTAAGTATGTCACCAAGTTCAACATTTAGGTCAGCATTTGTGCAAAACTTGCAGCCCTGTCCTGAAAAGAGGAGTTACGTTCACCTCAGGACACAGGAAAAGCAACACCGACACCCATCCACAAAGCCCTTTCAGGAAAGCAGTGGGCCAGCGCACGAGAGCTGCCTTGGCCAGGGCACATCTCACCGGAGAATGGAGCAGATTATGTAAGAGCAACGCTCACTTTCAATTGCGTGAAGCCCAAGTCCCTGCAAACACGACTTCAGACCTTCTCCAGCAGAGACGTACTTGGTGCAGAGCAACGCGCCAGCGTTTGGCTCACCGTGGGACACCACTGAGAAGCTAACACTCCCTGAGGAGACAGACAGCGGAGCAGGCACTGTTTGCACGCCCTGTCAATATTAAGCTGGCTGTTAAACGTTAAAGTAACACGATCTTCCAGCTTTTTTGAAGTATGCAAAAGACAGGCACAAAACCTATTTTACACAGTTACAACCACAACTGACAAATGTTCATGACCTATTGTACAGGGATCTCCCCTCTGCATGAGGGTTCACAACTGAAGCTTTCGCTGCACTCGCCAGTCTCAGAAGCCCCAGCTTCCAGCAGCACGGATGGGGAACACAAAGGACTGAGTAAAAACGACACTGAATAGGAGTTCATAGAACAACAGTTCCAAATCACAGCATTGAATAGCACTCCCAAATTCCAGTCCTAAACAGCAGTCGTGCTCGTTCGCACAGTGCAAGTACCACACACACCCGTGCAACCCAAGAACCACCTGTAGGCACCCTGTGACCTAGTCACAGCTCAGAGGGCCACAGCCCTCTCTAAATTGCCTCCTCAGCAAGTCTGCCAGCGACACCAAGCTGTGTGAGGTGGTCGACAGGCTGGAGGGAAGGGAGGCCTCCCAGAGGTAGCTGGACAGGCCGAAGAACTGGGCCTCCGCAAACTGCATGAGGTTCTCCAATTCAAGTGCAGGCTCCTGCATTTGGGTCAAGGCAAGCCCAAGCATAACCACCTGCCGGATGAATGGACTCAGAGCAGCCCTGATGGTGGATGAGAAGCTTAACATGGGTTGGTAGTGTGTGAGGGCAGCCCAGAGAGACAACGGCGTCCTGGGCAGGATCAGACAAGGTGTCATCAGCAGGTCACGGAATGATTCTGCCCCTCTGCTCTGCTCTTGTGAGACATCACTTGCAGTGCTGCGTCCAGCTCTTGAGTCTCCAATGAGAGGCACATGGAACTGTTGAAGCGAGTCCAGATGAGGTCCACAAGGATGATCAGAGCTGGACCACCAGGGTACACAGAGGGAATTGGGGCTGTTCAGCCTGGAGAAGGCTCCAATGGGACCTTAAAGCAGCTTCCAGTACCTAAAGGGGCTACAGGAAAGCTGAAGAGGGGCTTTTTATGAGGGTCTACAGTGACAGGACAAGGGGGAATGTTTTGGAAGCTAAAAGAGGGGAGCTTTAGATTGGATCTTAGGAAGACATTCCTCCCTATGAGGGAGGCTGTGGCTGCTCCATCCCATTCAAGGCCAGGCTAGATGGAACTCTGGGCAACCTGGTCTGGTGAAAGGTGTCCCTGGAACTGGATTACCTCTGAAGTCACTTCCAACCTAAACCACTCTATGATGATTCTAAACTGGCTTGCCTTTAGACATACCGTACTTTACAAGGTATTTTCTTGTTTAGCAAGACTATTTCAACTTCTTTGAACCTGTGTAGCTTCCAAACACGAGGCAGAACATCTCATACAAGGCTTCCCTGAACTATAGAGCTGTGGGTGAAACTTACTGCTTTGTAGTCATAAACGAGGAATGAAGCACTTGAGAATTAAGCAGCTGGGCACAGACAGCATCAGCTGGAGGATATCTTAGTTACTTTTACAGCATTACTGGTTTCTGTTACTGCACAGTCCTTCCCACACAAGTGCCTTGCACACCACCATGCTTGTCTCTGCTTTTCAGTCTAAGGAAGGAAAATCCAAAGATGGGAAAAAGCAAACTATTAGTGGCAAACTACTGTTTCAAAATCCATTAATCCAGAACGAAGCTCAGTCTCTGTTTCTGGGGAGCTGGGGGAAACGAAGCATCCTTTTATCCCTAGGCATGGTTTCACCAACAAAAAGAACAGCAGAACAAGCTCAGTTCTGACAGTCTGAAAAGTCGCTTGAAACTGTGGTTTTTCTCTCCACTCTTACATAAGGAAAATGGGAGGTTATCACGAGGGCATGGAGATACGTTCTCATGCTGGCGATCGTCCCAATGCTGTTAGTCATTTGGGTGGACCAGAGAGAAAGAGAAGCACAGCATGGCACAGAACAAGCTCATGCTGCCAGTCATTCAGAGGGGCTTTCTGCCCATTTAGCTCTACTTCTGAAGTTCATTGTTTTCCACTGGTTTTCTCACTCATTAGATTTGCCTTTCATTTATCTGATGTCAAAGCCTCTGGAGATGAAAGGGCACTACTCTCCCAGACCGAGCTACAAAACAGCAAGAACTCAGAATGCTGACAGCCCACACCTCCCCATCTCATCAAACATGCCTTGGGGATTTCCACCTGGAGGCCAAACAGACCTGGACAGGGATGCCAGAACAAAATCTTTAAAAAGGATTTTAACTCTTGGTAGAAAACAACCCGAGACGACATTTTAAACAATGCACGTGCTGGGGAGTGCTGCAGCCAGTGCTCAAAGAAAGCGTGGGTTAGGGTTGGGACATGATCATCAGACCTCCTAAAAAAAGCCCCAATCTCAGCCGTATCACTGGCAATAGGCAGGATAATCCGTTACTGTAATCTGAAAAGACAGAACCGATCGAGTGTGCCACAATACCTCAAAGTAGTACTACAGGAACCCGAGCTGCCTTGACATAGTAAAACGCATGAACAGGCAACCCTGTCGAGTAGAAAACCAATGGCCAGCTAGGAGATCAGAGAGCCAGCAGTGCTAGAAATACAAAAGCAGGATGGTGCAAGGCAGGTCAGTGACTTCAGAGAGGAGCTACCAGAAAAGCAGCAAGGATTGAGAGATAACACGGGGAGTTGCAAAACCAAGCTTTCAACAACACAACGTGGAAATGAAGAGCCAAACGTAGGACCTAAGTCCCCACGATATATTGTGCTCTAGGCAGAGCAAAACAATTTGCTTATGAAGGTTTGAATTGGCAACGGCTTTGTTCTCACTGGCACAAAATGATTACTCGTTTTGGGGTGCGCTTTTTCAAAACATTACGTAGTCCTATATCTAGTTCAGTTCTAAAACTAGGGAAAGATTCAATGACCTTTTCGAGCAAGAAAAAAATTAGGTCACAATCTGATCTTCAGACTCTGTTTAAGGGAGGAATTCAACATTTATTAACACCGAAACAAAATTTTTTCAACTGGATTTTTTTTCAGTTAGGTTTGTCACCCTTTCATTCTAATGACCTCACTCGATCCATCCAGCTAGATCATTTCCCTGGACCTGAGCAAAGCCTTTGACACTGTCCCACACCACATTCTATAATAATTACATCCTTTCTGCCCCGTCAAACAATGAGAATTCTGATTTTGTTTCTACTTTATAGAGAAAATACTTTCACGGTCTGGCAAAAAACAGAGAAATTCTGTCTTTATTTAGAGCCAACAAGTTGACTAATTCAATTGGATCTGCAGGGCCTATTTTACTCAGAATCACAGAATCATCATGGCTGGAAAGGACCTCCAGGGTCATCAAGTCCAACCTTTATCCCAGTATCTAACTGC
>JAOXOE010000405.1:9988530-10064046 GCA_028565055.1 Phoeniculus purpureus | reverse complement strand
CCGCCCAGGAGGGATGCTCAGCTGAAGCCTGGCACATCTAGGGCTGACACATCCTCATGCTTGGTGTCACCCCGGCATCACTCACCGAGAGAAGCGCGAGCCGGCGCCGGGAAGTTCCTGCTCCCGGAAGAGAGCTCTGTCTCTCCAGAAGGGCTCTCGCTGTCCCGGTCTGCCCTTGAGGGGCGGGAACGGCTGAAGGCAGCGGCGGGAGAGCTTCCTGCGGGGCGAAGCTCTGCGTTGAGAACGGGTCCCACGCGGCGGGACGGAGCCAGGTGAGGGCGATTCGGGGCCTGTCCCGGGGGTGGTGGAACAGGGAGCGGGGGATTCGAGCTGCCTCTGGGGAGCTGCAGTCAGTGTCTGCAGGGAGCGAAACCCCTTTTATCTGTGGCTGCAGCAATGGAGGTTTATGTTCTGTATCTCTTCCAGTGTTCTGTAGCTCTTCCAGGTCGTTGTAGAGAGTAACAGCATCAGAACTATGCTGAGTTGCCTTTTCTATCAAGGGGTGTAATTCTTGCTGTGAAAAAAGGTCATGCATTGTGGAAGGTGCCAAACGACAAATCTGAAGTTAGCTTGAATGCCAACTGACAGCTAAGTTGTGTGAGGCCTCTTCTGAAGTCTGACATATGGATTGATGTTTCCCTTGTTTCATGAATGTGTGTAATACAGATAAAAAGATAATCTGTGAGTACTGCTGTGTCTAATGTTCTAGAATAAGTATTTGTTCCATTAAATATGCAGCTGAAAGAAGGTTCTTGGAATGAAATGCTAGGTTCTGGCACTGATCAGTTATAAACTGAGTTTTAACTGAATGGAGCCAACCCTAGAAATAATAATTCCTCCATTACATATTTTTGTCAAAGCTACTAAATACATTAAACTGTGGGGCCCAGAATTGCAGCCAATACTCAAGATTAGGTCAAACCATTGCTAAGTGCAGCAGGGTAGTCAATTATTTTGACAGGCTGGTTAGATCATAGAACACGCCATGGAAAGTGGAAAGAGCTGTTATTTCTCCCTTCCAGCCTTATGTTGGTTCTTTCATTTATAGTACAAGTAATCTCTGAAATTCCAGTAGCAAGTTAGATCTCATCTAACTAATCTTCTAAGGAAGAGTGTGATACCCTTTCCAGCTGAGGAGTGTGACAACTCATTACACTCTGCTTCTTTCAGAAAAAGCACTCTGTGTTTCTTCATTTGTGTTTGTTTTTTTCCTTGATACACTTGAGAGCTACAGAGGATTGAGTTCCCAACAACATGATTTGTTTCATGTAAACCACATAAATAATTTAGATGTGTTTGCTTGTGGGTTTTCTAGGCAGAAAACTAATTTTTAAAGTTTTCTAAAAACAGAAGGAATATGAAAGTAAAGGAATTACTATTACACAGTCTTTGTAAGCTTTTTTAAAGTTCTGTTTTCATTAAAAAAAGTTAAATACTAAATAATGTTTAAAAGAAGAATTTGATGAAGCACTGTGCCTTCATGGCACCACAGCAATAAACATATTTGTGACTGCCTGCAGCAGTTTACATCAATAATGGCCATTGTTGTAGCTGTAATTGTAAAACTTCGTATTTTTCAGATCAGAGACTAAATATGGCCCTTGCACACTGCGAAATAGAAGAGATTTTGAGAGCTACTGCTGAGCAGGTATATGAACTCAGGGGTGCTTCCAAGTGAGTGTTTTTCTGATGAGGTTTTGCAACACTTATCTATGCATACACAGAGCATAGCTGACTGTGCTGTGGCCTGGCCTTGCTTTGGGTTCATCATGCAACTCTAGAGTTGCTTGTTGTTTTTAAGCAGCAACAGCAGAGCAGAACTGTCGTAACAGTGAAATCTGGTGTATGCAGGGGAAATAGTCCTGAAAGAATACTTGGTTTCTACTTGAGTAGTCTTTTTCACTTTTATAGACTTCTCTTTTCTGAGCAATTGCTCTCATGTTGAGATAACTTCCTATGCTGGGCACCGTAAGCCTGTCTGAAAGTCTGTGCAGAAGCTTGGACATTAACACTTCCCTGACACTGAGATAAGTGGAAATGAAATTAGCACTTACAGAAACTTGTGATTGCTCTTTTTAAGCATGAGATGAGCCCCTGTCAGATCAGAACATCACTAGGAAAGAAAAAGTGTGCCAGCATTCCAGGATTTTTGACTCTAAAGCTGAAAGTGATCCTGTGGATGTATGATTACAGTACAGACAGAACAGCTTTGGGGTGCATAGAAAAAGATTGGGTTGCTTATGGAAATGACATACAACATACAGTCGTGTGTAAGTTCTAATATGTCAAGTATACTGTTCCAGAAAAAGGCTCCTGGTGGTGATGGCGTATCAGGATCCAGGATGATGGGGCAAAGGTAACTGATTAGAAATGATAAGTGGAAATACTAAATTCAAAGGAATTTGACACACATTATTAAAAGTATAAATATCCATACCTGGTCTTATGTACATGTGCTCATAGCTCTGAGAACTCGTGAAATATGTGTGTAAAAGTATTTGTGTAGCAGCTGGTTTTAGATAATATTCTGTTTATTCAGGAAATTAAATAGGACTTCTCTTCCAAAATCTGTAAAATAAGGAACAAGAGATAAATACATTAATTCTCTAGCGTAAATTTTAGGATAATAAACACAAGTGCAGATAGGTTTGTACTGATCTAGTAACACAGTATCTGCTGTCTGTTGAGGTCAGGTAGATGTTTTTAAAAACACATATTTGACAGTCTTCAACTAACAGTTGCCTGCTAGTAAATTGTTTCAATAATCATTGTCATTTCCTGCTACAAAACTGACCTGTCTTTTGCTGTTAGCTTTTAAGGCATAATTCCCTCAGACTAATAGGGATTTTTCAGAAAATGACTGTCAATTACAAAAATATTAGAAAGGGAAAAATGTAAGTGGAAGGATATTACTTTACCTTGTCCTGTAGGCCACTTGACTGTTGTGTGTGAAAGCAGTACCTGAGGCTAGTCTCCAGTCACCTGGGGTTCTACGTATGAAATATTAAAGCTGCATTAATGCTCATTGATAATGTCCTATGTTCTAGGCCCTTTGTAAGGAAATCCGCTATTAATGGTATACTTTAAAAGCAGTAATTACATTTGTTCATTTAATTCTGCTGAATGTTGAGCTCAGAAAAAAAGTGATGTGTTTGTACTGTTTCCTATATTAAGAATTCTTGAAAAAGAGTCAATTATCAAAACCATGTTTCAGCATTTACAACAATGTATTCTAAGCATGTTTTTCAACTCTAGTGTATCAGCTCTAAGCACAGAATATGATAAACACATGGAAGAAATGAAAGAACATCTGCATCTTTATCAGGTATGTCTGTTTCAAACATTTCACACTGTATGCCCACAGCATGTCTGTGAAGGAAAGTGTGTCTGCTCTGTGCTTCACAAACTTGCTGGACTGCAGTCTGCCTCAAATTAGAGTTTTCTGTCAAAACATTGTTAGATTGTCCAAATTACAGATTACTGTGTTTGGAGAAGTAGTGTGGTGAAATGAAACATGTATGTTTAGCCTAGATGCTCGGTATTTTCTGGGTAGCATTCAGAAGAGGCAAATGTTTTCCTCTTTCTTTACGGGTCTGATCTCAGCCCTGGTGTAGCTTGGTCCTGCAAATGCACATACATCCAGCCTTAATCATTCTTAGTATTCCTTCAGATTCAAATAATTCTTTAAATGTTACTTATCATGAAGGCTGAGGTGGAGGGTGGACTGCCCTCCTTTCAACCACAGCAAAATGAAACATTTTTAGTGTTTCACATGACTATTGAAAAGCAAAATGTTTAATAATTTAAACGTGACATAACAGAAAGCAGTCTTTACTTGTGATCTACACGTAGAAGTTGTACTCTGGTTTGGGGTTAATGCATTTAATTTGATATGTCATTGCATTTGATCTGTCATCACAGTCATAAAGATACCGCGAACAGCCTTCTAACTTCGCCGATTTTTAAGGCAATAGAAGCACTAAGGTTTTAGTTTCACTGCGTAGTTAACAAAACAGTCCATTTCACTCATGTAACTGAGGTTTCTCCTCAGTTAATTCCTAAACTCTGTTCTCAGATGCTTACTGCATAAAAAATGAGAATTATTCACTGTTATCCTTTAAAAGAGTTAGAGATTATTAAGAATCAATCTGTAAGACCTGTAAGAATTCCAAAAGAGAGATCTAATGTTCATAGTAACTTCTGAATGCTTAGGTCTAACAGGACTCAGCAGCTGTTAAATTTAAGTGGCATCTTGTAACTTCCCTTAAAAATTAAGTTACTTTCTTGTACCATATTATGCTGAATTAAACTGTCCCTCTTTACAGAATTAAATAAATAGTTGTTTAAACAAAGCTTGTGCCACTGAACTGAGTGCTTACTTTTGGACATTTTTATATTAGGCACAAATGAGCAAGGTGAGGCTACAATTGGAAGAAGTCATCAAGGAAAATGAAAGGTAAATAATGGCATGTCCTGTTATTACAGTTGTCTGTCTTGATTTCTAGATAATAAAACCTTTTTTCTATGCCCTTAATCTTTTGAGGCTGCTTAATAGTTGAAGATTTTGTACTCGGAGGCTTCTGAGTTTTTATCTGCTTAATAGAGATGACAACAACAGGTAAAGGAGATGTACCCACATCTCTAAAAAAACCTACAGCTGTGCTTATAGAACATAAGATTTAGGTGTGACTTAGAAGTAAATAGAATGTACAGACCAATAGAAGGTACAATACACTTGGGTTATTAAAAACATCTCTGTTAGAGAAATACTTTGTTGAATTTAGTTCTTTGAATTTTAGGTTGCATGTAGAGTTGAAAGAGGCTCTTGAGAAGCAACTGGAGGCTCTTCCTTTCATGACTTTGGGAATTGATGTATCCACAGATGAAGATATAGTGAGAAACCTTCAGGAACAGCTACAACTGATAAAGCAAGTATGTGACAATGAAACATTTGTACTGTTTTATTTCTCTTGTGCCTTGGCAGATTAGAGGAAGCTGTTTTAAATCTTGTTTCACAGTTCATTTGTTCAGAGTTTTATCCTTTGAGGCCCTCTTGACTTTCTGTAGCTAAAGAAACAAGTGGCTACAGTTGCAACCTAAAGACCTAAAAGAACTTTTTTTGTAGTTTCATATGCCTGGAACTTAATGAGATAGTTTGTTCAATTCAAGTTTTTATAGTAGCTTGTAATTTTAATCAAAATCACTGTGATGTGATATGAGGAAGCAAGTACACGTCAGATACAGAAATTAATATTTAAATCTAAAATAAGCAGATTTTTCTAGGCTTATTAACATGATGTGTCAGCCTTGGTGCATATGATCAAGTTGAAGTTAAACTGACAGCTCAGTTTTGGTGTTTGAATATTGTATATACCTTAGGCCTACAGGAAATACCTGTAAATTTCTGCATTTCAATTTGGTTTTTTATCTGGGTAGCTGTAATGTGTACAGAGAAAAGTACAGAAAATGTAGCTTTACAAATAGAAGTTATGGCCTCTTCTTGTAGAGAATGGTAGATGGCGATAAATGTGCTATAATAGAATATTTTATGCAAATCATTGTTCTGTAACTTAGGAAAAAAACCAAGCAATAGAGCTCTGTCAGACTCTGTCACAGGAGCACAATCGACTCCAGCAGCAGTACGAGGAGCGCCTGACTGAGGCACAGATTCACATGGCTGAAAGGCAAAAGCAGAAAGTAATTGTCATTTATATTTTTGTTCATTTTGGGATGATGTTCTTTATTCTATTGAGGATCTGGGTCTGTGTGCGGTTGAACTGAACTGGGGGAGTTCTACCATTTTCCATAGTAGAATGTAAGGGTGAGCGGTCAGATGTGGTTGCTGATTCATTGGCTAAATGCACCATCATAATAGGAAAAGTTCTGAATTCCAAATATATGGACAGGAACCTGGGGAAAGCACTGAGCTGTATGGGTTGAATGCACTGTTGGAAGGTTTAGGGCTATCATATTCCACTTTCTGTTACTAAGTAAATTCTTGTTGGAATTGAATGCCATTGTAGCAAAAATGAGATTGGGCTTCCTTCTATTCTTAAATGCTACTGGTCTTCCAAAGAAAAAGGCTTTTCTGTTAAATCAACTCCTTTGCTTTAGACTTTGTTTTTAATAGAGGAGCAAAAAATAGCTATGAGAAGTAAACAAAAATAGGTCAGACCAACTAGAATTAGAATGACAGAAATCAAAGATGAGAGAGAGTATCACTGTAAAGGTTGGACATAACAAGGGAGTTGTGGCTCTTTTTTCTCATGGGCATTCCTATTTTGATACTAAGCATGTGTGACTGTTGCAAGGAGGCAGTGTGTAACTGAGTGAATTTCAGGTACTATCTTCATTAGTAAATCTAATTTTCCAGATTACTAGGTCAAAAGCTAAAACCAGTCTGATAAAAATCTGCAAAGGTACACCTATTTTTTGGTACACCTATCAATATTTTAAAAAAATGTTTTCAGTGGACTGTGAAACTTCAATAATGATACGCTTTATCATTCTAGTGTTTATAAGAATCTCTGAATTCTCTTTCTAGGAAAAACTGACTAGCTTTCAACACTTGACTCGGCAACTGCATGTAGCCAATGAGAAAATGGAGCTGGTAAGTAGAACCTTCTGAACAGTGACTTAAATTGTATTTTTATCCTATTGAAGCCTCAAAGTACGTAAGAAAAGCAAAGAGACCTTCACACATACCTGCTTGAAAAAGAAATTGTGCCACTCAGGCTAGAAAATGTCTCTAGGGACAGAAGATTGAATAGTGATCTTCATTTGATCACTTCCAAACACTGGGTCAGGATGGTTGAGATGTTAGCTCTGAACAATAGATGAGCTCTCCCTTCAAGAAGTCAGTACTAAGCTTACATCCAGAATTTTAGTATGTGTAAGATATAGAAAGATAAGTAGCGTAGCAAAAACTAAATGCATAGCATAGCAAAAACTGTTCTTGAAAGAGAATACAGTTGAAGAAGAATGACACCTCCAGCACTGTGGCTGGCATAGAAAAAAAAGGAGAAGCAGGTGCTTGTTGTTTCTTTTCTCTAAAGAAAAATAATTCCAGCAGTATATGGTCCGCTCTGTTACTCACCCTGACAAGGTATTGTAGATACCTAAGCTACATGGGAATGCAGATGGTAGGTCTGAGCTACTTCAGTTCTCATCCTAGGACATTCTAACACTGCAAAGTATGGAAAGTGAAGTGGAGGATTAAGTAACATCACTCTGCATTTGTCTTTCTAATATGGTCTACCTAAACCCTGGCACTTGGAAGCCAGCCACAGTGTTAAATAGACCTTACTGGCTGTTTGTATGGTGTTCTGCTCTGTAGAAATGCTCTATAAGGATTCCGAGGATCTAGCATTTTCAGTGCAGTAAGGAATGTGTCACAAATGCCTCCTTGTTTTGCAGAGCAAGCAACATTTTCTGAAAATCGTAACTGAACAGAATGTGGAACTAGAGCAGCTACGAAAACAACTAAGGTAGAAACCAGGCAGTTAACAAAAGTTACATTTCTTTTCTATAGCTTTTTCTAACCTGCTGCTGTATCTTGTTTGGACCACAGACTGACTTGATAGTGATAGTTATAATGGCTTCAGTTAATGCCTCTTCAGTTTGTCAGAGATGTGTGTGTCTTCAGTGCAATACCCTACATTTGACCTTTGGTTTAAAGGGCCTTTGATTTAAAAGGAGCAAAGTGTCAGTATCAGGACAAAGTTGAGTCTGAAGATAGATTGCAATTAGAATGCCGTTTGCTCAAAATGCGGTTATACAAACACTTATTACAGTTCTGAAATGTGAAACTTGAAACTACTTTGAACATTCCGTGTTTCTAAATAGAATTCCCATTCACTGTTTCTCAACAGAGAGCTGTAAACTCCAGGCTCTTCTGAAATTAGGGGCAAGAGGAGCATTCTGTTTCTGATAAATGTATGTCATTATATCCCAAGGAAAATGAGAAACATACCTGTGACAACCTTTCACTATTATTTGCACTTACAGCTGAAGTCTGTTTGCTGTATCTGTGAACTCTCTTTAGTTAGTGATGGTTCAGGTCATACTGAAATGTTTTTTCAGTAAGTGCTGGATTTGAGCACTGACAATGAAAAGGAAATTAATTCAGTATAAATCAGTGATTTTAATTTTTTATAGCATTACCTAAAACTTTAAATAAGGTTTTTAAAATAAACTTGTAAGTATATAAGCTTCAAATGTATGATGTACTGAAATGGGCGGTTAATTATTAATTCTTCTTCTGATTTTAGTTACTGTCATTTCCTTTGATAGTGTGATTACAATATTTAATGTGGTTGGACTGCTGTGATGCTTTAGTTAGTTTTTTCTTTTGGTTTTAAAGGAAGTCATCACAAAAATGGTAAAAATAATTTGCAGTTTTATGTGAACAGTTAAAGACAACTGCGTGTTCACGCATGTTTGTGCATGTTCATGTGCTCAGTGTTGAGTGCAGCTTTTGCAAGTAGTGTTGGTATTTAAAACCCAGAGTTAGTGAAGCACGTGCCAATACTGATTTTATCCCTCCAGGAACAAATGGCTGCATCAGATGTCCCCTCCTTTATCTTCCAAACCCATACAAAATCCTACGTGAAGAGCAGTTGGTATCTGTTACAATGCTGTGTAAAGACTGGGTGCTGTACAAATTTCAGCATCTGTTTACTGACCCTTAGTTGTACTACTCATAGATGTTAAAGTTGTCACACTACCCACGGGAAAAGATACGGGTTTAGAGTGAACAAACAGATTCATTGGTGTTGAATATTCATCGTGGTTGAATATTTATTAACCAATTAAAAAATGGTCTTTTTTTTCAAGAGTGATAGTATCCAAACTTTCTTGCTGTTAGAGCAATAGAAATGAATCAATTCTAATATCAAGCTCTCAACCCCTGCTCGACACATAATGGTTTACTTACTTCAGAAGAAGTTGTTTAATTCTTAAAAGGCAAAGATCAACGTTTTCCTATCCTACTTCTTAGGAACTCCATTGCAGATGGTGTTGATACTGAATTAATGTTTTGGTATGTCACTCATTTATAAACCTTTGGTTTTGCATTGATGTGCTTACATTGACTCATGTAATAAGTGGGTATGAAAGCAATTAACATTAACTGAACCTATTTTAAGGCATTCAGTAAATACTATCAATATTCGGTTTGCTGCATTTCTAACACTCTCTGTGGTTTTGATAAAAAAAAAAAAAAATCCCAAAACCTTACAATTATTCAGATTGCTTGAGTGCTTGAGCATCCACTTGGGTGGTTTTGTCAAAATCACGAGTGTCGTGGTTTCTCTTTTTTCATTTTATGAAAGGAAACTCATGCTTAGGCATGATCATTGGAGATGTATGAAATCCTTTACTGCTACTACTTTGATCAAGACATTTAGAAGACAGTGTGGTAACCAAATGGCCAAACTCTGAGATTTGCAGCCTTGCCTGCACACAAGGATCTGTATAACCGTCTGTAGGGCAGTGGCTGTGGGGAGAAGGGAACTGTGTTTTCTGCTTCAGGAAGGTCTATTAAAAGGTAGAAGACCCTGGGACTGAGTGAAAACTAGTGAGTGGATCATTGCTTTGAAATTTTACTCATGTATACCCAAATCTATACAGATCTTTTCAATTTGTTGCTGTTTTATAAATAGTTGAAATAGGTGCCCACACCCTCTCTCGCAGGAAGCATTGATTAATCACACGTGCACAGCTACTCACTTTTTGGAAAGTACATGTTCCCTGCTCTGCTGTAAAACACTTTAAACACGCTCCTGATACACTGCTGTCTTGTGTCTCCAGTTTGTGTGTCTAAAGGAGGACAGCTAGAAAAGTTTTGCCAAGTTATCTGGGAAAAAAAAGATGAGTTCCTCTAGAAGTCTTTTTTCAGGCTGAAAGTAGCTTTTGTTCTTTAGATCAGAAGCGGCCGTTACCCAAAATAAAACCCAAATTGAAATTTGGGCAAAATCTCTGTAACAAGTGTTTGAGAACTGAGTTCTTGCTTCTCGTCATGTGAATATAAACTCACTGTGCTATTTATCTACTGTTTATGTACCTCCAGACTAGCTGTTAACAGGGTCACAGTCTGCCATGCATAGACACCATTTAATATTTTATATATTTCTGTAGAGAACTGTGATTTGCACAAATTTCATTTATATGCTACAGTTTTTATTAGAAAATTTATTAGTGCTTTAGTGTTTCAAAGCTCGGTTCTATACAGTTAATCAGGTAGTTCACTGCATTACTGCTCTCTTGAATTAACTACAAGTGGTCGTCTCTGGAGAGGGGTTGCTTAACAGCTGGTGCTCAAATGGCCTTGTGTGGCGATGTGAGCATTAAACATATTTTAATTTATATGCTAATTTAATATTTTTTAAGATCAGTAGATAAAATATATAAACTAAATCGCATGGGTTTGCTGGGGCTTGTATCTGCATTTCAGAATCGTAAACCTTTCAAACTGAGATAACTTGCCACGATTATGTTAAAGATGCATTGCACAGTGAAGAATAAAAGCTGTGTCTTTATAATCAATTAAATGCCTGTTACATACACACCTCTGAACTTGATCTCAATTAGGACTTGGTCATTACATTCATCTTTAATTCTTAAGCTGTTCTGAGTGTGATGACCTCTATATTTTTCTCATTTTTCTCTTCTTGTGCTGGGTTTTGAGGATTTGGTTTGTTTTCTACCACATTGTAAGTACTGTGGGGAAACAACATCCTCCTAATCTTGTCAGTGCTTTTTGTAGAAGGAAGGTGCATGATGGAGATGGCGTAAAACCAAAGGTTTAGACCTGTAATGTGTCTGGGAATAATGTTTTAATCTTTGCTTCTGCTTATTAAAGAAATTGTAACAAAATCAGCTTTTTCTATAATTAAGCTGAAATTGAAGTATTTGCTGTAGAATTGCTTGGATTATGTATGTTTTGCTTAAGATGTTCATAAAGATACATTACACTCTTTTATGCAAATAAATCCAAATTATTATCTCTGTAAGGAATTTTCATCTGCAGTTGCTTCTTAGAAGCAGTAAATATTTTCTAGCTACTTTCATGACTGTCCATGCTCCAGTTTGCACTAGCTTATCTAACATCTCTTGTTTTCTGACTGGATCATACATTCAGTCACTGATCTGTACATATAGCCTAATATGCAGCCTGGGTAATTGGGTTACACCCCAGGTGAAGGATTCTCTATAGTCTTTCTGTTCCCAACAGGACAGTAGGAGAGTTGATCATTTCAATAAGCTTTTCCGCTGAGGAGGGAGGAAGACTGATTCATTAACGAGTGCTTTTGTTTTTCCTCTTCTGTCCCAGCTAGTATAACCTATTCAGATTACAAAGCTCTTCAATCTAGTTCTTCAGAAGCAGTTAATTTATCATTTTTTTTTAAATTTCTAGTCAAATTGCTTTAAAAGTGAAATCAAAGTCTGGAAAAGATTTCTCTGTTAAGTATTTGTGGCAAATTCTCTTTAAGTTGTTGAATTGCTGGAAGTTTTTAATTCCCTAGTCCTCCCAAGTAATGCATGGGCCCTTCTGCTAAGCTGTCCTTAAGAAGTCATTTCCACAGGACAACTCTTTAATGCGTCTAGTATTCCTCGCTCATTGTGCTGCACAGGAGAAACCTTTTCTGCTCTCTCTGTAGGAACAGTATTATGAAACCTGACTGTACTTCACAGCTATATTAATAAAGTTGCAATGGAGCCATTTCTTCCCTCATAATAGTTGAAGTGTAATTCACAGACTGTTTTCTTTATACAGACAAGCCAAAATAGATGGGCAGACAGCAAATACCAAGCTTGATGAAATGACCAGATTGACTGAGAGGCTTCAAAGCCAATTGGAGAGAAAGGTATTGTAGAGAAAGGAACAATTCCCTGTTGCAACTGAGTGGATCGTCAGTTGTGTGAATGCTGACGTTACGTTAATCACAGTGTTCCACAGCTCATATCTTAGTGTATCTTACTTTGCTTAGGGAAGGTCAGGTGATATCTGAATAATGCACATATTTATTCTTTCTAGGAAGAAGATGTGCTATCTGCCCAGCAAAGAGAAACAGCATCTGACAGATGCTTGCAGGAAATGCAGTCCAGTATAAAGCAATTAGAAACAAGGTAAAGATGGGTTATTGGGTGTCAGTAACAGGATACCTGCAAGTGAGATAAAATATTATGTCTTCACCTGCCTCTGGGTTTTGTAATTCTGTTTTCTCAACGTACAAGGATCTTATGCTTGGCTGCTCTCTATCTTATTTGCTCTATTCTGCAGCCTTGCAGAACAGCTTCTGATGTCTGTGTATTCGAAATTATAAAACAGACTACTGGATTTTATTTACTGTAATGGAGGAAAAATGAGTCGTATATTTTTCATTCTAATACATGAATTCTGGTTACTCAACTCTTGTTCAAATATTTACATAAACAAGCTGGTTTGGAGATGACTACAGATTTTCTTTCCACGTTAAATTAGATTTGGTTTCCTGGCCTTAGTTCAGCAATCTCTATACATTATTTAAGAAAACTGTTGAAGCACACTTCTTGACAATAAAAAGCTAGTCACAAAAGAAGTCTGAATAGGTGCTAAGGGGTAGAACTTTAATTCCAGCATTATCTACTAGAAGATCAAAAATGCAATCAGGTTCTTTTGTATGGATTTTTGTTTTCCCCTTCACTTTCCAAGGATATGATGCTCAGCTGAGAAGAGTAATTTTGATTCAAGTATCACAAACAGTTACTTGTTGAATTCTTAACATCAGTCAAATGATGCAGGTACAGAAGGGGTTGGAAGGAAACTCTAGAGGTGATCCAGTCCAAAACCCCTGTTCAAGCAGGACCATAGAGTCATAGATTCTAGGGCAAGTCATACAGGAACACATCCATGCAGGTCTTGAAAGTCTTCAGAGAAGGAGACTCCACAACCTCCCTAGGAAGCCCCTTCCAATGCTCTGTAACCCTTACAGAGAAAAAGTTCTTCATAGAATTTACACATTTCTTATTGAAATAACTGTATGACTGTTCACCTTCTTGCTTACAGCCTTGTGAGTGTGATTAGCAGACTTAATGACTCTAAAACCCAACTAATTACTAGGGAACTGACCCTCGTGACTATGTGCTCAAGTATTGCCTTGAGGAGTTTCACAGATTTGTGTGGCTACTGCCTAAGCATTGTGAAGGCTTTTAAGTTGTTTATTGTAGAATGTCTCCCAGCGTTGGTGAGTTTTAGTGTTTAGGTTTTTGGTTTAGAAGAATTGGGTGGTTGTCTGTCTTTGTATGGCTGCTTGAAAATGCAGCCCAAGTGTGGCCAAAGTACTTGCTGTGGATATTTAGAACCCTGTGCTTTATTGATCCAGCAGCACTTGTGAAACTTTCTGAGAATTTTTTGAGGCTCTTGCCATTTCTCACATCTACCAGTACTGACAGTCATAATTAAACAGTATGAATTTCCAAGCCGCTATAAAATTACTGGTGGTTTTCTTGTTCTAATGGTATAGCTGCTATTCATTGCCCACATCTAATTATTCTGTTTCCTCCACAGAGGAAAACTTTATTGCTTCTGGGGCTGTTCTATTCTGTTTTAATATAGAACATTTTCAGTGATGTATCCCAGGGTAGCAAGATTCTTCTAAATGTCTTCTGAGATTAGATATCTGAGTTAACTCCTTTAATACTCTTTCTTCTATGACTTGATGTATATTAAACTCAAAGCCTCTGTCCAAAACCAAACAGAAAACCAGGAATGTAGTTTTGTTCATATTGGTTGAGTTTGAAAGGACTAGTGTCTTAACTAAGCATCTTACTGCTAAATGAATAAAGTCATTACTGTCTTGTAGATTACATGTTACTGTCCAAGAGGCTGAACAGCTGAGAAGAGAGAGAACAGCTCTGGAGAAACAGATTGGAGAGCTTCAGACAAAGTGTGCTAACCTACAAAAGGAGACATACGATGCTGTTGCAGAAGTTCGAAACTGCACAGAGCTTTTAGAAGAAGCTAACCGACAAAAAAGTCAGGTAAGGCAATGAATGAAAGTACTTCTTAGCTATTAGAATGCTTCCATCACTTGTTGAGCAGTGCCTGATTGCATATTCTTAGAGACACAAGTGCCTACACAACCCAGCTTCTGTGCCTCTTGTACTAAAGTTCCTAATGCATAAGATAGCAAATGGTGCTATAACCGCACATGGCTTACACTTGTCAGACATTTCAAATGTGGCGAGTGCCTGGATAAAGGTGATCCAAGTGATAATACTGTACCTGAACGTTTGATACTGCTTGCTATGAATACTCAGATGAATTTGACAGAAGCAAGTGGCTCAATAAAAATTGTGCTGTAAATTGTCACTAAGACAGTAAGTGAACAGTTACAGATAAGTGTCTTGTTTTAGATTAATGCTGTAGTAGGAATCAACTGGAATTTGCAGACACTTGTTAATTTGCTGCTTCAGCTAAAACACCATAAATTTTCAAACGGGGAAGTTTATTAATGCAAAGGATTTTAAAATGCAGCATAATATACATAATCTGTTACTTGAGCCTTAAAACCATGGCTGCAGAAGTTTCTCTCGGCTCTGCAAGAGATCCAGTGTGAGTGTAACAGACTGTCAGAATAATGCTGCTTCTGGTGCATTACCATTGTAAAGCACACAAGCTAAGGTTACAGAAAGACATTGGAAGAATTTTTAAAAGAGTAGCTTGAGAAGTAAAATACAAAGTTGAGCAGTAAAAGAGAGTGCCCAATGAAGTGGCATGTTACTGCCTGAAGCGAGTAACCTTCTACAGGCTGTATTTCTACCATCCATTAGCGATGCTTCTGCTTTCTCCCTTTATGCATCTACATAATCTCTCTGTGCCACCTGCGACTTTTCCTCTCACCCATCACCAATTCTATATTCCATAATATTTTCAGACCAGCATCTGCTTTTATACTTTAACATCAGTAGCTTTCTTGCATCCTCCTGAGGAAGGGTTCCTTGCTGCACCTTTTTCTGTAATTCTCATTGTTTTGTTAATGCAAAAAAGCTGTTTCTCCCACCATGAAAGGGATTGTATACACGTTCCTTGGTGCCTTACACACTTTTATTCCTTTACTTTTAATTTTACGGGACACAATTTAGTATTGGAAGTCCCAACAGAAAAAGGGATCCCCTGACACTGTTTGTGTGGTTCTGATGTACAAGAGTGTGCATTTAGTAAAAACTGTTCTTGCTGTTCTTGTTGTGTCTTGGTATTAGCTACTCTGAAGTAAAAAGGGAAGGAGGTCTTTTGAACAGTGACTGTGTGTGGTTTCTCCTCTCCGTGTTCGATACTGTGTCACCAACGAAATATTACCAGTAGTATTTCAAGTTACTATTTCTTTCTAGGCAGTCTTTGGGGAGAGACAAAAGGAACAGGAGATCAAAACAATGAAAGATGAAATGGCTCAAATTGCAGAAGATACTGCTGCAACAGTCAGAAAGGCAGTAAGTTATGAGATTTAGAAAGAATGGGAAGAGTTTTTGGTTTTCTTCAGCATGAAAAGCTATTGATGCTGCACAGTCACCATGAGTAGTTTTCTTACAAGTGTTTTGATTAAACAGGTATCAAGGCAGCATGCTGACACTACTGACTCTTCAGCTTTGGTGTCTAGACACGTAATTCTTCTGAACTCAGTGCTGTTCTTAAAACCCTCAAGAATCAAAGGTGCTGTTGTCTTTGCAGACAGTGGTATAGAAAAGGCTGAATGTCAAGAGTGGCACTTGTGTGTCAAGAGATTCTGTGCTGTAGCTCGTCAACACCCTGTGTTGTACTGGTGTGGCCTCATGATACGTGGCCTCATCTGGGAAGTTGCTGGTGAAAGCTTGTAATGAAGGTGCAGATGACAGGACCTGTTGAAAGTAATACTGTCATTTTTTTTCTGGCATCTCAGTACTTAAAAATCCCTATTTAGGCAAGTAAGACTCTTCTAACACGAAGAGCTAATAGTCAAAAGCTCAGTACCACAAACCAGATTTTGGTAGAGAAATGACTAAAAGACATGTTGTAATCTCTTTCTGACTCTTGTTATTGCTGTTATAAGAAGCTGACAAAATTCAAGGCCTTCTCATAGAAGACTCATCACAAATTACATTTTCTCTATGTAGTGTCCCACCTGCAGTTAAAATGCAGGCTAGTCTACCTGGAGGTTCTCAGTCATTGTCGGCATGTCAAAGAGACTTGCTTTATTTTAAGGCAAACTGCAGAGGAAATAAAGGCTTATTACAGGCACGTGTTGACAAATGTCTTGTGTTGCAAGTGGATGACAGTGGAAAGCAATTATCTCATTTACAGGTTTTCTGTGGTGTAACTGAATTTGCATCTTTTCACTGTCTTCTCTGTATAGGGATGAAGGGATTTTTCTAATTTCTGATCTCTTAATTTCAAGAGGTTTCAGGAACACACTGCCTTTAGAATGAGAATAAAGATGGTTTGTTCCTTCTATTTGGTTGTTCCTTGAAAGAGTCACAGAAATTGTGAGTCTTGGATTACTTAAAAATACAGTCTTTAATGTCATCCATGGTTTGGAAAAGGTACAAGCACTAAAGAGCAGCTGGGATAACCATTCCAGTTGGAACAGTGATTTACTAAATAGGATCTAGAAGTTCAGAAATGCCCTATTTCTTATTTTGAAATTATCTCAGTATAAAGTAAATCTATAAAAAAATCTATTAACAGTTGAATTTTAAACTAGGAGTTGTCCTGTTTCTCCAGGTATCAGCAAATACTTATTCTGTTACGTGATCTAAAACTACGTTACACAAACTGCAAACATCTTGTGACAAGCAGCTTTCCTGATGGTCCCACTGTTCTTTTTCTAGGGCTGTGTTATGACTTCTTGCTTTCTTTACTTTTTGTAAAGTATAGACTCTCTATAAACAGCGTGGAAACATCGTTCGTGGAACTAAATTTTTTGTATTTCTTTGTTTTTGATCACAGATAGACTCTGCAAAGAAGCAATACAATGTGCAACTTTCTCGACTAACAGAAGAACTTTCAGCTCTTCAGATGGTAGGGTGTTGACTAACAAAGTAGTTTGATAGCAAAACATTTGAGACCAGTATTTTTTTTGATCAAGTAAATCACTACATTGAGGTAGAAGTGTTTTATTAGTGTCTAGCACTTGCATATCTCCAGACATTACTGCATCATACAGTGTCTTTCATGTTATTGTGTGCAGTGTCTTAGCGGTCAATGCAAAGATTCATGTTTAGATGTGAAGGATATTTGCTTTGAAACTTCATTTTCAATGCAGAGATTTGCCTTATCAAAGGTAAGGTACACAGTCTACCTTACTTGCGCTGAGAACTTGCCTGGCTGCAGGAATAACACAGTTCTGCAGATCCACTTGTTTCTTTGCTTAAGTTCAAGCAATCCCTGACTTTTGTGTATTATTATAACAGTCCACCGTCATCTTGACAGTGAGGTTCTGTTATCTAGAAAATACTTCCCCTGTGATGCATATTCTGGTTTCTTTTAGGGATAAATAAAGCATGGAAGGTTAAGTGGGAAAGACAAGCAGTAGCTGAGGATGTAGAAGTGTGTATGAAATACATATGAAAGCTGATAAGAAAGGTCTGTGCATCACAAGCACCATATTCTTGAGTGAACCAGGAATATGTAACAAATTATTGGGGAGACCAAAAGAATTCAGTGCTTATGCACCTACTTAGGGATTAAATTTTAATAAATAGGAAAGGTGTCATTTTTCCAGTGGTGGTCTGTGTAGTCAATGAGGCTGATTCTATAGAGAAAGTAGTGGGCTGGACACATGATCTAATGTATACACATCAGCAGCAAGAACTGTATCTACAGCGACTGGCTTTTGGCTTTGGGAGTTATTGGAAATTTTATTTTTTAGTTAGTTTTACTAGATTTACTTTAAAATTCCATTTTAAAACAGGAATGTGCAGAAAAACAAGAACAAGTTGAAAGAGCCATTAGAGAGAAGAGAGCAGTGGAAGAAGAACTCGCAAAGGTAAGGCAATTGCATTTTTACATTACATTAAGGTCCCTTCACAGAAGGAAAAGATGTATTGATTTTTATTTGATTTTTATTTAAACCGGATGGTGTTTTGAAGCTGTAGCACTGAACTGAGAAAGAGGGTTCTTTGTGCAAGTGAAAGGAAAGATGTTGGACATAGTCCAAAAGAATGTTGGTAGACATTCCAGTTAAACTTGAGCTCGATAGACAGCAGACTCAATGAATGCCAGAGCTCTGAAAACTGGGTTTTTTTCCAAGGAGCAGCAACAATGATAGAAATTAAGTTTTGTTTGAAATTTCTGGCAGAGAGGATGCAGAGAGGAGTAAGTAGCTTCTCTGTCAGTATTTCACTGCCAATCATCAGTGCAAGGAAAAGATGATCTTACATGTAAGTCTATTGTTCAGGTTTACAGAGAAGACAGAGGACATGAATCTGACAATAGAAAACTAGAGCAACTGCATCAGAAGTATTTACTTGCAGAAACTACAAAAAGTGACCTTCAGATAAGTCTACAGACAACACAAAATAAACTGAAGCAACTGGAAATGAAGTAAGTGATGGATGTAACAGAAATTAGAATGAAAGACAATGGAAACTATTTCTGATTATTTAAATTGCTGATTGTGTGTTAGGTCGTTGTCACATCTTTTTAGCAAGAAGCAAGGGCAGTCATGAACCACTATAAAAGAATTGCAGGGGATAACATGCTATGTAATGAAAGATTTTTCTTTGCAGAATCAAGAGTTGAAAGCAGTTATTTGATGAAATAATGTACTTCTGTTTTCATTTTTTGGAATGCCTTACTGCCTTTTAAAATACTATTTGTAGGAAAAGTCACTCGGTTAAATGTGCAGGCAGAATTTGTAGCTTTGAAAATTCATCTGCAGTGTGGTATCTGCTGTACCGGCAGAAGACTCTGTGTGTGTAGCAGAATGAATCCTGGGTCTGTGTTTGAGCCAGGAGGTATGATTGCAGTTGTAACAACACAATGATAAGAAATACAGGATGATACTTATTTTTAGACTGGATATTTGTTTTCAGCATGACAAGTGTAAGATTCTCTGGAAGCTTCATTCCTTTCCGTACTCTGATGATCATAGTTTCTCTCGCTTGACCAGAGCAATTATCTGTTGGGAATCTGGGAACGTTATAAAAGCAAAAACCTTCTGTTTCACTTTATCACTTTTCTGAGATTCCTGAGATTGATTTTATTAATTTTGTCATCTTAACAAAATTATTTGCTGACTTTTGCATAGTTCTAGCTCTTGAGGCCATTAAACAGGAAGAAACAAGGCAACAGCTGCATTGGGTCAGACCAAAGATCTGTCACAGTTTTATTACCTTTTTTCCTCTAGTATGGTAGTTGATGAACTCTCGAGTTCTGATAAGACGCTTCTCTTTCAGCTCTGAGGAAGAGAAATCTCGTTGCCAGGAGGCTATCTGTAAATTGCAAAGCATTCTGGATTCAGAAAGAGAAAAGTGTGCCTTTGTCAGCGAACAAAGACTGAAACTTCAGCAAGAGAATGAACAATTGCAAAAAGAAATAGAGGTGTTGAGGAAACTGGCCACAGAGGCTCAACAAAAAGCTAAAATAAAGGTAGGGGTATCATGTAATTGTGTGGTTGTCAAGTGCAAGTTCTGTCTTTTCTAGACAATGAATATTTTTTCTAGATGAATAGTTGTAAACAAGGTAATGAAAGATGGTTGTTCTTTTTGAATATTCTCCATTAAAAGCACCTGAAAACACTGCAGGTGGGATATGAACTATTAGTAACCTTAGCAGACTCATGGTGCCTTTGGCTTCTCGAGCGAGTAACAGCTTTGACCCTTGATGTGCTATGCACACATGCAAAGCTGGTACTTGCTTCTCTGCTCTTAACTCCAGGAGTTTAAACATATCCCAGCAACGAAGACAAGTAAGCAGTTTTACGTTATTATCTCCAATCTGATTTGCACATTGCACCACAAGATAAAAGCAGCAGTCAAATTAAAGAGGAAATCTTGTTCCATCTGCAGAAGCCTTTGGTCAGTCATAGACTGAAAACAAAGGAGCAGAGGCATGAGACACAGGCAGCATATACCAGATCTTTGTCTCATTTTTAATCAGACAGGCTCCCATTATAGCCTCAGATAACATTTATCACTTGCTTTCATTTTCCTCTCATGTACAAAGGAATTTAGATGCAGTTAAGAAACTCCTAATATGTTGTAGCTGGATAAAAAAGGAATGTTTCTGAGGGGAACACACAAGGGAGAAGGATAAAGATTATTTACAAAAATAAGCATACACAGCTCATTATCCTTTATTGTCAGTTGTACTATTTGCTTAAATTGGCTTTGGGAATATGTATCTCTGAGCATATAATTACAGGTTTAATTATTGTATGTTACATGCTTTCAACAAATGTTTATAAATTTAACTCAAGTGTTGTAAAAAAGTAAAATGTGAGAGACTTGACTGTACCTGGCTTGTGTTTTTCTAGATATGCACAATGGAGCAGGAGCATGCTGTGAAAGAGCATGGCTATGAGGCTCGACTTAAGGAGATGGAAGACACCACTCAAAAGTCTACTGCCGAACTTAGACGTCTGCTAGTAGCTCAGCAAAAAGCAACAAATCGGTGGAAAGAAGAAGCGAAAAGTCTTACTGAAACTACAGCAGCCAGGCTCAGTAAGCTGAAGTAAGTGCAATTCTGTCCCTCTGTTGGAAGCTGTTAGAGTTTTGGTCACTCTTTGGTGTATGGCAGCAGACTTGTGGTGAAAAACCATGAACAGCAAACAATCTGCACTAGATAGTGTGGTTCCAGCAAAACAAGAAAGAAGGTTCTAGAGAGAACTTTTGATCCTCTTTGTGAAGTTAGCACTGAAGTGAAAATTTTGCATCTTACCGTGCCTTACTTTTGTAACGAGAAAAAGTAAATTGAATCTGTTACTTTTCTCTTTCAAGATCTAGCACGCTCGGTTCAGAGCATTCTAGCTTTGGACTATGAAAACCTCTATATTTATTCAGAACAGTCACCATAAAATGAATTGTGGAGTGCGTCTCCGTATCTCTTAAAATAAGCTGGAAAAAACATCTTGTGGTGCACATCTAATGTTCTCTTCCAAGCAGTTGCTGTGATAAATGGAATACAAATGAGTTGTGTGATTACCCTCAGCCAAAATACGATAGAAACTTTACTTTTCTCTTGATTCACTTGGGTTGCCAGGTAACTGGCTGATACTTGTATTCCCAGCACAGAACATTTTCAGTTTTGAAAGGGCATAGCAACAAGGACATCTCACATAACAGAGGTACAGATGAAATGTCATTCCTAGACTCTGGGGGATACAAGCACCTACGGTGCCTGTGACCCTATATGGAGACAGACATCAACTGGCTCAGAGAAGATGCCGATGTTACTGGAAATGAGTGAGTAAAGAAGTACCCCAATGACCAATTAGCTACTTACAAGTTATTTCTGAATTCAGTTCTACAAGCCTAAATGTAGGTAGCATTTGCTGGTTCATAACCAGATCCTGAATGTAGTTCAGCAAATTCCAATTAAGGGGGGAAAATTGCTGACTTCCAGAACAATTAAAGTTGTCTGTGAAACAGCTGCTTTCCTTTAAGAAAGCTTTAATGTTTGATGTTAAAATGTTATAGCGGACCCAAAGCTTTAGATGTTATTTATCTGCAGCAAAATGCTGACGCAGAAAATGTCACAGACATGAGAGGAAGTCTGCTTTGTGAATCTGGATGAGAAGTAGGGAGTAAATTCTGAGGATGTCCCTGTCTCTGTGAGAGACTGCCTATGTGGAAAACTCCAGTGGTAATTTAACATCTTGTGTCACACAATACTGACTGCCTGATGTGCAGAAGAAGAAAAACGTTCATCTAATACTAAATGTTCTAAGTCGACACTAAATCCACAGGATTCCTCAGCAGGCGTTTTGGTACAAGTCTGAAAACAAAGTCCACTACTTTTAAAGATGTTTTCCTAGGTGAAGCTTTTACACACTGTTTGAGCTAGAAGCAGAAGTCTCTATTAGACATTTGCTCTTCCTAACAAGGAAACTGGCAATAGAAACAAGTTTGTTCTGTGCTAGAAGGTTGTAGTTTAAACTGACAGAAGGAATTTCAAAATGAAACCCGTGCAGTGCTGCTCTGATGTTACAGGGACAAGTGGCTAAGTATTATCTAGAAAATTCAAACCCACCTTATTTTTCATGTTATATGCACTGTCAGATACCTCCCTGTACAGTGCCTAATGCAATTGCTATGAAAACTATCTCCTGAGTTACACAGTAGCAGTTACTCAGTGCCGAGTTGGCCAGACCACTAAATAACAGCCTGATCCTGGGTAAGCAGGATGTCTTGGATAAAAGACTCTGTTTGAAAGCCCTCTTGAGGCTACTGCAGGAAATGGTATCACCAAGCCTTACAGCGGGGTCCAAGTGAAGGGCTGATCTTCACCCAGCTTTCCTGTAAATGGACATTTTTTAATTTTTACGGTTTGGAGAGGGCCAGTTCAGCTTTGAGCTTGTAAAGAAAACTTGGTATCTTCCCTAGCAGCTTCACCTTGTCTTGACTGGGCAGCAAAGCTATGAACTTAGTAGAAAAGCCCAACATAGACTTAACCAGAGAGCACTCCAAGTTTAGCAGCATGTCATGGCTATTGGGTATATTTTGTAGGCAATCTGAGACACTCCTTGGCACTTCATGAAGTGGCTGTGTAATGTATTGGATTCATCTAAGTGTATGTGTGGAAAATACAGAGATTGTGCTGGTGACATGTAGCAGAATTTCAGTTTTTAAGAAGAATTATTACTCTTTACAGCGTAATAATGTGCTGTAGAGGTGAATGTTTTCCAGGAAGTTGTAAAGTTCCTAACAAAATCATGTCCATGTATGCCAGGGCAGGAGCTTACAGAACAGCATTTTATACTGCTTTTCACCAGGAGTTTACAGTTGGTGCAACCCTCATAAGCACTGAGTCAGAGTCTCATTTGTTAGTGTAGGTGTTTCCCATTCCTTTGCCTTAAATTCATGATCTGTTGCTGGTTTTCAGGTCTATCCTCATTACTTGCATTTTCCATGTGAAGGTGTCTCAAGGATTCTGGCCTCTTTACTAACTTCCCAGCAGCAGCTGCTAACTTTTCCATATTCTGTGCTGCTCATTTGTCATCTTTTAAGCCTGCAGAGTTGTGTTTGTGAGGTGTAATCCCTATGCATACAGGAAGCATTAAATAAATACTTTTAAGAAACAGACATCAGTGCATGTTAGGTGGTTTTCAATTCTAAAAAAACTAAGATGGAAAAGTAAGTTGTGCAGCCTGTAACAGCAGAGTGACGATTTTTTAAAATAATAGGAGAATCTAATATATCAGGGAAAAACCTGGCGATAAAAATGTTGACAAATTGATATTTTTAGGCTTCACTGAAAATTACTGTGTCCTTTCTTGGACATTTGAGTGTCAGTTCAAGTCAAACATGTAATTGTGGCCAATAAAACTGGACTTGGAATTAAAACGCAGTGCTGAAAGGTAAGCAATGCATTGAATACTCAAAGGCAGAATTCCACTATTTTACTCATAAAAATACATTACAGACTTCATTTATCAGAAGAGTTTTCTTGCTTCTAAGCATCTTAAGATGCTTTACACTTTTAGAAGGATTTGTTGGTAATAGACCTCACCTTCACCTTGCAAGAAAGCAAGGAATCAGTTTTTTTTCAATATACTTGTTCCAGGAGCCAATCTTCAAGGTAACTAAGAAGGTCAGTGCTTCTTGCAACACTGTTCCAAATAAAACCATTGCCCCTGGCAGCAGAACTAACAGCTCATAACTAGTGTTTATTTTTGCTTTCTTGCTGCAAAATGGCCACTCTGACAGACTATGAAATGAAGCTGTTGTATCAGTGTTAGGTGGACTCTCAGTTCTATTGGCATGGTCAGATGGGAACTGAAGACAGCAAACACCAAGTTGCAAAATAGTTATGAAATGAACAAATACGTGTCTGTTTGCATGTGTTTATAAACACAAAAACAATCACTCTTGGATTAAGTTTGGGGGACTATTATATTTTAGGTTAAGGTCCATTTAATGCTTCTTAAAAACCTGTGCTGGGTTGGCTGGGAAGGAGTTCATTTTCTTCATAGCTGCCGGTATGGCAACGTGGTCAATACTTATGACCAAAATAATGTTGATAACAGGGATAGCCTATTCAGTATGGTTTTATGCTCGGTGATAAAAGTGGGTGGAAATTCTTCCAGAGCAGCTGTTGTTCGAATACTGTTTGGTCATCGCTTTGCTGGTGATGAGTGATTGCTTTTGCGTTACTTATTGTGGTGGTTTTTCCCTTCACATACTGAACTTTTTCTTGACACGTGAGTTTTCACCCCTGTTCGCTTCCTCTCTCCCCTTTTCATCTAGGAAGGAGTGAGTGAGCAACTGGGTAGGGGTTTAGCTGCTAGCAGGGTCAATCTACCTGAACACCAAAGGAATAGATATGGCTCTTGAGCTGGAAATGTTTATCACTAACTGGTTTGGTTCCTTGCTGTGTGTCAGCATGCTTGCACTGAGACAGCTGCATCTCTGCTGGGCTCTGAGATGGAACTGCCAAGTCACTTCTGACCAGGAATAATCAAGTAGAATGAAGTGAAATTCTGAGACACAAAAAGTCCTCTTTCACGTTCATTATAGGGCTTTAAATGGAAAACAGTAAGGTGGGAAGCACAGAAACGCTATTAAAATGGCAAACTTACTTCTGAAAGTATTTCCCGACACAAACCCAGCTTTTCTGTCTTGGTGAATAACACAACTACTACATGTTCATTACGTTATTAACTGGCACTTGTGCTTCTGTTTGATTTTTGTTCTCCTCCTGTGTCTGGAACATTGCTCAAGTAAACTAAATAGCCCAATTTGCACTAGTTTCATGTTTTAAAAAGTTACTTTGATCTTCAGTGTCACTATTCCACAAATTTGTGTGCAGTTAGATGCTAGAAGAGATCAATTTCTTGCTGTTCTACAGGTTTAGAGCTTTCAGTTGTAAGCTCTAAGATCACCATCAGTTTGAACATCCCAAAACTTCAAGGGACTTGGGTGATCTCCCTTGACAAAAACCCAGTACTGAGTGCTTCCAGCTTTTGTTAGATTTTTTTTGTCTTCGTTTGAAAGAAATGAGGGATGCCTACAGGTATTTTTCAAGGCGCTTGCTTTCACTGAAGTACTACTGTAATCTAGAAAAACGGTTCCTGTGGCCATATTTTGGTGGAAGAGGCTGGCGAGGATTGTTTTTAATACCTTACAGTGTTGTGTGTAAAGCTGTATAGTTCTTCAGACTGAAGCTGAGGGAAATAAATGACAGCAGAGACAAAGTGGAATCAGCAGTACCAAAGGGACATTTGAGAAGCTGTAAATTGGAACAAACTTCAGCAACAGCGGGATACAGAATAGATTGAGAAGGGGTGAGACAGCTCTGACAACAGAATTTAAGCAAAACCAAGGTAGGTAGGTCTGCCAGCACCTCTTAAATGGAAATAAAGTGGAAGACTTCGGAAGTCACTTCCATGTAACTGCATTTGAGGAGCTTTAAAAACACTTAACTCATTAAAAAAGTAGTAAAATGTAATACTTAGTAGGAACAGTTTGGTAAATAAATAGTCTTAACCGTCTGCCGCTGTAAGGTACAATGTCTTTGTAACACAAACTCACTATATTTGAACAACAATACCGAGTGGCTTTCTATGTTTTAATATTCATTTGAAATACAATTGTCAATACTTACAAAAAGGGAATCCTTGCCATACTAATTTTAGGTTCAAATACTTTGCTTAGGTTAAGTCATCTGTTTGGAGCTATTTAGGGTGTCTTTATAAAAGTTTCTGCTTCTGAAACACTCGTGTGTTTAGCTAGAGTCTCCGACTCATCAGTAGCTGTGTGGGGTTTGAAGTTTTCATTTTATCTTTTCTATAATTGAGAAGAATTAGCCTCAGAAGAATGGCCTTTCTTCGTGCCTGCGTATGAAGTGTTGCCCAGGACCACCTTCACCTTCTCCCTGCATCCTGTGCAGTTCATCTTCAGATGGGGAAGTTCTCCCCATTTCTAAAACATTATTATTGGCTGCATGTCTGTACTGCTTGGCAGCCATCGCTACTTAAGAAAGAAAAAAAATCAACAGGATGAGAGACAGCTGCAGGTACTGGCGGTATACAAAATTCATAATTACTAAGAGTAATTGAAGCGTATTCTAGGATAGCTCAGCCGAAAAAACCAGCTGGCACACGCTGTATTTGTCATGTGAGAGTTTTGCAGAACACACTTGCTACAGCTGGCAGATTTATCATCCGTCTGGCCAAATGTGAAAAGCTCACCTTTTGTTTGCTGCTCACTTAACAAAGACAATACAGAGTAAGGACTGATTTGACTATTCAGCAGTTGGGGTTACTGCGCAATTTTAATATGAAAATGCCATGTGTGTTTGGGGGAGGGCTGACAATCAGAATGAGTCAACTTTCTAGCTCAGGAGCCACTGCATTTCCTTACACTTATGAGGTTAAGCTGGTTTTCTTTAAATACACGTCCAGTGTGATCTGATTATAAAAATCACTTCTTCATGTACAGTTGCAGATGAGCTGTGTGAACTGTTTGTGCCCTGTGCTGCTGAGAATGCTAACTCCACCCCTCAGCACAGGGAACAGGTTGTGTTCTGCAGCTGAGAACTTTCAGTTTACAAAACTACTCTATTTGGATGGCATTTTCAGCAACAGAACGGTACAGCTGGTTGGTCAGGGTTTGCCTTACTTTCAAAGCCTTTTTTACTAGCATAGTTAGACTTGAACGTCAGCAGGCAGTGCACCGTAAGGAGTCATGTTTGAATAATTTTCTGGGGAGCTTAATTTGAAAAGGTTGGTCTGAAAAGGTGTGAGAGGAATTGGGGACATTTTCTGTTTTGCTAAAAAACCCACCCAGTTTATAAAACCTGAACTTCCAAACCAGGGCCATGCTTCTCTATTGAAAATGCCTGATACCGTTTGTAGAGGGTAAATCACAACAACAGTGTTAAATATTAACATATAATCTATCTTTGCGTCTTATTTTGTATTAAAATGTTCATGTGTGGTGACCCAAGCACAATCTGTATGGAATTTTAACTGGTTTGCATTGTTGAACTATCTGCTTGTGTACTCTCAGTTACACTAACAGCCAGTCAAAAGATATTGAAGTTTCTTTATGACACCTACCTGGGGCTGGCTGAGTATGAGAGCACGGAAGCTAGCAGCCAGATATACTCCCAGCCTTACTTTAACAGATGTAGTGCAACCTTGTATTTCAAGTGCCATATTGCAGTTTTCAGTCAAACTTCCTTAATCACTAAAGTTTCAAAGTTTTTAAGAGTAAATGATTGTAGACAACTAAATGCCGTCACTAAAAGAGCAGAAGCTTTTTAAGATGGAGACCTGAGGTGATCAGGTTTCTCTTACTTTGCCTGCATTCCCCCAGAAAGAATACAAGTGCACTTTCATTAATGGGCAGAGCACCTCAAGGTTAGGTATCACCTTCCTGAGCATTGTTAGCGTGCTACATATTCATGAAGGTGATTTCATTTCAGCGTATTTCCAACATAGGAGAAGAAGGTAAAGTGACAATAGATTTGAAAACTCTTCCTCACAAATACATTTGGACCTCAACACAAAAGGTGAAACTGGTGGTAAGACTCTTGATCACACCGTTTTTTTTATGATGGCTGCTGCTAGTGCAGTAGAGACTGGTCAGATGTTAGAGCAGTCTTTTTAGTTCTGCAACTTTGGCTAAAATTACCCAAGTTCATAGATGTTTCCGTCTTTGGTCATCCCTGTTCTGCAGTCGCATGTGATGACAGAAGTCAAGACCCATTTCCTTTGAGCACCAACGCAAAGATGTCAGCCGTAACAAATACATCTCATTCCTCTGTCATAGTTTTGCAGACTTGTAAAGACAGGTGCTAGCTGTGTAGTCCTTTGAAATCAATGTTTTAAGAGCAACATTGTAATGAAAAATAAAGCCCTACAATGCAAGAAAATAGCTGTGCAACTGTATCCCAAGAACTGATGCACTGCTGTGTGTTAATCAGCATCCTTTCTTCTGATTCACAGAAGTGAGCTGAGTCAACAAAAACTTCGTAGCCAGGAGCTCATTGCTCAGCTGGAAATAGCAAATGAAAAGGTAACCGAGGTAAGATAATAACTGATAGGACACTGCACACTAGGATCTTAACAGAAACCTTTTTAGATGAGATACACTGCTGGCTTAGAAAACAGTCAGGGCTTTTGACAGTAGTAGTCATAATGGGAAAACTGTACTGTTTCTGCTGCCATGTTCAAATGGCAGGAAAACACATGAACTTTCTCTCCAAAGTTCAAGAAAAAGTGAAGGAGAGACAGTCTTTCAAGGTTCCTAACCTTACAATTTTAGACAGTTCAGGAAACGTTTCTAAGTCACTTAGGGCTGTGTGCACACCTACCTCTGAGAAGGAGTAGGTGTGGGGTTAGGGATTCCGTGGCCTATGTGGATATACCGAATTCTCAGCGTGCTCTCGGTCCGGTGGAACTTGCACTGTGTGTGCATCTGTGCATACAGACAAAAGCATTATCCATTAAAGATTAAGGGTAGGGATGTTTTGGAATGTGCACTGTTCAATAATTAATGGCCACTTTAGTAAACAGCTATCCTGCCAGCCTCATAAATCTGGGACAACATCCAAGTCTATCTAGCGTAAGTTCTTCTGTGTGTTTTTTGTAATGCTGCAGTATTTAGAGGAGAAAAATGAGGCTGATGTGAGAACAGATTTCTTGAAGCAAAGGATGGTCAAGAAAGACTTGATACAGACCCTTGGATGACAAGGACAGAGAGTAGCAAGTTTATCATCTCGTTCATCTAGTAGTTGATTTTTTTTCCTTTGAGTATAGCTTCGATGTATTGTAAGATTGGGTGAATTAAACTACCTGGATTAATACGTCAGCTTGTATGCATCTCACTTCAATACAGTGGCGTGAGTAAAACTTGCTCTGTAGATTACTCTGGAGCAGTCACATGGTGTCATATTTGAGCTCAAAAGTCTCTGTAATGTTTCAACAGTGAGTCTTCAGTCTTTCTGCAAGTGGTAAACAATTCCATTTCTTAAGTTGCTCTCAGTGGAAGCTTTTTCACTACAGATGTATGGATCTAGTAAAAGAACTTGGCTTTTGTAATATTTCATTTACACAGGATGAAAAATTAATGATGGACTATCGAGAACACATCAGTAGGCTTCAAAGGCGACTGAGCCAGGCAGAACAGAGGGCAGCTGCAGCATCTCAAAAGGTACAAAACTAACAAAAACCCCCATGTTCTCTAAGTGCATTTTAGACATCCCATTAAATGTTAAAAACAGTGACACAGTATCACTTCTGAGGTGGCAGTGACCAAGTGCGTGCATTAATACTAACCTAACTTCAACAAAAGCTCGTGCGCATGGCATCCCCAAACCTAGGTGTAAAGCCACCTTGTGACAGAGCGCTGACGTGACAGTATAGATGGTTTATGAAAACAAATTAGACTGCAGATTAACCTTGTGCACTTCTGAACACTGGGGTGAAGGTGTGTGATCACTGCCATCTTCAAAAATGGCAGCAAGTCAGCAAAGAGGGAACAATAGCCTCTGGCGGTAACCACAGCTCCTGTTTTACCTGAAGAGTCTGGTTTAGCTTGGTGTAACGTCCTGCAGCAGTCACAAACGATGGCTTCATGTGATAAACACCAAACGTTGTGCTGACTCCTCCACTGATCTTGGGAGAATCTTGAGCTGATGGCTTGAGAAATGCTTTTATAACAGTGGCTAGGCAGCTGTTTTATGGGAATTCTGTGGGGTTTTTCAGCACAGTTAAGATCCCTACTCTAATTCATTGTGTGAGTGCACAAAGAGCATGGGGAAATGGTGTGCAGTGGTTGCAGAACAGAACTGATAGTATCAACCTATTTAGTGGTCATCAAATGGCAACCTTGAGTACCTTCTGCTGTGTCCTGTGAACTGCCAGGGCGGTCAACTTCTTGTCTGTCCCCCTGCATTTTCATTAGTAGACTCATCCCCAAAGATGGCTGGAGAAGTGCGCCCCACTGCAGTTACCCTCAGCTTTGTGTGACAGACACAATGAATTCCTCACTGTCCAAAATACTGACAGTTGTGCAGACAGAATAGGAAATATCGGGGAGAATTGGGGAAATACAGGAAAATTGGTGTTTTCCAGGCGGTGGGAAGAGGGGAAGCTGGGGACGGTGTATGAATCTCACTACCAGAAAGAATATGTCTAGTAATGTGTTGCTCTCTTTGAAGCATTCCCCTGCTATTGCATCTCTCATCATCTTGCAGCATCTGGAATTTGAAATACGACAAAAACAGCAGTCACCTCTAGAGTGCATTGTAAATTCCACTGTGTGCCCTAAATTCCCACTTAGTGACGCACACTGCTTCTCTTTCATGACACCTTCCACGTTGCAGTGCTACTGGTACATCAGTTTTTGTATGATCAAAGTAAGAAAACACCCGCTTGTGTTTAATTACAGCTCAGCCTGGTAACTACACAGAAGAAAAAAGACGCTTCCTTGAAGTATCTGGAAGATATTTAAACGCATGTACTGTTTGTTCACACCATGGCGGAGTTCAGGAGATTGCTGGAGAGACTGCGGAGTATTACAGTCAAATGTGTAGCAGGGCTTGTAAAACTTGAAATGTTTTGTTTTATTCAGGTAAGGAAGGGGGCTGGTGAAGCTACGGTAGCTGCGTGCGTAGTGACAGTTGGGAGCTGGCTGGAAAATGACGTCATTGAAGTCCTTCAGTGTAGCAGGTGAAACAATCTGAGGCTGTGCTGTGGCTATTGGTCCATTATGGTCTAAAACCTACCAGCTCTGGCTTGGACAAGATGGTGTCCAGGGAACAGACACCGTTACACAGAGTATCGTGAACAGCTTTGCTTGCGTACAGCCAATACCATTCCCTTCTCTTTGTGGTGCAGTACCTCCACAACACTGTAAAGCTCTTTTATGAATTGCAGTAAGACACTGATTACGAGTAACACTACTCATGAGTGTCAGATGGTTGCTGGGTTTATGGTAGGTGTTGGAGCTGCAGAATGCCTCCATTGCCTTCCTCTTTTAACAATTCAGTTTAGATTGTACTGGTGCCCCTGGGAACCAGGTAATAAATAAAATGCTGCTCTGGCTGCTCATATGACTTGTTTCTAAGGATCACAGACTTCAGTTATGCTTTTTTCTTCTTTTTCTTTCTAATTATTACTTTACAGCCATTCCTTACTTCTCAGTTGACCTGCTCTCTTGGCTTGTGTGTGTCTGGGAACTGCACTTCTCTCTTCCATTTGCACAAAGCTGGTGAAGGCACCAGGTCATCCATCTCTTGCACATTTTGAAGTAGTGGTTGAATTCTACAGGTGCCAGGATGTGGAAATCCTCTGCCTGCATATTTTGATAGTTGAGAGACTTTGTGATTCTGAAATGAGAGCTGAACCCCGTTTTCTCTTTCCGCATACATTACAAACATTGGATAGGTATCGACTCATTTCTGAAGTGCTCCCGTCTTGCACCTAATGACTGAATTTCTTGCCCTTGCTCTTAAATGTGGTTTGTAACTTCCTATTCCGTTGATGCATAATGCTCACTCGGTGCTTGATTAAAACTGTTGTTAGGGACTAACAAACTGATGAGCCTGGTGCAGTGGATCTTCACCACATTAGCATTTTAGAGGACAGACCTGGGTTGATCACCACAGGGAAGAGTTTGTGCCGCATCCTGAAAATCTGGCTGTTCCGCTGCGGCCTGCAGGATGGATGCAACCTCAAGAAAAACCCCTGCTTACCACTGAGTAGTTCACTTGTTTCCTCCACTTGTGCACACATCTTTACCAGCACTGCCTCTGTTTGATGTATGCCTGTAGCCACTGCAAGCTCTTGCTGAAAGACTTCAAAGGTTTTTCAAAGTAACACGGATAGGTTGTTCAGCAGCACCAAATGTTTGTTGGTGGTGAGACTGTCATCAATCAGCTGAGTAGATGATAAAGGGGAAGGTAAGTACCAAGCACCTTGTTTTCATTTGCATAATGCACATCTGAGGTGATGACGGACCACCTGGAAGATTTTGTGTGAGCCATTAATCTCATTCACTCCTTAAAGAGAGGGCTCTAGCTGTGAAGTGAAACCTGGCTGAAAATGGCAGGTAATTAGAAGTTTCTGAGCAACACTATCTGTGTTCTTGTTCCTTGAGGCACAGAAGGGCACCTGCTTAGTTCCTTTTTAATTACAGGGATATTTGCATCAACTTGTGGTGCAGCTCTGGTGCAGTGATTTCTTGCCAGAATCAGAATTGCCATGACGATGTGAACATCTAATACACTGCAAGTTAAGGGGCAGCAGAGGAATTACGGCAGATGACATGGGAAAGAAAAAGATCTCCCTCATGCCTTCCTAATCCTCTGAGCAGCTAAAATTTGACTGAATGCATCTATCTGAACCACAAGGGAATGTGCCCAAGTTAAACTTGTCATCTTAACACCACCACCTTTCACTTCCATTTGGCATCCAGAGGAGGCTGCTTGCTCATGAGGTGGACTTGCAGAGGAAATGCACTTGCTGTAGACATTAAAGCCGGATGCTTACTGGTTTTGCCCTTTCCCTGATGACGCTGGGTTATTTCATGACATGGAGCAGCATGCCTTTCAGTCATCTGTCTGGTGTTGAATGTTTGTTTCCATGTAGCTCTTGTCACTCTTCCTTTCCCACCTACGCACCAGTTTGTGGGTGTTTTAAAGACTGTTGATATTGTTGCTTTCCATTGGTAAAGCGTCGTTCTTGACTGTTTATTTAGTCAGAGTTCCTAGGCGAGTGGTTGCATCCATTCCACAGGTAAGAGAGACTGTCTTTGAAGTGGCCTTCTGGCAGAGGCCACATCTTGAACATGCCTCACAGCATACAAGAAACTTCTTCACAGTCTGTTGCAGTGGTTACTGAGATGCTCTCAGCTCTGACCCTGTCTTGCTTAGCTAACCCGAGCAGTGCAGTGCCTTTCTGAAAGGCTGCTGATAGCAACATCATAGAGCAGCTGCCAGAATCTCTTCCAGACTTTTATTCACACCTTGAAGAGTTTGTAATTCTTAGGAGGAACATCCTTTAATTGTCATGCTTTGGAAGATGTTTCTCAGGGGGCCACTCACAATTGCCCACTAAGTGATGCAAGTACAGACCTGAGAAAAATTCTTTACCCATTACTGTTTTTCAAGATGTATTGGTAGGCAGAGACCTTGCTCTGTGCCAAGCTATTCCATGATTCCACACACCTTGTCTCCTAGAGATCCTGCTGTGGCAGCAGCTGCTCTCTGCCAGCACTGCTGGACCACAGGCAGTTCTTGGGGCCGATGTACACTGTATTCCTTAGCAGAACAGCTAGAGGTGAGAACCCTCGCATTCCTCTTCCAGTGCAACATACACAAAGACTATGGGCTCTGGAAGGACATCATGTATCAATTAATCTAAACTATGGGAGGCACAGGCAGGGGATCTGAACTCTATGGCCTCTGGAAGTCCCTTCCAAAGCCTAATGATCTGTGTGTATCTCTGAGGGTCTAAAGGAAAACATTCAGCAATTTTGTGTCGCTGGGATAGGTGCAGTCGCCTGTCTATTCCTAACAAGTAAATCTTGCAGCTACAGCATGCGTTTTGGTACCTGTCATAATCCAAATTAAACGCTTATCTGCACCATGAACGCTGGTCAGATCATTCCAAGTGTTTGCGTAAAAACCCGGGCAAAACAAGTGCTGCAGATTTTAGAACACTGCTGGCCAGGCGACTGCAAAAATGTACAGCATTTATTCACAGACAGACAAAAAGGCACAATTCTACTCAATAGTTTAACAAAAAATACAGCTGTCTTCAACTAGGTCTTTATAAATACTTCAAAAAAGGGAGAAAATAAATACAGGATTGGGCCATGTCATATAAAATAGTCATCTCTACATAGACTTTTTATTTCTATCTGTTTCTCTTCATGCACCTTTTTGTACTTAATTTCAGCTGAATGGACACCAAAGCTAGGCACATAGTGAAAAATCGTCTGTACAAGGTTTTACAAATGCCATGACAATTGCCTTCAAATTGTGAAACGGAGACTTATACACAACACGTATAACCCTTCATTTGGATTTGTGTGAGCTTGTAACCTAACAAATGATGTTCCGGGCAACTGGACATTGATTCATCTACCCTACGGATTGACAGAATACACCGATCAGAGTCCAAGATCTCTTGGTCAGTCTGCGCAAGGAAAGGTAACACTTAAAAACCAGAAATTCAGCAAAAGATTCTAGCCCAATAAAATCCAGGGGTGGGTCTGTACCATCACTGCTGTACTTACAACACCTCTTCGGCTGAGCGCTAAGTGTGGGAGGCAAAACTAACCTATGGGGCTGGCCATACTGCCGTCTTCTTACAGCTTTTTTGGTTTTGGTTGAGCTTAACTTGAAACATTAGAAAGCTTTTTAACCTAAACGTCAGGGAGCAAAACAGGTAAGGCATTAATTCTGCACAACGTTAGCATTCTTAATAGTGCAAATCAACAAGGTACCCCTTCAGACTGGTGTGAGGTTCCATGTTCACTTAGAATCACACTTATTTACTTCATCTATGGCTTGACTGACAGTTCCCTACACGGTTGTGGGCTTTCAGCTTACAGAAAACAACAGTGGAGAACAGTGCTGCGTGCTGAGGAGGACTTACCTGCATTTACCGTCTGTCTGTCTGTCACTGGTCAGCTAAGTACTGTAACACATCCCGAGAGTGACTGCGTAACTTCAGGTTCACCAGTGCCCCACTGGACTTCCACCTCTGGAAGTGATGAAGCTAGTCTAACTTCTTGGGACCAGCGATGGCAGTTTAAGAGCAATCTAGCTTAACCCTTTAAGGAAGGGGAATCCTGCGTGAGTTTTAGGACAAACGACAGATATGCGTTCGGAAACACTGACACACTGAAGTGATAACTTGCATAGCAAGACAGGATGTTAATCAGCTTTCTCTGGTTTTTTTGTTTCCTAATTTAATCCTCTGGAAGACTCAGTGATGGCAGAATTCTACTTAGTTTTCAGTGTTTGTTGCTCAAGAGGCAAGGGTCTACCTCAAAGTGTGACCGGAGGTGGTAACAGCAGGCTAGGAGTAGGAAGGGCTTGGGAGCGCGGGGAGTTCCTTTTGCCCGTTTTTCTATAACACGTTGCTGCTTCAACTTTCTTACCAGTCCGTACCTCACGTGAATCTACGCAGAATTCCAACATTTACAGGCTCCTAACGCTCCGTCTGTGCACTCTCCTCGGTACAAAACAGTATCCTAATGATCTGTTGGTATTATTGCTCATAGCTTACTACTTATTGCCATTTGCAATGAATAAAAAAAGTACGCAATCAGAATATGAATTCCCTCTTCCATCAAATCTAGTCCAGAATAGAATGAAGTATGTTTTTCTTCATTTGACAGCGAAGAGCTAATCACAATTTATTGCCTTTCCATGGTATTCTATTTAAAAATATATATTCCTTTTAAAGCCACCCTTTAGTGTCATGCGCCTGGCTTTCCCAATCCATACCAGTAGTGCAGATGTGGCGGGCTTTGGGAAATCCTACTGACTAGTGCTAGTGCCTTAGCACATTGTGTCATGAATTGTTGTCATACTCCTAGCGGCAGGTGACAGGCTGTTCACTGGGTGCCATGACCCACACACCTGCCCCCTTTCTCCGAACTGAGCCATGCCAGGGGTTCCTCTGTGCTCAGTCTGAGTCTTCTCAAGCTGTTGCATAAGGCAGCTGCAGTCCTGACCTGTCCCTTCCTCCTTCTCCAGTATAACATCACGGTTAAATCTGGTCATTTTGGAGGTGTATTTACATGTAAACTCTGGAGCTTATGGAGGGGGGTTGAGCGGCCATCTAGGCTCAAACTGAATGCAACAGAAAACATTCTGCAAAGAGAAACACCACCATCCGAGGACAGTGACCATTCATGACGGGGTTTAGCAGTGCAGTATGGTTAACCAACCATCTTCCATTCAGTACACACTAGTTAAATGAAGAGCTTGTGCTTTTCCAGAAGGCAGGGGCAGGGAGTAACATTTTCTCAGTGCTTTTTAGCTAAAAGGGATGAACCTTCTAAAAGGTTTTGGAGTTATTTTAGTGTTCATCACTATTTTAGTAGTGATGTCATTTTTCTGCTTGCTCATGAAAACAGCAAATAAAGGAGACTCACACTTCTCACAGAATTGAATAGGCCAAAGAAAACAGCTTTAAGTGCATGTAAACATGTTTATACAACTCGGGAACAACAGGTTCTCAATTTGTCTCTAGCCATGTCCAAGAACGCTCTTCTCTCACACCAATAATAAATAATGTGGCGTTGGCTTGGCAGGCAGTGACTGCTGACCGTGGTGCTGCTACTGTGTGTGGCCAGTCACGATGCCAGGATGCTTCTCCTGATAATGTCCGCCCTTCTGTTGATCGAGCTGTTTGGACTGAGCTTCTGCTGCCTGCGCTTTTTTTCAGGCACCTCAGTTTCTGAGTCGCTCATCTCTGCATCAGGGACGTACCCATCATTCTCGCTGTCGGGCTTTAGCTTTCTTTTTGCCCTGTCCTTCGGTGAAACTCTGCCCACACCCAGGTGGGGGTAGCTGGAGTTCTGACAGCAGGTCTCCTCTGGGCTCTCACCCTGCTGTTGCCTCTCCCTCTTCTTTGGAATTCGGAATCCGCCCCAGTTTTTCACTGGGCTTGTGGGTGTCGTAGGCACTTTAACTACTGTCTGATTAGAGTTTGCTTTGACAAGTCCCCCATTGCATTTAGGCACTAAATCCCTCTGCGTGCCAGATGCTGACCTACCACTGGAGTGGTTCACAGCCCTTTTATTTTCTGACTGCCTCTGAGAGAGTTCTGTGGGTCTCAGTGGTTTGTGGTTGTGTTTAGAAGTCTTTTCCCTTAGTTCTGCCTTGATCATCTCACACTGTGGACGATTGTCTCTTCTTTTTCTGTGCTCTGGTATAACTAGGCCATTTTTCTGTTGTGCTGATGCAATGTGTGTTTCTGTAAAGGTTTTGTCAAAATTCAAAAAGCCACCTGGAGCTGCACTGCCTTCCCTTTGTCTGGGCTGCCTCAGCATGGATTTGCTGTCGTTGCCAGAGCTGTCTCTCACTCTGTCTCTCTTGTGTGGTTTTTGCAAAGAGTGGGTCAGAGATGTGCCCATTTGTTTCCTGAAGAATGCAGAATGCCACTTCAAATCCTCTATCTTGGGAGCGTTGGGGCCCAAAGACGGACTATTGAACAACACTGTGTTTTCCATTGAGGAGAACGAGGAAGGCACGCCTAGACGGAAACAAAGTCAGTTCAAGTCAAACAATTCCACGGCTGAGTAACTACCACTGTTCAGTGTACCCGTTTTAACCCTGCCCCCTCATGCCCAATGTTCTTCAGCTTATCCAGCACCTTTAGTCACAATTAGGTGGCCATGTCGCAGTGTAACAACACAGTACTCATGCGTATTTTACTTTCCTGTAGCTGTGCTGCACCTGACACCTACAGCAAATATAAACCCTGGCGCTGCTGATCTACTAGGGCAGAGAGACTCAATACAGAGACTTCTCAGAGCAGGCTGCGGGGCAAAGGGAAGGAACCAGCAAGTGGCTTTGATTGATTCTGTCTAAAATAAGGTTTATTAGTTACAGAATACAAGAAAGTTATCCCCTTTCAAAGAAAAGGTTGTTAGAGATTAGGCAGAATATGTTGTTTTAAAACCAGAGTGCTACCTTTTCCTTTTCTAAAGCTTAAGTTCTTTAAACAGCCATCTCTGATGCAAAATGAGCACCAGCGCAGTGGCACCACTGAAGCACACACTTCCTAGGTAACATATGGCACCTGAATGTAAGTCATGGTCTCCCTGTCACAAGGATTTATCAAAGAATGACACCAGAAAGGATGTGAAGCAGGAAGCCATCCGTGCCCCACAGACAGGCCAGTTGCTATAGCCATGTGCCCACCATTCGAATTACACAGACTCTCTGTCCCAGTCTGACGATGCAGGGTGGGCTGCACTGGGTATAATGAGAACAAATGAGGCCCTGCTCGTCCTTCAAAATTAGTCATTAGCCTGCAGCCAAACATTTCCATGCTTGTACCTGTGCTCTGATGTGAAAAAGGTAGTGCCTTTACATACCTGAAACACTTTCTTGTTCCAACTGCTTTACGTAGGTATTAAATATCTGTTCTTGAACTTTGCAAACAGATCTCTTGATTTTTTCCCTTCGGGTCACCATGTAAGTGAGATTACGCACCTGGAAGACATCAAGTTATGATGAGTCTTACAGGGACCATGCTTCTGTAATGCTGTCCATTTGTGCTCTGAATTCAGTCTAAGTACCAGACACCATTTAAGGTTTTTTTAGAAGAAAACTACGTTTCTGCCCTAAAATGTGTCGTGTCCACACAAGTACCTGCCTCATCAGGTGAACTGGGTGATACAGTTCCCACCCCTTGTTTCTCAGCAGACGATATGATCACTACCATCATTCATAACCAAGTCTAACTTTTATCTTGAAGAGGAGAAAACAATGTAGAGCCCTTTTTTTTCATCCAAGTGATCTTGGATGTACAGGCGGTGGGAACGGGTAATCAAATGTTACAACTATTGCTGGAATGATTTATCCTGTTGTGACATCACACCTAATAACGGAATAATGTGAGATCCAGAGAACATATTGATAAACTCCATTTAGTTAGCTGATTAAAAGAAATGGTGAGCACACAGAGCAGAAACGAAAGGTAGTAGGCAATAGCTATCCCACCAAGCTATTCGTGAGCTGGAAGCTGAAACTGGGAAAAAAGTTCCATAGAAAAATGGCAATGATTCACTAGAAGAAGAATTAGCCATGAGAATCCTTCACAAAGATGCTGTAACTGCACAGGCACCTGCTGGCCTGATCTAATAACCAGCCAGTGTTCTGGGATCAAGTTCACACACAGGTTACTGAGGCTGGGGTCTCTATGAGCTGTGTGCTGCACGGACGTGAAAAACAGAAATTATTTCAGTGGCTTTAATGTATAAACCCTACTAGTTAACCTGCAAAAGAACCCCCTGAGGATGGGATTCAGGTCATTACGGGATCAGATGTACTTAAGGTAAAACACCAAACATCCTGCTGAACTGTTCTTTACACATTTAAACCTTCAATGGAGTATTAGGTGCCTCCCAAACCTACCACACAGATCGTGCAGTGAAATGTCATCCTGCTGTGCTGTGTGAGAGAAACACAGACCTGCTGCAAATGAAGGTAAGGTTCATCATTTTCTTATTATGCACCAGATGAAAGGAGCAGAGAAAGCCCCTGGAGCTAAGAACACTCCAGCTGTGGGTTGCAGTACAGTCCACAGCCTGCTATCAGTATTAGTCATTGAAAAAGCAAAAGCTGAAACACAACAGTCCAGTTACAAGGAGACTGCATACTACAGGCCAAGACCTGCTGGCCCTGTGAGCTAACCCTCTGCTTGGAAAGGGTACCTGGTGCACTCTCTAAAATTCAGTGTTGACAGTCTTTTCTTAAATACGACTTTGGGGCTAAAGATGCAGCCTGGAGCACCTGTGCACAAGGGCACAGGCAGTTAGGGAACTGGACTAGTACAAGCAGTGCACAGGAGCCTTACCCGCTCTAGATCCTGCCGGAGGTGTGTGAAGAGCTGCAGTCTTCTGAACAGAACATCCTGTTCTCGTTTAGCCAGATTGTCTTCTTCATCCTTCTTTGGAGTGATCAAAGGCTTATTGAAGTTGGCTTTTCTCTTCAGCTTCCAGTATTCGTAAAGGAATCCCACTAGTTCCTCAGGCAGCCGCAGCACTTTAGCCACTTCCAGAGCATCAACAAACGTATAGAACTCATCCTCCAGCTGCTGGAGCTTTTGCTTGCGGAGGCTGACCCTGTGGGCCTCCTGGTTTTGATCCATGCTGTGGAAAGGGTCCACATGAGCAGCAAGAGAGCCATCCTGAACCCCATTCCCATTCTCCTGGACAGGGTTTTCACTGAAAGTCTCATCATCTGCTTTCTTGGTGGAGCTGTGCTTGGGGCAGTATGACTTAAATTTGACCTCATCGTTCTCTGCCAGTATGGTCTTCATCTCCAAGCCACGGTCAAATGCACAGGTGACGTGAAAAGCTGTTCTGCAGTTCTTCACTGAACACTACAGAAATTAAATTAAAATTCATCAGGTATAAATTTAAGAAGCCACGCTGCCTGAAACTATTTGAGCAGCCAGGACTGCTTTGCAAGAACAACTCTTACTGCGCTTTGCTTCTAAGCTGCATTTACTTCCTTACTCTTTTAATTAGGTTTATGATTTAGTGCTTTCAGGCCAGGCACTGATCAAGGGCCCCAGTGGGACAGGAGTGGTTAACCCCTCCTTAGCCCAATCACACTGTTCAATAACCAGCAATCCCCCCAGGAGCATTCTTACAGCCACTGGAGCCACTCATGCCAGGCAGCGACACACAAAGGAAAACATTCCCCCTTTCGACTGCATCAGCGTCGGGGGGCGGTGGGAAACATCTCAGTGGCTCCAGGCCAGTCTGTAATTTTAATTACAGTCTTTCCTAGTGACTGAATCCAGGCTGCCCAAAGGGCCTCCACCAAGAGGAGGGGATTTTTCCTTTTATCCCAGTTTTACAGTTTCAAATATTAAATCACTGTCAGTCACTACTCCACTGACCAGAGCCTTCACCTCACCTGGGGGATGAGGAGGACAAGACATTGTTTGTCATTCTTCTTCCCTCCCAGTGAACCCAGCCGTCGTGATGGGCACTGATTCAGCTGATTTAGCACTTCATTTCAATTACACGTAACTGTCTCTTGCAAAATACTGTTGCAGTTGTTTGCAGCCAAAATGGAAACGGTTAAACATCTCTGTGTGTGTCTGTACACACACGTGCATTTTAACCAACTCACACCTCTGCCTTCAGTAAAGGCATCTGGAGTGGAAATGAACACGAGTGCTATTAGCTAAAGGAAACACAACCAGGCTGAGCCCAAGTCCTCTAGCCTTAAAGAGAAATGCATCTCGCTAAGATGTTTATACAGCTCTTTGTAAAGAAGCCAAACCTCTTTGACCTCTGGGTTTTCCTGCTCAGGTTGACTCAGCAGCCAGATGGCAAGTAAAGGTAGAGCAGAGTTTAAATGGCAGCTGTTTCAAATGCACATCCTTTAATCAAATCGAGACATGAATTAAATCCAAAAGCATCTCTTTGCCCTTTCCTCTTACTGACAGAGAGGGTGGAAGCAGCCCAAGTGGAGCACTGAACAGTGCAGCAGGGCATGGTAGCCATGGGTGCTGAGCTGCTATCGTTTTGAGTAGTCAGCTCTCAGTGTGGCTAATGTTTTGCTGCAAGAAGAGGGGAAAGTCTACTTCATCTGAAGGAAATCTGCTGAACCTGGGAGAATTTGCAGTCTCAGCCTGCTGCAGCTGCTCTCTGCCCAGCCTGACACACACTTGCAGCTGCCGGCTTTTCTAGCTGTTGTGCACATCTCACAACATCTCTGGGGGATCTCGCTCTGTGCGTCTCGTCAGTGCTACTTCTTTCTATTGCAGTGCCTTTGTTTAATGTTCTTCCCAGCTATGTTGAATTTCACAACATAAACCTAAGTATTTCTCACTGCTAGAATGAATGACACCAAGATTTACACAGCTCCTGCAAAATGTTAGGCAAAACCGTAACTTTTTTTGTCTCTCCCCCCATACTCCCAACTGTAGAACTGTCTGAAGTGGCAGCAATCGCGCCTGCTGTTATCACTAGAAGGGGAGAGGTGGTATCAGAAGAAATATGTAAGGACACCCTGCTCTCCCCCGCACACTAACCTGCATAAATACTCAAGTGTTTCACTTTAACTGCTCTAAGTTGCCCCTCCGATCAGGTCTGGAGAATGGACTAAACAGTTCCAACTATGTAACAGCTGCCAAGAGGAAGGGGACAGCTCTGCAAGGAGGTATTACAATTGCAAATTTATATGCTGTGGACAGATTTATTTTCTCTACTTAACATTTACTGTTTTATACATTCCTTAACTGGAAACCCACTGATAGGCTTCACTGCAACTACTGCTGCCTTGTTGTTTTACAGCTTTTTTTGGCAACCTCATCAAATGACTCAGAGCAGAGTTAAAAAGGAAATGGATAAAACCTCATTTGTAAAAAGTGCAGGACTTCAGGAATTTCTGTTCCTAAATGCTGGTCTTATCCTCATGACTCCTGCTGCTTCTGATTCCTTGTGAGACAGTAGTATCTTCCTGTCTGTCTCAGGATCATTTTGCTGAAGTATGTGAAGCACTTGGAAGGTGAAGAACGTTACCACTATGCTAAGCCACACTTTATTGTCCTTTCCTACATAATCACAACACTGCCCTGAGTGGGTCACCTGTCCTTAGTCTCACCATTTTCTCTCAAGCTAAAGGGATCCAAGTTTTGTCTCATTATCTCGGGAAACCCAGATGTCACATCTTTGAAAAACCCAGGACACATTAGTGTGTTTTCTCAGTCTCTCTGGAGTTAAAAATTGTTCTTAAAATGACTATTTAACATTCCTGAGTGATTTCCCTCTGTAAAGGATCTGCAAGTGCTTTACAGCTAACAACCAATATAAACGGGCACATGAGGCCACAATGCCCAGGCTGAAATGCTCTGGTGCAGGTTCAGTAATTTCACAGCAACAATTCACAGGCTACAAATCCAAGAAAGGCTGAGTCTAAACCCAACTGAAACTGCAGAGAGATTTCAGAAGTATGCAGCGAGACAAACTGGCACTGGCCCAAGAATGTGAGTTGTTGGTATGAAACAAACAGCTTTACAGTGCTGGCCTGCAAACAGAAAACATTCTTTCTAGAACTACGAAGACCAGACATTTGTTTTGATTCTGCCCCATCTTGCTGTTTTGGGCAATCCTCATCCCTGGGCTCAAGTACCAGAAGCCAGAACAATAATGAGGCACTGCTTCTACAATGGTTTGCCTGAATCTCAGGGCAGAGCAGTCAAGCTATTTGTTTCTTTCCCAGTGCTCCAGAAGCCCAACATTAAATGATGATAGATTCTCCTTCATAAAACCTGGTCCAACAATAAAACAGTTACAGAAAAATAGTTAAAGCCAGAACAGTCCAATGTGAAGTGGCACCTAAAATGAGAAATTCAAACCTACAACCAGCTTTACCATTAAAGTGAAGCTGTTCACTTCCACTGAGAGCTGGGTGTGCTTAGCACCTTAAAAATGCAGGTCGTTGCAGAAAATCCTCAGCTCCCACTGAGGAATCCAGCTTGTGTTAGAAGTCACTAAACAGGGACTAACAGCCCAGCAGCACTGAAGCTGCAGTTTCATTCCCTAGTACCTTACAGAAATACAGGGCTTGTCCTTTACTCAGCACCATTGCAGTTTTGTTTCAGCATGCTAATAAACCTCTCGGCATATCTACCAGTTAGGGAGTCTTAGGGATGACCTGGCTATTAGTGTTACAATTTTCCTAGCAAGTGAGAGCACCCTGACATTCCAAAGTACTTTGTGCGCAATTAAGTCCACAGCAACAAACAGGAAATCAAAGGAAGTTTCCTTCCGAAAGGCATTTTGTGTATCCACTGAATACTGACAACACAACCCTCCCAGGTACGGTGCAGTTCAATTACCTGTATAGAAGCTCCAACTTTTTCATTACAAAGGCTGCACACCAGTGCCCACCGACTGCTGGGAATGTGAGACACCTTGGTAATGGGCTCCATTTTCTCTGGGCTTCCGATGCTTACCTGAGAGAGAAAAGGTTCAAAACACAGAGTGACTATTACACTCTTAACTGACACAGGAATATTTTGTCCAAGAAATCAGACTCCCTGTGTGCATATGCAGAACTAGCATGCACCAAGGCCCCCAGTTTATAAGACATTTAAAATATTAAACTATCTTTTAGAAATATCAATTCCGCACTGCAGGAACAGTTTCAAGGTGAAGCTCTGCAATTGAAAACTACCATACAGAAGGACTGGACTAGATGATCTTTTGAGGTCCCTTCCTATCCCTAGCATTCTGTGATTCTGTGATACAGAAGAAGTATTTTCATCATGAGGAGCCACAGGAAATCTCTGCCACATCCAAATTTTCCTGATTCACCTTTACTACTCAGTCTATAAAATAAAACAGGACTTTGTGTCCTTGGTAAATGAGCTTGGTCAACAGCAAAGGCCTGATTTTTTGAGGCCTAATTTTGTTTGACTGAGGTAATGCATTTCTTTACAGATGATGCTTCATCCTATCAGACTTCACATCTGGCTGAAAATCCTCTACACTGTCTCACTGAGTGGTATCACGTACACACAACACACACTAGGTGGAACACTGCAACAGATTTCTTCTCACACAGAATCACTGCAACAACTCCTGAATCATCAGCACCTACCTCTGGAATCCACAGGGCACAGCTAACGTGGACCCACTTGGTGCCACTCCGGGTTGGTTTCATGGCACCACCCTTCTTGGGACACAGCAAACACTTGGGCTGAACACCAAGCGCACAGGTCCGGCACAGCCAGCTGCCTTCTGGTACCTTCAGGATTCCATAACAGGCCTGTATTCCCATTTACAGAAAAGGAAGAGAAAACAAGCAACATGCAGCTGCGTTACTTTTTAGTTGTTTACAGGCATCCTCTCACAATTCTCAAAAGGTTCTTCGTGGAATTTCTAATGCTAGAGAAACAGAGGATCTCAGAGCGCTTTCATAAACTTAACCAACCACATGACCCATTCTATCCCCAATAAGATCTTTCAGCAAAAGGAGCAGAAATCATGACCCACCCTTAGGCAAAAACACACTGTCCACCTCAACTGGGAAAATGAACAATGAGTTTTCCACTCCAAAGAGCATCCCAACAGCCAACCCTGCCAGTTGGGATAAATTCCAGGATCACAAAGACTATGGGTAGCAGGAACTGGACTCCAGATCAAGCAGCACAAACTGAAGAGCTCCGTTGTTTGGCACATACAAGCGCTTCACTAGCTCAGCTCAGTAGGTTCTCATTTAATTAAAACAACCGTAATAAATACTACCTGTGTCCCCTACTGATCGCCTTTAAGTTCTTTTACCCTCTCCCTGCTCAGCCTGTGTTGCTGATACTAAAGGTGTGTTAGCCTCAGAAATGTGCAGAAAGAGAGGAAAAGTGCTCAGGTAAGAATGTACACCAGGGCACGTGTGTATGTTTTGGGGAGGCAGTTCCTGCAGACAGACACCCTCCCCCTACTTTTAGCCCTCTATCTTTCACTGTAAAAAATTCAACATGTTACCATGAATGGTTTGGCCAAGTTTCTGTCACCACCCCCCAAGCCCTGGCTGTACCTGGTGCACGCAAATATTGCATTTGTCACAAAACACCATTTCATTGCCATCTTCTCCATCTGGAGACTGACAGACGTCACAGACAACATCTTCATCATATTCAATCCCAAGTCCTTCTTCTGTCTCAATAGCGTGATTCATGTTATCATAACATCGTTGTTCAAACTCCTCTAGGACCCTTTCCATCGTGTACTCATCCAGCTCAGGCATCCCTGGGAGACAGAAGTTGTTAGTTATTTAAAGGGAAGAGTGATAACCACCATCAGGCACAACTCCAGCTTCTTTGTCAACGGAGTAGATACAGCCGACCCCTGCACACAGACATCTCATTCCTAGACCATTAGGCCTACTCCAACAGTAACAAAAAGTCAAACTTATAACTGTATTCAACAATACAAATGGAGTAGCCAAACCAATCCTTCCAAATCCTGGGAAAAACTTAAATTGATTTTGGCTTCCTGCTCTTGCTCTCATTTTTCCTTCTGGCACAGCACTGTCTATGGCTTTTGCTTCAATTTTGAAACCCTTTGCATCAGTGTTGACTCTGATGAAAGATTTGAAAGAGTTTTGATCCTAAAGAGATGAAGGCAGAGAGGGGAAAGCAATGACAAAGGCTGCCACGAAACTTGTAGCAAATTTCAGTTTCTAACAACTGCTGCCTTTTTAAAGTTACAACCTAACGAGCTGCAACCCCAGTTGAGGTCTCCATCAGACCCTGCTACATCAATAAATTAAGTTTGTATCTATAAATTAAAAACACAAGTTGTAATAAATGCAACATCGAATCTAGGGCTTGGCCTTTTCAAACAGCATCCAGCAGAGAACTATGTGATACCACAGCTGCAGGCTGGTTATGTTGCAGCATTCTACCTCTTCTGCCGATTTGTTGACTGGTAATACAGGTATTTTTCACGTCTATCACAGAAGCAGCAATATCAGAGAAGAGCACAGCGCTTCCCCTCTGGCTTCCACCTCTCCCTTGCTGGGACAACGATCTGGCTGTAACACTTCCAAGCTGGCGTTACAGCAACCTTGAACAGAAAATCATCCTCCCACACAACCACCAGTGAAACCAGGAAAGCTGCGCTACTGCAAACAATTGTTTGCCTCTTGGAAAGTCAGTTTAGCACAAGAATTTCAGCATCCTTAAATCACTACAATGAAGTGCAGGCTTAGGACAGCCCACCTTTGGTCTAATTCCCAGTACACAGCGTTTACTGTCACATACAGAAGACAGCAACTCCTTTGGCCTCTCCTGGTGAATAACTCATGACTAAACTGTAACCCAAAGCAGGGAACGGCCACAGTGCTAAAACAAAAATCAATAGGGTTCACCAACGTGCCCAAACCTTTTCCATCTGGCACAGCATCTTTCCCTTTGTCTAAACTATGTGGTAAAAGTTGTGGGCTGACCTATATTCTCTTCAGTTCCTCTGAGATCCTCTCCTGAAGCACACACCTTACCTAGGAAATATTCCTACCTTACTACTCTGCCTCTTCCCACACCTGAACCCTTCTGTAGAAAAGGGAATAGTTGCTCCCTTCGTGACAGCGCCTGTTCCTGCTTTGGAACTGGAGCACATGGTCACAGTAAGGTTTGGGAGTTTCCTCCAGTAAATCACCACAGGAATTCCTTACTGTCCCACTCCCTGCACACTGCAGCTGCCATAGGGTCTCTAAACCTGCCAGGACTCTTTGTCTACCTTCTTTGCACTGAACACCACTAGCTGAAAAGATGACAAGGACATGTAATGTGAAGAAAAACAATAGAAAACAAATCAATACTACTGACTGAAAAAACTACCTGAATGACCTATCTGATGTTCTCTTCAAGGGCTCTGACAGCAAAATGGGAACTTTCCAAGAATTCCCTTGTGCAACAGAAAGCATCAGAGAAAATAAAACCCATGTGGCCAGATTCTGACCTGGTCTGTGGAGATACAACTCAGCAGTTATGAACTTACGTATCTCAGGACTGAATCACTTCAGGTCTGACTTCCCATGGCTACCTCAACTCCTAGGATTACTCTGTCTTCACACCTTCATCATCTCCTCCCGCTGCTGCCCTCCTTAAATGATTGTTAAGATTGCCAGGTGTTTTTTTAAACAGCAAAAAACCCAAGAGCACTCATAGCTCACCCATTTCTCTGAATTCTTCATTGGCAAGTTGCAACCATGCTACGTCCACGTCATTGAGATCATAGCGACACACGCTGTCTGCTAAGGTTCGGATGTCAATGTAGCCCAGCTCCGGAGGCTCCGAACCTGATGAAACAACGTACTTCCTGGGCCTCGTGAAGGGGACAGCTTTCGTCTCATACATAATCCTAAAAACAAACAGACAAGCAGGTGTCAGGTGTGCTGGGCAGCTGGAAGACTTGTTTCTAGATAATTCACATTTTATTCTAAGCAATCGCCAGCAATCATTGAGCCATCTAAGCCATCATCTTGCATGGGGTAGGAAGAGAACACAGTACAATGCACTTCCATATTGGACTGGTGGTATTGTAAGAAATTCATTGGAGTTGTCTAGAAATCAAATTCATTACTAGAATGCTAAATAAAATGAAAAGGTTAGAGGATATAGCTGTGCTGTCTCTTACCCACAATTCACACTTATTTAAAGCTGGAGTAGGAGCATGGCATTTATGCAGTGATTGCTGCCAAATACACAGATGTTCAACTCTGGTTTAAGACTCCTTTAAAATCAGTCTCTTTAACGTAGCATACCATGATGAAGACATTCAAGAGAAAAGCAGTAATTCCTGCTACACTTGAAGTTTTCTTTCTTACAGTATACTTCTTCTGAATGGATGTGTTGCGTGTGTAGCTACAGAACTGCAGTCTTTGTGACATTCAGAAGACCCGTCCACAGAGAACCAGTATTGTGCACTAGCTTCACTTATCCAAGCAGATCCAAGCTCTGGCACCCTGGGTCTGCATTTCCTCTTTCACAATCACTAATGTCATGCTGGGCCAAGCACAAATATTAATCAGCTGCTCCTAGAACTACCTTCTCTCAAGTTTTGAAGGCTCCAGCTGGCCAACCACCAACTATGAAAGTGTATTTTAGCTGCAAGCCAAGTGAAATTTTGTTCAACCACAGACATTAGTTCAGGAAACGGTGAAGTACCTACAGCACAGAACTCATTCTAGGTCTGATTCCTGCAGCACCACAGTGCTGCAGTTGTTCTACCAACAAGCTGGTGACCTGCCCCCAAACGGCAAGATAACTGTCAGTCCATCTGCAGTGGGGGTCTCTCAGCAGAGGACATTGCACCTTTTCTTAACTACCTGCACACACTGAAATTCAGCATGGATGAAACTCACTTCACTATGTAATGCTGGTACCTGCAAGAGCAACAAGCCCCACTGCCAAATTACTGCCTCCTGCAGCATCAGTGCTGATGGGGTTTTGTGCTCTGCTGCTACACAGGAGAAGACAGCACCTCTCCATGTAGACAGAGACTTCTGCTGAGACTAGCCTAAACTCCACAACTAGCAAGCCAACCTCCACCTTTTTTGCACCTATCTGAGGTCTAAAGTGTTAAATCCTCCTTCTTTTAAAAGGCCCTGATCTGCTACTACTGTATGGAGCACACACATAGATCTCAGCAAACCTACCTATTTCAGTCTCCTGCAGAGCCCTGAATCTCTCCCTTATCTACCTTATCTCAGAAAATCTAAGAAACTATAGGAAAAAGCCAAGTGCTCTGGAGCTTCTGCAGTACAGAAAGGGACTGTAGAAAACACAAATCTTAATGACCCTACCAGGCTAACTGCACTGCCCAAACTTTTCCTGATCATACTGGAGAGCATGAAAACATTATAGACTACTACCTCTCACAGAAAATGCCCTTTAAACTGGGCACTGCTCTTTGAGTCTTCTGTACCATACATACATTACTCCTTGAGTACCTCTCCATGTAGAACTCATAACCCCTGGGCAGCACCCTGCATGTGTTGCCTAAATACCACTGTAGTGGCACAGAAGAAATAAGCATAGAGTTTGGCTTCAATATAAATCACCATCATCTCTTTATGTCCGAGTTAGGAAGACGTGGAAAAAAAAAAGAAGCCAAATTACTACATCCCAAAAACCTCATTCAACTGAATTCTCTGCTTGACCACATGCTTACACTGAATCACCACACAGACTTCCTCAGTCCACCTCTCTGGACCTTCTCTCGCTGCCTTGACCAGTCATTACAAGGCCCAAACATTTTAGTCTCTACTACATATTTCATTAGCATCAGCTTTTTCTACACCAGCTATTTGACTATTGCTGAATCAATTAACAGAACATCTCCCTCCCTTCCCAAAGCACAGAACAGTTCCAGCACTACCACAGCAGGGCTCTCTAAAAGTTTTGTGAGGATAATAATCAAGCACCAGAGGGCCACTCTGACAGCAGGTGCTCACCAGAAGGATCATACAAGATAGCTCAGCATCTAAAAAAGAGTGGTACCTCCTGTGCTGCCACCTGCAACTGCAGGAGCCTTCTTCCCCTAATTTCTGTAATATTTTAAATTCGGAGCAACATCTCTGTTGGCCATCAGCAGAGGAAAGCTCTCTCCAAGTCAGCAACTGGAGCTGTTATAGCCACCAAGCTACTTCCCTGAAAGATATGGGGTGGGGATCCCCTGGAAGGTCGCCATCTGCTAACTGTCCACAGGTGTCCTGGCCTCCTGCAACCTTGGGAGATGCTTGAAAGAGAAAGCACTGAGGGGAAGACAATGTGAGCACACATGCCCAGTGTGTGCTTTCATGCAAAAAGTGGGTGAGGTTAGTGTGGAGCAGGCCAAGTGCACTGCAGGCAAACAGTATATTCCCTCTTTCTAAATTGTTAGGCAGAGAGGGAAACGTGGAGTTCTCTTTGGAGCTCCAGGTCCAGTCCTTCAGAAGGAAAGGGTTTACCTGATGTTCAAGTTCCTCATTGTACCTAGTGGGTACAGACCTAGCGGGGCTGTGCAGCAGACGGTCTGCAGGTTGCTGCACAGAACACAAAAAGCACTAACAAACTTCCCTATAGCCCCTCTACTCTGAGGTGAAAGCTGGCAGCTGCAGACCTCACAGCAGCAGTGTAGTGCCCTCTCAGAATTTTCTGCAGTATGTCAGAGGTTGGGCTGTTCTGGGCACAACAGCACTGGTAGCTCAGCTGGCATAATCCAAGAGACCTGGCATGATTAAATGGCAATACTCCTTGTTCTTTGCAGTTTCTTCAACTCCACTCCCAACTAAGAGTAAAATAGATGGGCTGGAGCATGCTCCTGCCCTTACAACTGTACTGTTTAATTTGAAACAGAAAACGGTGTATGAGTATAACAAGCAAGGCAGGAAAAATAAGGGTTTCTTGGACAAGAGCTAGAAAATCTCACATTTAGTTACATGCACATCTGGGCAGTTCTTAAAACAGCTGAAAATGTTGTGTAACAAACTATTTCCTAAGTTAGTAAATCAAGCAACCAAAAAAAAAACCCCCATGAAACCAAAGTTAATGCTGTATTTCTTCTAAACCTTCAATGTGGCTTGTCTAACCTTGTTCCTTGAGTGAACACATGGCTTGGAACTAAAGCATAAGAAGCATCAGACAAGGGCTCTCAGGTCTGGGTTTAAAAATAGAAGCTATTTTTAAGGTTGTGTCATCACACTTCATCCTAATATAATGTCAACTGATCCTCTGACATCCATATTTCAATGCACAGGCAGCACAGGCCTGATACCTCTCTGACCATTCAAAAAGCTTATGCAGGTTGCTCTTTGTCTCTGAGAACCAAGACCTTTCTAGCTCAACACTGTGGAATAAAGCTCGAGGAGCCAAGGCAGTGTAAACATAAGCTGCTAACACAAATGTACGCGTATTTGGTTACAGTCCTCCAAACTATACCTGGCTACTGGTTCTGGGATGGTCCCTGGACTAACTGGCACCTGAACTCCCTTTTCCCACTCCTGCCTCCAGGGATCTGCCAGCACATAGTATTCATCAGGGTTCAGCTGGAAGGAGTCATGTAACTTCATGGCAGTGATCAGGTCCGTTCTGAACACCTGCAAAGAGAGTGACCAAGAGAGAAAAATAGAGACACTGACATTTGATATTTACACTCTACTATTCACAGCTTCAGGGTAACCATGGAGCACATGTGTAACAAGGTCACTGTACCAACAGTGAGCCAACCCAGCCCGCTGCAGGACACAAGTTTGGTTTCATCGCAGGGAAAGGGGTGGCTGAAGACACAGATACTGACAGAATGACTTTCAGCTAACTCCACTACAAGTCCTGACACTCCCCCTGTGCTGGAGACATTATAACTAGGTGCTGTCCACTTCTACCTCCATCTTGGCTGCAAAAAAGGCTGCAGGAGCTCTGAGCCTTAAAACAGCAGCACAAGGAAGCCTCGTTTTTGCTCCAAGGTTTTTTGCGGCTGTTTTAATTATTGGAGCTCTGACTAATCCAAAGACATTCTAGAAATTCCCTGTGGTAGAAATCAAGGCATGACTCTATCATGACCAGCTGCAAGAGGAAATTCTAAGGAGATGACTCTGTGTGCAAGTATTTAAAATAATAGCCCAAAAGATCAAATAAAATACAACCCAAACTGGAATTCTGGTGGCAGCTCCTCGTTCAGCACAGGGGCTTGTTATCCCATCAGCTACAGACACCTCTGCATCGCAGCTGTCATTTTATCTGGTTTTGCCAAGTCATCCACCTCTGACAGGAGCAGGATGTTTAGGAACCGCTGGGTTAGCAGCCACAAAGCAGCAGCAGTGCTGTCTGCAACAAGCCATAGAGTGCAATAAAAAAAGACTTTGCTCATGTAGCCAGCACACTGTGGGACGGTCGGACAGCTTCAGCCATGTTGGCCACTGCGTGCCAGCTCTGCAGAAAGCAAAGGGTGCTCTAACAGGCATTGGGAACGACAAGCCTGCACTTGCTTACATCTCTTCCAGCTCTCCCAACCCTGCCCTCCCTGTAAGCAATTTCTGAAGAAATTGCTTACAGCAACTGCACTCAGCAATCCTCACATCCGCAACCACAAATTTTTAACTACTCAATGCCATGTTCAAAGGAAAGGGTTAAAAATCAACCAAGTGACAGGACAAGATGGGCAACATCCTACGAAAAGTTCCCCTGCAGACTTCTCAGTCTGCAGTGGACAAACTCATCCACCCAGCCCTGCACTGCAGTTACAAAGGGAAAGACTCATCATCAGGGCACTGCTCCCAGAGTCTCTTACTGGGCTGCAAAGGGGGCAAAGAGACAAACTCTCAGTCACAAGCCAACAGTCAACTGCTCTATGTTGCCTCCAGCCAATCTTTGGTGGTGGAGGAAGAACCAGATCTGTACAGAGCGCTAGTCAGGCAGGACTCTCTCCCCAGGACAGCAGTTCCTGTTGTGCATGAAACCTCAGTCAGTTCCCTATGATTTTGGGGAGGTGTTTTAGGGGAACAGTGACCCTGACAGTTAACGATACTTTGGAGAACATTCTGAAGTGTGATTTGCCTTACCACACTGCACATCTTGAAACCTCCCCTCCTCCCCAACACAGACTATTCCACTTCTGTCTCAGCATGTTTCCATTTCCACTCTGGTTTAGTCATAAAAATAGCACAAAATCATGACATTTCTCTTAACACTTGTCTTGACATGTTCGGATAAACTGCCAAAATTTAAAAATAAAGAATAATACTACCATATGAAGGAAAGGGTGAAAGCAGGTAATGAAATACAATGAAATGTTTTAAACAATCCAATTACAACTCCTCTGAGGCTCCAATCAAGAAATTAAAATAAGCCACAGAGTAAACTGGCTCACAAAACAAACAAGCACAGCTGGCCAGGGGATTCTGCACTTCTAAGTGATTGGAATTAGAGCAATCAAATGTCAAATGAAAAGAAGACTAAAAATATAAAATGGGACGCAAAACTTGCTCAGTCTGAGACCCAAAGTAACTCAGGCTCTCAGATAAATTTATCACAAAGCTCCCTCAGGAGCAGAGCTAATGCAGTACCTGACAGCCAACAAACTCCTTCCCAGGCCAATGGCCCTGTGACACCATTCTTTCTGCTCTAATTTCTGATGCAATCAGACTGCCGGGAGCAAAGCAGAGCTTACAGAAGTGCTGGCTCTGAGAAGCACTGAACACTTCAAAGCTAAAGGGTGAAACTCTGGCCATGCTGAAGTCAATGGGAATTTTGCCACCAACTTCAATGAGACCAGGATTTTACTGGAGGAGTTTAGCAAGTGTCACTTTTCTGCCAGCACACTTATCATCAGAGCAGGGTGTGCCGTGGTGAGCAGGGACAATGCAAATAGAGGGAGGAAGGGAAACGGGGGAAAGCCTCTGGAACAGAGTTAATGGGAAGTACACAAGAAATCGATCCAGGCTGAGAAAACCAAAGAGAATGGCACAAAACTGCAAAGACTGACAACAAATGCAAGGAAAGAGGGAGTAGAAAACAGAAGCACACACACAAACATACACACAAAAAGCAACAGCAAGATTTGTAATTATCTCAGATTATTTCTTGATAGCTTTTCAGGAGGTAGTTCCCAACACTGGGTCTAAAGCAGAAGATAACTAAGGAAAGCAAGCCTATCACCAGCAAGAATTACTTCTCTGGGAGTCTCCACACTGACTAAAAATTGTCTCTAAGAGCCAAGAATCAAAAAAGACAACAGAAAACCACCAGTACTAGCTGTGGTTCACACTGAATGGGATTATTCTTGTGAAAACTATTCTCTGGGACCGAGGTGTACTGTCACTGGGGAGGTTAATAAAGCAAGCTTTTTCTCAACATCAACCGCTCACAAATGCTTCACAAATACATTGTATTGAGCAAGTATGTTAAATGAAGTAATTCCATCTCCCAAAGCAATTCTTTCTTTCCAGTCTCTGCAAAGTCAGCTGGGTAGTATTTGCCTGAAGATAGGGAGATTCAGCAGGAATACTTCCAAAGAATTGGATTGAATTTATGTGTAACTAATGGTTGATCCATCCTGGGAAGTTCAAAGATTTGCATCTCCCTCGACAGGATTTCCTCAAAGCACTACACAAGTCAGACCTGTCAGGAAGCCGATTTCTAGTCTGACAAGCACTTTAACAGAGATCACACACCCAAACCAAATGCCAACTATGAAATAAATGCACCTACATTTTCGCTGTTCACAAATCAAGTTACAAATAAACCCTGATGCCTAAAATACTAGAAGTTATGTCAAATGGGTGTCAGACTGTAAGAAAATTCAGTGCCAGCCACTGGTGCTGGCAGTTGCTGTGCCAACAGCTGAACTCCCCAATCTCCTGGCGATAAAAAAGGGGGGGTGGAAGGCAGGTGCCAGATAAAATGTAGCAAAAAAAAAAAAAAAATGTAGATTGGAAGAAACCGATCCACTACCAGAACATGTAACAAAACACAAATCAAATTCCAGAAATACCTCAGAAGGTTTACGATCTTCAGGTCTGGAACATGAAGTCTTCCGACGTCGTGATCTAGAATGCTGGGAGCAGGTGGACAGACCTAGGATACAGAAACAATCATTTGCAGACATTGCTGCCATCTATCAATTATAGCCTCTGCACTCCCTACACATCCCAAGGCAGCAAATTGATTCAATGGCGCTGGATCACAGAATTATACAAAGGTTTAGTAGCAACCTCAGAGATCACCTGGTTCCCTGCCATGGTTCCCTATCCAAACTGGCCTTTAACATTTTTGGAGCGCGGGCATCCACATCATCCTGGGCAACCTGTTCCAGTGCCTCAGCACCCTCATGGTGAGGAATTTCTTTCTAAGATCTAATCTGAATCTATCCTCTTTTAGTTTATTCTATCATTAGAAGTCTCTCTCCAGCCTTCCTGTAGGGTCCCTTCAGGTGCTAGAAAGCTGCTATAAGGTTCCCTGTGGAAAGGTGGGGAGTAAGGTAGGCCAGAGTCAGGCTTCTATGATCAAACCTCCAAAAGATTGAAAATGAACCAGAAAATAAAAAGTTATTCAGTTGTGAACTTGTGTGATCACTCTTCTGGTTTTGTTCTGCTTACAATTTTCTTCCGACGCATGCGCATATCAGCTGCACTGCATTTACTGGCCTTCCCCCTAGCATCTGAAGAAACCTACCTCCTAACACCTTGCCCCTGAGCATCAATAAACCACTTTCTACAGATTAATAACTGACCAGGAGGTCCACTGACAGACTGAGATGGACTCTTTGAAGCTAATGTATTGATGTCCTAAATATCAGCTACCCAATGTTATCAGAGCAAGACTTTTCAAAATTAAGCACATCACCAGGCACACACAGCAGAACCCACCAAACAAGCTGTTTTCTCCTGAACAAATATTTCAGTGTGGTTGTACCACTTGTATCTGCATAATTACTCATTACATTCCAAACAAATTACACCTTTTCGCCTTGAAACCTTTTGCAAGAGTCTCTGTCACCATTCAGAAGCACTGTAACAGGAGAAAAGTGAAACGAAAGAATGGACACTCTCCTGACAACATGGTGCTTTGACATCAGAGTACATTATACCTGTGCACATCAACTAATTTCAATTCAATTAGATTTACAGGTATGGCAGGTATTTTCCACTGACAACTACACAGCAGGAATGAAAGTAAAAAGCCAGCAAGTCCTCTGGGTTGGAGAGATAAAGGACTTGTAGTAACACCTATATGATAGGGAAGCCAGGACCTACTTGTTGAACTCTGATGGCTGAACACAGATTTTGCAACATTCACTGGAGACAAATAAAACAGAACTGATGCAAAGGCCTTTCCACATTGCTCATTTCTTCACTGCCTGTGCACATAGGAGCGGAAAATGTAAGGCTACAGTCCATAAAAGCAACATTGCCTCGCACCACGCAGCAGAAACCTTGGTGATCAGAAAGCTCTGCTCAACATCAGACTGCACAGGATGGTCTAAGTTCCCTACTAAAAACAGTTTTCAAAGTGAAGGGACTGTCCAAGACTATCATTGAAAAGATACAACAGCACAACAAATCATCAGAGGAATTAATTATATTGCAGTCATGCTTTTGTCTTCTCTTTTCAGTCAGTAATATGTTACGGAATCTGCCCCAATAAAAAACCTTGCAACTCAGCAATCAACAACAGACATTACGCAGAAGATGATTAATGGTTCAAATCAAAGCAAGGTACATAGCAAATAGCTAATAAATTTCATCTTCTGAGGTAAGAATACAGAAAGCAGCATTCTGAGCAAGTATTAGTGTTTTACTATAAAAGCTGATTATTTGAAAGATTTTTAAGAATTCATTGGCACTTTTCCCAAGCTCTTCTGTCTTACAATTATCTATTTCTATGATAGGGAAAGGAAGAGGAAAGGAGAAAAAAAAAAAGGCGGGGTGGAAGTAACCAGTTGCCATTTACCAATCTCTGTGGAAAGCCAGACTCATAGGACCTTTATTTAATTGTTACTCAATTTAAATGTTCTCTTGAAAACTATGTTAAACCCTACCAGCAGCAGTATAAACTCCTGAGGATCCGATCAGTCTGTACCCAAACTCAATCCTGAAGAAGTCAGAGGGGAATAAACTAAATCACTCACAAAGTGTCAGCCACACAGCTAAAATTCATTACAGATTTTTCCTGTGATATAATTGTTAACATTTTTACATGTTAACATGTTTCACAGTCAGACAGATGTGATTTCTTTAATCACCAGCCTCACTGGAAGACAGACCACAGACAGACCCACATGGATTAGCGTTTGATTATTGCAGGTTCTGCTATTTTCCATCAGCAAGCCACTAATATCTGACCAGCCACCCGCCACTGAGGTCTACTCAGCTAGTTAGAGCACTGCATCAGCACCTCAGACTCTGAAATTTCTAACTCGCCTGCATCAGAGTGCTCTGTACTGTTGGGCCTGGGGAAGACGACCTGCATACAGCATAAGGAATTAAGAAAAATAAGATGTATGCAAAGTGGTGTTTGGCCCTGTAGTTTCTGAGAGGGAAGAGCTGGTAAGTCTGGAGGCTTTAACACAGTTGCTCTCAAGTAATGTCGGTATCAGGCAAAATCAGAGCAGCAGCAGGATCATGTGTTTCTGGATCCTTACCTTTATATCATCCTTTATATCAGCTCTGATGACAACTGCCGTAAACTGAGGACAAGTACACAAGCATATTTTTAATGTCGTTATTAAAAGATGTATTTCTGGATCTCCCTCATGCCACAGTGAAGCTACAGAGGTTAACAGAGGTAAAATACCATAACTTCGGTTTCCACCCCTTTACTGTGTCATCTACAGATGCTCCAGATGAAAACAGTGTATTAAGTGTGTAGTTCTGGTGCTAGACACAACCCACGTACACAAGGGTTAGGTCACCAGATTAATTAGATATTCCATGCAACATGAAAGGTCAACTTTGTGTAGTTTTTGTACTTAATCTTCAACTTAAACTACTTGTTTAAAGAGCTGCACGGCAGCACACCACACAAAACTTCCCTGCACAAGGAACAACTCAAACATGACCAGCCTTCCCCAAGATATATTACGAGTATTTGTTCCCTGCTAACTAAACTATAATGAATAAGGGAAGAAACAACTCTGCAACAGCCATTTCCTTGCACATAAAATTTGTGAATGCACAGTGAAAACACATCATGCTTTTAGTAAGTTACTGAAGAGACTGTTGTATTTTTCTGTGTGGTGTAAAGTGGCTGCACATAACACTGTGAGAAAAAGGTGGAAGAATTTCTCTCGGGACTGAGATTTTACTACCCACTAAGATCTGTAACTGTAGTTAACAGATGACCTTTGCCAAGGGCTTCCCTTCAGTAGGGAAAACATTTACCCAGTGAATAAACGAAACCCAACTATAAGGTGTGCACTCACCAGTTCAAACAACCACCACCAATTAAATACAAAAGAGCAAAAACCTGAAGAAGCCAGTTAAATGATAGTAAAATATCCAGCCCATAAGAGTATTAAATTTAACTACTTTTGAAATCTCAAATATGAATGTCAACTCCACTTTCATTAAAGTTAATAGCAAAACATCACTGCCTTCTACAGTGCCTGCCAAGAGCAGGTCACTGTATTACGCAAAGCTGCTTTCATTAACAAGCAATCCACCCACCCTGAGTGTATCAATAAAGTGCAGGAGGAAAATGAAGGAAGTTACTTGTCTTTTAAAAACATCCTTTCCACGTTTTCACACCTAATCCAAAAGAGGGACTTCACTGAAAAAAAGAGTTCACAGGCAATTACAGCTACTTCAGTGATGAATGATCTGATTTTTCCTTCTAAATACATTAAGTAAGAACCATTCCTGCGTTATACAGAAGGAACAAACTACTGTGGTCAAAACAAACATTAGATTCAAAACAGCTCTTCTGTCTTGTAAAAACACATGAGCCTAATTGAGTTATTTTAGAAAGACTCCAGATACTTTCCCCCAAAACTCTCCTCTTGCATTAAGTACTCAAAAGGACTACACTAATTGCTTTTTCTGAACACAAGCCTTAGCTCCAAACTGGGTAAGAATCACCCAGACCAAAATAACAACTAAACATCAAGACAGAGTTACATCCAGTTTTGATAAAGGTTGGACTCGATGACCCTGGAGGTCCTTTCCAACCGTGATGATTCTGTGATTAAACCTTAAGGGATCATTGGGATTTGGAAGATGTAAAACTTTTGAAAGATAACATCACATCCCTCATGGGAGAAATGAGTTCTACAGCAGATGGAAAATTAATGAGATGTTGAGAGCCCACACTACCAAAAACCACACAAGTAACAGTCAATCTGAAAAATACACAACTCCAGAGTGCAAAGCTAAATAAACACATCCTCAACATGCAGCACTACCACCCCTGGAGACTGATATCACAGATAAAGTGCCTACCCTCTTACATGACTGCAAGTTAAGGGTGAACACAATAACCTAGCCAGCATCATCTCTCCAGGAGATACACCAAGACCATTCTGATTTTTATAGTTAGGATCCTTTCAGAAGGCCTAGGAATTCCTTTTCATCACTGAGGAGGATCACATCTCAGTTTTCACTTAGCAGTTAACCATGTACAGACAAAAAGCAAAAGGAAATCCCAAACCACTAATAAGGTGTAACTCACAGCAAAAGAGGCAAAGCACTAACACACTACTGGTGCTGGAAAGGCAACTTCCAGGGCTCAAGTAGGAAAACTGTCTGTTCCCCTTGGCTAACATGTACATCTTGCACTATAAATACAATGCTTTATAATACCCCTACAGGATGTATGTAACACATACACCTCCTGATACCAAAATAGAGCAATCAAGGAGTGTAAATTCTCCCTATTTGTGAAGAACACACACTTTTTGAAAGGAAAAACTTAATTTTATCCATATTAGTTTATTACATGATCTGTCAAGAATATGCTTTGACTGCAAAAAAGCCCATCAAAACACCGAATTCCTCATGAGCAATAAAACAATTGAAGCCCACACGGAATTCTACCCCACAACGAATACACTGCTCAGCATGAGCAGAAAAGGCTCAGCTATTACATACTATGCACAAGGCTGCTATAAAGCCACCTGCAGGGCACCCATCTGCGTCTCTGGAGAACTACCTGCTGCTACAGCCTCTGAACACTTCAAAGGCTCAGATCACTGAAAGCGCTTCTCCTGCTGTAAATACACTCCTGCTACACCACTGCACCAGGCAGCATTGCAGTGCAAAACATCTCTGACACGGATGGATGTCTGGCTGTCACTTTTGCTTAACACTGGCATTTCCAGATGCCTATCCTATTCCTCAGCTCACTCTGAGACCAACTAGGTGCTGCTGCCAATGCTCTGTCAGAAAGATCTGCAGCCTGAAGGGAAAATATAAGATGCTCAATCTCTCCGTTTAGTGCCCAGCCCACAGCTCCTTACAGTAAGGCTTCATGTCACTTAGACATAACTCCATGTCTAGACCCAAATTCCAACACAAAGAAAACAGACACAGACGATTCTAAGGGCAGTTTTCCATTATTTTAGATACAGAAAGAGCTGTCTGCACAGAAGTGTTCAGCAGCATGTATGCAAACACATCCTGCACCACCATTTTGCACAGCCAAATTCCCCTTCTCATGTTCCTGTTGCTGGAGAATTTGACCATCTATCTTCCTTATCTTTATATAGTAGCATATTATTATACAATAATCTCATTTGAGACCAAAACTGAACAAGCAGCAGCCTTTCAACACTGATCCTACTCAAAATTGAGTGTCATCTGACAACCTATCCCATCACAGCTGCTGAACAACTTATAGATCCATATGATCTCTGCAGTGCTCTGCAACCACACTGCACAACTGCTCAGTAACTGACACACATCATGAACACTTCGCAGCTCCCTGCCACCACTGTTCCAAGTTCCCTCTTGTGATCCCTTTTCTCAGTGGCACACACCTGAGTTTTCTGATCTTGAAGAACATGTATGCAGCCATGTGTTTAGGTACACTTCACTCTTCCTCTCCAAAAATGATGGTGCTGATTATGAGACATTCCTTCCCCAGATACCATACCATATCAGCCCAGACAAGCCTTTTCTGTGTGAGTACTCTCCCAAGCGTACTCACACAGAAACTTCTCCAAAGTCCTCCTTGCCCCAGTGAGCCTAACCTTCAGGTGAGATCCTAGTTCTGACCATTTGTCATTGCTCCCAATGCCACAACCCTTTTTCAAAAGCACAGTGGTGACCACTAAACTTGCTGCTTTGCCTGCGTTCTAGCCCTGTAACTACTTACATGCTGCTGTTTCATCACCAGCCCTCACTTCCCAGTCCAACTGAAAACCAAAAAATGTTGTTTTTCACTTCCTTTTCATAAAGTGCTGCAGAGCACTGTGCACACTGCTAAGGAACTGCCACGTTTCAGACCAGCAGCGGCTGCAATTCTGCACACTTCTAAGGTTATGTACTCAGCAACCTTTGTGAAGGCTCTCTGGGATCCATCTCAAACACAACAGGAATCCACTGGGATGAAAAGCCCTTTCTAAAGCTAAGATCCCCATCATTCAGCCAGAGCCATGGATATTGGTAAAATGTGTTTAATTTTAAAATAACATTTGTTTAGCAATGATAGAACAAGGGTCCACCTGGATCACAGAACTATATTCCATAATCCATAAGTATTAAATAATTTCTCATAACTGATGTGAAACCCTACAAATCTTATAGATATTTTTCACCTGCAAGTGACTCCAGTTCTTCTCTCAGACACACTGCATGTAGGACTATGATGAATTGGTAACCTCCCTCCAAGAATAAATAAGAGGCATTGTGATGGTGAGAAGTGTGAAGAAAATAATGCTCCAAATTCCTTGCTCATGGAAAAGACTGACCAAACTCTCTGACATCAAGGAAGGCCTGGTTTTCACCAAAGCACCCTACAATACAACTACCTGAAGTTGTATGTATATCTTGTCTCAAACACAGCCACGTGTCCCCATACCCATTCAGTTTGTGCAAAAGGAATGCCATGAAGCTACTACTCCACTGCATGACTTCATCTCACCAGGAATAAAGCATACAGAATATTCAACACAAACCACCTGTGCTGATTTACAGACCAACAAGGCTAAAAAGCCAGACCAAACACTAAGCAGGATAGATGAAACAGCTTCGGAATCTAACTTATAGAATCACAGAATCATCTAGGTTTGAAGACCTTGAAGATCGAGTCCAATCATTAATCTAACTGTACCAAGTCCACTCCTAAACCCTGTCCATAAGCTTCACATCTACAGGACTTTTAAACATGTCCAGGGATGATGATTTCACCTCCTCCCTGGACACGCTGTTTCAATGACTTATGACCCTTTCAACAAAGAAGTTTTCCTAACCTGAACTTCCCTTGGGGCAAATTAAGGCCATTTTCTCCTGTCCTATCACTCATTACTTGGGAGAAGAGAGTAAGACCTGGAATCATGAAGAGAGGTTCTTGCAACGGAGGAGAAGCCAAAACAGAATCACAGCACTACAGATCAGTAGGGGTCAGAAGTGAGGCCTGAGATCATGTAGCTCAACCCCCCTGCTAGAGTAGAATCACACAGACCAGACTGCATAGGAATATGCCCAGGCAGGTTCTGAGTATCTCCTGTGCCAGTGCTCTGTTACCCTAACCAGCCATACACATAACAAGGACATAACTGAGTTTGAGGTAAATACTGCTAATTCACCCAACACCAGTTTGGAAGGAGACAGTGTGTACCTGACAAGGCTTTTGTGACAGGCCTGGCTCATGCTGAATGTCTATTATAGTTGCTGTAATACACTGCCTGGAAAGAGACAGAAACTAGCAAGCTGCCACACGACAAGATAAACTATTACCTTGGAGAGTCAGTGATCTTAAACCTTTCCCCAAGCCTTTCCCAATACCATTTCTCTGTCTTTAGGCTAAAGTTCAAAATCTAGAACTACGTCTGCAGCTATTTTTCATTCAATTATGTTTCACGGATAAACTGTTCAGAAGTGACCTCCAATTTCAGAAAACAAAATCCCTGAGAACACACTCAGAGATCCAGGGACTAACTGCAGAGCTGTTGTGCAACTTTCATTGACACCTCTTGCTCAGTGCTTCAAATACGCTATTTTGGCCTCATGTCTAAACAAGGATTTACCACTCTGATTCTAAGGGCACACAGCTCAATGATTTTCAGTAGTGAGGTTGAAGGACATAAACACTTTTGAGGGCCTGAGACCTGTGTTTAGCTTTCAGGAAAGAATCAAGTCAGAGGGTAAAAATGAAGAGATGAGAAAAGGGTCATGTCTTTAGGCTGCAAGGCTTTAAAATACTGCAGAGAACTTATAACCACCCACACTAAAGATACTTAGTTGAGTCATTAAGTACATACATGCACTCAAGGACTGCAGCTACACCACTAAGTGTTACTTTCTTCTGCATTTCACTGCTAAATGAAAACAACTCTTCCTTCTTTCGTCTCATAAAAACAAAGCCCCTTTTTCTTCCTCCAGAGGTATGCCTATCAATTCATTTTCTGGGGCTTAGTTAAGAGGTTTGTTTTTCCATCACCTGATGACTGCCAAGGACATGGACTGATTCAGTTCAGTGATCTAACAGAAAACAATCTTTGTACATCCATTTATTTTTAATAATCAGTTCTGTTATTAGTAGCAGAATTATTATTACCTTACAAATATTCAGGTTCCTGAAGTCAATAAAATAGAATATGTGCTAAAATATTTTCCAAGTGGCACTAGCCTACACATTAGAGTCTATCCCAGACAAGCATCACCATACAGGTTACTCCAACAACATTTATTCAGTGACACTCTTGATCAATCCAAGATGCCTGACCACACAGCCTGATAAGGCACAGTATACAAACTCCAATGCAGAATGGAATAAACCAAACAGTTGGAGGCCCAATCCTCACCTTGCAAGATGAGGGAGAGCAGTGCTGAGCTCTAAGCTGAAGGACTATTGAGTTCACTACAATGGGAACACAAGAAGCGCACTGGAGGGTCAAGAGGTGCCTCTGACTAAAGGGAAGCAGATGTTTAGCAATAGGATTCCAACTAAGTGTTGATTAAAATTTCAACTTTTCAATTAGAAGACGGCTGTTTCAAGTACCCAGAACAGTCTGTTTAATTGTTTTCTGCCTCTGGAAACTTTGAGAAGGAAAAATAGCTAGGGAAAAACAAAGCCTTCAACACAGAGCCCAGAAATTGACAGAAATGTTTACCTTTCTTTAGGCACAAAATTTGCCTAACCGTCTAACTCTAGTGTCAGTACAGTGAATCAGAACTACTGTTGACACAGCAATAACTCAGGAATTAGCGTAGTGGGAGTAATCAGTGATTCTACTAAAGACAAAAGAAGATTAAATGAAGGTGAAACCTGTAAGGGGAAACCCTTGACTTTCAAATGTAGTTGCAAGAACTACTGGTATCTCCTGTAACAGAAAAAGTAAAGAGAAAGTGCCGGAGCATCAGACACTGTTGTCAGTAAGTGTGAATGAGAAAAGGCCTCCAAGATGCTGACCCTACACTAACTGTTATCTCAGCTTCTGAGTATTAACCCTCTATCTTTCTGGACATGTGTACAGTAACAGAATCAACGTGCAGGAATCTGTATAACTTCATTAAGGAAAACAAATATAATCAATCAAGAAAAACCAAGTGGAACAAAAAGCAAGTGGTACGTATTTCAAAGAATACTTAAAATCACTTTCCAAATTTCACTGGCTTTTGCCATGTAATTTATTGAACAAATTGTTATTCATATTAATTAGGCTTTAACATAAAAGATCATAAAAGAACAAGGGTATGTTTCTCTTTTCCTAACTCATTTTCTTAGATCTTTTATCTAGGGAACAGATGAAAATACAGCTTTTTGGAAAACACAGCTGAATAAATCGACAGCTCTATTCCAAACAGTTACATATCAAATGACATTACATAGAAGGATTACAATCAGCAACAGATTAGTCAATTGTATCTATTTCACAACTCAATTCCAAGATTATCTGGCTTCATATTTTACTTTGTAAAGCCTGTAACACGAGAGTCATGAAGGGATCAAAAATTTAAAAACCCAGACAGATAAGAGAGCGAAGATAAGCACTATTACCAAAATGAAACACTAGTAGGTAAAGCTGCCAGGTAATAAGAAAGGGTAAAGTAAAATAATAATGAAATACATCACATTTGCTACTACTTGTCTATTTCACAAGTCTTAACACATCTTTCTTTTGAGCAAGTACATGTCACCTTTGAGGAAATACACCGAGTGCAATTTTTATACCCCTAAGTCAACTCTTAATCAACAAAAACCAGGTCTGATTCAGGACTCTTTTTCTTTCAAAATCCCCCAACTCCAGGTAGTTTTCCTTAAAAAAGTCAAATCCCATATCTCATTAATACATTTTACTCAATCCTTCTTTGCACTAACTCATAATCATTTGGCTAGTTCTCACCTCCTCCAATCCTTGTACCACTCATTCATTGCAGCAACAGTTTGCCTGAGGCTGTTTGAAGGTGCAGGTTTGGCCCTACCTGAGCAGACTGCTGTGGCGTACAGCCACACCTAAGAAATGCATGCAGGTCAAACAGTCACCTTTGCAGGGCCACACACAGCACCGAGCCATGTTCTCCAAGTAAAGCTTTCCAAAGCATCTGAAAAACCTCCATGATCTTTTCCTATTACATTTCAGACCGGAGTCACACAGACAACTTCAGATTTGAAGATGTGCACCCAGACATACCAAATGAAAACCAGAAAAATGTCTCTGACAACTGGTTAAGCTGCACTACTGTCAAGTACAATCCACTTGCTCGTTTGGGCAAATAAACCACTCTGGCACATGTCCCAAATTGCTATTTTATCTCTCCCACACTTTTTTTTTCCTTCCTTAAATGCAAGCTTATCAATCCTCGGAATCCAAACACAAGATGTATTTATACATCATACAGCATTAGTCACGATGGCACAGAGACAGTTAAAAAAGTAAATACATTCTAAATTCAAATTCTTTAAAGCTATTCCTCACGTAATTTTCACACGAAATAAGGAACAACTTCATCAAACTATTCTGCTTACGTTCAAAGCAATATACCTTTCCATCGCATAAGAGAGCACGACAACACCAAATTTAAAATCCTATTACAAACTTTGATTACATACTAAGCTGCTGACATCATCAGCAGATGTCTACATGCAACTTCTGTCCTTGTAGTGACAAATTCTGCTGCTTGCACAACATCTTAAGAGAAGGCAACCAACTTTTTCTTCTTGTTTTTCCATGTTAAGTAATGATCAATACAGTGTAGGGATGGTAGGGATAATGTAATCAATACAGTGGAGGGACTCCTGAATCTACTGTCCAGTATGCTGAAGATGACCGAATTCCAAACTGGATTCTTATAACACACAATGCTACCAGTTCAACCAATAAGCAAAATGCCTCTGTCACACAAAACACTGCATTAAAATATGTCTTCAAATTCATAACCTACTGCACTCTACAACAAAGGAGCACTTACTGCCATTGTCATCTGAATCCTCACTGCTGCTAGGAAGCCGGCGTCGTTTCATGATCTCCACAGGAAACAGCAGGCAGCCTGCAAAGCAATGAGACAGCACTTAACCCAAGATAATAATAATACACAGTCATCAAGTTGTGTTTCTGATGACATTTGAGGATTTACAGCACACAAAGGAAAACAAACAACTTTAAACAGCATCTGAAATATGAACAGTGAATATCTCAAGGATGCTTAATTAGGCAGTCATCATAGGAGCAGGTGAACAAAAGTGGAGAGTATCAGCGACAACCCATCAACACTTTCACCCCAAAACAAAAGCAAGTTTTGCTCTGAGAGGTCTTCAAATCACTAAATACATGCAGCCCATGTGTTCAACTTCCCCTGCCCATTCTGAGACCAGATTTGCAACACAATAGCATTTTTACTGCTTGTGTAAATATTTACTCTGCCTAATATGCTTTTGGAACCATTTTATTCCTGTTTAAAGTGCCAGACTTACAAAATCAAACCCTTAATTCATCCACTTATACATAAAAAAAGAAACACCAGCAGCAGAAAGCCAAGTTTTCTCGGATTAACTAAGCATGCAACATCTACACTCCAAAAGGCACCACCCACGAAGGTGTAAGAGTTCTTTTCCTCCCGCAGGCACATTTCTAGCTCCATGTCCAACACTAACTGATATTCAGGAATCAGACCACCAACTGATTACACAGAAGCTCCTCCAGCATTCTACCAATGTTGAGCTCACCTTCACATGAACCAGTGATGTAAAGGCAAAAACTTCCAGTATCTTTTAAACTGCTATTCACAGGGCACTGGTATTTTTGCAGTGTTCTCTGGAGAACACAACCAAATTCAGAAACACTGAAGAAGCTGTAAGCAGCTAGTCAGCATTTACATGTAAAAAGCTATTAAAAAGTGTAAGTTGAAGAGCAGAAAAAACATGACAAGTGCAGAAAGGCATATCCAGCATAAGTTAAACTGACAAGGACTCTAGATGCATATCAGATCCCCTGAGTCTTTGCTTACCACATATCAATCATGATATCCATAAGGTCTGGGTGTTCTGCTAGCAGCAAAACCCTTACACATACCTTGGGGTGCAGATTTGGAAATCAGACACCAAAACACTTTTTTGCTTCTAGTTATGCAGAAAATCTGACCACTTCATTTGGATGCGAGTTTGGATTTCCTAGAAACCTTTGAACAAACTATTTCCATTGGCCCTTCGGTATACAGTTAACTCAGCTTTGTTCACTGAGAACACATTACATTCCAGTAAACTCAAGAATGCATTAAACTAATTCCCCAAATGAGGAAACCCCAAAAGCCTGACATTACTCACAAAAAAGCACAGAAATATAGCTTCCAGAAGTGATCCATACAAAAAGAAATAGGCATTTTCTGCGGGAATACATTTCATCATCACTAGTGAATCACAAGCAACTGAACCTATTTTATACCTCCAGTGAACTTAATCCAGTTGGAAGTGCCTGAGCATTGCAGGATTGCCTGTTTTTTTCATATTGTAAAAGCAAAGGGAGGTGAGGGGAAGACTCTCAAACAGGGTGTCAAAAAGGTAGACAAATTGCATGGTACACTTCACTAAGATCTTTCGTCACCATTTCACAGAGTAGAAATTCACATATGATGTCTGATGCCAGAAAACAAAGAATCATAAATGAAAACCTCTTGCAGTGCTAGAGGAATTCTCTCCAAAAGAATTGCTTTGAAGCAGACCAGAACTCGCTGTGCATGGCAGACGGAAATGTTGCCAATGAATAAACACACAGACCAGGCTGCACCACCAAAATCATCTAACACAGATCTGGTATAAATGTAGTAGAAGCAGAGCCAAGTTCCGATGCGGTCGCTTATAAAGACAGAAAGCCAATACTCAGATCCAAAACAGGCTAAGGCAGAACTGAAAAATCAATTAGCTCCTACAAGGCCAAAACCAGGGGCATAAATACCTATTCTGTCAGGTACTTTTTCTAGTAGTCCACATAATTTTCCTGTAAATGAAAGAAATACTAACAATAGCACAGAAGAATATACTCAGAATGGAATTATGTCCCATAAATAAAGAGAATATGGCAGAAAATACAGAACATTTCAGTTACAGAATGTAACTTGTATATTCCTGGTCAAAATCTGCCTGGTTCATTCCCACATGTGATGTAGTAAAAAGTACTACACACCGTAAAGCAAAGTAGCACACTATATATGCACTGAGGCACTCTCTTGAGCTTACAGTGAACAAGTACATTGGAAATTCTGTTCCTCTGCATCTTTCTGGGTAAGTGAATTCACCTTCTCCAACCCAGACTTTCTGCAAACTCAAAGTAAGGGGAGCCCTGGAATGCAGACCTCCTTCCTACCATGTGTCTTTGAAAACCAAACTAAACATAATTCTGTTGCAGTTGTTTAAAAGGAGAGTGGTACTTACACCTCCCAATTCAAGCACTCTCCACAGTCCTTCAGGAAATAAGAGAAGCCAGACCAGAAGACACCTTCCTGGAGTAGAGCATTAGATAAAGCAGTTAATTTCTTTGACCACTCTAGTGAGTTTTCCCACATTGAAATGTCTATGCTCTCAAAAGTAATACTATTAAGAAATACTCCATTTGATGTGAAAAGAGAAAGAAGTTACAAATCAGAGACTTCATATCCCAGTCTTTGAACCTAACCTGAGTTTACAGAGAGCTAAATCACAGATGGAAAAGCAGCTTTTGGCTTCTTAGAGCAAGTCTCAAACCTTGTAAGATTAACCCCCTAGATATTTTGTCACTGTTAAGTAATAAACCAGCTTTTTTCAACTTCTAAAATAATTTTTAACTGTTCCCACCAGATGTTCAGATCCATGGTTCAGAACACACACACTCGAAACAACACTAGAACTGCTAATAGGAATTACAACCACACAGACTGAAATACTGCTGCTTTTAAGGGTATTGCAGTGTTTGTTTCTCCAAGACTATCAGTTTCTAACAGGTGATGGTGACCTCAAAGTTACACAAGAACTGTATTAAAAATAAACAGCAATTATGGCCAGTGATGTTTAGGTGTGGACTGGAGGTGCAGGCTTTCCCTCTTCATCCACAGACATACATATTTGCCCAGCATGGTTAAAGAATACTGTGAATTCAAGTAACACTTCTTACACCCTCGGTAAAAAACAAACTCAGTCTTCACGGGATAACTTTAAGTAAAAATAAAGAGGTACTTTTGTAGTGGAAAACTATCAAACTTACCAGTAAAATTACTTATTCTCTTCCCTAATCTGAGATTTGAGTGCCAGCAATATTACTTTTCTTTGAAAAATCTCTCTCTTCAGTCAGGAAAGTGTTTTTTTCCTGACTTCACTCTGACCCACACTTCCTCTGCTCAGGTGCAAACACAAAGCACCTGATCCCACCATGATCTCATTAGAACAGATGCTGAAACTGAAGTAGGTCTGTTAATTCCACAGTTCAGAGGTGATGGCAGGCTCCTCAACACTGACTGTACCATGGCTAATCGAATGCTACGAGTTAGCTCTGATCACTAAACCTCTGGGCAAAGAAAACTCACATACAAGCACAAAAAGGGTCAAACAGTGAAGCCAAGCTTTAAGATTCATATCAATAAGCAAAAACTACACACTCGCCCTGCAATGCTTGCGGGAAGAGACCACTCAGCCTACTGAGCTCAATTCCCAAAACTACATGCAACCACGTAACCACTGTTTAGTCCAGAAGTTTCCACAAAACAGTCACTGCACCCACACTTGCTATGGAACACCTTCCCAAGCCCCTTTGGAAAATAATTACTTCTCTGAAGCAAGGAAGAAGCCAGCCTAGCAGTGCCCTTGAACCCTGGATCTACTATACAAACATTTCTACAGCTGTTTTTCCTGAATTCTTACGCCAGTCCCAAAATTGGGGCATCTACCCATATACTGCTCACCTGCAGGGTAAACTCCAGATATTGCTCACTTGCAGAGTAACCTCAACACTCAAAAACCTCCCACAGGGTGCAACAGCCCTAATGCAAGCCTGCTGCAGAGCCCAGCCAAAGGTTTCCAAGTTCTCTGTTACACGTGTAACAGGGCATGTAATTCCAAGTAACTTAGCAACTCCTGTTACGTCATTTCAGTTCATTCCCCTGAAAGATGATTTGCTGCTTCATGTTAAAACCATCCCTTCTGAAATGAGGCAGGCCAACATGCAGCATGCTGACAGTCCTTTCTCCTGCAGACTCTATTATAATACTTACACATTTATTAGAGTGGAGGGATGAAAGTGGATTCAGGCAAATGCGAGCCTTCAACCCAAAACAGTGTGATAAGACACAGCCATGAACCCTGCTGGCAATGTCACCCCATTTCCAGGGGTGGACAGAGCATCTCAGAGCACTAGAATCACAGCACCATAAGAAATGGCACGGATGGGGCAGAAGTCATGACTTTTTATCTACCAAGCACTTTCACTTGAGCTGGCCATACCAGAGCAGTGGTGGTGAGGCTAGCACAGCTCATAGTGCACACTGACGCCATGCTCCAGAGGCTGAAGGCCCTGTGCTCTGCAGACATGTCACCAGTGTCCCTTGCATCCTTTCTCAACAGGCCAGCTCTGAAAACTAAGCTCTGATTAGGTATAAACTTTAAATGCACCAATGTAACTCCAGGGTTACACAGTACAAGTGCTCAGATAGTTTTTGAGGACAAGATTAGACTGTCTGAAAAGTTTCTTCTGGCTACTGCATTTTTAAATGAGCACTGAGCTATTTTTCAAACTCTTTGTAGAATTCAACACAAAAGAATTTCCTAGATGATAAATCAATATAGGCTATAGTAGGTCTCAAATAATTTTTGGATTTACATTTCACTGTGAGGATTTGAGCAGCAAATTCCTAATTCTAATGATAGAGTTAGACACACAACCACTTCTGCCCACCTCACAGTGTTCGCTGCGAAATGCAGCACAATGGGTTAGAATCAGCACCATGACACAGCACTGAAAAGTCACTATTTTTACCAGTATGCATTATCATGCTCCTTCATTCTCTTTTTCTGCATGGGATTAAAAGGACTAACAAAAAAATCCAAAACCACACTGGACAGCAACCCAAGTATCTTTCCTTTCACTACTTTTCTCTCACACTCTAGTCTCAGGTGCTGCACAGATGACAGCAGAAAAAAATCCCTACCTTCTTTCCTATCTCACTCACAGCCAAAACCTAGACAGTGCCCCATAAAAGTAGTTTATGCACACACACACCCCTCACACACAACACTCCCCACAACTTTACATGCTACTACTGTGCAGTAGTATACTTTTGCACTCAGTTTGACCGCAAGTAGAGAGAAGATCAAAGAGAAAGATGTAACGTGTGCCAGTCTCGGTTACGCAAATACCCAAACGGAATCAGATTTTAAAAAATAATTATATATGAAAAAAATCTGTATCTGTGGGTCAAAGGTTTTGCATAGCACAATTCTGAGGAAAATACTTTAATAGCTGTATAAACCTCTAGGTAAAAAGGGTGTCTAATTCAAACTCTGGCAGACAATTAACTGTAACCATGTTCACAGTGTCACTGTAACAAACTGCACTGAGCAGCTGCAGAGACAGAATGGGAAGAAAGTGGAATTATGACAGATGTATACCCCGAAGACAAATTGAAAAACTGGCTTTCCTGGAAGTAACTCACTAACTGCAATGAAAATAAGACCTAATTATCTCCAGTACATGAGACATCCCTTCAAAGGAGTTACTGTACAAATGGAAGTGTGACATAACCTTCAGGAATGGACACTAGATAAAGACATTTGGCTTCTACTGCTGTTCTCCTTTTGAATGGCTTGTTCATCACATCACCCTCATTTCCACCAGATGACACCCAACACAGCAACAAAATGTTACACTACTACAGTCTGCCTAAAAGTTACCCTTTATCACCTAGGAAAACTTGGGACACAACACTTCGTAGTCACAAAGATACAAGAACAGCACAAAAGCACCACAGAGCTTAAACCTGGAGAAAAAACTCCAAGTCTCATGAGACACAAACCTATATGAGGCCAAGAGGGTTCTTCACAAGGAACACTTTTACTGACTGCAGCACACCTATTCACAATACAACTAGGAAAGGCAGAAGCAAAGTTCAGACGTATCAGCCCTTCATGCACCTGTGCAAGTTCAGCTCATAATGTCACCATACAACGTGGACAGGGGGAGCAAATCAGTCCCCAATGTGCTGGAGGAACTGCCTGCCCAAAATCTTAAGCCATGATAAATTTAGCTCCATGAATTAATTGAACCCACCCTGCACCCTGTTACACTTCATCTTTTCCATGCAGAAAAAGCTGTCAGCTTGGTCAGCTCCAGCTGAAAACAGGAGCGCAGAGTGGCAGTACTAACCAAATGGAGAAAACATTTGGGGAAAGCCTGGAAGTTGGGGTTGTTTTAGTGTATTCTGTGAATTGGGAATGAAACCAGAGAAGCTGGAAGGGAACTCTGCAGCTGTGAGGGGAAAAGGGAGTTTATGACTACTATTATTTTATTTTAAACATATGTATTAAACATAGCTCAAAAGGAGGGAAGCAAGTGGTATTTGAAGCCAGAGGGAAAATCCTGCCACTAAAATGTACAACTCTTGCTGTTTCAACAATATCCCACTGAGTGTGAGAAACCTCTAGAAATAGAATCATAACAAGCGTACTTTGGCGTAACTTTTATGAAGGTTTTAGGTTTTGACTTAAAAGACAGTACCTGCCTGAAAAGGGAATTATTCCAAATTCCTGCTACATCCTTCTCTAAAAAGAAAAAATGGAGCTAGCATAAAAGCATTTTAATGTGAAAGCAGTTAGGTGACAGCCGCGTTGCTAAATGCTACCATAATTTCTAATACTGCCCAACAGCTACCGAAGGAGAGGCGATCTACTTTGAACACTTGTGTGCAGCCTCGTGTCGAGGGCTCCGGAGGCGCCGGGACACGGCCAGAGGAGGAGAGAGGAGCCGGTGCCGCTAAGCGACACCTCCCTGGCGGGGTGGCACCTCCCGGGCAGCATCACGGCCGCTGGTTTCCGTTTGAAGGGGGCCGGCTCACCCCCTCCTCCTCCTCTCCCGCTCCTCCCCGCCGCCGGCCGCACCAATCCGATCGGCTGCGGCTGCAAATCAAACTTGGTGTCCTCGGCCCCGGCGCGTCTGCCCCAGGCCCCTGTCACTGCCCAAAGCACCTTCCCTGCCCACCCCATCCCCGCGCTGCGACGGAGCGGGGCCGGGGGGGAAAGGACAGGACGGCCGATCGAGCGGCAGCAGCGGCACGGAGGAGACTTGAGCTCGTTTTGTGTGTCTGTCTCTCCTCCCACTCCCAGACAGTTCTGGAAACTGTGTATCACCTCTTGTCACAGGAAAGCAGCCAGCAGGCGCTCCAAACAAACAAACACCCTGTGCCTCCACCTCCCCCGGAACACTGAGACACCCCCCACCACCCCCCCGCGCCTGCCGTCAGCGAACCGGCGGGCGCCAGCGGGGAGGGAAAAGCAAATTTAAAAGAAAATCCTCCTCCGGGGCCGGGAAGAGCGGCAGCGGCGGCATCAGGGTGGCTTTGTCTAATTTCAGCAAGTGGAATAATCGCCGCACTCCTGCGGGAGGGGGACCAAGCAGGGGCCGTTACACGGAACACCGCGCTTACACCCGCACAGCCCAGTCCGGACCCACCGCGCTCCGCCAGGCCCCGGGGCGGTGAAGAGCAGTGAAATCCCGAGGCTGCCCCCGACCGCCGCTGGGCAGCCCAAGGCGTTCCCCGCCGCTCCCCGCGCTTCCTCCGCCCTTAACGCCACGGGCGCGTTTCCACGCTGCCACTGACGGTTCGCTCCCCCGGCAACAAACTCTGCCGCAGCCGCCCCAGAGGGCCACCAGAGCGACGTCCTGACCCGGGACACCCCCCGAGCCTCCACACACCCACCCATCCACCGCTAAGTTTGCTCCACGCCCCTACCCGCTCCGTGCACCTGCCGGCCGCTGCCCTCGCCCTGCCGGCCCTGCACGGCTCCCCAGACCCGCACACGCTCTCCACCACGTGCACTTGCGGGCTCCGCGAGTTGCTCTCTGGCAGCGCACGCTAAGTAGGGGGTAGCCTGGGGTACTCTGACAGCCCGGCCAGTGCCCGGCACACACTGGCCGGCTGCGGCAGTCGCGCTCCCAAGGCAACTTGTGCTGAATCTCACCGATGAGCGGTTCTCATGCTTTCCAAGCATTTGTAGTATTTTTTCTACGAGAGCAAAGCCAAGTACGGCTCGGGGGGGGGGTCAGTGTCACCGCAAAGCTGCTTGTGCACACCGACGCCTCCTCCCTCCCCCGCCCGTGGCGGCGAGTCCTGCGGGCATGTGGGTGACACGGTGACAGACACCGGCCATGGCTCCCCCCGCCCTCTCCCTACACGCCCGAGCGGGACGCGCGCTCTGCCGCTGCCATCTGTCTACCAAGTTGCTCCAACGCTCCCGACTTTGGGCGGCGCGGGATGCCGGGGGATGCCCGCGGCATGGCCAGGAGCGGGGCCGCCGGCGGCTCCCTCGGCCGCTGCCCCTTGAAAAATCCGCGCGGTCCGGACCTGCCGCGCCGGTTACCCGCAGCGGTACAACCCGCCGCTGCCTCCGCTCCCTCCTCCCGCCCGCCCCGGCCCGGCACAAGTTGGCGGTGGGATAGCGGAGCCGCAACTCGGCCACCTCCCCCGTCCCCGCAGCCAGCCGCTCCTGGCGGCTCCTGGCGCCATGTTAATGACGTACTATCTTATTTCCACCAGGCAGCGACCTCCGGCACCGAACTGCTCTCCCGCCGCCTCCGGAGCGACAGCAAAACCCATCAAATATGGCTGTGCTGGCGGCAGGCGCTGCGGCGGGGCGGCGGCGGGCTCGGTTACCTGCTGGCGGTGGCGGTGAGGCGGCGGCAGCGGCGAGGGCGGACGGCTCGGCCGGGCTCCCCCTGCGCGGAGGGCGCGGGGCCGCCTCATGAGTTCGCGCGGCGGCGTCGGGGAGCGGCAGCGGAGGAGAGCGGCCCCTGCGCCACAGACACACACAC
>JAOXOE010000405.1:9971885-9988430 GCA_028565055.1 Phoeniculus purpureus | reverse complement strand
AGCGGCCCCTGCGCCACAGACACACACACACACACACACAGATAGGCACACACCGCGCTCCACACACACACACACACAGAGACTCCCTCTGACTGACGTTTGTACTTGTTATGGAGGAAGGACTCGGTGAATCAAACTCGTTTCTGGGTCACTGCTGCCACAGGGGGGAGCTGCTTTAATCCCCTGCCAAAACTGGAACCAAGGGAAGGGGGGAGAAATAACAACAATAATAATAATAATAACGTAGCGCCTGGGGAGCCGCCGTTAACTCCTGGCTGGGGCCCCCGCCCTCGGGACTCGATGCTCCCACGGCGCCAGTTCTGCTGCCCCTGGACTGTGCTGGAGCGGGCTGGGAGATGAGGGCTGGCGGCCGGGAAACGGTCCGCGCGTGCACCCGGAGCCGCCTGTGGCACTGCCCGCGTCACCCTGCCGCGATTCGCTCTCCAAAAACACTCCAGCCAGTTTCACAAGCAGGAGTTACAGTGCTACACAGGCTCCCTCTGCACAGCGCAGAATTCACTGATTTCCAGGCAGAGAAACTGAGGCACCCGAGAGTTAAATCCTGGGGCCACATTCACGGCGGGTAATTGCCAGGGCAAGAATAAAACCGCAGGGTCCCTATTCTCTGGTATTCCTCCAGCTTCCTAACTTTGCTACTTCTCAATGACTAGAAAGAGCTAACACATACTGCAATTCAGTTCACGTCTTTCTAGCGGGAAACGAAATTACCTTAAATTGGCACCAAATTACATACTAAACTTGCCATTATCAAAAAAAAAGTGTGTTTGAATGCAGATTTCTCTGTTTCCCACATAAAATGCTTTACCTCGTGCCATGCACCTGTGCTCCCTGAATGAAGAACTCCCCCTCTAGAGTAGAATTCCTGAGCAAATACAGTATGAGGTAATAAACACCACGGAGAAGATTCAACATAATCTCAGACACAGAATTGAAGTGAGCCGCAGAAAGTAGCACTCCCTCCCCCACCCCTCCTAGTATGCAAATACAAATTAATGCAGCCTTCACCGCAGTATTAGTCTGCCAAAGAATTGCACCTTAGTTCAATGGAGGAATTGGGTCGTTACTCATCTGTGCAAACAGTCATTTATCCTGCTGTCTTCACCCACCCACCTACCCAATAACGAAATGGAACTTGCAATGCTACACACACTGAAAAGTTGTATTTTACTCGAAAAACATCCTTACTTCCCCACTCCAGATTTTGTTTCCCTGTGAAAATAAGACAGTTCTGGATTTACTCCTAGAACAGCCTGAAGCATCATCAGATTCTAGCTCCTAAGTCTTGGATTCCTCTTGTTTTCATGTACATGAAAATAAAGCACACACATTCTCTACTTTTTCCCCATGCTCCACCTGTACCAATGCCTAATGGAGTAGCTCGACACACACTATCGGTCTAGTTAGAAGTCACTCCACTCATATTTGCAGGATTTGGACCTTAGATTTTTGCTGTCCCTGGTATGGTCATGGGACATCGTGATCACCTGTGCAACACACCAGACCACATTATCTGACAATAATGTGATATTCCACTTATTGCCACAATTACATTAATACACCCACCATCTCGCCCCTGGGCCTCCAGGAACCCCAAGCACTACCAAAGGAGTCAGTGACTGAAGAAGTTGATCTGTGCTATCTGAACAGAAGTGCCCACTGCTGGGCCAGGGTATAAACCCCAGAACAGACTAGGTCTAAAGGCACCTTGGGAGCTCACGGACTACTTCTCATAAGTCCAAAAAAGTAACCAAGGATAGCAAAGCTGCTGTCAGTTGGCATTTCTTACAGAGTGCTGTATGCACCTCTGCTAAATGACTGGTTAATTTAAAATGCAATTGAATTGGATTTATTTAAGGAAGTACATTTTTGCAGTAAGGGAGGTGAAACGCTAGCACAGGTTACTCAGAGAGGCGGTTGGTAGATGCCCCATTCCTGGAAACATTCTAGGTCAGGTTGAACAAGGCTCTGAGAAATCTGATCTGGTTGAAGATGTCCCCGCTTACTGCAGGGGGTTGGACGAGATGACCTTTAAAGGTCCCTTCCAACTTAAACCATTCTATGGGTAGGTTTAGACTGGATATTAGGAAGAATTTTTTCAAAGAAAGGGTGGTCAGGCACTGGAATAGGCTTCCCCGGGAAGTGGTTGAGTCGCCATCCCCAGATGTGTTTAAAGATTGTTCAGATGAGGTGTTGAGGGATATGGTTTAGGGGTGAACTTGTAAGGTAGGGTAGATGATTGGACTCAATGATCTTTTTCAACCAGAATGATTCTGTGATTCTGAGACCACAGGAAGTACTGTCTGTCCCACTTCTCCAAATTCTTTCCAACAAAGTTCAGAACTGACTTCTGAGAAAACCTTAAATGTGAATGTGCTCTAATTTCCCAAGACGAAGAATAGAAACTTTGCTGTCCTTGGATTTGAGGCATTATTTTTGTTTTTCTATAATTGGTTTTTCCTGCACGTATACAGCCAGGTTTAAGTTACGTCTTGTGTTTTAGGAAGCATTTCTCTCAGAAGCCATGCAAGGCCATACATGTCATAATAGAATGTTTACAGGATGGCAGAAAGTATTTTAGAAAGCAGCGACTAATGTTACCTAAATGTCTGTAGAAAATTCATCAAACGTGAGCCCTCGGGGCTGTCAAAGCAGCTGGTCCAGTCTTTATGAGAAAGGTAACATGACTGGAGCAAAGATGCTGTTTTTCTCTGCATGCAGCATATGCCTGAGATTGTTCTGTGATAATGTATGCTTTAAAAGGAACTAGTGAAAAATTGAAGAGCTAGTAGATGGAAGAATCATTTTGAAGATTTGAAAACACAAAGTGAAGGTTACGTCCTGTACTACTTAAACATGACAGGTGTGTAGTAGTACACAATACAGCTATGGTCAGACAGGACGGAATATAATTGAGCATACCGGGGTAATCATTGGCATCATTAGTACAAACAATGCTAAAAAGAAAATCTACATATCATCTAAATGAGTGATAAGCTATTCACTGTAGAATCAGCTAAAAGCTGCTTACCACGTCATTACAACTCCTGCCTGAGAGTACCCTTGGCAGACAGATGCTGGAATAGGCTGTATGAGTGGTCCTCACTTGTCTATCTACAAACTTCATGCTTGGCTCAGCATGCTAGAGCAGGCAGGCTGCCTGCAACAGAACAGAGGAGGATGGCCAAAGCAAGCCATGAGAGGCAAGAGAGAAATCTTAATTCTGCGTTCAACAACTGACCACAGTCTGACTCTAACAACTAGGAACCAAAACATTGAGGGAAAAAAAACTTACAGGAGGCTTCTGCTACCTCAGTTGGCTAAAGTTGAAGGTCATGGGTAAAATTCTGCTGGAGGTGGAATCAGAAGTTTTGCCATGGACTTCACTGGGGCCAAGATTTCAGCCTTCATCTCCCATAGGAGATTGCCTGTCTGCAAAGCAGATGTTTGTTTTAATAAATAGTGTCATTAGACTCTGTGCCTCACTCGTTTGTATCACTATTAACACTCCAGAAGCACTCAGAGTATGTGCAAGGCTTGGAGTTAGGCTTTATACAAACACACAGAACTTCTTGTCTCTTCTTCAAGTTGGTTCATCAGCTGTAGATATTACATCACTCAGACAGTAAATATTATTTACATTTTTTCATTGTTTCTATAGTTTCTCAGTGTCTCTCTTCAAGACTTATTTCTGAGCAGATGCAGAAAGCCAAGTCTAGAATGTGTGGCTTTCCAGCACTTATTTCACTGTCTTTTGAGGGTATTTTTTGCTGCAGCAGTGTCTGATAAAATGTTTTTACTTATTATTTTCCTTTTTCTTTTTTAGAACTCAAAATAGTTCTTTTGGCTCAAGTTTTCAGGAGCTTCTACTTCCATTTCATTCTCCATTATTTTGCAGATTAGGACCCTGAGGAGAACACAGTAGGGATCCAAACCAGTACTGTCAAGACTTTAACTTACACTTAATCTTTAAGAATAAGAACTTGCAGAGAGCTTTCACATCTCCTGTGAGAGATATGTATACTGCAGAGAGATAACACAGATGCACCATTGGGCCTAATCCTGTTGAGGTCCATCTTGTCTCTAGTTGGCCTACTCACATGAGCAAAGGAAAAAAAAAGCCTTTCACTCATGCATATGTAAATCTATACCACTTAAACATTGCGTAAGTGTGGTATTTTTAACTCCTGCAGAAATAAAACTTGCTCACACGGCTCCTGTATGGGCCATAGAGGAACACAGTTGTTAGCGCTCCTGTCTAATCTAAACACATCATTTATGGCAACATTACAGCACAAAATTAAGCACAAAAAAATTAATTGGCGCTCTGGCATTTTCTTCCTTGTCCTTATCTACAAGCGCTGAAATTTGGTGGGTCTGTATTAGGGAGGTCAAACAGATTAAGCTCCTGTAGTATGTTATTTCCTTTTACTCTGAAGACGAGGTTTACAGCTCCTCAGATTGCTTGTGGGAGTGGTGTGCAGATTCACAAGCCGTACTCCAAAGATGTGCTTCCTCCTGGCCTCACAAGCCTCATTATTCTGTTTTATAGCTCCTTTGTTTTATTGAAATGCAGCTGTTGTGAGAGGTCACTAATTGGGTGTATGAAAGAATGGCCCAGTAAGTTGAACCTGTGTCAGAAAGGATGAAGAGGGCTGAGCTTTATATTTAACACTCTATGAAACAGGCTTCTTGCAACAGAGACATTGATTAGTCTTCTTAATGACAAAACTTGAGAAGTAGAGATTATCTTATTCTTTTTATGTGTGGGCAGGCAGGGGCATACAAAGGTTAAATCACTTGCACAAGTCACATGTTAAGTCAGCATTAAAACCAAGAATAGAAACTTAAAGTCATGCCTCTCAGTCCAAGGTTTCTAATGATTAAACTATATCCTCTCCTTTGGCCTGCTCTATAGCACAGAACAGAGTACAAAGTATATCTCCATGACATTTTGCACATAAATATCCTCCAATATTTTTGCAAGTTGAACACAATCATGGCATGGCCATGCAACCACTGACACTGCATATTCATCTGACAATGAAGTAGGAACAAGTATGCCCAACAGGTAGAATTTACCACATTCCAAAATCTAGAAGTATAGCTACTGAAACCAACTTAATCTTTTTATATTCTTTCCAAATTATTCTAATTGAAAAGCAGACACTGACAGGCAACCTGCAGAACAAGAACCTCACGGGAACAACTAGAAGCAGGCAGTTAACTTGCAGGTTTGCAAGTTAAGCAGGATGAAGCTGATGCATCACCTTTAAGATAAACAACACAACTCTGTACATGATGAGTGAAGTAATTAGCAGTCCAGGTAGTGCCCTAAGTACAGGAAGAAGAGATTGTGAAAACCTCAGGCAAGTGGAGGTTTAGCATCAGTGGATCAAATCTCAGCTGAAGTATATACACGTGCCTATCTGGCAGCTCATCAAGCAACATTGCACTGAATTTCAATATTAAATTGTATTAGTGCAGGCAGAAACCATGTAGTGAAAGAAAGGTGTTGTGACAAGACTTGTAGAAGAGTTCAAAAGAACCTGATTACAGATTTTCTGATTGCAGAGTGTGTCCTGATAACTGGTTGGTACAAGTGGAGCATTGGTACCAGTTTATTGGAGAAGTACAACAAAAATCAGTTTCTTTTTGCAGTAACAACCTAGTGCCAAAATGACATCTTAAAAAAAAAAGGAAAGAAAGCATCTACAGTTCTGTTTCCTTAGGTGCCAGAAAATTAAACTTCAGAAAAAGATCAGCTGTAGAAATTGCTTTGAGCAGCTTGTGGTAACATTTCTGGAAAGAGTAGAAAGCTTGGAAGTAACATCCCATGTGGCCCTTTTGGGTTTCACTCAGTACTTTATGGAATTGCCCCAGACTTGCTTCTATTTGTAGTCTCGCCTGGGACAGCCTCTTCCAAATGTGATGACTCACAGTTCATTGAATGCAAAGCTGTTTCCAGACCATGAAACTGAGGTCTGCCACAAGGGCCAGATCACACACCCTCCACAGCAGACAGAGCAGGACAGTTAGACATGAGGTACAATGTGGAGAAGATACTTTGTTTACCCCCCATAAGCTTGAAGAGCTCCCTTTCCTCACTTTAGCAGCTTATCAGTATCCATGCTGGAAATCCCTCTTAGAGGATGTGTCAATCATTATTCTGACAAAGGGCATTATCTCCCTAAATAATTAGAAGTCCACCGATTTCAGATGCAGCTGTCCTGAAACCTAATTCAGGTACTAATGATCTTGGTAGCATACAGGTCTAAAACAAAGGTGTAAAGAAGCAATCACTTCTAAGTTAAGAAAATGCTAGTCAGACAGAAAGGTGATTGCTATTTATTTCAGCTATCTTAGTTTACCAATTACATGTTTTAGAAATAAAGTTATTCAGTGTTTAACATGTAGGGAAAAAATTATCAGGAAAGCTAAATTAAATGTCTTTTTCTTGTGGCAATATTGTTCACTGAGCTTTTCTACAAGTTTCACTGCATGAGTAAGCACAAAAAACAGTTTAGAAAGTTTTATCAGCATAAATGAAATGAAAGTACGTGAGGCAGCTTTTATTACACTATTATATATATTCAGAGGTTCAACACTACCAAATAGGACTCAGAACAAGAGGCTCAAAATACCCACCATAAAAGAACCTTTACACAATAGGGGGAAGTTGAGCTCTTCTGTAACCTACCTCCCTCCATATCTCACAGCCAGAAAAGGCAGGGTGGTTATTGGGATGAACAGAGCCACATAACATTGCAGCAAAAGGCCCTGACTGTATCTGGCTGGCATTAAAACGTACCCAAAGCAACACAGCTCACACTCGTAGGCTTCTGTTTTGCTACGAGCTTATCAGAAATACACACCTACTAAAACACAAACACAAGGAAAGCCACAGTACCCTTATCAGGTAGGGAATTATTGTCTATTTTGCAAATAAGACATTGAGACATAATGGCAGAGAGAAACAAACAACTGCCCCTGGCAAAGCCAAGAGGCTTGGTCTCATGATTCAGCCCTAACATATTACAATAGTGTAATTCTTCAGTGCTGTTTGAAACACACACAACAAAAAAGGTCAGCTATCCTTAACAATGCGTTTGCACACGGCATGTGGGTAACCCCAAATTTCTGCTTTGGACTCTAGGAGAGCAGTGAGACTTCCAGGAGATAGCAGGGGCTTTAAACATGTTCAGAGGTGGAACTACAAAAGCTGCACAGCAAATTGTTGGTGCACACAATGCAGGCACTGAGGATGTAAACAGCCCTCGAGTCATTTCACACCATTTATAACAGTAATTCTGAAGATACTTTTTTTTTAATGGTCAGAGGAGTTTATTGCTCACTTAGGAGTTTATTGCTTATTTAGAGGTTCCAGCTTCTTTGCTACTGCTCAAAGCTAAACCCACACAGATATACTTAACTAAGCACACAGTAAAGAATGAAGAAAACTTGGAAATCAAATCATTACTCCAGCTACTGTGAACTTTGCTTCACTAAGCAAAAAATCCCAAAACCTGCAGCAAACAAAATCAGTCTCTGACCGTCCAGAACAACATTTGAAAAAAAAAAAAAAAAAAATAAAAGGCTGATCTGCTTATGTGGGCAGATTCTGGCACAGGGGAAACATCTATGTTTGCTCCTCAAATTTCACAAGTCGGAGAAGAATATCTCTCTCTTTTATCTGGGACATGGCTTGAAACCATTGCACATTTGTTTCTTTGACAGTGCCAGGCAGGTTACTTTCTTCATATGCAAGTGCGAGCACTGGGGCAAAGCAAACGTGCCAGCTGCCTGTAGTCTGGTATCTCTAAAGGAGGAACGGGCACATCCTGCAGTGAGCACACTTCTACTTATGTAACTGCCAAAACCACAGTTCCAGCTCGCTCGGCTTCTCAAGTATTCTGCCAACCATAGCAGCATATCTGCCCTCAGCCAGAGCTAAAGGTGAGGCCACAGTGTCTCAGATCTCTTCTGGAAAAAGGCCCAATTACTTAAGGGAGCCAGTCAGAGTCTTCAGGCACAGCAAGCACGGGGGAAATAAAAGTTTACAGAAGTTCAGGAAAGCCTGACAGAGTGCCAGCCCCATCGCAGACAGCCCCATGACGGAGTACAGCTTGTACTGGCACCTGGGTGTAGTGCTTTGGATCAATAACATCTGCAATGAAGCACATATTGACTGATGGGCTGCATACATGCACAGAGGAAGCAAAGGGATTTTTCCTCTCCCAACAGGCTGACCGTTTCTGGAGGCTGCAGCAATCATTTGACTCTACCTGTACTTGTTTATTTTTATTTCATGCTTTTCAAGGAGCTGCTCCAGTGGATTCTTTGAGGTCCCACTGCTTTTTAAGGAAATTGAGTGTCTTTCATGACTGCCTTAATAAAACATTGCAAATCTTGTTTGTTCCAGAGTGCATGGCAGACACCTCAGACATGCTAGTTAGCTTGTTTGCAGGAGTTCAATTTCAGTGAAGGAAATTGGTGGCAGCAGAAAGGTCCCAACACTGGGCAACGTAATGAGAGACCACGATCACCGACTGTATACACACTGTCATTTCACACAACCAGAATGAGTAAGTATTGAAAATATGTCCATCTGTCACGTCCCGTCCTCAGCGAGGAAGCCCCATTAACTGAGTAAGCTGGTTAGCCTTCAGAAGACAGATCAGCAGGTTAAATGTTTTAAATCCTTTTAAAGTTGCTGAAGATATACTAATACTCTGAATTCTGTATTTTTCTCTTTAAAAATACCACTCCAGAAAAACTGAGCTACAACATACAGGCAAATCCTTTTCTACTACATGCACATACACGTGCTTTGTTTTCACAAGTATCTCAAAGTCAGGAGATCTCCAAGCCCAGCTAAAATTGTTCTCCCAAGTACCTACAGTTCATAAGCATCCATTGAAACCAAAAGCGGGAGTTGCGATCTTTTTCCATTGGGAATGAGTGTTTATGCCACTGACTCCTGTGAAACTAGGATTTTTCCTGAGCTAACATTTTGCAATTACTGAGAATTTTCTGTAGTCACTACCATTCAAACTGTAGGAAATTTTTTGGTAAATTGATGTATCAAACACAACATGTTCAACTCTGAAGTGAGACCACCATCTCCACCTGAACATCAGATGAGGAATTACTTGACTGAAGATTTCAAAGCTGGATGTCATTGCCAGCTTGTGCACCAAATGGCAGTCGTACTTAGCAAGGGCTTTGCTACACTAACCCCATTTACACACTTCACGGCATAAAAATAGGCACACTTCACCCTGTGAAAATTTAGGCCAGGTCTGAGAACATTAAGCACAAGTAAAGCAAAAAAATGTGCTAGGTTAATGAGACCAAGTGAAAAGGACTTCGATATCCAAGGCTAAGGATGTCATCCAGCAAATTCTTTTGCCTGGTTCTGGAATGGTCTAACCTTTCCTAGTGCCTCCCTCCATGATTGCAACAGCCCTTGAAGATCAGCAGCTCTCAGCTCTTTGGCATGGTCTGAACTGAGTTTGCATAACAAGGTCATGGCTTCGCCCTTAGCCCAGTGAAGCCAGATGCGATGGTTTAGGGCTACCTACTGGTTAGATGCCTCTTCTGCTTTGTCCAAGCTGAATTTCACAACACTGTGCTGCAGAGCCAAAGGTCCTGCTTGTTCTCACACTGCTTCTTGTGGTCTGTTGCACAATGTATCAACCCAAGTTTTGGGCCAAATCATTTTATATATATCTATATCTATATCTATATATATATATCTTTCTACTTAGTAATTTTGTTCTGACTGTAGTGGGGTTTTTCAAATCTGTAGGAAAAAACTCTTTGTGCTTCTCTCATTTTTCAAAACTAGTATTTTGTTAGATGTTACAGACACAGGACACTAACTAAGACATCTTAGCCTCTTTGTATTTTTAACCTCTACTAATAATACCAGTACATTCAGCTTACACTTCCCTAGTGAGAAATCATTTTGTTCCACATAGAACAAAATCTCCTGTATATGTAGGCCACAGCTTGCAAAAATAAACAATTAATACATTTTCTAAGAGATTAACTTTGTAAGTTATGTTACACTGCTTGGCAATGACAACAAACCACACAAAGTTCCTCAAGAAAAACAACTATTGCAAGAAACTAGTAAAGTTGCGTTCTTTTTCCTTAGCACTGTGGTTATGTCACTTATCTCTTGGGTGCAGATGACACTAATAACCACGTGCCTGGACTCCAGCTACGTTATCAGTTTTACTTTAAATAGTTTGAGGGAAGAAAAACAGCAAGAATGCTATGTAGGAAAGTAGGAAGGCGTGGTCTTGAACCTAATTTTGAAAACTCTTTCAGTTGACTGTGCAAATTGTGTTTTACAGGCTTTCAAGTACAAAAACTACCATTGCACACACAGACACAGGAGCTACCCAAACTGCACATAATGTGGGCCCAGCAACTGCACATGACCAAAGGCATCTCTACGTATGTTGTAGCTCTCCAGCTCAAGAAACTTTGTGTTGAGTGATCTCAACACTTTAGAGGATCACTCTTCACTTTTTCTGAAGATAATTCTTTTAATCCTGAAGCATCTGGTCTGCATAAACAGCGTTGTTTTCCCCTGACATGACACAGAAGCCTTCATGCCCAACTGTTTGAAAGGCAAGATGTCAGGAGGTCACCTCAAACCTTTAAAATGCATTACACAAATTGTCTCATATAGTTGCTGTTTAGAAGACTTATTAAAGGTAGAATCATAGAATCATTCAGGTTGGAAAAGACCTGTGGGATCATTGAGTCCAACCATCAACCCTACTCTACAAGGTCACCGCTAAACCACATCCCCCAACACTACATCTAAGTGTCTTTTAAACACATCCAGGGATGGGGACTCAACCACCACCCTGGAGAGCCCATTACAGGGCCTGACCACCCTTTCCATGAAGAATTTTTTCCTGATGTCTACTCTAAACCTACCCTGTTGGAGCTTGAAGCCCTTCCCTCTGGTTCTGTCACTAATTACCTGTGAGAAGAGACCAACACCAACATCTCTACAGTGTCATTTCAGATACTTGTAGAGAGCGATGAGGTCTCCCCTTAGCCTCCTCTTCCTCAGAGTAAACAGTCCCAACTCTCTCAATCTCTCTCATAACATTTATTCTCCAGGCTCTTCACCAGCTTCATTGCCCTCCTCTGCATTTGCTCCAGCACCTGAATGTCTCCCCTTGGACTGAGGTGCCCAAAACTGGACATAGTACTCAAGGTGCAGCCTCACCAGTGTTGAGTATAATGAGTACAGGGGGTAAATCACCACCCTTTTCTTGCTGGACACGCAGTTTCTAATCCAGGCCAGGATGCCATTGGCCTTCTTGGCTACTTGGGAACACTGCTGACTCATATTCAGTCCCCTGTCAATTAGAATCCCCAGGTCCTTTTCTGCCAGCTTGCTTTCCAGCCACACTGCCCCAAGCCTGAGGTGTTGCATGAGATTGTTGTGACCAAAATGCAGGACCTGATACTTGGCTCTATTGAAACCTACACAATTATCCTCAGCCCATCAATGCGGTCTGTCAAGGTCCATCTGAATAGTCTTACTACCCTCCAGCAGATCTACACTCCCTGCCAACTTGATGTCATCTGCAAACTTACTGAGGGTACACTCAGTCCCACATAAAGACACAGGAGTGAACAGGAGTACCTTCAGCACTAAGTCCTGGGGGACACCACTTGTGACTGGCCTCCAAGAGGATTTAGCTCCATTGACTGCAACTGGCAAAGAAGGTAAAAAGGTGTAATTCTGTTAAATTTTGAGCTTCCCTGCACCACTGAATTAATTGGTGCTACTTCAGCTGAATCCTCCCTGTCTTTACAAACGACTTCAGTTAAAAGAGTGTCTACCTGTAACATAAGGTCCTGTTCAACATGATTCCACTCAACATTCAGGTCCTATATGCAATCAGAAATTTGCAGCCAAATACAAGGAGTACCAAAAGCATTCTAAGATTTCTGTTGCAAAACGCAGTACCTTCATTTTAACAGGCAAACATGATGAGCTCCACAAATGACTGCCAAGGCATTAGAGATCATTAGTCCCACAGAGAAAGCACTAACATGTTGCAGTATCAAACTGTTTATCACTAATGTACAGAGACTGGCTCCACAAATATATTTCTATCACTTTGTAGTTGCTTAATTAATTACATATATTAAGCAAATTAAACTGAAGGATGTAGCCAGTACTCCCAGGGCAGCTGATGGCTATGTTACTGGCAATTGGCTTCTTTTCCATTCAAAGAAGTCCTCCCAATTTTGTTTTAGTGGCAAAGAGGATCATAAAAGGATGAAAGCTGTGCTCTCACTAGCACAGCAGACTTCTACTGCACTGAGATTAGTGAGATAACTCCAAGAGAAGAACTTGATAACCATGTGCATGAGTGAACAAGCAACCTCAACTTTGGGGAACTTCAGATCACAATCAGAACATCCCACTGCAGCTTTTCATTATTATATGAGCAGAAGCAGTCTGCAGATAGCAAACAATGCACATAGGCATTTGCAAATTCATTCTAAACTTCCTATGTGGACTCTTCTAGAAAAGTATGGTTTATAAAAAGTATTGATTTCATTTATTAGATTAACACCAGCGACTACAATATTTATTGATTTGCTGTCTTTATACAAAATACTATTAGAGGCAATTGTATGCTGGTAGTTAGAATTTTTATAATAAAGCTGTTCTGCTAATTCATTTTCCTCTTACATAAAATAATGCAAAAGAAAAATCAACACTTAGATCTCAAGCAGTTAAAAAAAAGGGAATGGTATTTTGCTTCAAGATCAAGAAAAAAAGGCAACAAAATATTTTTATCCAGCATTCTCAGCACCATACAGGCTGTTACAACAAAGGTTACCTGCCTGACAGGCAGATTCAGTGCTCTCACAAACACTGTTTACACGCGTTTATGTCCAGAGGCATCAACAGCACTATTCTCATACCCAAAATCAGACAACTTGAGAAGTTTCTGTCAGACTGGGTACTAATGTGCCCCAAGCAGTTAACGAGTAACTGATTTTTTAAAAAAGAAAGCAATATATTAATGGTTTTGATTTAAATATTTAGGAGGTTGGGTTTTTTTATATACTATTGCTTAACACACATTCAATCCTTGTACTGTGTTATCTCTATTGTGTGTATGGTATCATCAGTCATTTATGTAAAACGTATCCCCATTTTTACTGATTTGAAATTTTGGATTTGTCCTGATCATATAATCATAGAATCATAGAATCATTAGGCATTGGAAGGGACCTCAAAAGATCATCTAGTCTAATGGCCCTGCCACAGCAGGATCACCTAGACCAAGTCGCACAGGAACATATCCAGGTTGGTTTTAAATGTCTCCAGAGAAGGAGACTCCACAGTCCCCCTGGGCAGCCTATTCCAGTACTCCATCACCCTCACTGGGAAGAAGTTCCTTCTGATACCTATATGGAACCTCCTATGTTCCAGCTTGCACCCATTGCCCCTTGTCCTATCACTTGATGACACTGAGAAGAGCCTGGCTCCATCATCCTGACACCCATCCTTTACATATTTATAGACATTAATGAGGTCACCCCTCAGTCTCTTCTCCAAGCTCAAGAGACCCAGCTCCCTCAGCCTTTACCCATAAGGGAGGTGTCCCACTTCCTTCATCATTTTCGTTGCTCTATGCTGGACTCCCTCCAGCAGCTCTATGTCCTTCTTGAACTGAGGGGCCCAGAACTGGACAGAATACTCCAGATGTGGTCTCACTAGTACAGAGTAGAAGGGGATCTGCTAACTACCCTCTTTCTGATCCACCTCAGGATGCCATTGGCATTCTTGGCCACAAGAGCATATTGCTGGCTCATAGTTATCCTGCTGTCCACCAGGACTCCCAGTTCCCTTTCTCCTACACTGCTCTCCAACAGCTCAGTCCCCAACCTACACTGATACCTGGGGTTGTTCTTGCCTAGATGCAAGACTCTACACTTACCCTTGCTCTACTTCATTAAATTGCTCTCTACCAATCTTATAAAATTAATTTCTGATACTTTTGGAGCTTTATTTGGATTTTTTAAAAAAAATATTAATTTATCCTGTACTATAAGAGCACAGGGCATTTGAGCATTGTGTCTTCCTCTCACACAAAAAAGAAAAACAACAAAATCCTGAGCAAAAACCCAAATTAAAAAACTACTCCCCAAAACCCAAAAATATCACCCAAACCAGAAGAATACACAACACACAAAAAGGGCAAGTCCATAGCTATTCTGTGGTAAATGATCAACCACAAAGTGTCCCTTAGTGGCTGTGCAGACAGTATGATCCAGAGTGTAGAATGTCCTCACTTCCTGACACTCTCCCCTTTTTTCATCTCTAAAAACTTCTGACTACTACACTTCATCCAGAGAGGCAACCTTACTCTTCACTGCTTTGTGGGCTAGACCTGGGAGTGAATAATTCTTCTGTTTTAGCATTAACCGTAACAATTTTTAAAGGAAAAAGCCATAAATTTGAGGGTTAATGCCTCACCCCATCTATTTCACCCCAATTTTGGGATGTAGTTTTTAGAATCTTCTTAAAATACTTCATGAAGTGTTACATTTGCTCCATGTTGCAAAGTAAAGCACTTCTTCCATATGTGTTGGCAGCAAACTTCATACTTTGAATGAAAGGTCTTTGAGTCAAACAACTTAAATCCTACAACTGTAAGGAAACAAAAGTCGATGACCAGAACAGCAGAAGTCCTCCAGGCCCTTGCAGCGATCTTTACTTTAACACTCAAATCTATACCACGATTACACAAAATCTTTCTTGAATGAACAAAAAGTTCTCTGATAGACAGCAAGAACAGTAGATACACTGAAGAATTCCATTGAAACAAAATCACAGCAGTAACCTTTTCAGGAGAAAATGGCTTGTTAGAAAAACTGCTCCAATTCTCTTAAGAAAACAAGCTGTAAGTTGGTTTCTTACTGCAAAACATGAGCTGGCTATACAAATATTCCTGGAAAATGCACTAGGTTTGAACCCAAAATTTGACAAGCCATCCCTTCCTATGAATCAGTAACTAAAGTGTAGCAGCAGTGTACTAATATATTTATAATCTACATGATCAAATGAAACTGCACATTTACAGTATCTCTAGCTGCCAAAACACTAATTTCATGTGTAGTTTGTGTGTAATATATAATTGTTTATAATTTAATATCTATATATCTACAAAATATGTATTCCCTGAAAGTTTATTCTGCTTCAGTCAGTGTAAAGTTTCCTAATAAAAATTCTTCCATTAAGTGACAAGAACCTATCTGGTGTCTTTTCTTTCATGTTAATGCTTCTTATTTCCTCTTCTTCTGTTCATCATGGATATTCTTTATGTTGTTTCCAATCCTGGCAGCTGTTCCTCCCAGCAGCTGCAATAGCAGCAAGATACAGGAGTTTTATGGACTCTCTTGGTCATGCAAAAGCATCACACTGGTTGTCTCCTAGTTACTAAATGCAGCATGGTTAGAGAGAGAAAGCACCCTCTTCTTCTGCCAGGAAGTCTCATTGGTTTTCACAGTGGGTAAGCATCCTGTGCCTGAACAAGATTTGGACTTCTCCCACCAGCTCAGCGTTATAAACAGGTCACAGTCTGCAACTGCTGTCTAGACATCCACCAAGCTCTTGGGATTCAGACCTCCATATTTAGCCTTTGTCTGTCTAGGCCTGCTTCGCTTGAACTGGCTTAAGTATTCTCTCTTCCTTTGCCATCTTGGTCCATTTCCAGAGCACTCACTAGCTCCCTATCAGTCGCTCTTTCATGAGACTTCCTAGTCCAACTGCTGTTCTGAAACAACCAAAAATAACCTTCTTCAAAATAGGCCTTTTTCTACATCTGTGCCTCAGGACACTGATTTTTCAGCTCATTTCTTCATTGTCAATGCCAGTCTCAACATCAATAGGCTTCAACAGCTATCAATTTCAGTAATGATTTTTATATCATTACACATTGATACTTACTGATACCAATAGGTATCAAAAGGTAGGTATTGACACCTACCAATTTCTATACTGATTTTGAAATCAATAGTCATCAATAGACATTAATATGTATCAATATATATATTGATTTCAAGAGCTATTGCTGTCAATAGTCACCTGTTGATTTTGATGCTAATTTTTATATCAGTAGGCATTTTTACCTATTGATATTATTACCTTTCAATAGTCTTTCTGTAACTGTTAATACCTATTGATAGATAGGTATTGGCAGGTACTGATAGAATGTTTTAGATAAAATTTGATACCCACCAATCAATATCAATATCTTTTAATAGACATATTATTACATCAGTAGACACAAATACCAATTTATAGACATTGATAGCTATGAATTTTTCACAGAATCACAGAATCAATCTGGTTGGAAAAGACACCTGGGATCATTGAGTCCAACCGTCTACCCTACCTTACAAGTTCACCCCTAAACCAGATCCCTCAACACCTCATCCAAATGATCTTTAAACACATCCAGG
>JAOXOE010000405.1:9955365-9971529 GCA_028565055.1 Phoeniculus purpureus | reverse complement strand
ACATGCACCCCCCACCCCCACCCCGCAGGGTGAGACAGACACACTGTCACATAGCTGCCTAAGGAGCCACAGTACCTCATGGAAAGACAGTTGGATTTACTGGTATTGCTTGTCATTTTTAATATTTTGTCAACTCTGGATTTGGGGTTTCAGTTTACTTATGTGACTAAAGGAAAACTGATAGCTACAAAAGATATTGCATGCTCATGTTATCCTAACACAGACCAGTATTGCAAGCAGAGAATCAGCATGTGTGGGGTCACTGGCACCTCCTGAAGAGGCGAGTTCTCAAAGTTCACCTGTGCCTATTAGAGAAGGCCAGGATCCCCAGACTAATGCTTCTTGCTGGTGGTAAATGTCACCATGGTATCCCATTACCACAACTACTTTAAAGAAGTCTGACATTTAAAAGATACCAACTTAGAAATCACCTCACAACAACACCACTGATGGAGCAATGAGTAGCAAGGAAAAACCACTGCCTAGCACTTCAGACAACCTTCCTTCAGCACTTCTGTTTTTCTAAGGACAGTTCTCATGCAGATAGTGACTCTGCCCTAAATTTGGTTGCTTCAAAACATCAACAAGATCCCAACTCTAAGGAGCCTGGGTGATGTGCAATACTGATTGAAGTCAGGATGGCTATAAAACACTATGGCAATCCCTGCCACACCAAACCTGAGAATGAAAAAATAGACTGGTCTCCACCCATAAGTACTGTGTGAGTGGCATCCCAACATCTGTGCAGTTGCTTTGCTAAGAAAACAGTCACAAAGTGAGGCAAAGTTTTTTAATAAAAGCTGGCAAGTCAGAACAGACCCCTTTATGAGTATTTAGCTACAGAAACTGTGTGATGCACTTTACAAACAGAATGAGTTAAAGATTAAATATCTACAAGGATTGAGGGCGAGCACCTTAGCTCTTAGATTATTTCACATCAAGAAGTAACTTAGCCCAAAGTGAGCTGCTCAGCAGATTTATGAGGTTGGTGCCGAAATGCCTCCTGTCTCCATCAGCCCTGGTTTAGGAGGGTTACTTTGGATCAGAGCCTGGATTAGGGCCAAAACATCTTCACAAAACCATGCAAAATTTTGGAAGGGAAATTATCCTCCAGGGCTCCACAACCTAAACTATGGGTCTTTCCAAGAAGCCCTACACTGTTTTTTCATTTGTTACAAATACTTCAGCACTACATTAATTTCATTTATGAATGTAGTGAAGACACAAAGAAAAGAGAGGATGGATCACTGGCAGCATCTGGGTTCCCATTTACACTACAGGACATGCTGCAGACCTGCTCTGACACTGTAGTGGGTTTGTCTGGGATAGTTAACTTTCTTCCTAGCAGCACTTGTGACCAAAACAGTGTTGCTAATGCAGCAGTGATTTGGCTATGGCTGAACAGTGCTTGCACAGGGTCACTCTGCACTGAGAAGCAGGCTGGGGGTGGGCAAGAAACTGGGATAGAGCACAGTCGGGATAGATGTCCCAAATAGTCCGAAGAGGCAGCCCAAACCATATAATGTCATACTCAGCAATAAAAAGTGCAAGGTTTTGTCTTCTAAGAGAGCTGTTGCTCAGAGGCTGGATGGGCACTGGTACAATGACGGATATGAAGAGGTGAGCAGTTGCCTTTGATTCACTTCTGTTATGTACCGCATACTCCCCCCCCTTTCCATCATTTTTAAGACTATTCTACCTTGACCTATGATTTTTTTGACTTTTGCTCTTCCTATTTTCTCTCTCATCCTCATGAAGGGGCAACCGAATGAGTTGCTGGGAGGGTGTTTAAGCTGTTGGCTAGAGTCAATCCACAACAAGCCCAAAGCTGTATCACTCTGCCACTGAGCTGCTAAGAGAAGGGGCAGGTGAAGTAAAGCTTGATCAGGGCTGTTAAAGCAGCAGCCTTAGCAGAGCAGAGGGAAATTTTTATAAGTGTTAGGACATCAGATGGCGGAGCCAGCTTGGGTGGGAGGGATGACACCCTCTCAGCAAGAAAACCAACTCCTTCCCTCTTTTATTGAAACATGAACTTCTGTCCCATTCTGTGATCTCAGGACAGCAGGGGCTTCTTACCAGCATGTGCTAAGAATCTACTCAATTCACTGCAGACTCATGTGCCTCACATGCTGGGGAGCTGTGAAGGACCACATGAGCAGTCCTCTCTGGTGTTCCTGCTGATGCACAAGTCTGCCTACATCTCCATCCCACTCTGGTAACGTAAGCCCACTATCCTGTTTGGAGTAATGGCAGGACAGCACACAATAGCCAACAATAGCCCTTTCTTTTTCGCCTGTCCCAAGAGATTTATAACTGATCCTGCCTGCAAGCTATTTGCTGAAACTAAGAACCAACACAGTTACCAGCCTCCTAGAACAAGAGGGATGGCTGTGCAGCACATCATTTCTGCAGATGGGCTTACATGGTTATAGTCGGATTGTATCCTTGTGGCAACCCTTCAGGGGCTGACTGAAGGTGCGTGACACTGCAATGTCTGATGGTTGAGGCATGCATGGAGGAGAGGGTTTACTGTGATCAACCAGCACCTCAGCTTTGTATTTCAGATAAACAGAAACCTTTAAAAGGCACTTAACTTTTGTGTTTGTGAGTCAGAGACAGGCTCCACAAAGTTATTCTCCAGTGAGTAGGAGTAGGCTAATAATCCATGGAAGTTAGCTGAGAAAGGGCCTGTAGACTTTCAGCACAAAAGTTTAGGAGAGCTGAGCTTTTGAATTGAAAAGAAACAGGAATTCAGCAAGAGAGACAGCTACAGAGGGAAAGTATTCCAAATCCAAAAAGAGAGATGAAGGAGGAAGGAGCACCAGACTACAAGAAAGTGCAGAGGCTTAACAGCAGCAAACAGGGAAGTCTTCATGGCATTAAGCCCTTTAGAGAGGGCCAGAACTCATTTGGGGTCCTGTGGAAGCCACTGAGTATTTGAGATTCTTGACCCTTGTGTATTGGGTGTCCCAGATGCCCTCATGGTGGCAAGATCCAAACTGGGGGATAGAACCTAACAGACTCCAGCAAATACTGGAGTGTATTTGGACTTGAACATACTGTTTTGTTTTCTCCTAGGGGAATCCAGTTTATCCTAGATCACTTTGAGAACTGAATCAATATGCAGTAAATTGGGACAGTCAAGGACTTCCCTTCAAAACCATACTCATTTAAAATCCAGCTGCTAATGTAGCATTAGTCTTCCCGTTATGGCTCTAAACCTTGTCCAGGTATTTCCTCTTTTCTTTCACAAACTGGTGATTGTTTTCCTGCACTTAAAATGTCTGTGCAAAGCATATTTTACAAAATATATTTTAGTCACAAATTGGGACTACCCCACCTTTTAGGGAAAAATAAAGTCTTCAATTTTCATTACAAAGAAGAAAAATCAATCACTGTAAATCATTACAAAGGTAAAGTTTAACCTACATCCTCAGTTTTGTGTTCTTAAACTAAGGTCACATGAAATGTTCGACCTACATAGTCAAATGCCATATGCATTTACATAAGTGCTCCAATGCTTTTCCAAGGGCATGGTGTTCTAATAGAAGAGCAAAGAGAGGGCATCCCCAAAGAATTCCTCTGCCAAGTACAAATCTTCCCAAAACCGCATTATTGGCTGCAGCTTTTGTGCATGGTTTGGCTGAGAAAGCCTTTAACTGCAAAGCACTACTCATCTCTTCATCTTCTGGAAAATCAAAACAGCAAGCTGAAGTTCAACTTGCAAATAAGAACACAAAAAAGTTCTTCCTCTGAAGAGAGATGAAAAGCTCACATAAATTTCAGTGTCCTTGAGATACTGTAACTGCACCCAAGGTTATTTCCAACTGATGTTGGTCCCGCTGGGAATTACTTTAACTACTATTCACTAGGTTGTAATCATTCCTATTTTTGATACGAATAAATCATGGTATTCATGCGGTCAACCAGAATTAGCTGTGGCCTGGTAGCCAAGTCTCACCTTCATATTAGGATTTAGTATCATTTAGGTAGCATGTTTTTATCTGCTCTATGCTGGTTATGTGAGCCTTATCTAGTTATTTTGTCCAGGATTTAGGCACATGTTCACTCAAATCCAGCAAGTTCATTCTTGATGGGATCTACTCTAGCTACAACTACATTCAGATGAGTATTTTCAAAGGTTTCTTGGAAATTAAGGAGATTTTGACCAAAATCAAGCTTTCCCCATTATTTCATTTTAAATAATGTCCCAGGAATCATAAAGGAAGATTAAAGAATTGAGAAAATTAACCTCTTGGCCCTTCTAGACTCTCCCCCTGCTTACCCATTCTTAACCTAGGTTCTACACATGTCTTTCCAAAGATATTGCTTCCAGCACCACTCAGGACTTTACTATTGCTATTGTACTTGCCCATTCGTCTGTATCATGTTCCTAAACTGTTTGTCTTTCTCGTTGGATAACTCCTTTAAAAGGAAACTTTAGATTTGCTATTGATACTTATGAAGACTCTAACTGGCAGAATGCAGTTATATCTTAATACACTGCATTTCTATTAAGCTTCCTCTGTAAAAGCATTTAGGTCACTACATAGAAAAAGTTATGATATCGTAAGAGACACCATATACACCCACATTCAGATAAGCCCGTACAATTTACAAACACCAAAACTGTGGGTTTTCTTCCTGTGATGGAAGACACTGCTCCCTTTCTACTCCTGCAGTCATGCTGGCCCATCAGCTTTTTTACTGCTTTCCCATTGTAGGAAGTGAAATGGGAACTTGAGAGCATTCTTAGGGAGGTATGAGGGCTTTTTGACAGAGAAGAGGCAACAGGATGGGTGATAAGGAAACAATACTCTGCACTTGTGTGTGCTGTCTGGTGGCAAGCAGAACATAGGTGACACAGAACCACAAAAGAACCGTTAAAATATAAGTTCTGGCATATATTGCAGCCTCCCAAACTTCTGGTGTGGAGTGCTACTTTATTTCCAATTCTTTCTTTAACAATAGGTTTCGTCAGATAGTCTTGAAATTTAAAAAATAAAAATAAAAAACTACAAAAAACCCAAAACATAACCTTACTTGTAGCTTTTGAAACTATCCATCTATTTAATATCAGAGTTACTTCACTACTATAAACCATCTGGAACATTATGGCTCTGTCTTGACTGCTAGATATGGGCTCCTTTTGTTTATTCACTAGTAGAGACAGTTTCTAGTCCACAGAGTCTTTAGTCTTATCACAGAACAAACCAGAGAGTCAGCCCTGAGCAAATAAGTACAGTGAACCCTGTCCTCAAATACTCCTCAGAAGCAGACTGCCTCCTATGGCATTTTACAGCAGGTAGGTCATCTACCACAGGTAGACAAAGCCTGAAATCGCTTTATCATTGGCGTTAGAATTGTGTTTTTCTTTATTTTCCTGCCAAGACAAAGCCCAGTACTTGAGACCTTGTCACTTCTAATGAATTCTCTGGAGCAAACATAGACTCTATACAGAAGGAAAAGGATATCTTAATGCTTATGTACTTGAGCATGAAAATGTGTGTTACAACCAAGACCTTTTGAATTAGCTCTCAAGACAAAAGAAAAGCACAAGTGAAACACAACCTTTTTGGTACCGTTAACTAGGCAGAAAAGGGAGGTACCTTGTTTTACAAAGTGACTTGACATTTGTTTGACTAGGGCAAGCCTGTCCTGCCCCAATGCATTCTTCTGTTCACAGCTAGCAGCATCCTCAAGGCCAGATCTGATAACTACCAGAGCCCAGAGCAAATCTCTCTCAGGACTAGGAAAGAAATCATGCCATTTGAAAGCAGATGTGCGTTATCATTGTTTGCTTATAGAGCAATAAAGTAACTTCCTGTTGCTTAGCCTATCTGAACTAATAAAAGTAAACATGTTTGCTTTAGACAGGATCTTTATTATTAAGCAACTTTAGTGCATATTTCTCTCCTTCATTCTTCTTGGGAGCATTAAGACATTGCTTTATTTTCATACTGTGGGAAAGGTGGGAGAAAAAGATAAAGCAGAAACCAAACAAAACTTGTATTTCCCTTCTCATTCACTCTTGCTCATTAACAGCCATAGAGTAAATTTTTGTAAATTTATTTTCTTAGTAATCCTCACAGTCTTGTATATAGAAATTTAATAAATTACTGTATCTAAAAAATTATATTCTGTTGAATTTTAAACTTGTATCTGCAGAATAGAAAAGCAGCAGCCAATGAATTTCCACCCCAAACCAAAAAGAGGTTACAACTTAATGAGCCTTTTTCTCTCACATTAGATTAACAGCGGTTCCATCCTGCAGGTCTCGGCTACAGCTTTTCCCTTCCAACTACTCTGTGTGTCTATTCAGAGGCCACCTACAAAGGGAGACAGCATCAGCATCCCATTTCTTATCAAATACAGCTTTGATCCTTTCTTTGACCTGTTCTGGCCATGGTATTTAAGGACCTTATTTTTGATGATTAAATGATTAACATATAAAGGAAAAATGCCTTAAAGTATTTGATGAAAGCATGCATCTATAAAAACCAAACCAATAGGCAACAAACAACTTCACACAAGACCGCAAGCAGCCAAGTACTAGGGCAGGAAAGCCACTAAAAGAAGGCAGATGTGCACACTCTGTTCTGGCCCTCCAGTTTGGGAACTAGCATCCCCACCTCCTACAAACCAGTTCTAGTTTATTGACTTTCAGCACACTCTAAAAGGCCCATTTGTTTTCCCTAGCTGCAAGAAGGCTGGGAGTACCCTGGTGAGAGATCATAAAATTGGCTCTGTTCTCACAACAGTAGTGATTTGTATGTTAATAATAGGAAACCTGAGGGAAAAGAGTCTCCAGAGAAGTCTGTGTGCAAAACTAGTCCCAAAGTGTGTCAGAAACAAAGACAGACACTTCATTTCTAAACATTTAGTTAGAAAGAAAGACGTCCCTGTTGGTACCTAGATAGGAATTCTCTCATTTACAGAGAGATCAATGATAGCCCACGATGAAAGGTGTTGATAGTAAGACAGCAGGACAGACACTTTTTCTGCTTGAAAAAAATAGCTAGAACATCTTACAAATCCAGTTGTGGAACGTTATTTTCCACATTTAAATTAAAAATTGCAGTAGTTATTTTTCCACTAAATCAGAATATAAAAAATATCTCATTTAACAATACAGTTCTCTGGTGGTTTTCTGTTTAGATATGAATGCAGATTATCTCTCCTGGGTCATTACCAACTGAAAGCAACTGTATCATTGAAGATGACACAACAAATAATTACAAATGCTCATCTGACAGCACTAAACTACAAGAATAAGGGGCTTTAATTATTAAAAGTAGACCAGCAAAATACATTTCCATTAGAAAGAAACATTTCCAAAGAGTCAGAACCATGACTGCATGATGACAAGAGGCTGACATGGAGTTAGTCAGAGCCACGATGGCAGTATCAACAATTATCTTTCAGAGATGATGGCTGAATTTACTGAGTAATGACAAGCAAAAGAGTTCCTTACTGAGGGTTGGTAAATTCCACCTCTCCAAACCACACATTCTATAATCTGATTATACAGCAGCTTATCTGTACAGCTGTCCCTCTTTTTTTAATTTTAAATTCACCTGCTGCTTCTACTGTGATAGCCAAAGTACAATAAAATGCTGAACTGAGTCTTAAGGATAAAGAAGGGTGAAAGAACAGACAAGGCCTCACTACTCTGAAGCTAAAGGTAAAGCAAGCTATTTGCTTTTCTTTTAACTAAACATTCTGAACCTCATACCCTACTTCAGAACCTTGTGGACAGAAGAGAGAGGCAAAGTATTGGTAGTAGACGTGATGAAGTGTGCTGCGTGATGTAACTTAAGCTGTATTATATGTATGGTGTTGCTACGCTCATCTCAATCTGGCAAACATCTCCATGTTCACAGGCCCCACTGGTATCCAACTGAGCACAAAGGTCAGGGGGAGAACATCCCATTGTAGGATCCATTGTTTTTTTGTGAGCTGTGCCTTGTCTATCAAATTAGGCACTTAAAGAAATGAAACAGTTACTTGGTTAAATGACCGTTTCCCTTGGCTATTAGACAAAATGTATTACATCTCCAGGCATGTGATCAAATGATGGAGAGTTTGACCTAAATTTACTTACTGTGCTAAACAACGAAAGGAACAAAAGGAATTACGCCTCACTGCCTACTGTCAGCTGCAAAGAACATCTATCAGTCTGTAACTGCAGATGAAATGCAGTTTTGTAGTTTTCTGTGCTGGCTGTTTGGAGCAATTGCAGGTCAGGTAACAAAAGACATTTCAAAGAGTTTAGGGTGCTTTTCTTTGTTGTTTAGTTATGGGAGCTTTTTTTTTGCTGGAAGCTTTTTGCCAACTGTTTTTGCAGATTTGGAACTCTACAATGCTATTTCATAGAGGCGCCTTGACATCAGCATATCTAAGCTTGTGTGGAGTTTGCACTCCAGATAGATGCAATTTGAATCCTTACAAAAAACACCAAACCCAAAACAGAGCTACAGAAAGATCAGAGTCTCACACATTTGATAAACCAGACTAAAAACACATGCACTTTATAGGAATAAGCATTCTTTAGGGAGAGGGGGGCACTTTCAAATTTCGTGGATTCTCTTGATTTCTGGGGCACCTGCTAGAAGCTATTAACATGCAGCCATTTGAAAACAGGTTGAATTCTTTTATCATCATGCCATTTCAAAGAAAGCTGGCAAAATAATACACTCAGTTAACAAGGCTGAATATTTCCAATTGAAATTCAAATGTTTTGGACACCCAGTACTCTTTAATTCTTTTATAACTAGATTTTAATATTCTGGTAGCAATAGTTTTGCAGTCATCCCTGAATGTGTGGCTTGTGGACATTCTGAAAAGCAGCAGGGAATGAGAAACAGGGCTAAGGGAGTGATCTACACCAACAAAATAGCATCTACATGCAAAGCAGAAAGTGTACATGTGTGCCTATTCAGTCTCCTTTGACACAAAAGAAACCCGCAGTTTTACAGGGAAAAAGAACTATGGAATAAACACTAGTGTGTAGCAATCCTAGATACCATAGTTCAGAGAAGCCCAAGGACTAATAAGAGAGAGACTGACTCCACCAAAAGCGGCAAGACCTAGTCTATGGGATCAAAAGGTCTGGCCCATTTTAGTAGAAGCATTGGTTCCATGCTATGGACAGAACTAGAGGCTTTATCAGGTGACACTACCAGCATAACGGGGAAAAAAAAGAGTATGGAAAGGGCCTTATTGTTGGCTATAAACAGCCCATACGGACACCCTTGGATAACTGTACACAGGTGTAAAACTTGTGAGCTTAATTGAGTGCTTGCAAAGGTCACTTTGTACACTCTTTTTCCCCAAGTGTAGCTTTACTGTTTGGTCTGTTACAACATTTAAAAGTATGAGTTGCATTAAGTGTTGAAGGTATTTGAATTTAAGTTTTACACACATTCCTGTCTTCCCCCGCTCAATATCAAGTGACTTAACTCCAGCTTCCTCTTAACACCTCTCATCATGCTCAAAAAGAAAAGTTTCTTCTTGGTTATTCCTTTAACCCCCTTTTTTTTTTTTTGCATAAAAACTGCTAACCAAAGCTTAGCATCACCTCTGAAGGAGTTGTAGGAAATATTTTTCTTCTTTGTTTTTCCTGTGAACATACCTTACTACAAATATAGATGGGTTTTTTTGCCTCAGATGTAAAAGGAAAGGACTGAGGAAGAACCACGTTTATTCCCAGTCCTAGGCATGGCCCAGCTTTATTTCACAAGATCAAGAAACAGGATTTTCCACAAAAGGCAGGGGTGAGGGGAAAAGGCACACATCCTGACACACTGACAGTACATTGACAAACTTGTTCAGCATCAAAAGACTTCCTTCTTTTTTAGCAGTTCAGTTAAAGCTCTTGCTCAAGGCTTTTGAAGAAATGGGTCATTGACAGTCCCTCAAGGATTAATTTTCAAAAATTATAGCTCCTGTAGAAATCCCTGCCTATAGATAAACATTTACTCATGAGTTAAACCAGCGCACCCACTCGCACCCTCTCCATACACGCAGCCTTGCTTCAGATACTGGAGAAGATGAGTATTGAAGTCAACATTTTAAAGGCACTTTGAATACACCTCTGGTGGTTCAAAAACATCTCAATCAAATCTTTTTTTCTTTCTAGAGAACAGCATGATGCAGTGCACATTTATCTGACATTTCAGATTACTTAGCCTGGATAATAATTTCCTTGCTCCCAGCACAGGGAAGTTCTCTCCACCTGCCCTGAGCCCCATGCACCTCTCTACCCTCCCACCCTGTAATGCAAATCTGTGCTCTTATATCTAATAAAGAGCTGCAATCAGATACAAGGGATTTGCCTGCAGCTGAGCTGAAGGTGACAAACTTCAGGTTATACAAAAGATCTCCTTACAAGCTGTGCCAAGCAGTAATACAAGCAAAGCCAGCAATCGGAACCAGCAGCCCTCTAGTTTTCAGTGCTTGCACTGTATTTCTACCTTCAGCAAAAAATCCTTCAGGGCAGCAAGAACAGCAGTAAACCTGTCATTAACAGCCTCAGCGCTGTCACATCAGCAACTCTCCCATGTCAGCTACAATCTTTAGCTCGGTTGTTTGCCTCTTTGGGGAGAGCTTTCCTTGGCTGTCAGGAAATAGAACGTGTACATTGGGTCCTTCAAAAGCAAATACAAGCACTCCCAGGAACAGATAAACAAAAGTCCTATTCTTTGGAAAATTGTGTTGATTTTGAAAAAGAAGCCAAAAGATGCCTATGAAAACAATCCTATATATGAAATAGAATGGTAGAACTTACAAATAAATATTTTAAGTAGAATAAGCAACTGTCACTTGTTTCCTTTCCCTGCACTAGCACTGGCAAACAGACTGTTTTTCCCTCATGCTTGCTGCAGAAGTGTGTTTCCAAAACACATAGCTGAAGTCCTTGAATCACAGCCAAACAATTGGCTAAAACTCTGGAAACCTCCAGACACTACCTTGGGCACTGACATCTAGAAGCGTGAAGATCTTTCTTATGTCTCATCAGCCTTTGCCTCTCTGTCAACATCGACTAAAAACAACTACCACAAATAAGGGAGCCTATCTGTTCAACCAATAATCCAAGATGCTGTCCATTAGATAATGGAAGTTTCATACCAGTAACTTTTTGGTACAGCCAAAACATTTGTATCACAGACAAGTTGTTGTGGTGGCAAACTAATGGCATTCTGAAAAAGTAATGCAGGCTTCAGAGAAACATGGAGCATTAAGACAAGATTTTTGAGCTCACCAAAATTGGTGGAGTTTATTCGTATCTCTGGCCACCTAAAATACAGCTGCCAAGACACACTGCATGGGAGTGAGCAGAGAAGCAACAGCAGCATCAGCATGTACTTGGCAGTGCAATTAAGGGGCAGAAGAAACAAGTAGTATAAATGCCTTCAAGTTACAATCCTCCACAGTACTGAAATCTTTAGGAAATATGTTGGAAGGCTTGATTACTTAAGTACACTCAGAAATCCAAATACATCTAACGGAATACTTAAACCGTTAAATCCTTGTGTGGGTACTCTCATTCAGAATTGAGTTGAGTTAATGTTTAAATTGAATTCATTTTCAGGATTAACTACTTGGAAGAGCTGACCTCTTGTCAACTATAAGCCCCATTCTTATGATTATTTACACAGTAAACCCAAGAGGTACTAAGGTGTAACTGAGACTACAGTAGCACTGTGGACCTGAATATAAAGGTCTTAAGAACCAGTAGATACAAATGCTGCTGTCCATCTCCCAAACTGAAGAGGCATATATCTGTCCCCCACTGTGTCCTGGCTTTCCATAGCATAGTGACCCAAAATCAAAACCTCAGTCCTCAAGAGCCATCAATGATCTAAGACTAGCACATACACATAACTGATGCAGTAGAGACTATGAAGGAAAAGAACTTTCTTCCCTAAGGCAGCTCAGCTGTACAGGAGACAGACACAAGAGTTAACTGAACCTGTGAGAATAGCTTTTCATGGGTACAGGGTACCTGACAGCAGCGAAGACCTATGCCCAGCAAGGTGCACCACTCCTGCCTAAGCAAAAGACAATGAAAGAAGATGATAGCTGTAAATTAACCCACTCAGGTGGTTAACATAGACCCTCTAGTGAGTAGAGCCACTTTCAGGGTTCATCAACACAGTCTTGGTAGCTGACTGATATCTTTTACATGTCTTAGCAGAAAAGACTTAGATAGTTAAAAGAGACCATCAGTAAACCAGATAAAAGACAGCATGGTTCAGAGTTCATAAGAGAAATACTAATTTAGCACAATGGCAGTCAGGATACAAAGCTGAAGACGCAATTCAGAGAGAGATAAACTAAGGTGAGTCTCCACATTCCAAAAAAAAGCACAAACAACCTTTCAATACCCAGCGCTGACAAAACACAGATTTTGACTACAGACTAAGCATCACAATCATTCACACAAGCAGTGTTATCAGCCATGCATTGGAGGTGTGTGAGTGGTGGTGCCCATCTGCACCAATGACAAAGTCACATTCTGTGTGCTGTAAGCACAAATACATTACTAACTGTACTAATACACTATATACTCAATATGGATCGTCAAGCACTGTTTTTGATAGATAACACAAAACCAGAACTACAAGTCTATATAAAAAAGCACTGTAAGATTCCCGTATTTGTTAGCAAGTATGAGATTCAGCTAAAATACATTTGAAAGGAAATTTAAAAATCACCATCATTTTGAATCAATGATTTCAACTCTTATTTTATTCCTGTTCTGTACTGCAAGCTCCTTCAAACGCTATGCACAGTGCTTAGACATTTAACCACCTAATTTCTAACCTAGCTCACCTGCAACTGACCTTTTTTTTTGCCAAAACAGCCTAAGTATGTAGGATCCTGGTCAGAACACACTCACTAAAGACTGGACTATCCCACAACATACGTTTTTACCCATGAATGAACTTGATGGTGCTGGCAGCAGGTGGTGTAGGAGAAAACGAAAAATCTAGGAGAAGATGCCCTCCTGCCCTTTGCATTCTTAAGGTTTCACTCAAGCATATGTCTGTAACAGCTCCAAACTACACAAGGTGAACAATATACCATGTTATTTGTTTGCTTTACGTGTATTTCAAGGCTGAGAACAGTAATCACAATGGCAGCTTCAGATAACCAAGTTTGTGTGGTTTTCCTGCCTCCTCTCATGTTTGTACTTGAGACAATGAGTTTTGCTTAAATGAAGATCTCTGTTTTGGATCCCCTACAGAGAAATTCTCCACATTTCCTCCCCAGAGAAAAATTTAAGATCCTTCTATGAAGAAACAGGCTGGACATGATTAGATGCAAAAGAATGAAGAAATGAATAAGGAGGAGTGAAAGTGGGGACACTCCTTTTTGTGGCAACTCAGTGTCGAAGATGTGCCAAGCTGCCCGGCCTGGCTGCATCATCAGACAGAAAGAGGCATCTTGGCTTCATTCAATTCCAACTAGAGTCATTAGAAAATGACTCTGGAGTGAATGAAGGGCATAGAATGAAGGGTGATGTTGCCAGACTGCACCTGAGGACTTCAGAGGGGATGTCAGGGAAAAAAAGTTGTCTTTGGGAAGTTAGTTCAGCACTATCAGAGTGCTCAGAATGCTGGTGATATCTCAGTCCTGGAAGCCCAGAACTCAGACAGACAGAGCCATGACTAACCTGATCTAGGGTGGCCAATAATGCCTGCTCACATGGGAGGTTGGTTCTAACCCCCAGAAGACACTTCCAGCCAGAGCATCTGTAGATCTGTAAGGCAACACTGCAGTGCTGAACTGGATCCTGGATCTGACATCTGTTTTTTTCCTGAACAGGTGCCCTGATGATCAAGTCCAAGGGTGCTGGTTCAGTGATAATCACAGGCATTGAGAACAAGCGCTGCCTATGTATGGACACAAAAGGAAACATTTTTGGTTTGGTGAGTGACCCCTCCTAAGCCTGAAAGTCCAGTGCAGCCTGTTGCAGTGGTGACTGTTCCCTCAGGTAATAAAACAGATGGGTTTTTCCTCTGCTGGGTGACTTGGAGTGAGGGGAAGTGGAAAGAGTCTAAATTAATGCGTTGTTTTCAATGATAAGAATTTAGTTTAAAGAGAGAACAAACATCTCAAAATCTAATCTTCTAGATGAAACAACCTTTTTCAGATTTTTTTTTTTTCCAAGTTTCTCTCTGCACACTGGGACATCTCAATGTGCCAGACACACAGTTATGAAAAGGTTCTGTTGGACCAAAATAGGATATTTTGGTGAAAAATGAAGAATTCAACGAAGAATTTACAGTACTCAGTTGTGGAATGTAGTTGATGCATGTCTGAAAAACAGAAGAGCATCTGCAAGGAAGCCTTGCCCGACTTGTTAGGTGGAACTGAAGAACCAAACCCTGAACTTACAGAAATTCTTTCTTTGAAGACATTTACCATGTCAAAGCTCTGCATCTGGAGTTCCTCAGCAGCTAAATGAAAATCAGCATTTTAAACATAAAGAGCACAGTAAGGGACACTATAGGTCAACTGCCAGAAACAGTCAAAAACTCTTTAGCGTTCCATTAACGGGCTTTGAAAGCTGACAAAACTGAGAATTCTACCCCAAGTACATTAGAAATGTGATTAGCATCCAAGACAAAATTGTCTGAGGATGAAAGTAGATTATTTTCTTTTAATTGTGAGGCATGAGTAGGGTAGGCCATTTCTTCAGCAAGAAAAAAATGCAGATAGCTTGGATCTCATTGCCAAGTTCTGGCCTCTTATGCTACAAACTGGATTGACTATAAATGCTTTCTTTTATTTGTCTGTCAGCAGTTCCCCACTGCTTTTATTTTCAGTCTCCCGATTTTCATTTCACATGGACAGTTTGAGTTGTACAAAATAATACCGTTTATATTGATCCAAGATGTTCACATCTGTAACAGGATATTAATAGGATTATGCCAACATGGAGAATATGCAGAAAACACGGTAACCTAAAAAATACTTTCTGATACCAAGTAAAAAATGTGATACCTGACACACCAGGTTTGGCAAAGTACAATTATTTTACAGTATTGTGGAGAGATCACGACAAGAAGCAATGCGAGACAGCAACTTTGGATCAAAATGTAATTCTTAGATTAAAAAAAAACCACCTCAAAAATCAGTCTGCATTCATCTCTATTCTATAATTCCACAGACACGGGTATTTGCTTATGCACCTATCAAGGAATTCAGAGTCACTTTTATGAAAAGAAGCAAGATGATAGACCTGGAAGACAAGGTACGGACAACATGCAGGTACTAGACAGATGTACAGGATTAAAAATTAGCACAGGTTCTCACATACTTCACTAGGGCCTGAAATGTATTTATTTGTAGCTTCACTTCTCATATACCTTTATTGATTTTTTTTATCCTGTCAGGGAAGTGAGCAAGACTGCCAACTTACCTATTGCTATGTTGTGTAAACATGTTACATCTTGTATAACTATATTAACACACACCAAATGGCACACAGGTTAGGTCTGAATCTCCACATCAAGAGATGCACTTGGGAAAGGGCAAAGCTGAAGCCATGGTAACATCTAAACTTGACAGGGTCAGCTTTTGAGGGAAACTAACCATACCCTCAGGGAGGCATTTGTTCTTCCCTACCAGGGAGAAAAGCTACTAGAACCACAAAAGAAAGAGTCCAAAGACTCAGAAAAAGACCATTATATCATGGATTGATTGCCAAAAGGAGGAGGAAAATGAGCACGGCTTCTGAATTAGTTGTTCTCAGATCAGCACTGGAAGAGTGAATGTTCCTTCCTCTTTGTGATCTTCTGGTCATTTGCAGCTGATGTTCAAGTCATCAGATGGGAGTAAAGTGGTCAGATTTGTACTACAACGAAATATCCTCAAGAAATATGCTGAGGAACACTGCCTTTACCTGAATCTTGATCAAATAACTTCAAAAAGTAAGTAGGATTATTGAACTGGATGTGTACCACATGTTTTTTATATATATATATATATTAGGCTTGAGGTGAGGAGAAAGTTCTTCACTGAGAGAGTCATTTAGGCTTGAGGTGAGGAGAAAGTTCTTCACTGAGAGAGTCATTTAGGCTTGAGGTGAGGAGAAAGTTCTTCACTGAGAGAGTCATTTAGGCTTGAGGTGAGGAGAAAGTTCTTCACTGA
>JAOXOE010000405.1:9940513-9955265 GCA_028565055.1 Phoeniculus purpureus | reverse complement strand
GAGCTCTGTGGTAGGGGTTGGACTTGATGATCTATTAGGTCCCTTCCAACCCTGGTAATACTATGATACTATGATATAGCTGTGACTTGTGGGTGCCTGTGTACAAGGCTATTTTAAGCAAGAGTAGAGAGAATCTCTGCAATCCAAGAAAGGTCTGTTGGTTTATTATTTAAATAAGCAGACCTTTGGAGATAAAATACCAATAAACCTCACCACTCTTTCTCTCTTGTCTAAACAAAATCTTAAAAGCTGAAGAATTTTCCTAACATAAGCAAACCAAAAAGATGAACCTAAGTGAATTCTGCATTCCAACTCTCAGTTTCAGTACTGCAAGAGAAATTAAGTTGCGATTAATTTAGTATAGGTCAGACACTCAGCAACTCTTCCTATAAATGAGGGAAGAACAAAAAGCAACTGGATTTTGAATATGGTTCTGCACAATCATTTTTTGCTCACAGCGAAGTCTTCAGAAGTAGAAACATTAGTATTGACTGACAAAAGCAACATCTAGTCAGGTTTTTCTCCTGCCAGATAAATTAGGCTGTTTTGATATACTCTTCCTACACAAAGCTGCGTATTTCCTTTTTACTTGGCTCTTACATGACAATTAACTTTAGCAATGTTAAGAATGCCTTAATTCGGTTATTCATATTACTGAGATTGAAGACTTTTTTGTGGCATAATCGTTGCTGTTCCAGTTACACTATAACTTAAAAAAGGAATGTTTTCTATTCTCTCTTTCTTATTCTTAAAGGATTCACTGAAGCAAAGTTTCAGCAAAAGATGAATGCAGTTCATAACAGGAAAATTTGGGTGTTAGTTATTAGCATGAACTGAAATAAAGTTCCTCCTTAGGAAGTGTATATTCTGGGCTTCCAACATAAAATGCATTAAATTTCTTTTCCTTCTTACATCTTACGTTAATGAATGTACTTTAAACAAAGCAGGAGATGGTATTTCCCCAGACCTTCCTCTCTTCACACAGATTTTAATTTAGGGCTACATTGGGAAGCATCTGGAAAGGAGGGCATGATTTAGCTTAGAGGTAGCAGCTTTGCTTGTTTTGCTCTGATTGGGGACTGATTCAGTAGCACACTTCAATTATGATTTTTGAGCATTAACTAAGAAAGTGGAAAATGCTCAAGAGTGGCAAGAAAAAAGCTCTCCAAAGCAACAGGCAAGAAGAAATTCCAATGAAAAGCCATTTTACATATCATAGTTTCTTATCCCACTAAGGGAAAAGAGAGTTTTATTTACACTTTCTCAAGCTTCACCTTCAGCAGCTAGTTTTGCTTCCTTCCTCTTCTATGTGCTTCATTTTGTGTTTTCCTTATAAAGGGAGATCCATCCGGCATACTTTCTCTCAGAACAAATATCCACTAAGACTGCACAGGCTTGAGCCTCCACTATAGAGCTGAACCTTATGAAAGCAGGGTAAGCACACAATTTGCACACTATAACCATATCCTGATGTATGCTACCACTTCCAGCATCTGCAAAGCAATGCATTTTAAAGGTGACATACCAATAAACAAGACCAGAACAGAAACCTGGTAGAAAAAAGCAAGCCCCAAACAGCCTTCTTAATTTTAGACTTCCTTACTTTATAAAGAAATAAAGAATTTTTATGGAAGACCACACTAAAAATAAGTATCTCAGTACTGATCTGCACTTCCTCATAACTTTCATGCCACCATCACCCAAAGAAATAATCCTTACATGATCTCCCATCTCACATCAGTAATTTCTGAATCAATAGGCTAATTTCCTCAAATAAATTATTTTTATCAAACATTTTGGTATCAAGTGATTAGGCCAAGGAGGGAGAGTATCAACACCAATACTTTGTGATTGAGCCTTACTAGACACCTAGAAGAAGTGTTAAACTTGTCCTATCTGCAAATCACCGCAGTTGGATCTCACATCTTCCTAGAATCAAAAACTCCAGCTACTCAGGTATTTCTGTAAGAAACCTGGATCTATTTGTTCTGCTGCTGGTGGAGCAACTTGCTTGAGAACCGCTTTCACGGTTTTTGTACTGGCAGTTCAATTAACTTACATACCTGATTAACTTGTCTAATCATGATCATAATCATCATCACTTAATTCATCTAAATTCCTTTTATCCCTCATTTTTCCCTACTGTGGCATTTATCTTTTATCACATCTGGAAGACAACTAGGACAAGAACAATTCCTCCTATGTAAAACTTATGAAACATTCCTCAAAACCATCCATGCATCAGAATATAAAAGTTTATGGGGGAAAAAATTACCATGTAATTTAAGCACATGACAATCATGATAGAGTGCATAAGGTGACACAGATGTCTTCCTTCAGGTTATCAGACATCTGCCACGAAAATATCTTAACAGTATATTCAGTAGTTTTCCCTCTGTCTTATTTCATTACTGATGCTGCCAGAACTAAACAAACATAAAACATTTTGAAAGCTGCAAGAAAAATCTACAATAGCCAAAGCATCTACTAGTCAAACAGACTGTTCTAATTTTGGCAACCAGAAGTTGCCTAAGATACTGTTTATTATTAACTTGTTTGAGATCTACATTTAACAGTAGAGCTGGACAAAGAAATCCTTCAAGTTGCAGCATGAAAGACAGTGTGATTCCATATGCCTTACCCAGCACTGGGAATTCTGTCAGTCTGTGGAGTGTAGACCAGAGTTATTCTTTGGGTAAATAATTCATACTGCATAATGCTTTAAGGGAATTGCATGCAGCCCATTTTCCCTCATAAGTGAGAGTACAGTTTAGCAAATGAATTAAAGCTTTCAATCCTGATGTGCAGTTGTGCAAGAGAACAACAATGAATTCAGAATTAAGTGAATAGGATTTTTCTCACCTCTTGTCCCCCCAATATACGAGCAAGAGTAAGCCATTTATTGAGCTTGGTTTGGCTTTAGAATAGCTTTGATGATTGAAGTAATATCCAGCTCAAATTAGCATCACAGATTCTCTTATCCAGCTTTGTAGAACTAAAAATTGAACATAGTATTAGGAAGCAGCAATATGCTAAAATAGTCAGTCTGCGAAGTGTCACCTCTTGTGTCAAATGCCTAAGAAGGTTTTTGCTGTGATTTCCTACTTAATTGCAGCTCCAACCATGCTGCAGAAGAGCCCACTCTTAGCAGGTTTTCCTTGGAATTACTTATGTGTATTTTTGAGAAAGCTTATCTTAAAATGAATGTATTAATTGAATCTGCCCTACTAGATGTGACGAGGAAGTCTATTGTACCTGAAGTGTACAATACCTGTAGGCAAAGTTCACAAGTATAATTTATCAACATTTGTGAAAAGAATACAAACACTGTTTATGTTTTAAGGTCACTCAGTCACTTTTTAACTTTCCAGCACTTAATCTGCCACCCTGTCTGTGCCAGCAGAAATACTGAGTAATATCAAAGCTTTTGGGGAGATTCTGGGAAACCCGGTTGCCTCACTAAGGAAACAGAATGCCACATCTTAGAGATTTCTCATGTCTTATCTTTTTTAAAAAATATCATTCTTAAAAGTGTTTGTCCTCCAATCATGGATGCACAACTAAAACTCCCTTTGGGAAGTCAGTTTGAGGGTGGAGAAATGAGAAAGTGTAGATACAAGACATTCTGTCTTGAAAATAACAATTCCAACTCTCATGCTCACAAGAAGGATATTAACTGGGAAAGTTCAGTATAAATATTTCAGGGGAAAAACTGAAAAGACAGACAAGACTCTAGACAGGCTAAGGGCATTTAATGGCTCTCATCGTTTCAGCCAATGGAAGATTGCATTTACCTTGTAAATGGGTTAATTTTCTCCATCTCTTTTCCAGCTTAATACTGCTGCATTTCCATTGGGCCAGGCTAAGCAACTGCAGGTTGCAATTGCCTCAGAATTAACCCAGCTGTATATAATGAAGAGGGAAACACAACATTAATTGAATTGCAGGAAACATCTATCATCTAGAAGTTACTTGAAAGTGCTTGGAAAACACGTGGAAGGAAGAAGTGCGCCTGGCCTGATTCCATTCCTGCCTCAAATCCTATTAAAATAAGCAGGTTATCCCTTACTCCCATAATACGTGTGTGTAATAACACACATCACACAGGGAATCTCTCTCATTGCTCCGTCACTTGTTTCCCACTCCCCCACACCAAAAAATGAGAGTAAAACCTAGCCCCCAAACATGCAGTGTTGTTCATATATTCCTATACATGTATTCCTATATCAGTTCATGTATTCCTATAACAGTTCACTGACCTATCAGTGGTCACCCTCAGAAAACACACAGATCTGACCCACAACTTGTCCTGTGTATTGGATTTATGTACTTTTGTTTCCTGGAATCCCTAACATTCTTACTCTTTAATTGTGAAATTTAAAGGTAGGCAAACAAACAAACATCTGCTCCCCTTCAGTGTCTACCTGAAATTCCCATGGCTGCTAACGGCATGGGTATTAAGATAATAATATGAATATTTAACGCTGCAGACATTTAGAGCCACGAATATGATAAAGGGAATAGAACATCTCCTTTATGAGGAAAGGCTGAGGGAGCTGGGTCTCTTTAGCTTGGAGAAAAGGAGACTGAGGGGTGACCCCATTAAAGTTCATAAATACGTGAAGAGTGGCGTCAGGAGGACGGACCCAGGCTCTTCCTGGTGTCATCTAATGACAGGACAAGGGGTAACGGGAGTAAACAGGAACAGAGGAGGTTCCACATCAATAAGAATAACTTCTTAGATGGAGCAGTGCAACAGCCTGCCCAGGGTGGGTTGTGGAGTCTCCTTCTCTGAAGACAGTTAAAACCCACTTGGACATGTTCCTGTGTGACTTGGTCTAGATGCTCGTGCTGTGGCAGGACAACTGGACAAGATGATCTTTCAAGGTCCCTTCCAATCCCTAATGTTCTGTGATTCCGTGATTTAATGAACCACGGGTTTCCAAGAATTAGTTCTGCATCTTTTTCCTTCCTTTACAGCAACCAACCACAGCATGTGTTGTTTTTGTTTAAATACACACAGAAAAATAAATTACAGGAGCTAACTGTTTTGAATTCTTCAGCTACCTCACACAGAGTCTACCCCAGTGTGCAGCCAAAACATCAACTTGGATTATCATGATACCATGATCTCACAGCGTACTGCATTGCACTCTGTCACAGAACAGAAATCCCTATTCCAAAATACAATTGAAATGTTTACTTTTCCCTACTGATACCAAGATTTCCCATGGTGGGTTGTGAATTAATATCTTTGGAAGCTACTTTTATCCTTTATCCTTCAGTTAAGATATTCTGTGCAGTTCCAGGAGTAGAAGCAAACCTGCAAATACTTATACACTGTGAACATGTCCAGGTGTCACCATTCTGACTGCCTAGTTCTTCAAAATTTTTTCTGTCTTTCATATTTTTTAATCTCCTCCCACTGGCCTGTAGGATTTTAATTTTAGAGTACTGCATCTAATAGGAAATTGCTTAGAATGTTCTGGACTTAATGATCTCAGGGGTCTTTTCCAGCCTTAATAATTCTATCATTCTCCTATCAAAAAAAAAAAAACCCCAGATTTACTTCTATTATAGACACTTCCAATTCTGTGAAGTATATTTTAATGTTAGCTGAACTATCTTCTGCAAAGATGTATATTTTTTAATTATACCATAGCAATAGATCCATTTCAAATATTCAATTCCCATATAATTTCCTGCTGGCTAGGATTTTAACTTTCATTTTTAAGGAAAGAATGATTTTATGATATTCCATGCGCACACAGACTTACAGATGGAGTCAGTTTCTGTAGCAATTGGGCAATTTCAGTCAAAATGGCCTTGTCTGTTGTCTGAGGGCAGCCACAAGGGAGAGGCACAGCATGAATAATGCCAGCCCAAGAGAAGCTTCCAAGTTCACACCTTGTCAGGTGGCAGAGAACCTCACCAGTAAATGCTACTGCCATGAGTAATTCTTCCTTCTGCTCACAGAATTAATTCTGAGTACCAGCACTGCAGTGAGAAGGGAAAAGCAAAGGTTCAAGATGCCTTAGAGGAAATTTTCTTTTCTCCTGGTTATATTCACATCCAGCTAGCTGTTGAGGGTATGGGAAGGGAAGGAAGGGCAGGTGGATGAAAGGAAGCTACCAAAATAAAATCCTGAAAGTTAGAGTGTGAGACACTTTAGAGTACAGTCCTTCTCCAAAGAATCTCCTCTGAAAGACAGTTTGCAGCACCAAGTTCTGCATGAGTTGCTCTCTACTAGCCTAAAGAGAAAGGTAACTCCTGCAATTAAGTGGCTAAAGTTACATGGTGGGACCATCATGATTTACATTTGCAGAAATAACTTCCATCTGAGTCCAATCTCAGAATATAAACATGGGTACAGTCAAGTACTTCAGTGCAGAGTAAGATATGTCAACAACAAATATCAACTCCAGAGGTGAAAACATACTCAACAGCCCTACCTTAAGCCCAGGAACTATGAATGTAAAAGCAAAGAGTAAGATTTTTTTTAAAAATTGAACTTCCTAAAGATCCCAAAACTCTCACAGTAATGATGTCTGCTATTTCACTGAACAACAAAACGTAAGGAGACCGCAGAACAAGAAGACCACAGCTTTTCCTACAAGTACTCTGCAGTTAGACTTCAGGGCAACACAGCCTGCCACTGTGAACTAAACACAGATTAGGCAAAATACACAGCCAGCGTGTTGAAGTAACAGCTCAAGTTTGATACTAGCTTGTTTGAATCTCTGCCAGCATCTTAACATTTGGATACGTATTTGAAACTTCACGAAATCCAATCAAACAGGCACCGTGCACATTTTCATGCATAACCTCTTTTTCAAGCAACGATATTTTGTCTGAATAGCTTTAGATTTTCGTAATTACTCGCTTGCAGCTTAAAAACTGGAAAGTGATGAGAGAGGCAAAACCACTTTGTTACTCAACTGAATTCAAACAGTATACAAGGCATTAAATTTCAAGCAATTCCAAAAGTCAATCAATCCTGTCCCAAAGTGATTATTTAATATTGTATTTATTATAGATGACCTGCTGCTCCATATGAATGGCCACACTGAGCCAGACTTTCTGCGCCAACAGACAGTGGCAGATATGTGGAGAAAGAGCACAACAGCAAGGAGAACATGAAGTGATGCTACACCAGCATATTCCTTGGGTTTTCAAGAACTTTCTGAGCTGTAGAGGACATTTTTGCATTCAGAAGGCCCTTGTGGACTTTCATTTGTCTCATTGTTTCTGAACCCAAGCAAACCTAAAGGCATTTCTGTTACTGCATGGCAACAGGTTCCTCAGGACTGTCTTCTTTCTTGTACACTTCCAGCCTGCCACCTGCTCAGCATCTTTTGAGGCTCCTCCAACCCCTGCATCATGAGAAAGTGTGGTTACATGCTCCTTAGTCACCTTTTCCAGGCCATGCAGGATTTCACTGTCTTCTATCACAATCTCTTCACAACTGTGGTCTTCCACAGGTGTGGAAGTTTTGCACAGAACTTGTTTCATACCTCTATCTGCCAGTTTTCACTGTGCCTGTTGTAATGTGAAATGAGGAAGTGCAAATCGGAAGCACACTGAGTTTTGGATGGGGGCCACAGAGGTGTTTGAAATGAGTATGAGCCTATCTACTCATCAGTTTCTCAGTCAAGGTTAGAAACGTAGCAATCTCAGCCTGCAACTGGCTATTCCAAAGGAACTATCCCAAAGACAGGAAACAAATCAGTGTATCAGAGCAGCAGTTTGCAAGTGCTAATTAACCTAGTTTAAAAATTTTAAGCAGCAGTCTGAGCTAAGTAAAACAAACATGTTTCATGCACATTCTTCTGGCCATCTTTTCTCCTTGTTTCCAATCTCCCAGAAAGCTGTCACAAAAGGCTCCTTCCCTGGAGTCGTGTCCTGTTTTAGATCTACTCATCTTTCCTCCCCCAGACTGCAACACACACAGAAACACCTTCTGCAGTTCCTCTTCTCTAGCTCTCATGCACCTGGCTTCTTCCCAATAACTTTATAGCAAGGAAAATCCCCACTGAACTCTTTTCTGAGCCTCCAACTTCCACATTTCTTCCTCTTGGAATGCCTTCCTCACAGTTCTAAAATTGTTTTCAAATCTCAAAAATTAGGAGTAAAAAAGGAGAAGAAAAATAGTAGTGAAAGCAGAGGAGAGGCACTATTTCTATTGCCAAAGGTATCATGCAACGATTGTTATGACCCCACAAATCAAAATAGCTGAAAGAAACTCAAGGTCTATATCGTATGGAGACATTTTGAAGAAAATAAATAACTAAATCACTCCTAATTAGTAAGAAGAAACAGGAATTGTGCTTAAAATAAGCTAATGAGGTCAATACTGACACTTCACAGGTTCAGAATCCAAGACTAAAAAATTATCCTTATCTGTTGGGATTCAATAACTTCTCAATCAACAGGCCATAAAATTGCTTCTCAAATTGCACTGCGTGTCTTACAACTTGCTTTACATTAAAGCAATAATGAATTTCACAGCCAAATTTTCCAGTCAATATTTAATGGCACAAAGTGGGAAGACTACAGTGCGAAGTTCACAAATTTTCATCAGCCATATTCTGAAGATAAGGATTCTACCAGAACAGTAGCTGTAAAATGGTAGCAAAAGCATGCCATTTGTTTATAACTTTGCAACCTTAAAACAGACTTTTGAAAAGGCTTCCCAAATGGTCATGTAAATAAATTATTTAATTGTTTCTCATCTTCACAGTTTTTAAATTCACCCTACATGGCTCAGCAAGAAGACACATACATACACAGCCAAAACAGAAAAGCTACAGCAACTAACCAACTCTGTTCATACATAGGAACATGCCCTGGGAAACAAACAAACGAAACAAATCACCTGTGAATTCATTCTGTAAGGCTGTAAAAGTGTGCAATAAGCTATGCATGCTTGGGTCATCCACAGAAAGAAAAGAGCATTTGATCAATTCATAAAGCTGTAGAGGATCTTGCTAAGTCTTGCTAAGTGAGAAACATTCCAAGTACTTTCAGACACCAAGTTTGACCTACACAATATCATACTGATTTTGGACTCTTCTGAACATGGTATCCCTTGAAAACTCCTGAATTAGTCTTAAGTGCTGCTGCTTTGGCTCTAGCAAAAAATGTATGCAACTGGTCTTGGTGACAGGGGTTTAGACATCTGAAAATCCTCACTGTAACAAAATATGGTTTGGGTCTAAATAAAAGCACCAGCCTTGCTGACCTGAGGTAGGTTTTAATCAGTGTTCAAGGCCCTGAAAATTAGCAGTTCTCTCATTCAATGTTGCCTGCACATCAGCTGAACATGTTTCTCCCCTGACACAGGCAGCTGGGAAGAAGGGGATGTATCCCATGCTGCACTTGCTGTAAGCCATACTCACTGGGCACTGAACAGTATGACCAGACATCTTACAGGATTTAATTTACAATCCCGCATGTTGTAACCCCCTCAGAACAGGAAACTTTCTTGTTTTATATATCTATAAAACAACATGCACACCTATGACACTGTATAAATAACAGAGGATCAGATTAAAAACATCTGTAGATGCTGTGGCTGATCTATTGTCTTTCTGCTTGCTGTCTCTTTATGACTTCTGATGGCAGATGAGCCATTTCACACAACAGGATGAGTAGCAGCGCTGATGCGGCTATATATAAATATTTAGCAACATGATAACAAGAAACCTGATGAAGAGCAAAATTAAAGTAGTAATAATCTGTCCTTCAGATGGCCTCCTGACAGGTTTGTGTTTGGTTTTTGTTTACTTTTTGCCAATAAAAGACAGGAAACATGGATGACTCTAAGAAAACAGTTTTGCAAATGTGAGGGAGGCAGTAAGGACATTTATTTGATTCAGAACTAAGTCTGTTGTGATACAACTTTGCTCTTGCTGCCCAGAACTGTCAACATCTATTCAGCTATTGTAAATTGCTTCTGTAAAAGCAAAAATAATGTATGTCCGCAACACGGTGGTAGTCACTGAAGATATAAAGAGATTCACACGCTGTGCAAGTATTGAGTGCAGAAATAATGCTAAAAGGGAGGCAGACTGTTATTGATACCAAGCAGGGAAGGGAACAACTACATTTCCAAGACAAAGGCAAAGAGGAATCCTAAATTTAGAGCAAAACTCAGAATGGAAGCCAAGATAATGTCACCATCAGAGCTGCGTGAACATCTCACAGCAAATCCTTCAACAGTGTTAAAGTCATCTCCTTTAGGTTTAGGAGAGGGAAACAAAATCAATTCCCTTCACGTGAATGTCCTGTGTGTCCTTCAAATCACTATCTAAAAACCAAAATTGAAACACTTTTCTCTCTGTCCAGCTATATATTTTTCTAAATTGATTATAAAGCTCTCACTTTGACTCCATAGTCAAACTTCTGGCAGCTGGACACATGGTAGGTCTGCTGAATTGAATGAGCTTAGTATGTTTTTTGCAGTACACCTCAGGCTGCTTTCACGTGAAACAGGCATTAATTAAAAGTCACTCCATCTAATAATAAACTTCACTTTTGCAGTGGGGAATTAAGAACAGTTTGGAAAATGCCAGGAGTGTGAAAAAGTCGGAAAAATGTTTTGTTCAAATTCAGATGATCCAACAATATCAAGTCAGATGATTTCACATGCGAGTGTTTCTCTCTACTTTTCCAGGTTATTCTCTCAGACCTATTCAAACTTAATCATATCCATTCCCTTTTCTCCTTCCAGCAGGTAATCAAGTGATGATAACTTTCACAGCTGCATTCTAACAAACATTTACCACTCTTTTTCAAGCAAATACTTTGAAATCTGACATGAAAAAATGTTATGAAGCAGAGCACTTCCCCACTTATTGTTCAGGGAAGGGAGAGAGGGGCATGTAAGGTACAGGTTTATGAAGACATACATACAGAATCCACATAACTCACAAATGTAAAGTTTTCAAAGCATTTACAGTGGTATGATTGTTGTCTTTCATGTCACAAATCTGAGTACCAGAGGCTTTCATTCTGCAAAGACGACAGGGTACTCAGTTTGATCAGGCCACTGATTAGTAAACATCTCCCATAAAAACTAAGATTATCTAGAAATTAAATTAGAATGTGATCACACTGTACTCCTGCCTGCTTTACAACAAGAGAGTGGCAGGCCAGCTTGCTAACAAGGGCTTTGCAGGTGTAAGACACATCAGTTGCAACTGGCAGCATCTTCTATGCTGCTCAATGACTGCAGGTATACTTAAATCCTCCTCCCTGCGCCCAGGAAGGGACTGACAAGAAAGGTAAGTCCAAATCTTGGACAGCATATTGCTTAAACAAAGAGGTTTTTATTAAAACACATGAACTGCAGCAATAAAGCATCTTAATGATTAAGGACAGAAGCAGGTTACTACTTGCACCAGCAGAAATGATAGTCTGTGTCACATTGTTCCTGTCGCTGCTGCAGCAGCAATCAGAACTGCAGAAGGAAAGAGCTAATGAAGGCAATTGAGTAGCTCTGAAAACATCAAAATGCAAGAGAATACTTAATTCTAATCCCACAGCACATCACCTTTCCAGTGCTTCAGCATTTACTAAAATCAGATGGTGCTTTTAAAACAGTTCATACAAGGAGTGCTGTCTATCTGGAAGAATTGCAGACCATTAACTCTAGACCTACTGGTCTCTATGGATTCAACCTAGATGTGCTGCTGCTTTGCTCACATACCGTTTTGTTTCTTTTTCAAACCCTAGATACAAGAAAGCTCACTACTTAGAATAAAATTCTCAAGAATGCCAGAAAGAGTTCACAAGGACAGTTTAGCTGTTCTGTAAGGAAGCCTTATTTATAAAGCAAATACATTTTTCTTTGGAAGTCAAGAATTTAAACAAATACATTTTGAATTGACCCTTTTTTAGGGCTTTGAGATTTCTTTAGCAGCAATTGTGAAGTTCTTGGCGGAATTCAGAGAACAATTCCTACCAGACTTGGATGGCGGCAGAGGAAAACAGAATAGAACATGACCACCCCACATACACACAACCCAATAATGCCCTTTGCTGTCAAAATATAAAGAAAACCATTGCACAAAACTGAGTCATTTTTGCCAGGAGACTGGGAGCAGAGGGCACTCACAGAAGTGTTGATCATTTGTTTCAAATGTCTGTGGCTCTGAAGAAGGGTGATTTGTTTAATTATTGAATTACTTATTACTAATATAGGAATATAAGTGAAGGCTCAAGGAAGATATTACTTAGCCTTTAGTCTTCCCCCTCTCTCTCTCCTTTAAGAGCCATTAGAAAATTCCTGGTTTGCTTCCTATTATGAAAGAAATAATCTATTAGAATCCTCTCTTAATTCAAACTTTTCAACAAGGGCTTTTTCTTACCAGTCGCCTGCAGTTCTTTCCCAAATAAGACGAGAAGGAAGAAAAATGCATTTTGTATCCTCTTTCCAAAATATCTTCCTTATCATTCCCCTGCTACTCACTTAAAAAAACCTTCTAAACCAGATCTTCAAGGAACTCAGATCACTTAACCACATACTTTTATTCATTCATTCATCCAATCACATATGGAGTTACAGTGACTTAAAACAGCTGAAGAATCTGACTCGCTCTTTCTTTTATCTCTGCAGTTCTTGATAAAGGAATCCTTTTAACCTACAGAGGACCTCAGGTATGGAATTACTGACTAAATTGCTTCCCTTCTGTCTTGGTGCTTCAGCAAACCAGGATTACCCTGCACGGTGTCAGTATTTTCTGTTGTCTTGTCATCCTTCATGTGACATGGCCGTGGGAAATTGACCCTGGTTGGACACCAGGTGTCCACCCAAGCCACTCTGTCATTCCCCTCCTCAGCTCTACAGGGGATAGAAAATATAAGGTTCATGGGTGAAGACGAGGACAGGGAAATCACTCAGCAATTACTGTCATGAGCAAATCAGTATTGACTTGGGGAAATCCGGTTAATTCATTACCAATCAGATCACAGCAAGATACAGAGAAGTAAGCCCAAATCTTAAAACACCTCCCCACCTCTCTCTTTTTCCCAGCCTTAACTTTACTCCCAAATTCTCTACCTCTTCCTAGCAAGCAGCACAGGGGGACAGGGAATGCGGGGTATGGTCAGTTCCACCACCTGTCATTTCTGCCACTCCATCCACTGTGGTGGGATTCAAGAGTTTTCCCTAGTCCATTGCAGGATACCTCTCATAGAAGACAGATCTCCATTAACTTCTCAATTGGTTCTTCCCACAAACCACTGTTGTTCATGAACTGATCCAGTGTGGGTCCTTTCCACAGGGTGCAGTCCTTTGGGAACACTGTTCCAGGATGGGTCTACCCCTCACAACTGGGATCACAAGTCCTGCCAGCAAATCTACCCCTGTGTGGGCTCCTCTCTCCTCGGGTCCACAGCTCCTGTCAGGGGCTGGCTCTAGTATGGGCTTTCTATGGGGTCACAGTCTCGTTTGGCATACACCTGCTCCAGCATGGAGTCCTCAATGGGCTGCAGAAGCACAGCTTGCCTCACCATGGTCTTTATCATGGGCTACAGGTGAATCTGCTGTGGCACCTGGAGCACCTCCTTCATCTCCTTTACTGACCTTGGTGTCTGCAGAGTTTTTTCTCTCACATTCTCACTTATCTTCTCAGCTGTTGTTGCTACCCCCAGTTGTTGGGAGTGTTTTCCTCCATCTTAAATGTTGCAACAGGGACAACAGAGGTGCTGCCCCTGTTGTTGATGGGTTTCATCCTGGCTAGCAGTGGGTCCATCCTAGAGTCATTTGGCACTGGCTCTATTTGACCTAAGGGAAGCTTCCAGCGGCTTCTCACAGAAGCCACCCCTGCCACCAAAACTTTGCTACACAAACCCAATAGACTTGGCATGTAACTTCTGCTTGTATTATTAATCCAGGAATGCAAGGCAGAAAGTTTAGCTGGTGAAAGTTTTCTGTTCTTTTCTAGGACAGCAAAAGGCAGAGGAAACAAACCAAAACATATCCCCAAAGACGAGTTTCATTTCCCTCAGACAAAATACATAATCATTCCCATATTGTATTTCTGGAGTTTAAGTAGTCAAATGCCACAAAAACCGCATAGGAAAATTTAACACACACTCACTATTAGTAATAAATGATCAAAAAACATCTGCATATGAGGATACATGACATGAAACAACAGGAGTCAGGTAAACAATGCTGTCTGATTTATCCTAATACTGGGAATTGCAGCACGAAGGCTTTTAATCAGATTGCCTCTAGCAACAGTCCTGTTGCCTGGGAAGTAAACACACATGTAAATGTTTTTTATCCAGGCATAATACAGCCTGGATCACAAAACAAACCTTCTTTTTGTACCTCTTTATGTCACAAAATACATTTACATCCATCACAGCTATGTGCATGTCAAGTTACAAAGGCTTTGATAGTCCCAGTCTTACTTGTATTGGTAACTTACTTGGCCCATTTGTATGTAAGTTTAGCTACCAACTTCCAGAAAATGGAGAAAGGTAGACAGCAAAACTTTAGAGAGGATATGAGGATTTCCTCATGAATAATTTCTACAAAAGGAGCATAATAAGCTCTTTGAAATACAAATCTGTCTTTATTTCATGTGGCATGTAGCATGGACCTACCAACAGTAAATCACAAGAGAGGAAAACAAGTAAACACAGAATCATACAATCATTACGGATTGGAAGGGACCTCAAAAGATCATCTAGTCCAATCCCCCTGCCACAGCAGGGTCACCTAGACCAAGTCACACAG
>JAOXOE010000405.1:9884565-9934737 GCA_028565055.1 Phoeniculus purpureus | reverse complement strand
TCCTGCTGTGGCAGGGGGATTGGACTGGATGATCTTTCGAGGTCCCTTCCAATCCCTAATGATTCTGTGATTCTATGTATCATTAAGCCAAAGCCCAAAGAATTCAACAAACACAAAAGCGTGATAAATGTGGAAGTTAAAATAATTTTAACATTTTACACCAAAAAAATTGCAAGTCGGCTTGAAATAAAATTGCCGTAAAGCACCTTGGGTTTTTTACAACTCATAAGACAATTTAAAAGTCTTTTTCTCATCCTTTTTTGAGAGAATTTTGTTTTAGCAGAACTATTTGCAGTCTGTCCCTATAAAATGGATCAGTCTGGCATCAGTAGATTTCACTCAGTTCAAGGCAAACAAAGTTAGGAGTAGGAGAGAAACTTTGCCAGCTTCAGCTGTCACTGCATGTGAGTTGGAAAGCTATTTATTCTACTGTTCTAGTTCTGAAGTAATATTTTAAGGTTTGTAGAGAATAAAATTCTGTGCAGTCATCAATTTAGCTAAAGATTGGGGTTTTTTTGATTCCTTGTCCGTGTTTTACACCCAATAAAGTGAGAGAAAATACAAAGCAAGCTGTAAGTGAACAGTAATCTGTCTGCACAACTCATGTGCAGACAAGCACCATCATCATTAGCAGTAGGCCTAAAAAAGGTATTTTTGAGTGCTTGGTACTCACAGAAATGCTCCACATCACTCTTACTGCCAGAGTCAAATGTTCCCAGGATCCAGGAACTTCCCATTCTAGAACCCACCTTCCTTAGCAGCCAGCCATATACCGAGTCCAGTAAGTTTCAAAGCATCCAAAACACTATTTTTACAAAACAGGATGATGTAACTTCAGAGATTAGAAGAGTACTTCAGAGAGAACCCAGAGTTTCAGAAAACGCTCTGTTCATTGTTTTCAGGATACCTGAAACACTATCATAATTGCTAGCTGAAGTTTAAATAGGCTAATGAGATGTTAGGAATGTTTATTAGTAAAAGCTGTGAAATTAAAAAAATCCTCATGGAAAGTCCGGGTCTCAAAGTTTACAGATACATGTTCAAGCTTGCCAGATTTTATATTGGTAGTTAAAATGGAAATTAACATAGTCCTGAAGAGAAATGGAGTGAACATACAGCTTTGCAACATTTTCATTTTTCAGAACTAACAAAAACAGGAAAAACTCTAAGCTTTAGCTCAGATGACCCTATCTTTCTTTGTCACATGATACCAAAATGGACCTGATTCGCCCCAAGTGCATATTCTCACTTCTGTACTGTCTATAGAAGCGAAGCTGCTGGATCAGCCAGATGCAGGCTCCTCTGACTTAGCAGCCCAGCAAAACTTCACTTCCTTTTGGCACGAGTCTCTCTCTTGGTTTTCTCATTTTAACAGTCCCAATGTAACTGTAAGGGTATTCTCCAATCTCCAATCAAGATTTGGCTCTTTGACATTTTGAGTCATGCTAAGCAGTCCATTTGTCTGTAACATGATTATCTGTTGATTATCTCTTTGGAAGGCAATTGATGAATCAATACTAATGAATTCATTTAAGTAAATGATCTGGTACCCAAACGTATGTATTCAAAATTTAATGTCACATTTACCTTCAAGTTCTTAAACAGTTTTACCGAGGAGTCTATAGAAGTTAATAGCTTGTTAGGTGCCAATACCTTCATTACAAAATATTAATCACCGTTATGCTTTTTCTCATAGTGCCTCAAGTAAAACTGATTTGAAATATGGATGGTAGAATTAGAAAAGGCTGATTCCCTTTGGCTTTAGCACTCACCGCTGGCTTGTCCAGTGTCTACAGAAGCATTAATGTGATAAAAGTACTTGGGGCATCCACAGCTCTGCTGCCACCTACAGATAATCCGATGACTAATGAGGGTTCATTTGACACTACCACTTTTTTCTAATGAGAGCACTGATAGACGGGTGGGGTAGGAGAGATGGACTGCGTTTTCATGAAGCTCAGACAAACTGAGTAGCTTCAAGATTGATCTCTATTGTCAGCTTTGATTGAAATTAATCAATAGCTGTTGGAAGAGGTACAAACATCACGAGACTACACTCCTCATGTCATTTCCTTAAGAAACAAGGCTAGCAATGTTTAGTTTTTTTATCACACGCACCTTTCAAATAGGTTTCATTGTTAGAACATTATAATGTCATACTGCAATATTTTTCAAAGTGTATTTCCTTTAGGAGAAGCATAGAAACATGTCAAATCAATCTGACCTAGTAACTCAAGAAACCTCACCAGGCCCTGTTCAGCAAAAGCAGTCAACTGCTGAATTTCTTACTCTAAGGGATTTCATTCCCCTCAATAACTTTACTCAAAATGCTGCAGACTGACCATCCTCTAAATACTTGCAGTTTCCTCCTCAGTTGACAGAAGCCTCACATCTTTGCCATGGAAGGAAACTTCAGCAGAGTAGGATTCAAATTTTGTCCTGCTACTTATTGTTCCATAGCCATCAGAAAGCAATATATTTAATGAGGTCAGCATAACTCAGCATAATGTACTCCTGAATATTGATTTCCTCCACTTCACTAACAAAGTGATGTTGGACAGATTGCCAAAATATTAATTCATTTTCCAGGTATTTTTCTCTTCCTAGAGTTCATTCTGACAGAAAGATTAAGAAAATGTATCCTATTATCTCTAAAAATGTATTCTACATGCAGGTGTTCTGCTGTTTTTGACTCCTGATATCCTCTGTCACTTCCTTCACACTATAGAACCTGGCACTGAGCTCCTCACAGCTCTGTGCTTCAGCATTAAACTCTACTCAGCATTTGCCTTTCCTTTCAGGTGTTGCCAGTGAAGAATCTAATTCTCCCTGGTGGCAGGCCAAATCAGTCCTTATCCAGTTGACTGGGAGGACATTTTAAGCTCAGAGCTGTTTTCCTCAGATACTACAGAAGAGTTTTTCCCAGGAAACCTTATCATTAATTTCATAGTTTCTGGCTAAAACATGTCAGCTAGCATCTGTTCAGAGGCCTGCTCGAAACACACTCCTTGTTTCAGACAGACGGCGTTATGTTCTCTTAATCTGCCTTTGTATAAGATCACACATTTTCATCAGGCTTCAGCAAAACAGAAGTAGGTAAACTGACCAGCGTGTTTCAGCATCCCCCCCTCAGCAGCAGCTAACTGGGAAGAATCCTCCTTTCAGAACATCCTGATCCATGTGCATGCCTTACAAGCCAATGAAGGTTTCCTATATTTTCTATAAGGCTACATTAAACAGTACCAGAAAAAAATCTCATAAAAAAACCCTCAAACAACAAACCAACCCACAAGGACAACTTAGTTCTTTCATACCACAGGGGAACTCCAAAATGGGAAAGGATCTTTTGGAAACAGTAATGCTAGCATGCAGAGTTTTCTTTAAATATAATCATAAACATTATTTATTTGTGAGTACTGAAGATAACATTCCAAGAATTCAGAAAGCCAGATGATACCAAACCAACAGTCATTTCCATTTTGATGCTCTTCAGGCATGTAATGTTTTCTGTACCATTTGGTGTGTTAACATAAAACATAAATTAGAAATACACAGTCAGTGCAACCAAATCAGCTTTCTGAAACATTCTCTTTTACTTTCTCAAGTATACATCACTAATTACATGCTAAATTATGTATTTTTAATATAAACTAGGAGTTTTTTCTCCTTGTTTACCAATTCCAATGTATTTAATTAGCTGCATTGATAGAGGTTTGCTTGCATAGGATCTGTTTTTAATGAGAACAGAGTAAGCTTCCAAAGCTCTGTAATAAATTGCTCTGAAAGCACACTCTGCTTTTCCCCAAATGTCTATCAGTTACCTCTTCCCAGCCTCTTTAACTGTCCTCTCCTTCCATCTTGTAGCTTATTGTTAAATATTTCTAAAAAGATCTTCTAGTAAAAAAGCACAGTCTAATATTTCACAGGTGCATTTGTGCTCTCCAGGGTAAATGTATCACTCTGTCATCACCATGGTCAACACATTCCTCACAATCACATTATCAGCTGCTTGTGTTGTTTCTGTCCTTATGGGGTGGTTGGGTATGCACCGAACTGCCGTGTGAAAGATTTCCAGGTGCAAGGTTATAGCTTTGCATCTGTTTTTCTTCCCATGAGAGGGTTTTTTTTCTCCAGTCTTTATAGGATTTCCATGTGCTCTCATTATGTTATCACTAGCATATGAAATACATGCAGCCTTATAAAAGCGGACTAAAAACTACACAGCGAGAAAGCAACACTGGATTATAAGATTAAGGTGATTTTACCAGGGTTTCACTAATATAACACTTTAAATAAATTAGTCCAGATCTGTACTTTACGGTGATTATGCTACCCAGCATTCTCAGCTATATCCTTCACTGTCTTCTAACTCATTTCCAAACCTCCTTTTACCTAAAACCCGAGAGCTATCTTTCTTGCAGAACAGCAGTGTAAAATGCAATTACCACTTAGACAATGTGAATTGCCAAATTATTTCTGACAGCACTGCCAATTCTAAGTTAATTTAAAAAAAAAAACAACAACCCACCATCACCAAACCTCATACCTCCAAAACTGTAGTATCAGTTGTGTTGACATCTGGACTTTGCAGTCTGTACAAGATGAGAAACATAAGATCTGTTCATTAATGAACCTAAATGAGCATCTGCATTCGAATGAGTATTGTCTCACAAATGTCACACTCCAGATTTGTAAAACTGGAAACACCCTGGAAACACTGTAATGTTCCTATGGAAGAAGACCTTGCAAGCAGTGATTATTCTTGTTTTCCACAGCTACATACCTAAGTACATTAGGAATTTTTGCTTGGGCTACCAAACCACTTTTTTTTCCTCAAAACTGATAAAATGTATTGCAGGAAACACCATGCTCTAAAGACATCCTTGGGTCCACCCTGTCTGTGCAGATGCACAGCTTTTCTGCATCTTACTTCGAGACTGTAAGTTCCCTGGAAGTTGAGGAGGGTTTGAAAGCATACTAGCAACAGTTGTCACAGAAGGTTAAGACTGAAATACTGACATTTTCAGAAGAGAAAAAAGGTTTCTAAACTACCTCTTTTATTTTCAATGCACTTGTTGCAGAAGACTTCCATTCCACATGAACCTATTTTAAGGTGCTCCTTTCAATCCATTTCATTAGCATCTTAACACCACTAACTGCAGGTTTTTGTGGCTGAACAGATAAATGGAAATTTCATGATAAATTATTAGGCTTTCTCAGTGAATGTTTACAGAACATCACAGTCTGTCCCTCTACTTGTCCCACACATAATAGAGTTTCTTTAATGCAGTTTTCTTCATTCTTCACCATGTGAAGTAAACAAGTATACGATATTGGCCTTCTTTAACATTTCCAAGTCCTTTCATTTTCCAGAATCCATTCACATTCTGAAGTTAAAAAGTGAAGTGAAATCAGCTCAAAAGCAGAACAGAACTCCTACCACATACCAGAAAAAAAAAATCATCACTTTATTTTTAGAAACCAGTGTATACTCAAACACTCTCCAGTGAATATAGCAGACATGCCTAAGATTTATTTGTAGGTAGCAATCCCTGAGTCTCTTGTCACTCAGCTAAACAGCACACGCATTTTTAGTAGCTCTTGTGTTACAAAACAAGTCTCAATTAGAATTAGATAACGCCAAAATTGGAGTCCAGAAGATTTACACTCTGCCAGATTGCATACAATACTCTTGTTACAGCTAACATGCAAGCCAAGATCCAGTGAACGCTCCCTTATAAAATAAGGACTTTTGACTAAATGCTACAGTTTAAGAAAAGAAAATCTTACTCCTGTAAGAGTCTATCTGGTTTTAGTACCCACTAAATATTTGAATTATAATAATCTATTTATGATTTTAAACTCATTTCCTTTATGTAGGATATTAAGAAATAAAATGTCTCATGGCTTTAAGTTGGAAATTCATACATTAATACGAAGCACATACTGCTCTCTATTACATTCAGTATTATTTACTATCAGGTTTTTATATGCAAATGCAAAGTGTTGGACTGCCATGAAAACCTGTGAAAGCTTAGATTTTTACTACTAACCCAAGGAAAACTAGAGTAAAAATTGGATACATAAACAACAGCAACAGGATGGATAGGCGATGCGTAAAAGGATGTTCAGATGGACAGGCAGAAAAGAATATTTTTTCTGTTGAAGACTGTCAGTGGTTCAGCACTGTACAAGAATAGGAAAGTGTTCTAGATTACAGGGTGGTTTAGGAATTTTTTTAAAGATAGAGAGAGATACCTGCAGAAATATGACATACATGGTCTTTAACAGCGCTTACTGATGCTGGTAACAAAGGTCAACAGAACTGTCATTAAGAGGTCAACATAAATAGGGGTCCAGTAACGTCTTTACGAAAATTGTAAGAAGTTTGGATTTATGAATTCATTGATAAGTAATGTAGTAGATGGGTAGTACCCAGACATTACAAAGGCACAGTACTCAGTATTTACATCATTAAAGTTTCTTGCACATCCTAACCAAGTCACAAGGGCATGCAGCAGCTGTCAGTCCTTGGATCACAAAACTTCTTTGGAACTTGGCAGTTCTCTGCACTGATTCACCATTTATCTTTTTTAGAGATTATATGTTTCTTAATGTAGCTATTTATTTCAAGATAATTACATAGATGACTTCTCAGTAATTATAAGACATTCCTTTTACATTCCCCAGAAATGTTCATCAGCTTGCTAGCGGCCTGAGGAAAATGCTCATTGGAATCTAGTCAAGGGAATTCAACATAGCTGGTAAAGACACTGATTGCTGAGCATGCAAGCAGTCCAGTTTCAATTAATGAGCTTAGCTTTGCTGTAATAGACAGGCACACACTACTTGTCTTGTTGAATCTGGTTTCTCCTGATGTAAATATATTAACCTAGGTTTATTTACATGATTTGAAAATAAAAAAACTTGTAAACTCTCATCATCAGTTAATTTACAAGCAAAAAAATAACATTCGCATTACTCCATGTGAAGTGACTCGCTATTTTCTACAGCATTTTAATTGACTAAGAATGTCATCTGGATGGTGGCAGAAGTGAAGACTACCAAGCCTCCAGGGAGTGGATGATTTCTAGATGAAATCAACGGAAATCCTTTCCTTACATCTTACAAAGAAATGTCTGACGGTCCACGGAAATTTATTAAAATACTGTTCCTGGATTGACTGTTTTTCATGTGCCACTTATATTTACAATTATAGTACATGTGCTATAAGGTTACTGCGCTGTTCCAAAGCCTGTTCCCTAAGTGTCTCAGCCACATATCTTGTCTAGTAAGTCAGTTTTATGAACCACCATAACCCCAACTAATACTGCAGCATTTTGATTAATTTTGAAGTGAAAAAAAAATGATATCTTCATCATCTTTTCACTGCTAAGCCGGCAAACACCTACTCACGGCAAGAAAATTTGGTAGTGCATAACTTTCACAAAACAAAATAGTTTTGTAGGCTATCTGTAAATCCAAGCTATAAACCTAAGCATCTCCAGTGCTTAAGCGCTTCGGCTCTCAGCATATTTGTGCATTTCAGAATCTGTCTGTATTTTCTAACTGCAAATGCTTCACTTGATCTATCTTCCAAGTTCCATATGCTTAGTTGTACTATTCTGGGCTAATGCAAGAAAATAGGTTAGTCACCAGGAAAAGAATCCAATGTAGAACACCCAATTCTAAAAGTTATGTTTGATACAAAAAGACTCTCACAATCAAGAGCAGCAGAAAATTAGCTGCTATGCCTCTTAAGAAAATCTATTTCTACTAAACTTTTATATATTACTGAATAGATTTCTGGGAAGGATTCATTGTTTGTCTTTTGTAAGGGCAGAACATGTTTTTCTCCAGCTTCTTTTTATTTTCATTACAAAATGTCCTATCTACCAATTATAGGAGAGAATTATTCAATGAGCTCTGTATATGTAGTTTAGACTGTGAGAAACTTAGTTGTAATCCCAAGAAGCTACTGAAAGGCAAAACTCTCACAAAAGAGCCTTATTCTAATCAATGGTAAGAGACTATGACTTCACCACTTGCAGAAGTGCACAGTATGAACTAGAAACTTCTGTGCATGGAAGACCCAGCAAGGTCTACAGGCCAAGAACTGTGTGAGCCATGAGTCTGTACAAGAGCAGAACCCTGTTAAAGCTACATTCAGAAGATACAAATTGTTCTAAGTTGTTGTCTTTTTCTGACTACTTAGTGTACAAAAATGATGGAGATCCTACTCATCTGTTCAGTTTATCTTCTTAAATAATAAGTCTTTTCTATGGGTTAAAAAGTAGCAAATTCCTCTCTCTTGGCATAATTCAAGAAGTTCAGACTCTGCTGCTGGAATCATACAAAGTTGAATTTAATGCTGAAAATTAAATGTCTAAAATGCTACTTGTTTCAGGTAGCGCATTGAAGAGGTTGACAGCTATTATTTGACAGTGAAAATAACAAACTTACACTTAACTAAACATCCTAGAGTTCAGACTGCTAAGGAAAAACTGAAGACAGTTTAATAGAAAAAGCTTCTCCTGAATGTTTTAAAAAATCCCATCTAATTCACCAAACAGAAAAGAGTCTGAAACATCCATTGGATAGATCTTTACTTTTTCATGCCCCAACCTACACAGTATGTTGTATGTGCTAACTTTATCTAATGCAAAATATATGAGAGGAAGATTATATGAGAGAAAGAACACAGGAGAATCAATGAAGGGTTCCAAGTCTCTGATCAGAAAAGTTTGACAATTAATTCGAATAAACACAAACACGGTAATGGTCCAGGGTTGGGGGGTAAAACTTGGGGAAAATATTCACAAAATACACCCTTGATTCTCTCACAAACTGCCTGTCAGAGACAGCAAGTTTTCAACACCAAAGGAGCTGTAAATTCATTGCTCTTTCCTGGGTGGTCTGGGATTATGTAGAATGTGAAAGACCTGCCAGAGATCAGGGTTCTCAGCAGTGGACTCAGCACCTCCCGTCAGTCGTTGAGATGTGTTTTGTGTGGGCATAGTAGGAAAACCAATTTCATTTTAAGCTCTTTTATCAAATTGCTTTTCATGTCTGTTTCCAGCCATTGCAGAACTCTTAGCTTCCTTCTTTCAGGCTTTTCATTTCATCCCTCTAATACCCACCACACCCTTGAGAAAGGCTGGTAAAGGCTGTTGAAACATTGTTTATTGACATAAAGCACCTTGCACCCACAGACATTCCTGATGGGTACAGGCAGGAGATGGTAGTGTTAAAATAGCTGAAAAGGCTGGTTTTTACAAAGGCAGTAAGATTTTATAAGCATTACAGACTTATAAATTAAAGAATCAGAGTGACGATCCCATATAATAAACTGAGGAATGCACAAGAAATCTACCTTTCCACAGTGTAGAAAGGCTTTCAACAGGCATGATCTCTGCAACTGGAGAGTGCAAAGACTTGGCCATGACCTGCAAATCACCAAAAAAGAAAGGAAGCAGAAAGCACAATCATAATTCTGTCAGTCTCTCCTCTCAAAGCAAGGTTGAAGAATGAGGAGGAGAAATCTACTACATCCTTAGTCTATGACAGAGTATACCTCAGAGAAGAGCAGACACTTCCACAGATGTATTAGGCACAATCTTTTTGGTACACAGATTTCCTTTTCAAGGGAATGCAGCTTTTCACTTCCTCCCATGAAATATGATTTGAAGAACTAGTATAGATCATCACATACTTCACAAAACAGAAATCACAATGTGGAAGCACGTAGCCTCCTCAGCTGTCAAGTACTTGTTGAAAACAGGGAGAACACCAAGAACTGTGTGATAAAATTAGCTGAAACTAAGTATATGAAACTGTATCCCTTAGAAATTGATGTCTAGTATTTTTATAGAAATCAGATGTCCTTGGTAAATTTACAATCACTTATACTAGTGGCAAAATCATGTCAGTCCTGTACAGTTGAAAAGACTTAGTGCTTGGAATAAGTCTTGTTTTATTCTCCTAATTTACAAGTCACATATACAGGTGAGCAGACAGATGCTGGGGTCATAGCTAGAAGTTTATGTGTAGCTTTTGTCAAAGTTAGGAAAAACTTTAATGGTGACATTTCCATGGGAATACTCAATGCCATGAAGTACAAGCTTAACATCAAATATGAGTTCTGCATAGTGGAACGAAAGTGTACATGTGCTTATATGTACAATTAGCGCTTAGCTGAATGCAGACCTAAATGTTTTTGCTTATTAGGTATGGTTTTTATTCCAGCAGATCATTGCTAAGAAATTTAGCTCAATAGATAAATAAGATAGATGTTTTCCCAAACTTAAGTGTGACAGAGTCTCAAGGGTGACAGATAGATTAAATACTATCTTGTCAAGATACATTCTAAATTAATTTCTTCTGACTACCATACAAAATATTAATTGAAGTATAAGATGTTTGAAGAGCAGAACACATGTTTAAATTCTAGAAAATTATAACCTTTTAAATAAAAACAATGAAATATTAATCTCTTGAGGAGGCTGTCAAGATTTAGTTACTCAGCGTATGCATTCATGAAAGAAAGCCTAACATAAATTGCTGACCAATCACACATAGCGATGACCTATATAAAAAACTTGGAGTTATTGTAGAAGGCACCATAGAAAGGGAAGTCTGTAAGCACTGTCTGAAGCATTTCACAGAATCTGCATATTTTATTTACTGTTTCTTAATAATCTTTTAATAACATGCTTATTTTGCAGACATGCATATATCTACAAATATAATCTAATTACTACCTCTGCACTTCCCATATTAGATACATGGAAAAATGGCAGATCTCCACAGAAGATATATGTGGATAGATTAATTCCATTGTACTTGCAGAAAACACCTGTAGGCTGGTTTGTCTGCTCATACAAACTGGTATAGTTCCAGTAATTCCAACTGCAGTATGGTTTTTGAGAGCTCAGCAGCTAGCCTTCTTTTAGTTTAGTTTTACTTCAATAACCAGATGGAAGCAATTTAAAAATACAGATATGAGATTTCTTCAAGTAATTATTAACACGGCATTGAAATATATTCATATTTTAAACTAAGCTGCAAAATCAGGCATGAAAATAATTAAGACTTCAAACTTAACTTGCTGAATTTGGATATTGATAGCCCTCTCAACAAGTTTTCCTTTCACTTTAGTCATTGAGAAATGTTCATAAACTTTGTTGTTAGTTTCTGTGCCTCTCCAGCTGAAGTAACAGCTAATGTCTGGGCTGTACTTTGGCTGCATTTTCCTCACAAGATAAAAATCTTGGATAAAGTAGGGAAAGCTCAAAACTATTCTCAATAGTGAAGGAGGAACTAATAACTCAAAGAACATGACATGTTTATTAAGCATCGTGGTCTAAGTTTCTTCGGGAACTAGCTTTAGTAATTTGGTTGTACATTGCTCTGAAGGGATTAATATTATTTACTTATACACATGGCTCAAAGCGGGACTGCTAACACATCCTGTACTCTTTCATCAGCTGTGTGGCTGATTTTGGCTGCACATAATTCAGAAGAAACATCACAGAGTGATTTCCCAACTATCTATGTGCCTCCAAGCACACACAAGGGACAACTAGCAAGCATAAAAAATGGCCTTTAATATCACAGCACACCTTTGGAGATACTTCCCTAAACTAATTCAGAAGAACCGATGAGCATTCCTGTCTGTTTGCTCAGAAAAATACAGCAAATCCTACACTGTCAGATATAAGCAGATCAAAACTGGGACCATCTTCAGAATTAATCACTGCTGTCCATATAGATTTTACTTTTTATTCTCCACATTTTGTTAAACATTTGATCATAATCCTGACTGCTCACTGTTGATAGTCAGAGAATGGCAGACGTTTAAGAAAATGGCATAGCTGTAACACTTCTAAACAGTGTGTTATGATAGAAATAATATATTCACGTGTAAGTGTTCTTAATGTGTCAGTGATAAGACTAATCTTATTTAAGTCGTAATAATTTCAAAATGCCTTCTAGAAATCACTAATTTTAAAGGTACATCAGCATCAAACTCTTACAAAATCTTTTACCATTCTGTTATTGAATATCCACATTGATGACAACTGTGTGGAAGCATTACTTCTCTCTAAGTTTAATTTAAATGTTTGTCTGATTGTCAGGATTCATGCCTGCTGGAACTCAACAGCAGATTTAAGCGTCCACACTTTAGCCTCATTAGGACTTAGAAAAGTGAGTGATCTCCCATTGTCACAGTGGGAATTCAAGAAGAAACTTCATGTTTAAGGGGCATAATAAAAATCTGAAAAGATTTCTTGTCCAGTTGAGTGTGTTTGGCACAGTGTGTAACTCCATGAGCACAACATCAAAACATGCATACGGTGCAACAGCACCAAAAAAACCCCAGAGAAACCCAACCCAAACCTATTAGTAGTAGTGCAAGAATTCCAGTATTCCTTTTCACAGTAAAACAACAAAACTTCCTGCAAGATTTTCACTTGAACAAGGTAAGTCAATGAAAGAAAGGAAGGATGTGCAGACAGGACTAAAACCTGTGGTAAGAGTACATGCAGGAGACAATAGACAGATATAAAAATGTTCCCTCATACAAAAGACAGGAGGAGAAAGTTGGTCTTTTTGAGTGAATAACTCTCTCAAGCATGAGGAGAAGAAAGTAGCTGGTCTCAACCAAGAATGAGGACATTGGCTGTGGTTGATTAGCAAACAGTTGCCTCATTTACATGAATTCAGTGTAGTACAGATAGTCACTCTGGTGATTAACTAGTTTTAGGTCATAACAAGTTTTACCTTGACACCTGATAAGCTAGATAAATATGGTTTAGAGATTATAATTTAGTGGGAATTTCCATACTACACAGCCATAAAAGAAAGAGATATTGCCAGATCAAAAAGAGGGGCTGGTGATAACTGCTGCATCTCTGTATTTCCCCTGCAGACACCCAGCCCAGCCTCCAGCAGGGCTGCAGCCTGACACTGTAGTAGGTAAAGGGCACAGCTGCTGCCCAAGCAAATCAGTAACAGAGTTTGGAATGTTAGTGACATTGCAAATAAATAAATCAATACAGTTATCTTAACACAAGAACACTGTGTGAATGCACAACATGTGGAAAATAAGAAAAAAAATTGAAAAATAAGGCCTCCAGCTTTAGTACCGACATTAATGTAGCTAGTTCTATTTCATCAGTTATATATTTTGAAATGGACATGACACTGAAAATGTTTGATTTGGCTCAAACCAGTATGAGAGCTTAATACCTCCAAAAAGGAGAGATCCTGTTTTACTTCGTTCCCTTTCTTTCCCAGCCTCAGGACTTTCACCACTAATACTTTGCACTGAGGCCCAGCTCAGATCCCCATGTGCATGTGTACACACACACAAACACAAACACAAAGAGCTGATTCAACTCATGAAGCTGATGGAAGACTGCTTGAGTATTTTTCCTAGGCCATCAGGGAGCAGTTTCTGTCTTTCAGTAATGATCTCCTACTAGATTGGTGATTTGGATCGAGCAATCTAATTTAATTCCATCCCAAAGGTGCAGTTCATGGGATACTGACTTCACTGAAATAATCTGAGATCAAAATAAGCCCTCAAAATAGTCGAATTTCAAGCCAGATCATTTCAGTGATCCAGTTTACAATGCTTCCTGAAGATACTATATTGGCAGAGGTGAGGAGGCAGGCAACCTGAACACATGACTGGAAACAAGCCATTAAGGGAAGGAGACAGTTCTTAAACTGGCTTTCTTGGGAAAACCAGTGTCTGGCAAGCCTGCACCTTTAGCATCCATGCCATCTCAGACAGTATAGAGTTCTGTTACTCACCCTGGTGCCCATTCACTACCTGTTTTTGCAAAGTAAACTTTAGTAGTGACCCTCCTTTATCTAACATTGCTTTCACTGTGAGTTTTCACTGAATGGCTGAGCCAGTGCAACATCGTTCTGCTGCCTGAAGTGGCCATCTTGCTTCCTTTTTTCACTTTGTCCTTGTATCAGTTACAGCACTTGTGTGAGCACTGTGAGAGGGACAGAGGCACAGTAATGCTCAGAGCCCGGTTGTGCAGACTGTGATAAAGTACAGCAAAATCTCATGCCACAGATTCAATCCTGGCATTGCAGCGACTAATAACAGTATTGTGTGCATTTACACTTGCAGCACTACTACTACATGTATCACCATGTGCCATAATCACCCACCTCTAATAGCAGCAATCCTTCAGTGTTCTTTTCAATCATGAAACAGGGATTATATCTAAAGGTTGTGGAAAGACAATGGCCCCAGCAAATAAAACATGGATATTTCCATCTTGACATGAATATTTCCATCTTGATACCTGCAGTTTTACTTCCATTACTGCATGACTTCTCCAGGCATGAAGAATCCACCTGTTTGAACTACACCCTGCAGATACTTCGCTAGATAGAAGATGATTTTGCAGAAGCTGTATCCTGAATTTTTCCAAAGTAGAAGCAACAAGTAAGTCTTAGTCTTGTTAAACCTTGCTAAGGATCCAGACTGATGCCAGTTAAACCACAAGCATAACTGTCTGACTTCTGTGGTATCGCAACATGCCATGTCAGACTACAGCAAGAGATACAGCCAACAGCCCAGAAGGCAGAAATGTCTGTGAGCAGAAAAAAATTGGTCAAGCATTTTTTACACCCACATTTTCTTCCACATAGTCGTGGAGACTTATAGAAAAGCCAAATACGGCCACAAAGGAATTTATTTTCTTTTCAGTAAGTGGTTTCCTTAGTTGTATTTGAAGAAAAGTCAATGTTAAGCACTTGGGGAAGAGCAGTGGATAGCTCTGATGGCTCAAGGCGCTCAGCAGTGCAGGGAGTACTGCCACCTTTTGGTCTTTTTCTGCAAAAAACCCCTCATTTAATTATTTTTTTTAAACCTCCCTAGTGTATAACATTGTTTCTTTTTCTATAAAGTCCTGCCTTGGAAATTCTCTCTCCCTTCTTTGAACTGAGTGGTTTCAAAAGATGTTCGGAAGGATATTTAATATCCTTTGGTATTCTTGATTATTAGGTCATTTTCTTGGTTTACAAGTCGTCTTTCTGTTACAATGCTGAGAAGGCTTTGTGTTTGATTAATGTGAAGTAAAACCACATTATCACAGTTTTATCCAGACACACAACAATGCTGCTAGATGGGACTGCAGTCTTTAGATAGCACTCTCCTGGACAGTGTTATTAAATACGTCCTTCCTTAAAAGAGGTATCACAAATAATAATAACCCTGCTCTGAACCACAAAACTGGAAACCAATATCCTAAGGAACTGACAGCTTTCAGCATGACATAAAAAGCTGTCAACATCCATTCACTACAACAGATCCTTAATGCTGGATTGTTTTTCTGCAGTGAGAAAGAGCCACTCTTGCATTCATCTGAAGTCAACAGGAACAAAAATATTCAGGTTGAAATGTTTTGGATTGTACTTGCTACTTCCCTGCATGAGTTACTGAATTTCACTTAACTTTCTATCCACACATAAGATTTACACACAATTCTTTTTCTAGGGAGAAGAGAAAAATTCTGAGCATTTCCAAAGGTCCTACTCCTTGGCCTCAGGGAAACAGAAACTGAAGAAAAACAGACAAGACTGTCATGTAACAGAGGAGTAAAGTAGAATATTTATGTATTTATACTTTAAATCATCAAGTCGTCCAACTGACTGCACATTTGTCTTCTTCTCAGGGTTTAGAACATATTTAGTAGAGCTTGTTGTGATTGGATATGGGGCAATGGTTTTAAACTAAAAGAGGGTGAATTCAGACTAGATACAAGGAAGATCTTTTTTATTATGGGAGTGATGAAACACTGGCACAGGTTGCCCAGAGAGGTAGATGTCCCATTCCTGGAAATGTTTCATTTCAGATCAGAGGGGGTTCTGAACAACCTGATCTAGTTGAAGATGTCCCTGCTCACTGCAAGGGGGCTAAACCAGATGACTTTTAAAGATCCCTTCCAACCCAAAGCATTCTATGATTCCATGATAACAGGTCAGGGCAGAGGGAAGCAGGGAAACAGGATTTTTTTGATAGGTAAGAAGGAGATGTGAGTTCTTTCAGTATTTGCTCTTTCTTCTGCATTTAGTTATTATCTTATATCCTTGCTGTCAGAAAGAGGTGGACAATGTGAGGATTCCCCAGGGTATAGGACGTTTTTTCTAGTTTATTGACAAATATTCTTGCATAATTGTTCTCTTTTCTCAGAGGATAAAAGGTATGGGATTATTTTGACTACTGCATTAGACCTTTATACTGACATTTTCAAAGCTATGCTCGTGTAGGAAACACAAATGCTGTCATTGTTGCAGGATTTGTGCATATAACTTTGCAAATGCTGCTTTGAGAATGGAGCCAAGAAATATTATCTGTGTGTACTTTCTGGAATTAATGCATGCTGTGATTATTGGCCAGCATTACAACAGCACCGGTACATACACATCTTCTGATGTGCACTCTGTAGGCATCCATTCAGACCTGTCTGGATGTCTTTAGTACTTGAATAGTTATTTTGAAAAAGGACTTTGCCACAGACTAATGTAATTTCTCTTGACTCCACTAACACTTTTTCTTGCCTTTTTAAAATTTTCTCTTAGGAATAAAGATAAGTAAGCCCCCACAAAAACAAAAAATCACACTTAAAATTAAACCCATAATCTTTGTTTTGCTTCATTCCACTGGAAACTTCAACCCTGGGCTGCAGTGACGGAATCAAGCTGGTGCTGGCATTGCCAATTCCCCAGTTCCTTGAGCCTGATTAAACAACTTCTCCTGTTCTGTACAAAAACAGGTTTAGAATGCTTGTCACATTGTAGAGTTGCCTCAGGTGAGAACTCACGTTCTCCTTCTCTTACTGTGCAGCATCAATTGCAATCAGAGTGTTAACTTCTAACTCTAAATGTTTAAAATTGTCCTCCACTTGTACATCAACTTTTAAAAGAGAATGGGCCCTCTAACCAATCTTTTAAGCATGAAAATCATTAGTAATCATCTTGACAAGAAAACAGAGGAAAGCAAAACAATGTGTCTTCTAACCGAGTGAGTATCTTGCTTCTGTATCTCCTTTACACCAAGGCATGCCATGCATTGCCTATCCTGCACTGCCAAATCTAAACTAGTTCCCTAGTCCAGTGGCTATCACTAGGCATAACTCAAAAAAGCTAGAAAGCCTAGAATTCGGGTACCACATAATTTTGGGATTATAATTTAGGCTTTAAGTGCCTAATTTTGCATTTGACATACTACAGGCTGATACACTTACCCCAGTTTGAAATGTTATTCCTGACACTGTCATTATCTGTTTTGTCTGTTTATGCAGTAAAGTAGGAAGCCAGCTGCTGTTGGCTCTCTGTGTTATCAGCAGGGTGAGAGGTACTCATCAGGAGAGTAATTCAGTTACCTGTGATTAATTCGCCCTCTGAATTGCCCTCTGGGTGGTAGAAACCTCTTTCTTCCAACAGTTACAGAGCATCCTAGCAAGGCTGATCATACAACACAGGGTCTGGACTGCCTTGAATTAGGCTGTGAGAGAAGCATCCAAAGTTACAGAATAACACTTCTGCTGCACAGGTAACCCAGCAACAGCCGGTTTTTATAAAAGCAAGTAAATTATGGCAGTTGTCATGCTCGGGTCTTTTACAGAGCTGACATGCTGTCGATATAAAACACCACTTATCCCACAAGCCACATTTCAACTATTTCAACAGTAAATCTATCGTTGACCTTAGCTTTCCTTTTTTGTCAAAATTTTCTAGGATTTAAATATAATCCAACTAGAAAGACCAGAGATTATTTCTTGAGTAAGTAATGACAAATTCTCTTGTAGTTGGTGTGGTATGAACACAGACAGCATCTGAAAGTCTTACAGCTATGGGTGTAATAAAGTTCTTTCATGGTGTGATTAGACATCAAATAGTTTTAAAGAACCCATTTATAAAATTTGAATTTCAAATCCTTATTTCACTGCTGAAAATCTTGTATTATGTTCAGAAAGCTGGTCTATAAATCCTCCCAATCCTTGAACTGCACTGGCCAAAGTTCTATCATTCATTAGATAAGGGTAGTGACTACCTCATTCAAAATGAATCCTAGTAGATGACAGGCAGTGGAGGGAATATTTTCTAGTGCGACACAAGCCATAAATATGGTTATCTAAAAGAAATGGCATTGAGGGGTAGTAGATATTAAACAGGGAAAATGTCTTCACAATGATGACTGTTGAAGGAGGCTATTCAGAGCTTCTACACAAACAATATTTCTTGCTTAGTCCTGGCTACAGTCCAAGACTATATACTCACACACACATATGTATGTATAAAAAATATTCAGTCCACCCTGGCATGTAATTTAAAATGTAAATTCCAAATCTTTACATATATTAATCCAACAGTTGTGGACTACTTACTGTGAAAGTCCACTGTTCAATGTTACAAGGAACATTACTATTTTACTGTATTGTTTAAATACGTTTGGTCTTGTGGTGTATAGAAAACTGATGGTGTATATCTGGATCTTAGGTTTCATTTGGCAACCGACAGACATTTCTAAGGGCTTTAATCCTCTGAGGACAAAGCAATAATTCAGTTCCAATTCTTGCAAGTTACACACATGCCTGAGTTCTTCCACACAATATAAAAAAAAATCATTGTGAATATTCACATGAGTAGATTTTAGGCATTTCCATGCAGTTGGAAGAACTATGGCCTTTGTATGTACTTGAATAGAAGTTAACTTCACAACAAAGTGGAGAAGGGTCTGTAGCAACTAGACATGTCCTCCACAGAACCTGGAATAAAATTAAGGACCTTTAAATTGAACAGATGTGTGAAAGTGACACTGAAGTATAAATAATAATAGCATTCAGAATTGCTCCCATCTGTTATTTATTTAAAGTTTCACTTGCTCTATGTTTGCAATTGATTTTCACCTTTATAAAAAAAGGAAGAACTAAACCAGTATTTATTTTAGGTGAGTAAAATCTCTTATAGATGAAGTAGGTGTTTAGAAGTTACAATTTCTCTTTTAGCTACATTCTAGAACAAGTTTGCAACAACCTACGGATATATGTAAGTGCATTATGGCTGCCTACCTGTATAAACATCTGGTAAACACTAGGATGTGTTGGAAAGGCGTGCCAGTGTGTTCTGCAGCCAAGTCATGAATCTGTACGACCTGGCATAACAAAGGGCTCTTTCAAGTATGCGAGAACAATCACAGATAAGGTTTCTAGAAGGGAATTGACTCAGATGTGTTAGAACAGATTTGCTCTCAGCAAGGAGAAGTCACTGTCTAGGCAGTTCCCATGGAGCACAGCAGTGCTACAGAAAGCAGAGCTTGTGCGGGGTGTGCAAAGCCCTACCTGCATGTGATGTTCATTTTGCTCTAATGTACTTGACAACAGCATGCTGGAGGGAGTGGAGAAGCACAAAGGACAACATATTTCTGTTGACCATAAAGTGAAGTCTTAGGGCTTTCTTGAATAAAAGCCTGAAGGTTATTTTTTTTCCTTTATCTAGATATTAACAAATACTACAAAGCAGAACATCAAAACCAAAGGACTTGAAAATGGCGAGATGAGAACTACTTCAAACCAACCTATCATGACTTGAGTAGTGTGACATGTTCTTCCAGGACATGGCTAAGACAAGAATAAAAAGCTTAGTTCAAATTCAGTCTGGAAACAAGTCACATTTGGTCTTGGTCAGTTCTGTTGGCATTCATGATATCTCCACAGTTTCTAAGACATGGGGTAACTCCCACCAATAGTTTGGATGCATTTCAGCCCAAAATGCAGCAATAAAGAGAAGTTAAGAATTTGTTACAAAGAAAAGACTGCTGCTGTGCGACCTCTCTGGCACAGAGCCCTGGAGAGCAGAAAGTAGCCCCCCATAACTGCTGGTCTCAACAATCTCCTTTGTTCTCTCGGGTTTCACAGCTGCAAAGGTTGCTTCCTCCTTCAGAAAGCAAGAGCTCTCATCTCTGCATAGCAGCTCTGTGACTGGAAAGATTTTTCTCTTTCTGTCTGATTTGAGGAGAAGTGAGAGTTGCTGACTTTGTATGCTCTTTCACTGCTATATTGACCTGCCTCAGACCAATTAACTTGACCCGAATAGTCTAGTGGGTCTCAGGTGGCTGGTGCTTGATAAGGCATTTCCTCTCTGTGTGCTAGGCTTGAAAAAAATTACTTGAAGGCTACACCTCCTAAATTAGTCAATCTTTTTTTTGATGGAATCAAAAAACAACTTTTGCCTTAATAAATAAGAGCTTGAAGATTGGCCAAGAACATATGAATTACATTTTAAATCCCTGTTTAACTGACTCACTGTGTTCCTCAGAGACACTTGCTAGTTCCTAAGAGAACCCTTCACCTAACAATTCCCTTTAGTGAAGGGAGCCTAGGCTAAACAGGTTTCCCAAATGATTTAGAAACTTGATCCCATTCTACACTGGAATTCCAACAAGAATCACCTGCAGTTCCCAGCTGATGACAGTCCTCGAAGCAGGATAGATATTTGTGGCTTGAGCAAATCCCTGGAGCTCAGCCCTGGTGAGCCATACCCCGCTAGGGCACTGCCATCATGTGGGCACTGGCACTTGCCAGCAGCAAGGAGGATGAGGAGAGAACAGGTTGTGTGAGGAAACAGGCTAAACCCGGATTCTTCTGCTCCATTCTTGATGGGGTAGAGCATTCAGAGCCACTTACAGGTAACTGATTGCTTAATTACCATGGCACAGATTTATCCTTCATGGTTTTTTCACGCAACTTATATGGAATCTGGGTGTGACCACTCCAGAACACACGTGAACCTTTGGTCCAGAGCCATAAGTTTAATCATGAGTAACATAGGAAACAGAGACAGGTAAAAAAAAAAAGACACAAAAATAAAAGACTTCTAATCTGTTAATATAGTTCTTTCCTGTAATTACTATTGTGGATTAATATTTGTGCATCATTTTTCATATTGAATGCAATTAAAAATAATTAATTTACTCAAAAGACATCTGAAAGCAAGATACCAGAAAAACCTACAGAATAAAATGACTTGGTTTACCTTACAGATCCGGTGGCCTAAGACTACATGTCATTGGCTTTTTGTTTCCTAATGAAGTGATTTCATGGTATTTCTAAATGATCAGATTCCACTCCACAGGGAAGTAAAACAATTTTGATTTATAGTGATTTAAAATCACAGACGTTCGTTGCAAAGCTAATTTGTCATGCTTCTGAATTGCCACTTTGGCTGGGCACAGGCGTTATTTTGTCAGCCCAGTAAACTGTAGTCACTATACTTCCCAAAATAACTAATCCGCAGCTCCTAACACAGCATCCAATCTGAATCTAACTTTTTGCAATAAAGGAATTAAAAAATACACCATCTCAACTCAGAACTACTTTGTTTTCCTGGATATATCACAACCACCTTCACTGCTTTGGTTACATTTTTTCCTGACATGACTGGAAACTCTTGTGCTAAAGCAAATGTATCTGCCTTTATTAGATTAGGATTTGGCAGCAGACTTGGAAATATTATAGTCTGTCATATCAGATGACACCAGGGCTTAAAACTTTTCACATTCCTTTAGCTACACATTCGAGCAGAGCTCTGCACAAATTCTCACATCTGAATTTTAAAACACTCATTTTTGCTTTCTGCCGGATGCAAAATGAGCACAAAGAACTCTGGCATTCTGTTTTGTTGGAAGAACTCAGTTGTTTTTAGAGTAGAAAAAATTAACTTGGCTTACTTCCACCATGGATGTATGTGTTGCAATAAAATTCACTTTCTTGAGAGAAGGTGCCCACACTCCAATAAAATGCAGGAAATTCACATATTCAGATCAGTAAATTTAAAGGACCAACACCTAGGCTACCAGGAAAAGATGCCCCTCAAGAAAGGAGTGCTTATTTGCCACCCATAAGCAGTGAGAGGTCTGCCCTTACTTGAGATTCTCAGCTATTGGCTTCCTTCTAGAGCTGGTATCCCATCAGCTCCTTCCCATAAAAAATAAGACAGAGTGTTCACAGTGTTTTCCAGTTTGCTTGGTAATGTCATGGTTGTAGCATCTCTGTTTGTAAAGGAAGGTGTATATTTGTATTTCTCCTCTGGACAAACTGAAGCCTTGATTTTTGTTCATCCGTGACTGATGTGTGTTACCTGCTTTTCAGGATACATGATCAATACTGTTTCCTCCTACCCGTCCGTCTCCACACTTGAGAATAATTCACAGAGCATTTCCAACATTCCATAATCTACCAATATAGTTTAATTTCAAGCTGGTTTTGCAGATATTCTGTATAAATAAACTAGGTTCTTTCATTACTGACAAGAATACGGACTTGAGAAGGATTTCTTCACTTTTTTAAAATGGAAAGGCTTGTTTGTTAGATGCAGTAAGATTTCAAAATGCTACTCCAACCTCAGAATATATAGCTGACACTGACAGTATGCTTTACGATGTGATCTCTCTCTCCCTCCTACTTCCAGCTAAGATTAATAAAATCTTCACCTGCACTTTGGCCTCCAGGTCTTATTCCAGCAGGAAATCACACCTTAAAGTAAGTGATCTTGCCAGATACTTCCTAGATTCTCATTAACAGCGAAAGTTGCAGGCACATTCCATAACAGATCTTCCCAAACATCTTGAAGTGAAACAGGAAAGAAAAAAAAGGTGTGTTCATCTATACAAGTATTGCCTGCTGTTATAAATAGGACCCTTTATTTCTAGACAATACACATGCAAGAATTCAGCTTACCCTAAAGCTTTTAGGAATTTCTTTTTGTATGCTTATTCTTCTATTACTGCAGCCAAATAATTCAATTAAGAGTTATGTTTTAAAGTATCATCCTAATATGTTTGATTAAATACTTCATACAGATAAATTTCTGAGCATTATGTACAGCGAAATATACCTAATTCCAGAAATACTAACATTATTAACATAGTATTTTTTCAAAAGAAGTCTAGTGGGGGAAAAGAAAGCACAAGTAGAGTAAAACAAAAAAAAAAATGTACCAGAGATAAGCCAAAACGCCTGAGGGAGTCAGGCATTAACCAGTTCTAGTCAGTTTGGGCTTGGCAATGGGGCTGTATTCAGTGCCATGTGTGACTGTCAATTTCAAGCCTGGTATGACACTGCAGCCTCATGTTCAACCAAGTCTGGCATTCCTCTGGAAAGTGATATCAAATCTGTATTTTGTAGACTTCTTTTCCTTTTTTTCAAACATCAACATTTCCAGGATACAACTGATTTATTGTTCTATACTGTGAGTCATTATTCTAGATTTCCAAGGGGAAATGACCGGTATTTTTGCCTTCAAGATTGCTCTAAGAAAACACCTGCATTTAGAATAAGAAATTGTATAGAGCTATGAGATGTTGTCCAGGATACGAGTGGAAATATTAAGAGTTATATCCCATCTGAGGCTGAAATTAATATATTTCAAATTTCTTTTTCACTCTTGCACACATGGAATATGTTTAATATAATTCTCAGTGCCTATAGACTTCTTTAAAGCCTGAAAATAAATTTACTGTCAGAAGAAGGAACTGCGTATTCACACAGGAGCAATTACTTCTAGTCTTATTCTACATTTTAGCCTGAAACCTAGTGAGCATTTTCATTGCCACTATGGAGAATCTGACATGAAGAAAATGCCTCTAATTGTAATCCCACAACCTCTAACTTACTTTTAACTCAACTCTAGCTTTATTATGATTACACTATAAAAAGAACTGCCAGAAGATCAATTGTGAATGGCATTGGAAAAATAAACTTTCTCTATTCACTAGAGCAACACAGAAAGGATTTGATTCACTAGCTAAGTTCAGCAAAAGACGTGGATATCTGACATACTACCAACCAACATTGTCTAGTATGTTTTCTCAGGCCAATGTAGTAACTAGTAGTGGTGTCCGACGTAATGGCTCTGTCCTGCTCCCATGACAGCCTCTTGTCAGGCAAACACACCTGAGTTCCAAGAACGTGGCTAGAAGTATTTAGATTCCAACACAACAGAGTCACATAGCCAATTGTGCACTTCCACATGCACTCAGAAATCACAGCTCAGCCGTACTGCACCTAACTTTTGCCAGGGCAACATCTTTTAGTAATATTCTTACAAAGTTTTCTGTAGTTCTGTAGAGCTTTAGAAAGGATAAGGAAGGGTGGTGGTGCAGAATAATCATATCCTCCTAATGGTAGTTGTCCTGATCTAACTTCTCAGATTTGACACTAGAACACATTGTTTGATTCTGATAAATGTTGTGGTTATTTAAGATAAACGTGCAGGTAAGACAGGCCTTGCACTTTAGCAATGTTACAAATATAATTCTGTCTAGAGATCTTCACTGTTTTCTAGATTCCACCCACACTTAATTGTGAGATGTTTGGTCCAGGCAGATACCACCTCTTTGGTCTAGACCTTTAATCTCTGAAACAAACTATTCTGTTTCCATACTTAGAGCTCCTATAGTAAATATGCAGCATCCTTCAACATGATCATAAATGATTTTTTATGATTACTGTGCTGCACAATGTGGAAAATAGATATTTCTATAGAAACAAGATTATTTTCTGTGACTGAGTTTAAGCCTGATGGCTTTGGCTAATACAGAGGACATGCTGTTATTTTGTCTTTTTCATTCAGACCAGAACTCATCCTCCTCTGGGCCAGAAGCAAATACAGTTGGGCGCTGTCACTCTGATTCTGCCTACTGGTTTTGGAGTAATCTGCAGTGCAATTTGCAAAATATACCATTTTTTATTACTGAAGCCTGTGGATTTCTTTTCAGGACAATTTAGTTTCATTTCTTTTTTCCTGAATGTCATTAACTGAAGTTATTCATCCTTTGTTACTGCTGATTGTCATTGTACTGAAATCTTAGATTCCTTTAAAATTATTTTCTGTTGCATTGCCATGAAAACAGATCATCCTGTTATTCTGTGCATGGTATGTTTTTATTATCTTCATAATTTGTCTGCTTAAATCTCCACTAACATGTTTTCTGGTTTTATACTTCAATTTATAGACCAACAGTATTTTAAAACACAAGACTGTTCTTAGTCATATCCAATTACAATAGTATTATAGCCAGGAAATGAAGTAAATTATATTGAATAAGCTCAGAATTCCTGTTTGAGCTACATCCATGAAACACAATTGTATGCATCTGTCTGTGGCAATGATGCAATAAGACATCTTGTAAATGTTTACAGTCATCATCTGAGTGTCTTAAGTTTGATTTCTCTATTAAATACCACCAGCTTTCTCTTGCTATTTATAAAGGAGCCCTGCTTAACAGAGAATAGAAAAACAGCAAAATCTAGCAGGACACTAAATCCATCTCAGGGTTCCGCTGGCATCAGAAACCACTCAAGCTTTGCTCGACAGAATCTTTGTGTATTTATAACCCTGCAATTTACAGTTGCCTTCCATTTACTCTGTACATGAGCAACCCACTGAATGCATATATCATGGCCAAATGGAGCCAACAGTGAGTTGCCTGAAGTTAGGATCCACAGTCCAGTCAGGTTTGAAAATGTCCTGGGCAGAAATATTTATCATGTAATAAAAACTATAGGAGCTGCTTGCTAAATATTATTCATAAAAATAAACCTATTGGAAAATTATATTGATAAGATAAAAGTAACTGAAGAGTCACTTCAGAGATTTAGAAGAGCATTTGAGTTTTGTGCAAATGGTGCTGGTTTTCTTTATCAATATATTTTGTTGTTAATAGGTTTCTGCTGAGCCTCAAGGCAGAGCTTTTGGGGCCATATACTCAGCCTCTTTTTCAGAGGCAGGTGAAATCATCGTGTAATAAGAGGTGCTGCACAGCTGCTACCTGCTCAGGTGACTTTATTGAATGTTATGTCAGTGGTTACAGTAGCCTTGTTCTCCTTCCAGTGACTCCATGGATGTCCTTTCCACTCTTTTTTTTCATCATTCCAAGTAGTTCCTGTATTTTCTGAAAGCCATTACCAGCAAGTAAAAGTGTAACCGATGAGACTGTTACGGGTCAATGCATTAGTCCTAAGAGCTATTTGGTAGCTCACAGAATGTGAGACAAACACAGCACTCCAGGACTACAGTGAAACCCATATATTGGGTTCTTTGGCCAAGGGGAGCTGTCTGATCAGCCAGAGATGTTTCTGGCTCCATCAGGATTATACACCTTCACATAAAAGCAGAACAATTTTCAAACCTTACTCATAAAATAGTACAGTATTATTCATTTTGAATAAAAATTTGCTTTTAAATGGGCTGAAAGCATAGTTTCTGTTTGAAAATGTGTCTCTTTGAAAGGCACGAATTTACCCATGAAAATAGAAGACTAAAGCATTATGGCAAGCTGTAAATGGCACCTGAGTTAAAGACTCCAAAAATTCAGGTTCTGAAAGTCCTGTCCCAACAAAGGACCCACAGGGGCTAATTGTTTTCCTTTTTGTAAGTTGTGGGGATTATGCTGAACCAGTTAAAGAACAAGTAGCACTCACTGTAAGTGGGAGCTGAAATGACAGAGCCTACACCACTCCTGATATGCTTCCTGGAAGTCATTACTCTGTCTGCCATGCTTCCTTCAACTGCAAATTGAGCATATTGTATTGCAGTACCTTCCTCAGAGCAGGGATGGAAACACAATCATTCATGTAAACATGTAAACAATGTTCTGGTCCTTAACTACACACTTCTAAAATGAGAAGGGTGATGGAACAGCTAGCCTTTGGTGCACTGATTTCCTTTACTATAGTAAAATTAAGAAACTATCAAATAAATTACCAGACCACAAAGATGATGTTATTTAATCTTTCACTAAACACTTGTCAGTTATCAGTTTCTGGATTACAGGAGAATGAACCGTTCTTAGGGCTGGGTTACCCAAAAGTCCTCCAGCTTGATTCCAGAATCAAGAAATTGATTCAAGGGGACCTGGTGCCTACTCCACCAGCCACAGGACTGTATGCAGGCCAACAACAGCAAGCACTCCACCCACTACTGCCTCCAAAGCAACATCATTATGAATGAGTTTGTGACTCATCTACAATACGCTGTCTCTTCAGTCTGTGCTTCGTTCATAAACAGATGGACTGTAAATATTCATGGAAGAAATGTTTCAGAACCAACTTGTAACTTCATAACCAAACAGTAACTGCACAAGCATCTGAAAATATAATTGAAACACACCTCTGGATTTAAGTGTAAGAAATACAGAATGTAACATCATAAACCCTGGCTAGCCATTTTTAGAATTATTTTTGAATTGGAAAGACACTATTAAATAGCATAATGGCACTAAATTAACCCAGCTTTGCACTGACATTTGACAGTCCTTACTAAATCATGCTCTGCTGTGCACAGAAGATTTAAAAGATTAGGAGTGCTCGGTTTAGAAAAAGATGAAAGAAAATCTGTCCTAAGAAATATAAATGGCATATTTTTACATTTACTTTTATTCATAAGGCAAGAACAAATGGACATTTATAATTATGACAGACTAACATATGCCTATAATGTCTGTGTTTACCTATAAATTCCATTCTGTGACCATTATTTTGTTTGAAAAGCTTCTAATTATGTTTATTCTTCCCTTTTGCATTTTCCTACTCTGAAGTAAATACACAGTAAGTTAGTCTTTCCATTCAGTAAGAATGCTATTAATGAGACGTACACCCACAAATGGCACTGCCAGGTGGGTTCACTCCAAAAAAAAATGGGTTGCCTGCAACACTAGACAGTTCTTTCTTCTCAATGGCATTTGTTGTGTAAGGGCAGAGTCGAGGTAGGCAATGTACCTCGTATCTTCTGGAACTGCATGAGACCTTTTGACAGAGAAACTAGAACATGGCTGATTTTTTTGTCCTGAGATGTCTGTAACAGCCCATCAGGTGAGTACAGGATTAAGGGTGTACTGTGACACCTGTTAAGCTCTAAGCAGAATCCATAGCCTTTGTAAGTATTGAGAACACTTGTGAAAAGTTTTTGGCATGCAGGAGTTTATTAACCTTCCTTTGTTTAGCTAAAAGACTACAGCTACTTTGAGAATAATTTCCTAAATGCATAAATTCCATGGCTTTATTTGTAACCTCCCCATTGCAGAGGTTTGTTGATCAGTCACAGCACAGAACATGACAAAAGGCAGGGTCCTGTATGAATGGACAAATACTGGAGTATTAAATAAAATCAGACTGTAAGTGAGGAAGCTGCCAGTGTCAAAAAGTAGCCTAGCAAACAGACCTCTCACATTTTCAGTTTTTTCCTATCTTAGAATAAAACTAAAACACATCCTGTCTACTCCTGGTCTTCTGCCTCATGAAGAATAGTAAATCATTAGGAGAACAATTAATGACATTTAATGGAACAAACAAAACCAAAACAATATACTGGACAATAGAAACTGAAAAGCTTCTAGCTTTTGTAATGTACTAAGAAGCTGAGTCTTTTGGGTTCTGCTAACTGATGCAGCCATAACTGACACATCAACAATAAAATCCTAACAGTGGCAAACACAGATAGTCAAGTGTTCCTCTGGTTATGATCACAAAGAAGGGTAGGAATTATAACAAAGGCAATGTTATAATCCACAGCCTTATGAGGACTGGTCAAGCATGTAGTATTAAAATAGACAGCCAGCTCTAAAAAACCCATGGTATGCTCCAACTCCTTACAGAGTGAAGTGAATCTGTAAGCTACCAGCTAGCTCTGTGAAGCAGGAGCCATGCAAAAAGCTGCTGGAGTGAGGTCCAGAGATGAGTTCAACACTTTCTGCTTTGGTGGATATTTTGTTCATAACATTCCTACAGATATTATTTCATTGTGTTCCTTTGCAGACAGCTTATTTAAATTTAAAATCCCACAGAACCCAAATATAGGACTATGTTCAGATCTGGACAGTGTTTAGGTTGCCAAACAAGATGCTACAACTGGAACCAGGTATAAATTTCTTGTGGTCCTAGTTAAAACAACCCAACAAATAAACAGCAAAAAAACCAACCCCATAACCTGAAATCTGAAATGAGATGCTCTGCAGCAGAACAGGATATTTGAATTGTAGCCACAAAATATTGACATCCTCATTTTTATAGTAAGCAAGAAAGGAATGTAGTATTTTAACTTTAGATGTTATCACTAAAACCAGCTATCTTGTTGGACAGAAACTGCAAGATTTTACAACCACAGCAACCTCCAAAGTGGCATTTCTACGCTGAAAATAAACAAGGAACTGAAATGTATTAAAACGTCTAGAGGAATATAAAGGCAACTGTTGCACCACAGCATGCTGTAGCTACTCTATGATTATTTCAACATGAACAAAGTACCTACTATGACAGTATCTTAGATACACATCTGAAACTTTCTAGGCTAAAATCTATTTATCTAGATTGAAAAATAAGGCATTTAAATTTAAGAAAAGCTAGATGTAGGCTAGTGTTATAAATGTAACTTTCTTTATGCCTACCCAACCTATGCACTTACTGAAGCAGGGCACCTCCAAACAAATAACAGGCTATCATGTGAATGTACACTCTATCATAATGTATTCACTCCAGAAGGCAAAATTAAAGATACATTTAGTTTCATGGGAAGAAAAAGCAAGTAATGACAGTGAAGATTGTAGAAGCCTGTATTTGTCAAGAACAGAGAACTAAAAGGCTTTTAGCAAATGGACATTTTTTAACTAGTGAAAGTATCACATTGGTGTTCTCCACAGCCACAGCTCCAGCACTGGTAGCAATACCAGAGGACATGTTAGGAGTAGGGCTCAAGGCAACCAGGCTCAAATTGCTGTCATCAGTGAGGGCAAATGCTACATCTAATAGTAGATTCTCCAACAATCAGCTAGCCTGAAATGTAGCCTGATGATCCATCAAGATTCAATACTGAACTTCAGTAGGATTTCCTGGAAATAATCTGTGTAAAAATACTTACTGTGACTTCTAGAACGCACTACTCAGAGTGGGCCCATTTTACATTCAATGTTTTAATTACTTTTTGTAGTATTTTCTGGCATTTAACAAAGAACATATGTAATGATCCGAAGGTGTGATTTTGTACAGGTTCACTCTAGTAGAAGCAAGCATTCTGAGATCTAAGAGGACAACTTTCACAAGAGCTTGTATTCACAATGACCTCAATCATCTCAGCTGCAGACTGAAAATAAGTTAAGCTTTTCACACAGAGGTTTCTCTTCCTCATTCTAACAGGTAATTAATGTAAATACTGGTAAATAATAAACAACTGTTACCTTGCTCCTGTTGCTGCAATAACAGATCAATTCTCAGTATTAGCCAAAGGGTACTTTAGAGATTCAGACCTACTTACCAGCAAAGGCTGGGAGTATTCCAAATGTACATTGTGGTTCATGTTTATTTGCAGTAATAATATTAACTGCACTACTCAAGAAACTAAATAGCACAAAACCAGAATTTACCTTCCAAAATATGCAGTTCCCATTTGCAGCCACTGGATGGACTTAGGGAGCCAGTGCTTTTTTTTGATTGTAGACCAGATGCACAATTACCGAACAACTGGGAAGGACTTTTCCTTCTGGACAGTAGGAGACCTTTTCTGCAGAAAAGGCCTGAGCCTAAAAAGCAAGGAACAAAAAGGGATTTTTACCTTTCTTCTTGAATTAATCTGTATTTTTCAACAGAATTAAGAGGTACTATTCTGTGGAAATGAAGCAGAGTGACAAGAAAATTAGTTTCTAGGGGAACATCAGTTCCAAATGTGATTATTTGGCACTAAAGTTTTAGAATAAAAGTACTAAAAATTGTTCTGAAAAGCAGCTAGGTGGGGGGTTTTGATAGCTCAGTTTGCAAACAGAAGCAGATCACAGTTATTTAAAGTTCTGCTTAATTTTTAAAACATTTGTAACTTTAAAATGCTCATATTCTTTAAGACTAAATAAGGAAAGCATTTGCTTATGCTACCTTACCTTTTTCTGGAATAGGAGACGTGAAAGTTTGAATCACCCCACACAGTAAGTGTAAAACAAGCCTTGGATTAAGTGAGAATATGAGCATCCACAGATATAAAATTTTTATTTCCTTTTTTTATTACAGCTGGCTGTTGCAATTACTTCTGAGTATTTTAAGAGTATTATATTTTACTATAGTACAATCTATTTAACGCACTTTTTTAGACCAGTTACCATTTCAGTGTACACAGCACTGATAAAATTTGCATGTGATTCCATACCCTGTGTTCTGCTATTGTGTATCTACGAGAAGCAGTTGTAGCAGGAAAACTCAGTCAATTCACCCCACAGAAAACACAAGTGAATTTAGTTACTGTGGAGAGAATCAAGTGAAGTTATGAACCTATGAAAAGGAAATGCAGCTGCATAAATCTCCCCATACCTGCTGTTCTAAATCTGTGACTAGTGTGGTCCCTTCACTCTCCCTCTGCAGATACACCCAGTTATCACAGGATCTAAATATGGATTGCATGGTCTTATCATCTTATCTGACTGCCATCACCCTAGTCTGCCCCAAACAATTTAGAATGGCATCAAACCTAACTATAGCTGAAGTTACTCTGCATGCCTGAATTTCTTTTGTTTTTATACTGTGAAGGTCATATGCAGACTCTGTGTAGTGAGTCCTATGACTCCTATTTAATTGCATAAGATAGTTTTACTGGTTACCTATTACAGCCAATATAGGGTCCAAAACAAACTAACTTAGCAGCCACATTTAAATTTAAACATGCACTTTTCTACCATTCCAAGTCCATGAATTAATTGCCTGCAATGACCACACAGGCCATGGAACATGATGGAATAACACCTCTTACAATTACAATAATCATGGTGCCCATCACTGGACACAAAATGCTCATGATGCATCTCTGGCGTGCCCAGGCCATATGCCATCCTGCCCTCTGATGGAGGAATACCATCTGGCACAGAAGCCTTGCAGCTGGCACTGCAGACTCCCTCTCTGCTCCCCGCCCTGCCTCTCTGACTGTTACAAAACCAGTGATCTTACAGGAATGAAGCTAGGCTACAAGAATATTGAATGACAGAGTCAGAGACTAGGAATGGGGTTAGCACCTCTAGACATTGCCTGATATCCATCATTGCCTAAAAGCAAAACTGTCACTAATCAGGTTCTCCCATACTTCACTAGGCGGTGAGATCCCCTCCCTGTTTTCCCCACTGCACACAATAGCGCATCACAGGTGTGCACCTTCCTGCCAAAATCCTCCAGGAAAATATCCTACCAAGCCAAGAATGCTTCCCCTCTGAAGCCTCTAAGCACAACTTGCTATTTTCGGCTTGTTCTGATCTTCTTTAATTTCCTGACCTTGTTCTGGAACTAGGTGTTGGTCCACTTTTAATCACACCAGACCAACCAAAGAGCAATCTTCTCACACCAGCGCTGATTTAGGAATTCTTTTCTGAGATGCTGCTTTAGGAACCTTCCACCACACTGAGATTAGGCCACAGACTTCCTTCCAGGGTAGGTGGCATCATGAGCTGCCACCTCCAAGCTGGGACAGTAAACTGGGTGGGGCAGCATCCTAACATTACAGAGGGCAAGGTAGACAGAGCCTATAAAATTACTAGTATCACTAATCTAACCACCTACATAAGCAAATCAAATGAATCATCTACCTTACTGGTCTGTCAAGCCTCAGACACATATATCATGCTAGATATATCATGGTGGATTGGTTCATCTTAATTAGATTTTTTCAGTGCTTCTAAGTAACATGTTACAATTGGAGCTGCTTAAGGACACATGCTCAGCTTGAGAGTGCCCCTCCTTCAGAGAGAAAATCTAGGTCATTTACAACTCTATATGAACAGCAAATATTAAACTGTTTATTCCCATGAATAGAATACTTGTTCTAAAGTTCAAAAACCAAAGAACTGTGGGATAATATTATTACATGTCAGCACGTTAAACCATTCAATCTACTCTAGTTAGGAAATATGAAATAAAATATACCTATAATGTTGCTTTTAATTAAAGCTCTGTAGGCAGATAGTTGCTAGATCCACAACTGACAAAGCTGATGCAAAGCTCTGAATTTCTTCCCTCACAGATTGTTTGGTAAATTGCTTTATTTGCGTTGGATGCACTACTAAGATCATTCAAATTAGTAACCAATCTGTTCATGTTACTGTACACCTGAAAGTGTAACAGCAAATCTGTCCTGTTGCAGCCAAATGACAAATATCAGAAAACACATTGCCAAGACTGCCTGGTTTGTCTGTGTTCAGGCCTGTGGGTTTCCACCTGTTCTGTGCAATGCCACTGTGTATATTATGTCATAGCACAGGCTAAGCACAGCTTGGAACGCTGCAAGTGTGGGTGACATATGACATTCAATATGAATTCCCCTCACTTCATTAACATCATGTACTTTCTTTGACACACACAAAAATTTTAGCAGCACATTCTCAAAATTTAGAAAATTGGCTTTGATTTTTTGGGGGCACTCGCATGCGCCATTCTGAAGAAGTAACAAGACTACAGTACACACATTGCTCAACTCCGACATTTGAAATGTCTAAACTCTGTGCCAGATTATTTTCTGCATATCCAAAGCACTTGCATATACTCACGCTGATAGGTATTCCTTATCTCCTGACATTTCAGTGTTGATTCCAGATTAGCTTTTTAAAGGTGTAAAGACTATCAATACATGTTTCTGAGTGTTCTGTAACCTCTTTCTACTCAATTAGACCTGAATTTCTAACACCACACACTCAGCATTTGCTCCTCAGAAGCAAATATATCCATGCAAATATGAAGAAAGACAGTATTTGAAAGGAAAAACAATAATTTGCAATTCCTGAGTAACGGATGAAAGACTGATAAGCATTGTATCCTGCAGAACACCTGCCTTTGTTTATGTACAGTCAAATTCCAAAGCCAAGAGTTGGTAATGACAGACATCCCTCCCCACCAGCAAATGAGTACCTGGAGCTAACCAATTAAGTGCATAGGCACAATCAGAGAAGCAAGTCCAGATCCAGAGGTAGCCCTACTTCTGTTTTGTCGGTCTTCAGTGCTTTAAGACTCCTTGTACTATGTCCCTGCTATGCGTGCCTGACTTTGATCCACACTGCTTTATAATGAGGTACATCTTCTTATGAATTGGTTCTTTATTTAAACTTAAGAAAATGAGATGTGAGTTGGGGAAGCTTGTTACACCATATACTTTTCACTCAGAGCTGTGCATCTCATACCACTTGCTCACGTGCAGATGGCATGCCACAATACCATCCTCATTACACACCCAATCCAATCCTAATGAGGGAATGGATTCCTTTAAAAGGAGTGGGTAGAACAATGCAGGGTATTAATTTCATGCACCAGTGTGTGCTGGTATGCACCAATATGCATACTAATTTTATTTACCAGTATGCATTTTCCTTATCCATGATTCAGAGCCTCTGGAACTCAGAGCTAATGGTGACTGAACATCAGGGGAACACTGTTGATATGTACTCTTGAGGATGTGTACGTATGGATGCCACTATTACATAGAGAAGATGCACATTCATATGTATGGTAATTAAAAAGGAATATAGAGGTCTGGCATGAATTAGCAAACTCATAGTAGTGATAGAATGGAGAATTGTGCTGTAACCTTTTCCATACTATGTTCTTGCACTGAGGAGCTCAGCAATTTCTAAATATAGCAGCATTGTGTAGCAGCAACACTTAGATAAACTGGAGTGGCAATGTCATTTAATCTAAAAATAGAAAAATGCTTCTCCCTAGAAATACCTAAAGACTGTAACTGTGGTTTCACAAGCAGTCATGGCAAGCTTGTACAGTTGTGGAAAGCAGCTGCCCTCTCCTCTTCTGGAAACAGCTGAAAGTTTCTGCTCTTCCCTTGCCAGGGCACTATGCTCTAAAACACCACCATGCCATCACCCAGCCATTCAGTTCCCTGACCAAAGCATCTGGTGGCAAACTCAGCCTCAATTTGTGCAGAGATCTTAGGTAGCATTCAGGTTATATATTAAAGAGATGTTAGTGAGCCTGGAATCCAGAGATCTGTTATCATGCTTAAACTCCTAAAACAGTAGATGCCCACATGACCCAGAATCAATTCCAAAACAACTGGTGACCAGGAAACTGCTTGAAGCAGCTTCTTGGGAATTACCTGCCTACTGTGGGTCAAGAGAGAAATCTCAGTGCAGGACTGCAGGTGTTCTGATTCATCTACTTGTGTGTCACCATGCCAAATTTCCAGGAGAAGCCAGGACAGATCGTTACCCTCTGCAAAGATGGTCTAGCAGGGAAGAACACCATGGTGGGAACACTCCAGTTTACAAAATGGTATTAGTGCTTGGTCAGAGATGGGAAATCTGGCCTAATTCCTACTTTGGCAAAACATGGTTAATCATAGATTTCTCTGGGCTGCACTTTACTCATCAGGCTCATATTTTGCTCTTGGATGAGGACTGAAGTAAATAGTCAATCACTTGTGGTACTTGAAGTTGTGTCACTTGAAGAGAAAAGGCAATGTCAGGTTCATTGGGGAAAAAAAGGAAACACTACACTAATGCTTTTATGTAAAAAGAAACAAAGAACATGTATTAATGACATGATGATCAATTGTAGGCATGGGAAACACAGCTCTGCATCTGAATGTAGGGGGGAAAAGAGATCTAGTTTTCTTACTTGTGAGCTACTAATTACTGTCAATTAAAAATAAAACAAAACCAAACAGAACCAAATTCCTAATAATTCTATGATTCTATGGTAATTTTTGTATTTCAGAATACTACATCTTACATTTAGGCTTACAGCAAATCCATCAGGATTTGAAAGGAAAGTTGGACACCCCAAATTTAGCGGTCATGGCTAAAGCACAAGGCAGGACACTGCAAGTTGTCTGCTGTATCTGAGAGAATATTTTACAGGTCTAAGTCTGAGAAAGAAACAGAGACTGCTGAGGGTGGCCAGATGGCTGTCTAGCAGCTGAGAAGTGACACAGCACCCTAAGAACAGCTGAGAAGGTATTTGGGATACTACAGCATCCTAGAACAAAAGGAAGTGTTCTCTAAAATGAACTGTTTTAGCTGAGCAGGGTTAAGTAAAGGGAGAGGTTTTCTTCTAATCTGCTGCTCCTTGCAAAGGCCTCATTCTGGTTGTTCTCATTTGTGATCTACTTCAGACAATAGAAAGTAGATCCAGTCAGCTGTGTATGAGATTCCTGCAGTTAAGAAATCTGCTGTTTCCTACAGCACAGCTTAGAGGTGTAGAAAATTTAGCTGAGCTATGAGATTTTATGATTGTATTAGTAAATATGTACCACTGAAGACACACATTAGGTAAGTGGGATGGAATGGAACTGCTTACGGCTGATTGTAGGAGCAGGAGAAGGGTGAAGCACAAGTACAAATGACAAGCACACTGACATTGTCTGTCAAGACTACAGTCTTGCCAGACCAGCAAAAGATTATTCCTTCTACCCATCTCATTTTGTACAGAGGGAGAAACAGAGCTTACATGCTCATGATCATACACCTCCAACTGGGTTTCTTTAAATTAGAGATGTCTCTGATAGCAGAAATTGATAGCAAGGATAATTTTCAAATGTTCTTGCACTGAACATCCTTTTTGTAAAAAAAAATTAAATGGCTTTCATGAATTCAAAAGCAGAGTATGAAGAGTACTGTAGTAAAAGTATTTAATTTTAAAACTCTAGTTGTTCTTCCTTTTTACCAAGTTTAATTATCAGAAATTGCTAGGATCCAGCTAGGGGGAACAGAACCTTTTTTGAAAATACTAGATCAGATCTTCTCCCCTAATAATTCTTTTCCTTAAGAGGTTTCTTCTTCTCATGTGTGCAGCCTTTAATTAGTCCATTCAGACACAAGCTGTATTAGCTAGACTCTGTCACAATTACCCACATTTGGTAGCTAATTACTCCTTGAATAGACTTAAGGCTACCAGCAATTTTAGTACAATTGGCAGCCTGGGGCCCCTAGGAGCTGTTCCAGCAACCAAGAATAGCTGTATTGGAGAGGCGGGCCAGCCACGACCCTTTCTCCTCAGCCACAACCTAACATATCTATTGTGCCAAAGGCAAGAGCAACACAGAGATGAAAATATTCCCAAGTGGCTAAATGTGCTCTCTTTATGGCCTTTTTAAACTAATGGAGTAGCATAAAGGGACTATGGGGAAATGGAAAAGAGGACCTTTTAAATGCTAAAGCATTGGCAGGACTACTAATGATTTTCCAATTTTGCAATGTTCCATTAAAACAACAGTACAAAATACTTACATGAGATCAGATTCTGACACGAGACTCCTATCCTAATGTAATTTTATTCACTGATGCCTCGTTGCAGTAATTTACATCGCTGCAATATGAGTGTCAAGCAGATATAAAATGCTGACTTGATTTAGTACCTTTCCATATGTATTTTACACAGGTAGAAATTACTTCACAGGGGACACAGCAGTGTCTGTGATTTCAGTAAAATGATTCCTGCTGTACACTTGTGCGACATCAGTGGAAGGCTAAAATTAACATACACACTTAAATGAGAATTTCAGTTTTAAATACACTGCTAATTCAGGTTTATTCCACAACTCCAAAGGGTGTTGCTTTGCAAATTCAGCAGTACTGGCTTTGCAAAGAGCACGGAATTCCTTCTAAAAAATATTCACAAGGTTATGAGGGATCCCTTTCAAGGTGTTTCTGTACCTCCATCCTCACTTGAAGCTCATTACCTCTGCTTCTCCTAATTGCTTCAATTTAGGCCAGTGTTCCTACCAAAATAATATTATTGTTTATCCATCAGATTCTCAAAAGGAACTGACTCTTCTTGCACTGCATGAGCATTCGATACGGTCCAGCACTTAATGTATATGAATTTGGGGGAAGAGTGGAATCAGATCATTGCAGTGGCTGCTTGTTGTTACTCTGTATTAAGTGTCCAGTAAAACTGCACCTCATTCAATTACACTCTGGAAACTATTTTCTACTGTATGGTGGGGACCATAAGAACTGACAGAAAATGTTGCAAGATTATCAGCCCTCAAGTTAGTAGGTATCCATAGTGCAGAGTTTACAACTACACTCTTAATTTAGCCTTACGCTTATCACTGCTGGTGAGCAAATTGATACGAGTCTACCTATTGATGCATCAGCAATGCTGAGGTTGACCCTAAGATGGACACTAGACTCTGAGCAACACCAATAGCTTAGCTTAGCTGTCAGCAGCATCACCACAAAGCTCTGAGTTTGAAGATACACTGCCTTTGGCAGCAATATGGACTTAAGTTACTTCCAACGTTTCCTGCCTGCCTGCCTGTCCTGTTCTCTTGACAGCCATATGACTTCTATCAACACAACTGTTTGTAAGGCCATGCTGTGAATCAGGCCCAGGGAATTAAACAAGTACTAGAGAAAAACTGGGGGGGAAAAAAAGCATTGTAGGCAGTTTAACTTGAATTAGTCTCACAATTCAGTCCTCAAACATAAATTCCATGATAGGCTGCAGGGAATGCCACAGCTTCTCACTGATCTCATGGGGCAGTGTGAGCAGGTAGATTATCTTCTTAACCAAGCAGCGCAGCTGCAAGATAAGGTTGAAAGACTTCAAGCTTTAGTAGAAAAGCTCAGGAGCATTAGGGAGGCTGAAATACAGATAGACTGGTAGAATCAGGCCATGCAGTCTAGGCAACAGCCAAATAACAGCCAGAATCAAGGGGGCCCTTCATCCTGCACCTCTCAGATGGAAGACAGAAGCTTAAGTAGAACGAGTGAGTGGAGGCAAGTTCAAGGCCATGGCAGAAGGCAAGCACCCCTCTTGCCTGCCTCACCTCCCCAGGTGCCACTGAGAAATAGAGATGAGCCCCTCCTGGAGGACAGCCAGTCTAATAGGGATATAGATGATAGGCAACCTATTCTGGAGGTCTTATCACAATCAGATAAATTGGACAGGTCTTCCAGTAATATGACCACCTCCTCCACAAAAAAGAAGGGTACTAGTTATTGGACTCGCTCCTGAAGGGAACTGAGGACCCAATATGCAGAGTTGACCCTCAATACAGGGAAGTCTACAGTCTACTTGGAGCCTGAATCAGGGTTATCACTAGGACACTCCCTAACCTGTTGAGATAAACTATCACACCCACTGCTGATCTTCCTCTCTTTTCAGTGGCATCAGACAGGACAAGGGGTTATGTATGCCAGCTTGAACACAGAAAGTTTCACCTCAATCTGAGGAAAAGCTTCTTTCCAGTCAGGGTTATTAAATATTAGAAGGGGTTGCCCAGGGAGGTTGTGGAGTCCCCTTCTCTGGACATGTTTCAGACCCAGCTGGATGTGGTTTCGTGGAGTTGATTGAGACTTTTTAGGCATTTCTGCTTTTCAGCAATTTGTATCCTGCTTGAGCAGGAGGGTTGGACCTGATGGCATTTGAAGGCCCCTTCCTACCCTAATAAACTGTGTAAGCTATGTGTAAACAGCAAAACAATTACTATAAGTATATATAATATAAACAGTGTTGTAAAATGTTTCTGTGCATTTTGACTTGCCAGTGTCATGTAAGACATTGTGTTTTTAAAGACTTGGATTTTAAAATGGCTAATTAGTTTTTTACCTAAGCACTGTAAGATTTTACAGACATTACTGTATAATGATGATTTCTTGTGTGATCAAGATATTCTTACTCATACACATTTTGATGATGGAGCGTGTTTTCTGGAAGCTGATATGATTAGTGTGGGACCACTTGTTATAAGCGTTCTTCAGTCACACCAGACCAAATTTTCTCTTTCTCATTGTCCTGACCCAAACAGAAGAGTAAGTTGTCAATATCTTTTACAAATGCTGTTTAGTTTCAACTGTGATAAAGGTCCAGCACACACCATTTCTTTTTAGTCATGTTAACGTCTTTTGCTCTAATGTGATGTTACATGAACAACTGTGAGCTGAGCCTGTGACCCAGCTCAACTCACAAGTTCCTTCAAAAAGTCTGAATTCTAGCTTTTCCTCTTCTACAGAGCAAGAAGACTCAGGATCTGAGCACAGCACTTATAGGAAGCACAAAGGAGAGAGAGCAAAATGCTGACTCCTGCGGTGTGTATGCATAGCAATAGTAAACCTGGCTATAAGCTAGCACTTCAATATTTAATCCAACCACTGCCCATCATTCAAGGAGATCAGGCCCTCCTTGTAGTATATGAGCCAACCATATTCTATAGTCTGCAGTAGTTACTTTGCTTTAACATTTGTGGTCACTCCTGAGACTCAGAACATCCCAAATGCCTCTAAAAGGTCTGCTGCTCAATAGCTGGGCCCATTCACACTGTCATCACGTGCAGGATGGCCAGTGCTTCTCTTGCAGGCTGAAGTCAAATACACAAATCACATTTTAGATGAAGTACCAAGTGCATGCACAGTGACTGCAACAGCACAGTAGAGATTATATCAGAATAGCTACGAGCCCAAGCCCTCATCTAGAGTAAACGCTGTGAGTGCTTTGTATGAATTGAATAGTGGTAGGCTGCCAAGAGCCCGGGTTAGTCCTCCACAGGAAACTGTATTGAAAATATCAATCTCTTGGTACAATCTGGTACAGCTCTTCAACTTCTAAAAAGGAACTTCTGCTTCTCCCAATGCTAGCTTAGTAGAATTGCAGCTCTACAAACTCCTAACAGATCTGCATAATAGGAATTCTTGGTGGATTTTGGGTGTGTGATGTTTACACTATATGGGTATGCTATTGATGATGCCAATTTTTAAGTGTCCCGTGTCTGTAAAAGTTTAATTAGCATAATCCTGCCGGTTAGGAGAATACTTCATTAACATTTTACACCAGCACAATAGGTATAGGTGTAGTCCTCCCAGAACAAAGATGAATTACAGAACTCAGTAAAAGCTCTACTTTTCAGAGTACTTCTGTATGACTGATTTCCCTGGAATAGAAGTACAGATATGCTTTAACCTGGAATTTGTCAGGAATAATCCTTCTTTCAGTTCATCCCATACCACCACACTCTTTTTCCAGCTCTGCTGTTAAGTTCTCAGCTTCATTTGTTTTCATACACTATGTAGTTGGAGGGGAAAAAGGAAAAATAAGTGGTAGTGTCAGCTTTCATAATCCCTACTATTCTTCAGTTAAATTAGTCCACTATGCACCCAAAAAAATTGCTGTGCTGGCCTAGGAAAGACCGTGATGCAGGTGCAGAAATGAGTAGCCAGGGTTGCCTGAACGCTGTAGCGGTACTTGTCATTGAATGTTGAATCACAGTTGGCCACGATTCCTGGCCAAAGACAGACAACACTGCAGTGACAAAAAAATTTCTAATGGAATTTAAACGACAATTTAAAAAATCCCAAAAAAGATCTTAAACATCCTCAGCCAATTTTATATTGAAGTTAGTAAAAACTGTACGTACCTACTGATGGATTTGTCCCTTCAGCTTAGCAAATCTCAAAAGCCATCTAGTTCACACTGTGATGTTCTTGTTTACTATTTTCACCTCCAGTAACTAGTGTCATGACAATAAATCTTCAGAACAAAATGCCACGGATCCAGAATATGGCACAGCAGCTGCATATTTAAAAGAAGAAACATGGTGGGAAGCGCAAAATCAAATCCTTTTTCTTCCATAATATGGGCCCAAACCTAACCCCATAATTTCAAGAATTATGTTCCTAATTATCATTATGACTCATTTTTTCTCATCTCAGTATTTACATTTACACATGAGTACACTTGAGATTGCTATACAAATCATATTCTGAAACATTTCTGTATTTGCCTAAGGTGGAAAATATAATTTGAATTTGTGGCGTTCCTCTTCTTCCCCTCTGAGGAAAAAATTGTCAGTGTATTTACAGCTCATCAGATACAGACATGCTCTGACTTGAAAAAGATTTGTCTAAGGACTACATAGGGTTTACAGCGTATTAGGGTGGTAGGCTATCATTCTGTGAGACAGTAAATCACTTGAAGAAATTATTTTGTCCCAGGAGAGCTCCTATCAGATGAGATATTGTCTCCTTGTACCACTCTAACTTTATGCTGGATCGGGCTTAATTTATCCTCCACAAGTGACAGAAAGCTGGCATAAAATCTGAATAAACACTGTAACATATGCTCTGGCTGATTTGATAAAAATGCAGTTGTGTGCTCACACCAATACAGATCAAATTTTTACTGCCAAGGATTTCAGCATGCACAGATTTTATGTTACTTATCGCAGAATCACAGTCTTATATTGCTTCATTTTTTCTGCATATTAATTGATTTTTAGTTACTTATGGGTGCAAATGAAGAATACAGGTTTGCTTAACATCTCCCTGACAAATATCTGTGTGGAATGAGTCTACAGTTCTCCAGGTAAGGACAAACGTGATCTCCAGTATGATGTCATAAAGCTGGCATGCATGGCTTTGTATCAGAAATTAAATTGTTTGAGACGAGTGTGTAACACTCCTCTGTAAGAAAAGTTGTTGGACTGGCAACATGTCTGCACCACTAGAGTTATGCTCATGAGCGATGCAGGTATTTTGTGCTATTTTTCTCCTCTTTGCAGTGACTAACAGCACTGAACCAGAGAAAACAGGCTACTCTGATTTTCAGTAGGGGATAGTCCTGCTCTCACATCACACTGTCTGCACCGGGAATCCCTATTCAGCACAAATTACTTGAAGTACATGATTGCTGTTATCAGTGGAGGAAAAGTTTTGTCTCTAATACTACTGCAATACTACACTGAACACAGAGACTAAAAGGAAAGTTCCCAAATCCCTCCTCATGTTAGAGACAGGCTTTTTCTCCCCAACTCTCTCCAGGCTGGTTCTGAGTTATGACCCTCCAGCTTCCAATTCTAACAAACTGATTTTTAAACTACAATATGGTATTAGTTTTTCAGAACATGGATCTCACATGTAGATTCAGTCTAATCCTGGTCATTATTCAAAATGGAAAGGAAGAGATATGGATGCAAAGAAATAACATGTGGATGCATACACACTAAGCCTGCTTTTCCAGTGTCTTGTGTTTTATTTAGTCATACACACCCCTGGCTAAGTGAGTGCAAAACACAAGTAAAGGCCTCCTATTTTTAGTTGTTAGAATTAAATACTTCCCAAAAAGTTTTAATAATGAAAGACTTGCAAGGCATTCTAGTCTAACTCACATATTGCTACAGTATTTAAAACTTTGCCAGGAATGTATTGAAGAATGTGTATATTTAACTGCAGGGTGAGCTTTAAAAAGACTTCAGTTCCTTCCCACTCAGCCTTCCTCTCCTTGGGCAGCGCATGCTACCTTGGCAGGCAAGATCCTGCTCATATGATACAGCAGCAACCATGTGACTGAGCCGCTCTGTCATCTCAGCTAGCTGCACCTGACCCCTGGCTGAGTAATGATGCCATCATCTACCACATGTCTGGTGGTCTTTGTCTCATCCAAAGGGAGGATGTAAAACGCATGTGTTGGAGTATTTTGCTTACGCCACATTTTGTTTTGTTTGGTGCTTGCTCTTTTCTGGCAGTAGAGAATAAAGGTTTGCATCCTTATAATTATATGAAGATGAACTTGAATGAGAGAATGAATTAGTAATAAGGACTCAGCATTCATGTCAATGTTCCCTGTAAAATGTAAAGGATTGGGTTTGCCTGTTCTAGAACAGAACTTCAGGAACAATGAAACCTGCCTGATTAACAGGTTTACAGCTGCTGTTTCAGTTGAAGAAGAAACCCTCAATCTAGCTCCCAATACTTCCAGGCTGATATGTACAGTCAAGAAACACAACCATAACATGAAAGAAACAGGTGGTGACAAGACACTAGACAAGCTGGAACTTTATTCAGAACCAGTAGCATTGCTTGTCATTGGTTAGAAACCTCATTTACCTTCTCCTGACATTACTTTAGAAGGACGTCCCAGACAACGTGGAGCCTGCAAGTCAAAATCAGCAATGTTCTTAGCCACTGCTGAAGTAGAACACACATTTGGAAGACAAGACACTTGCTTTTATACTACTAACAATTTAGGGAAGTTTGTGGCATGTTTCATTTTGTAACTTAAGTTGAGACATTGAAAGTGAGGATTCTGACAAGGTTTGGATCCTATCAGTTTCTGCTATGAGTTGTTTTGAGCTGACTCAAAATTCTAGGATGCATTCATAACTTCCATGAGCTATCAGGAAGACTAAAACTATGAAGACTATATGTACTCAGCCAAGGCCATCTTAAAGAGCAAGTTATTGCTAACACAATAGTGATCTTCCAGTCCCTGAAAGGAGCCTATCAGAAGGGTGAGGAAGAACTGTTCAATAGGGAAGGATAGGACAGGGAGAATGGTTTTAAGCTGGCAAATGGTAGATTTAGGTTAGACATCAGGATGAAGTTCTTTAATCTGAGAGTTGTGGATCCCTGGAATAGGTTGCTTAGAGAGGTGGTGGGGGCCCCATCCCTAGAGTCATTCAAGGTCAGACTGGATGGGGCTCTGGGCAAACTGGTCTGGTGAGTGATGGTCCTTGCTTGTTGCAGAGGGATTGGACTGGATGACCTTTGGAGGTTCCTTTCACAGAATAAGGGTTGATTGCTGGGTTCAATTACATGTTGAGTTACATATAACTGCGGGTGTGCACTTTTCTGTGAGCATGCGATTGCAGAAACACAGAACGGTAGGGGTTGGAAGGAACCTCTGGACGTTAAGTAGTCCAACCTCTGCCTTCCAAAGCAGGATCACTTAGGGAAAGCCACATAGGAATGGGACTAGGCAGGTTTCAAAAGTCTCTAATGAAGAACACTACACAATCTCTCTGGGAGGCTTGTTCCACTGCTCTGTCACCCTCACAGTGAAGAAGTTAGTCCTCTTGTTCAAGTGGAACTTCCTGTGTTGCAGTTTGCATCCACTGTTCCTTGTCCTATCAGTGGGCATTGCTGAAAAGAGACTGGCCCCATCTTCTTGACACTCACCCTTCCGATAATCATAAACATTCATTAGACACTCTCTGAATCTTCTCTAGGCTAAAGAGTCCCAGGTCTCTCAGCTTTTTCCCATAAGAGAGATGTTCCACTCCCCTAATCATCCTTCTCTGGACTCTCTGTATTATTTCCCCATCTGTCTTGAACTGGGGAGCTCAGAACTGGACAACATGTGATGCTGTTGTATCTGATCTTGCAGACTGATTACTTCATTCTTCTTCAAAACATTCTGACATAATGGCCAGACAACTTTATTAATATTAGAAACATATAAAATGAAATGTTTAAGATCAATGCTATCAAGCCCTCTTTCAGCTAACAAAAATGTGGTTTTTTACTGCTTGGGCATGCCAAGTGCACACTAAAGCTGGAGTTAAACCTGTGAATGTCTATCAATGCACTATCTTAATTTTTATGTGTTGTACTTTAGGGGCTATTGCTAAGGGAACTCATCATTAGTCTTTATAAAAAGACTACCTGCGCATAAAGTTTAAATGCTGCAAACCATTACTTTTCTACTTACCTTTTCTCATACCGTTAAGTTGTCAGAGTTCTTTATCCCTTGTTCCTGTTGTACCTGCAACAGGTCTTAGAACTTGGAGTTACTCTTTTGCATCTCCACAGCAATGTCAGTGGGATGAGATGCATTTGTTTGCTCAGTCTCCTAACTGGCTCATCCATACTCAGAGCACCTGCAAAATTAAAGAAAGGGAATTAATTAAACTCAAACGAAAAATGTTGCTTAGCTCCTTTTAGATTCCAAAATTTAACACTATGGCTATGCTGAGAAGGTATTCTGTTCCAGTAAAGACATTTCTTCAGCCAGTGAAAAGAAGATTTTTAGACTCTAGTGACAATAACATGTATGAGTGAATGTTAAGTGTTAATGACAGGAATAAGCCAGCAAAATTCACCTTAGGAACTAAACAAATCAACCAAGATTCTGAATGCACAAGAAGTTTGCAAGCATAATTTATTAGAAAGTGGCAAAGGCTACTGATGAATTGCTGTTGTAACTGCTGCTATCTGATCGGTTAGCCTGGTTCTATTGAGCAATTTCCTCCCTTTTCCTCACCAAAACTGAATTCATTGCTGAAATCACCTAGGAGTACTGAGGACTTTTTCTAAAATGAACTCAAAACAAGGCCATGTAGTCTGTTTCCCACCAGCACCCATCAAACACAGGTCTGCTTCTATGGTCCATTATGATGAACCATTGACTTGTCAAAACAGGAGTTTGATCTGCTCTCTGAAGAGTAGCTTCAAATAGTCAATTAAAAAAGTTACTTAAGACTGACTAGAATGTAAAACATCTCAGACTCAATGAAACTGAGATGGAAAAGCAGGTAAGCAAGACAAAGACAAGAAGCTAGAGCAGGAGGATGCCAGTAGTGGCCTCCTTCTATTTGTGATCTTTACCTCACAGCTAGCAGTGTGGTGTCAACACTTACAGAGAGGACAGCAGCTGAGCCAGGCACCTGTGGACCACTAAGCTGATGAGAGCTGTGATGAACCAAGGAAACTGCCACAGGAATTTTTAACGTAAGCGATACCAATTACAGAACAAAAAGTACATGTAAAGTGACTTATGAAGACAATCCCAGCACAGAGTCGAAATGAAAAACAAAAAACAAACCCTCAAGTGAAATGTGGCTAAATCAGTATTTGTTTTAAAGCCAAACAAAAAGTGTCTGTGTTAGTGGTGTTTCCTATGACGGAAACAGAAAAACAAACAAACCAACCAACACACCTCTTTCAAAACACAAGACAAGGTGTGAAATTGTCTTGTGGACAAGCTCCTCACTGGCTTTTCTTCTGGAAAAGTTCTCACTGGCTTCATGGGATTTAACTACCTCACTGCACAGATAAACATCATCTGGTTACTTAAGTGCTTGGTTTGCCAATGTCGCAGTAAAATACACATGGTACAATTCTGCCCAGTATGTAAAAGGTCACACCTCTACAGTCGAGAACTAAGTTGGAAGAACAGAAATACTCAAATTACTTGCAGCTGCTGTAAGAAGCTATTTCCTGACTGGAATTCTACATTTTACATATGCTATTTCATTATTTACAGTGCTGTTCACTGCTAGTGCTAAGGCAAGGATACCCATACCTGATGCCAAATCTCTAACTCCCAGCAGCATACGTACACTGCCAATATCCCACATCAGCTGTCGTGTTAAAAACCTGCCTTTGCAAATGCATCAGCACATGGTTTCTGAAAATTTGTCTCCATTATATAAATCAGTAATTCATTTGACCAGATTTAAATAACATACACTACGGCCTCTGTGCTGAGACCCAGCGTAACCTGGAAAAGCTGCTCCCAGCTTTGACACCAAGCTGTGCTCCAGTTCTAGCAAATCTACCTCTGGGTCTTTTGAAAACAAGCAAGGCACCCTCAGTTACTCAACTAGTCAGCTCTTGACCAGGTTTCTGGGTCCCCATCTGGACTATAGAGGCTTTTCTGTGAAACACATCATTACACAGAATCACAGAACACTAAGGATTGGAAGGGACCTTGAAAGACCATCTAGTCCAATCCCCCTGCCACAGCAGGATCACCTAGACCAAGTCGCACAGGAACATATCCAGGTAGGTTTTAAACGTCTCCAGAGAAGGAAACTCCACAACCCCCCTGGGCAGCCCCTTCCAGGGCTCCGTCACCCTCACTGGGAAGACGTTCCTTCTGATATTTGTATGGAACCTACTATGTTCCAGCTTGTACCCATTGCCCCTTGTCCTATCACCAGATGACATCGAGAAGAGCCTGGCTCCATCCTCCTGACAATGGGGTAACGCTCATCCTAAACCCAGCGGCTCAGTGAGCTGTTCCTGGGGCGAGTGATGCCAGCTGGGATGGCACAGGTTGACCTGGTCTATCAACATGCCACATGGATAGTGATGTCCCAGAGCGCAGCCACAGAGAAAAGATGGTCCTCTCTGTAGCGTGACCTAGATGTGACCTAGAAGAGTGCTGCAAAGAAAATGTTCCCTTTCAGCCCCTTGACACCCTGAAGAGTTGGGCTTCAAAATCCTTTTACCGCAGTCACTGCATGACATGCGGTCTCAACTTGTACCGACACCTTTCCTCTTTCCGGCTGCACAGAATGGATTTTGCAGTATCAGGCGAGGCTGCTGCAAGAAAAGACTCTCCCAGTTCACCGTTGCAATGACCTGCAGAGCTATGTTAGAGTATGTAACCCATACAGACCCCTGATCACCTTAGGAAAATTAAATTGAAGTTGCAACGTGAACATTGACCTGTTTTTCAAAACAGGCATTTCAAAGAATAAAACAAAGTACTGACTCCCTCTAAGTTGCTCCAGAGCAGAGGAGCACCGGCTGTGTTATTAGTCCACACCAACCCTTTTAAGCTAGAAAAGGATAGATTGAGGCTAGACATGAGGAAAAAGTTCTTTAATCTGAGAGTGGTGGATCACTAGAACAGGTTCTGTGGAGAGGTGGTGGAGACCCCATCCCTGGAGCCATTCAAGGTCAGGCTCGATGGGGCTCTAAGCAACCTCTTCAAGTTTGAGATGTCAGAGCTTGTTCTATGAGGATTGGATGACATCTGGAGTTCCTTTCCAACCCAATATATTCTGTGATTATGCTCAGCCTACCTAATTGCAGCCTGTGTCTCCTCTTGGGGAGCAGAGGAGGAGGGTCAAAAAGATTTCATTGGGGAAAATTTACTGGGACTCCACACAGCCAAAGGAGCTTTACACACCCAGATGTTGAGATGGCACAGCAGCAAGTCAGTAGAGTGTGAGAAACAACCCACTGCACCTAACATTTCCCAGCAGCACTCCAGAGCTGACCTAGAAGGGCCTTTTAGCACACTGCAAGTGATGAGCTCTTGTGGTAGCTGTTTGCAGCGGCAGCAGCCACTGCCCAACAGATAAAGCCAGGAATTGGGACACAAATATCAGCAGAGAAGAGCCTCGTGTAGCTGGAGTATTAAAAAACCCAAACCAACCTTTAAACACACACACACACTCCACGATACATCCAAGTTTGAAGCACGTTAGTGCATCAGTGCTGTCAGACATCTGTAGAAGGTCTATGTGTGTCCCTTCCCTCTCTTTACAAACCTGTTTACTTTTCCTAATGATAAGCCACAGCCTTTGAGGCCGCCTGGTGCCACATCTGCTCAGCGAGAGCAGGAGCCTCCAGAATCAAAACTCTTTCTCCAGTACCTTTTATGCTATGATCTGTGAAGAAAAACAACGCTGGAGGAAAAAACCTAAAGAAAAAGATAATTAAAAGCAACAAAAACCACCCCAAACCCAAAGACCCCAAACTTTTGTCTGTGGATTCAAAGAGCCCTCTTTATGCTAGATTCATCTACATTAAATTGGTCACGACCTTCCAGGTGTCTTTAAGGTTGAAGTGTTTGCTGGACCACTTAAAGCTCCTCTTGCAGACTCCTGCAACCCTCCTGACATGGAGAGCTGGGCTTTTAAGAGTGTAGCCACCTTGTCAATGCTCAGAGGTCACTAATAGCCTGCCTTGGGCCTTCCAGCGGGTCGAGTTCGGCTCGCTAGCCCAAGCACAAAGGAAAAGGAAAGGGAAGATGGGGAGGGGGGATAATTATCATTCTTCCTCTCCCCACCCCCCCGCCTCTCCAGGCAGAGAGTTATGCTCCATGTCACTGTGTTAATGCGCTCGCATCCAGGGAGACACATAATGCTCCTCTCAGCCCTGTTTATTAGTGAGATCCATTTGCGAAAGGCCCTTCTTTTGTACCACAATATGAATGTGCTTTGATGGCAAATAATTACGCTAGTCCTTTTGACATGAGGATCCACAGGCTGCCCTAGTTAAGCCAGTAATTAGCCTGTCCTCCTTTTTTTTTATTATTATTATTGAGAAACTACAAATTATCCTCATATGAGCACTGGCCATTCCTTATTCTCTTTTCTGTTCTGCCTCTCTCTCTCTCTCTCTCCAGCTCCCTTGTATCTCTCAGCACTTTGGATAAGGGAAATGCAGCTGCACTAGAGCAAGATAAAGCTCCGCCATCAAGATGATGAACAATTTGGATGAAGAGGCTTCGAGAGAAACACAAAAGCTGAAGAAGTGCGGCTGATGCAGCCCCGGACAGCTGAAGAATGCTGCAGTCTGCAGATGAATAGCCCTCATTTGTGAATATACAGATTTTCCATGATGAATAAAAACTGAGTGTAGGTCACAATCAATAAACTTTTTCTTGG
>JAOXOE010000405.1:9786805-9884465 GCA_028565055.1 Phoeniculus purpureus | reverse complement strand
CACGATCCACGCGGCGGCGCTGGCGCTGCTGGCGGCCTACCGGCTGTACCTGCGCTGGGGAACGCGGGGCGGGCCGGGGGGCGCGGCCCCGGATAGCCAGGCCGCCGCGCTGCCCCGCATGAAGCGGCGGGATTTCTCCCTGGAGCAACTGCGCCAGTTCGACGGGGCCCGCGACCCCCGCATCCTCCTGGCTGTCAATGGCAAAGTCTTCGACGTGACCAAAGGCAGCAAGTTCTACGGGCCCGGTGAGAGGACGGGGCCGGGGGAGAGCCCGCCGTGCTTCGGAAGGGGAGGGGAGGAAAAGAGGCGGGGGAGATTCTGCCCACCCGCGGGGCTCCGTGCCGACCCCGACCCGGTGGGTGTCGAGGAGGTGTTGCAGCGTTCCAGCGGGCGCCGCGGTTTATCTGGGCCCACTGGCTGCTCGCCGTGTTGGTGTCAGATGGGAAACAGCCGGGCAAACCGCGACCCGGCCCCGCTCGCTGCGGTCCGTGGCCCCTCACAAGGCCTCCCTGGCGCCTGACGTGGTTTTAAATAGGTGATGCAAAACGGGTTTGGGTTATGTGCGGGCATCCCTCACGTATCCATCTTTCCGGCTGCTTAGATTTGGATGTGCAATGTTTAATTTTTATTTATTTCTTTTTTTTTCTTCTGTCTTTCCTAGTAGGTTTCCCAAGTGCAGCTGAGCAGTGCTTCCTTCATTCTAGCTCTTACAGTTCAGGAAAGAAAAGAACCAGCTGGTTACTTGTTTAGGTGCAAATGCCATATTGAGTATGAATTTTAATCAGGATCACGGCGAACAGGCAGAGCTTGGGGACTGATATGTGGCTGCCATTGAGAAGAGTGCAAAAATCAACCCAATCTCTTAAATAGAAACATAGTATTCCTTTGGAGTGGAAAAGTATACTTCAAAGGTGTTCAGAAAAGCATGCTTCAAAGGCACTGTTTCTGAATTCACGTTGTAGATTGTGAAACTGCAGCATATTTTCTCATAATAAACAGTGTTCTTAATAGTGAGGTGGATCAACTTACAAACGAGCACTGTGTTCACATCTCACGCCAAAGGAAATGAGGGTTATGACTGCTGGTAATTTTCATCCTTAAACAATGGTGGTTTGGAAAACTTGATCTAATCGAATTAAGCAGGAGTTTTCATAGTAGGTATGGCATGTATCCTTGTATGAGGTGTGGAGGAGACAGAGGATACTGGTTTTTCTCACACCAGGAAATAGCTCCAATTAAGTAATTACTTATTTTTTAATAATCTTAAAGATTATTGCAAATAGAGAAATACAGAACTGGCATGTTACAAGTCTTTGGTTCTTATCAGGGCAGTGACAAGCAGTTGCATAGTTGAAGTGAGCTGGGGTTTTTTAACTCTTGTTAAAGTTGGTGATACCAGCTCTGCCACCAGCAGCAGGAATTGATAGTGCCATTATTGAATGGAAATGCTTTTCTGATTGGGTACTGTAAAACTTAACAGTGGGATCTAAAGTACCTGCAGCTTTCACGACACTTGATCGGGCTAGTTCTTTTTGTCTCACTTTAGGGCTTTCAAAACTGAGACCTATGTGCTGATATAAAATGCAGATAGTACGTAGGCTGTGTGAAACTTGAAACATTAGTAAGTTTGCAGATTGCTTCATAAGTTACTCCATGAAATACTGAGCCATAATTTAAGTATGCTCTTTGATCTTCTATATATCAAACATGAATTCAAATTTAGACTCTCCACTGTACATATCCCTGCTTGCTGCTGGGGAGTTGGACTAGGTGAGTTTAAAGGCCCCTTCTGACCCAGAGTGTTCTGTGATGTCACTGGTTCATATCATCAACCTCTGGAGGTCTATTATTGTGAGGAAACCAAAGCTTTATGTTCTGGGACATCAGTCTGCTTTTTTGATAACTGGCAGCAGCTGCTTACGGGGAACTAAAGCAGTTCTTCCAGTTTTTCATGGAGGGGGACAAAGGCTTTCTTTTTGTTCTGTGGTGAAAGATGGCCTGTTTATAACAAAACTGACATAATCTTTGCCAGAGCTCTGTCACTTGGGTCTCTGCATGTTAGGATAGTAACGCTCAACCTGTGCATCATCAGCTGTATATTTTCTGCCAAGCGTGTTCACATGGTTTCGCTGTACAGATACTCATCAGAGAATTTATCTTGTAACTGTTTTATGGCTGAAAAAAACAAAAGGTGAGTAGGTGGTTTGCAGGCCTTGAAGTTCTAAGACTTGAATGGAGAAGTCTTCTACAGCTGGCTGAGACCTTTCAGAGAGACTTTGCTCAGAGTATCCAGTTGTCTAGCTCTTTCAGCGATCTTATGTCTTATAGCTGCAGGATAGCAAGAGAAGTGCAAAGCAGAGCAGCAAAGCCATGGCTCTCATTTTGTATAACAGAAGAAACAGTTGAGGGCACTGGCTTTGCTGATGTTGCAGTCTTGGGCTGTAAGCATTTTGTACTTTGTTGAGAAACCAATGCAAAATAGTGCTTCAGCTTTGAAGGCAGCAAAAATCATTGGCTGAGGGCTCATTATCAAACCTGAAGTATGACTTGACTGCTGGGTTAGCGTGGAGTAACATGGCTGTCTCAGAGGGCTTCTGATGTCTCGGAAGAAAGAACTGTTCTGGTTCTTGTTTTCCTTCCCTGTAGTTTTGATGCAGATGTGTCAGCAGAAGGCTAAAAATGCCGAGCGTTGTCATTTAGTCCAGATTGTTGTCCAGTAGTTGAGATTCTATGAAAATTCCTGCCATGCTTCTCATTTTATTAGAAGCTCTCCTTTTTCAGTTTCCATCCCCTGAATCCTGTATACCTCAGTCAGTTCAACTGAAAACTGCTTTAGTCTTTAAAATCACTAGACTGTTTGTTTCCTTTCAAACAGCCATGATTGAAAATTGCAGTTTCTTGAGCACTTAATTGAAATGTTTCCCAAGGTTTGCTTTCTTGCTTTTTTTCTCATGTTGTCTTTAAGCCTTCTGCACTTCATCTCATTGGTATCCTATTAGTCTTTGGCATGTCTAAAGCATTTTAGCTAAGAGCAAGAAATGTTGTATGATGCATATAATTGTCTGTGCCTCTGGAAAACACTTCACTTACACTGAACTCTTCAATTTTCTTGCCAAATTCCTTTCCAAAATGCTGCTTTCTGGGATAGTCCTCTGTCCTGCTAGTAGACCCTTTGTTTCAACTCTCCACTGTTAGTTGTATTAAATACCACCTCTGTGCCCAGATGAGTCAGTGTCCTAGAATGCTTTGCTCAGTTATTAATTAATTACCTTTTCCTTTGTTACCCACAAACTATGAAAGAAATAAACAATTAGTGGCTCCTTATTACAAACATCATGTAACCAGACTTTCAGAGGAGCTGTTTCAGGGTGATTTCCCCATCTGTAATCATATTTCATCACTTGGAGCCTAACAGTGAGTACCTTTTAGTGTGTGTTACTGGTTTTATACCCTTATAGTGAGAAACAGTTTTTTACTGTTTTTTTTCTTTTTTACACAACCTCGAATTTCATGTTTGTTTGTATCAAAAGTCCCAATACTATGTTGGTCAGTAGAAGGGCACAGTAGGAGTTAAAACAATGTCAGCAAATCTCAATATTTAGTATTCAGATTGGCATGCCAAGATAATGCTGTAAAAAAGTTTTTATTAACTTACCAAAAGCTTATGAAAAGTTTGTCTTTGAGCAAAGCAAGATGACTTGCAGTCCAGCGTATACAACTGTTAGACGTCACTTCTCGGTTCTTAATGTTTCATGATTTAAAAAAAAAAATCAGTTTCCTGACTTTGCCACAGTAGATTGTCACTGTCAAGTCATTTCTCATCCCACTCTTGTCTCTCTGAGTGTCATGAAGATTTCTGCTTTCCAGCGTTGCCAAGAGGGCTATATTAGGTAGCAGTAGTAGTTCCACAGAAATTTGCATCACAGTTCATTTTTCATGAGGGGAAAATTGTCTCTACTTAATGTTGCAAATCCAGTTAAGAAGTGTGATGTTAAATACTTCAGAAATTTTGTAGTATTTTTGTCTATCATTTGTACCAACATAATCTGATGCTGTGAGACTTCCTTTGGAACTGAGTGCTGTAAATGTGATCGTTGTCTCCCATTAGAAAGGTAGTAGTGATGCTTTTCAGTACATCTTTGCAAGGGTATGGTTAGAGTGAAATGTTGCAGAAGGGATATTGTGTGTTGTGTCTGGAGAATTGCGTTAAGGGAGGCCTTATCTTAACACAACAGGCCAAGGGTTTACAGATAAGCACAGAGGGCAAGACTATGGGGAAATAAGTGTTTCCTGTAAGGTATGTGTCTCCTCTGTGTTTCTGATGTTTGTCAGCTCTTTGGTGTCTGTGTAATGGAGGGGTCTCTCCCCCCAGCAGTCAGCTTTTCAAAGAAACAGCATTTCTGGACAGAGAAGCTGAGTTCCTACCGGAAGTAGTAAACCTAAAAATGCATATAAATGCATATTGTGAGGGATTGCTTCCACACCTCAGACTAAACTGAGCAGTGCCCTTGCCACCAGGGCAAAAGGGTTAGTCTAAGCCTTCAGTCCATGTTCATAGGTGGTGTGATCCAGTAAAGTGGTTTCATGCAGGAAAATCGCTCCGAGTGCCATGTCCTTCACTTTCTGCTTTGTGTGTCTGTCAGCCCTCTTCTCCTTTTGTTTCTGTTTTTAATAACCTGGATATATTCCTTAAAACTGAACAACTGTGTGTTTGCTACAAGTTGTGTGTAAACCCCCTATGTAAATCATAAAATCATTAGGGATTGGAAGGGACCTCGAAAGATCATCTAGTCCAATCCCCCTGCCAGAGCAGGATCAGCTAGAGCAAGTTGCACAGGACACATCCAGGTGGGTGTTAAACGTCTCCAGTGAAGGAAACTCCACAACTCCCTTGGACAGCCTGTTCCAGTGCTGTGTCACCCTTGCTGGGAAGAAGTTCCTTCTCATATTTATGTTGAACCTCCTATTGCTTACACCCATTGCCCCTCATCCCATCACTAGATGACATTGAGAAGAGCCTGGCTTCATCCTCCTGACACCCACCCTTCAAATATTTATAGACATTAATGAGGTCACCCCTTAGTCTCCTCTTCTTTAAGCTAATCCTTCTGATTCTAGTCACCTGAGGTTCAAGGGGCCTGATCAAGCATGCTCACAGCAGGATACATTAGGTAGTGATTGTGGCATCATGGCTGACGATGTGGAGATGTTAAACCCAGTACATAGCAGCAGAACTGTCATTTCATCAGAAAGCCTGGGCAGCATTGTGTGCCTTAGGAAATGAACTGGTGTCCAGGGTGTTTCTCACTAAAGCAAGCTGTCGGATCTAGGTCCTCCTCACGTACAGAGCTGTCTTCTTGGAATCTCCTGACTGCTGAACTCCAGGCTCTCCTAGCAGTGCTCCTTGTCTGACCCTTCTGTTGAAGGAGTCACTGATTCTTGGACTTTTGTATAGGGTTAAAAACGAAGCAATTGAAAGAGAGCGAGTTCCTCTGGTCTTGTGCTGAAGCAGTCATGTTTAGACCTCTCTTTCTAAGCAGTTTGCATCTCTTTTTTGCTCTCTTAAAAACAGTCAATTTCCATGCAAGTTGTGACTTAAAATTGACCCACATCTTTCATGTAAATCTGGAACAGTAAAGTTAAAACTATGTCACCTTGAATTTGCAGTGATAAATGTTATTAGAAAGCTGCTGCTTTCAAGCTGCACCTCAAAGTGTCTCTGTCTAGTTTGTAGCATTTTCAGTGCTTCATAAAAGATGCAGCACTGAACACACGCATGTCAGGATTGAGATGGAAAGTTTTAAGCAGGCAGTGGGGATTTCACTTGGATTTGAAGTGGACAAAGTGGTAGAATAACGCAGCTGTCATTTTTGTGGTCTATCTGCCTTAGGTCCTTTATCTTACATTAAAGGAAAGACTACTCTTTAGTCTTATCTGCAGTTTAAGAAATTATGTCCATGAATTTCTAAGCTGACAAATTGGGGTTTATTTCCAGTGGCTGCATGGGGCCCACAAAGAACATCTGGTTTGCTCTGCATTCTCAGTGATTGTAAGTGCTTTTTGCCTACTCAAAGAAACAGAAGTCAGTTTAAAACCAAAACTTGTTAACCTGTGTGGCTTCTCTCCAGATAAATTCTGTGGCCCTCGTGAGAATAAATACAATTCTTACATTACAAGTCACTTCATTAGATTTAAAGTCCACACACAGCTATCTGTGATGCACTCTGGGTGCTGTCCAATCCAAAGTTCAGTGTACATAGTTTAGGAGTAATAGTCTGGGATGTTCTGCAGAGCCAGAATAGAACTGAAATGATCCGGTAGGCTCTTTGGTAATCCAAGAATATCTACACAAAAGCTGGAACACCAGCATAGGTTTTGCTGGTGAAACTATTGGCCAAACCTGTAGCTTGGTAGAGTTAGGACTCAGTGATCTAAAAGGCCTTTTCCAACCTAAGCCATTCTATGAAAATTTAACATAGGAGAGAAGATGCTGTTCAGCCTATTTTGGAGCAAGTGGCTCAAAGCTGTGCTTCCAAATCAACACTTGAGCTCTAATTGTTAAATACAGTGCTTTAATGTTAAATTTATTTTTCCTCACCTGCTGTTGTTATATGGTGTCTGCAAAGAGAAAGTCAATCTTCACTTGAGAACCAAAACAAGGTTAGGAAATGCAGAAATCCTGAGTGCAGGAATTGTAAAGGTGTTTTAGTGGCTGAAAAAATTTGATTTTGACAAATGTCAGGCGTCAGATCCTTCCAGTTGGCCAAATTTAACTGGATTCCAAAAGAAACTGGGGATCTGCAGTTGGTGGGTAACAGCATTTGCTGTGCATTATAGCTTAGGGAAGGGCATACTTTATGCCAGGTTGTACAGTAAAGGAGGACTTTATACAGGAGAAAAGGCAGCGTATAAACGTGGCAGTGTAGATGTGGAGATACGTAGGCAAATAGGTAGTGTTGATAAATTTGGTCTCAGTGCTAAAACAAACAAAGGCTCTGAAACAAGTTGATTTAATACCTGAGAGCAATGATGGGAAGAGAAGCATTCTTCAAGGAACAAAGTTTTCCTTCAAGAAGCAGTCATGTTTTACTGGGTTTTGATACTTTCTCAACTTCCCTTGTGTTGTTGGGAGATGCCATGCAGGAGTGGGAGAATTTTTTAAAGAATATTTGAATGTGAAATAGCTCATCTGGAGGTACAGCAAAAGCAAAGCACTGGGGTTTTGTTACATGGCTGTTGAAAAATCAGTTTGGTATATACATGCCTATGCTAATAGCATCTCTTCTTGCAGTCTCTTCAGTGTGTGTATCATGTCGTGGTGCGATCAATTATTTACAACAGGAGCCAACCTAAATAGGTAGGCAGACAAAAGGAAAGAAAAGAAGGACTGTGGGTAGGACCTGCAGAGTAAATTGTATCTGGCCATCAAAGAACTCTGTGGGAGTATGTCTAGGGTCACATTAACCTCAGAGTCATGTTCCTGAAGCTATTTTCTCCCCAAGGTTTTCTGTGCTGGCACCTTCTTGGATGCTTCTCCAAGTGCAACAAAATCTGATAGGCAAAATACCTCCTGAAGACTGTTGCACCAGTATTTATATAAAAGTGAATAATAAATGAGGGTTTATAGCAAAACCCCAGACCTGTATATCCTACATTAACATAAAATACTGTACTTAATCACTGTGTAAAAGTGCCTGAACACAAGCTTTAAATCTTGAACTACATGGTCCGTACTGAGATCTCTGCTTTAGCAACCATGCAACTAAGATGAAGCCAAGCTTGCAGGTTTTTTTTAAATAATCATTTTCAATATTTGCCTTTTAGAAAAGGAATACAGAACGGGACACATTAAGTTACATGTGCAGTGCTGAAATTTGAGATGCTGTCTGTCAAGTCCAAAGGCTAGTTTTTACTAGCTGAGATCTTGGACCTGGCTTGATGGTTTCTCTGTGACTCCTGAATACTTCTGTAGTGAACACACCTGCATGTTAACATTGAATTTCAATGACAGAAGAGGAGGGAGAATGGGTGTAATAGTATCTGACATTACAGTATATCTGAACAAGTTTTATATCCGTTAATCGTAATGCAAACTGATAGATTCTGAAGGTGCTCATGGTCTCAACTAGTATAGTACTGAGATGCAAGGGTGTTCAGGGCTTGATACTGATAAATGCAATGCAATTACCTTCTACACAGAAGAAACTGGAATCAAGCTGGTGGACCAAGAGTTGAGTGGCACCTCAGCAGGTGCTGCGGAAGTCTGTAAACATTTATAATTGCTTTTTAGGATTCACTGGTTATGAGTGGTCTTTGTAAAAGCTGTATACGTAGCTCCTGTGCCCTTCGCACAGAACATCAAAAACTACATTGCTTGAATGAGAGCTGGTTTGGAGGGAAGCACGACTTTTTGTTGAAGCTTTATGTAATGTGATGGCTGTCGCTACCTCTCACCCTGTTTTATGGGAAGTGACTGAGCATGCAGAACATATAGGTTAAATATTTTGGCATATGATTGATTTCAGTGTCTGAGCCCTAGTTTTCAAATAACCGTCTAATTCAGAATGCAAATAGGAAAGCAGAGTTGACAAGCCTTGTTTCTCCTAAGTCCCTGGTTCTAGTGGTGGTTATTGTGAATGCTCTTCTGAGAGCTCAGTATCTGGAAGGTGAAGCATAGAGATGCGCTTAATCATCTTGGTTGTCTCTTATGGCCAGATTTGTACAGTGCCAGTTTACAGTTGATAGTTCTTTCTATAAAGTGTACTTGTGAAATTTTGCTTTAAAATCACTTGGTTTATTTCCAGAGACAAGGGATTTGTCTTTGGCACACAAGACACCCTTCTGTTCTCAGGTCTGACTGTAAGGAACTTACAATGCCAAGCACTCGGGCGGAGAGACACCAATTCTGGTGAGGAAGGAAGTAGTTTCTTCTAATCCATACTATACTCAGGTTCCCTGCCTCAGGAGTTCTTCCTGCTGCGTTCAGGCTCTGTCTCAACCCTGAAGTCAATGCCCAGCAAGAGCAGATAGGTGTGGTGGCTGGAGCAATTGGCCTGGGAGGAAACCAGCCTCCCTGAATGATTCCTTGTGGCTCATCCTGATGCAGAAGAGATCTGAGCTGCTATAGCAGGCAATAGGGGGGGTGAAGGACAGTGTGTTGCCACTTGCTTATGTTCATTGTTGCTCATGAGTGATGCCTTTTCTTCAGGCTGATGGCTACTGTCTTCTTCCAAGAGGTAAGCCAGAGAAGGGTTCTGGCCTGTTTATCTTCAAGTAGTGACTGCTTTTTACAATGCCTCGGGCATTTCCCTGCTGCTTAGCTGCCATCACTAGTGCGGTGCGGTGTTGTTTTGTTTTAAAATTGAGCTGAATTAAGGTCTTTGATTTTAGGTCAAGAAAAGCTAAGATAACTATGCTTGAGGTTCTTTAGATTAATTGCAGTTTGGGAAAGCCAGTTACAAACCTTGTCCTGGAAGTTGTTGGCTTGCAAATCATCCAGTTCTCCTAGTAATATTTATTTGACAGCCATTGCTAAAAATGTTTTCATGATTATGGCAAGATATGTGCTGCTTTGCATCAGTCCAGTAAAAGTGCTAAGTAAGCAGTTGCTTTACATTCCCAAGATGAAGATGTGTTGTCAAGCACCAGTACAGGATACATGTAAGGGTGCTCTGCTGGCCAAAATATAGGAGGATATTTCCACATAAGTAATATACACTGTCTGCCTATGGCAAATTGTGATGCTTCTACAAGTGAAGTGAAATTGTTAATTAGCACTCTTACGTTTTATTTCTTGATGAAACTCAATGGATTTCTAATGAAGATGACTATATAATTTACTTCTATTCATGCCCAGCTTGTAAATATTCTGTATTTTGCTTAATACAAGTGCATTTCTCTTGGATTCCAGCCTCCAGTCGCTTTGGAATTTACGTCAGCTGTCTTGCATGAAACAACAGGGATTTTTCCAGATATCCCTTCAAAGCTCTTTTGCTGGTTCTGCTTCTCTCAGCAGACTTTATCTCCTAGTGACACTTAAGACTGATTTGCAGCGCTGCTGAATGTTGAATAGCCATGGCGTTGGAACTACTGCTGTGCCCATCACTGCAGCAGTTTAATGTATGGCTTCGGCAGACTGTGTAAAGAACTAAGGTTGGTTACCACAAAGACTTGAAGGTATCAATGTTGTATTTTTGTTTTCAGAAGGTCCATATGGAATATTTGCTGGCAGAGATGCCTCCAGGGGACTAGCAACTTTCTGTCTAGATAAAGATGCACTCAGAGATGAATATGATGACCTATCAGACTTAAATGCTGTACAGATGGAAAGTGTCCGAGAGTGGGAAATGCAATTTAAAGGTAAACTTTCTAAATAGCGGCACCTCTTTAGCTTAAGAAAATATTTGTAATAAAAATGACTGATTTGGGCTTGGGGCAGCTTTTAAAGAGATGTGACTTTAAACATTAATAACACAGGGCAGCTGTCTTAGGAAAAGACCAGGGATTTCAGGCCTTTCTTCCCTAGAGAAGATTCCACTGTATCCCAGTGTAGTTGTGGGCTTTTTCAAACTTGTAATTCTATACAGAAAAGTTCTTCTGAGCTCTTCAGCTCAGAATTTCACTTTCTTAATCTGAGCTGATGGAATTCCTGCTCACAGGTTGTTGATTTTAGATGCCATGAAATTTCAGCGAGGACTAAGAGTTATTTTGGCATAAAAGGCTGAACAAGTTTGTTTTGAAATAATATCTGAGCAGTATGGCAGTGCCTCTGGAGGAGGGGTGTTGTTATTCACATTCATTGCAGTGAAAAGAGGCTGAGGGAATCAGTGCTGGTCTTAATAGTTGGTGTGGTAAAGGCTCATTAGCTGTGGAAAAACTGAACCAAAGTACTCGGGCCAGAGAAAGCAATAGCAACAAGACTGCTTTAGGAGGCTGAGCCTGTTGATAAACTGTCATCCAATTCAGCAATTTGGGTTTAGAACCCTAGTAGGTAGGAGAAAAGTGGCTTTGCAGCAGTACAGGCTGACTAGCAAATGCAGCTGTATTTTATTGTAATGGAATCATCAATCTTTTTCAGAAAAATATGACTACGTAGGTAGACTCCTAAAACCAGGGGAAGAACCGTCAGAATACACAGATGAGGAAGATACCAAGGATCACACTAAACAGGAATGAACTTTGTAAACAACCAAAGTCAGGGGCCTTCGGAACTGCAACCTCTTATTCCCCACCACAGAATGTCCTGCATCTTTGGGTACAGTTCATCTGCTGCGAAAAACATTCAACAGTTTTGTACAAGGAAAATAATATGCTCAGAAATGAAGATTTGACCTCTAGACATTATCTGTGCTGCCAAACGTTCTGTTGCAGTTTATTCATAATGTCTGGTTAGGCTTCATTATTGAAGAGGGGCCAGGGATCTAAAGGCAAACACGCTGTTCCTTTTTATCAGTAAGCTGAAGCCTTCAAACAATAGATATTACAAGCTCTCTAAAAGACATGAGTCTTCAAGCTCAGTGGAAGGTTTGAGTCTTTGTTTCATGTGTGTCTTCTCCTTCAGCATTAAAAAAGAAAAGGCGTGGTCGTGTACATCAGTATCAGTAGGTTAGACTACTGAAACTGGTGCTAAAATGTGAATTTCCAATTTTGTTTTGTATGTGGGCGTTAGTAGCCCCGGCAGAATACTTCAGTTCTCTAAGAGAAGTCCGTGTAGATTAGGACGGGGGTAAAATTCATCCTTTTGTCTAAAGGATTGGGTAAAACTCTATCTCTTATGACAACTATTATCTGAAGCCTGCCTCTCCCCACTTTGCCCATCCTCCAAAACAAATCAAATATTAATTGTGCCTTATTTCGCTTACATAGACTTGAATTGTTTTAAGGGACAGCCCCAAAAATGTGGTTTCATAGTCACTACAAGCAGCATTGAGACTGAAGTTAGAATGTTCTATTGACTGGAAAACTTTGATGTCATTCTGTGTATAGAATGTAAAAGAGGAAAACTCAGTGTTACTGCCATATGTTAATACTACATATACTGAAATTAGCATTGTGATGGCCAAACGCATACTCCCATGCTTCTTTTTAAGTAATTACAAACACACAAAAAAAGTCACCCTTCCTCCTCTTCCAGAAGCTGCCTAACTTTTGGGAGCATAACCTTCACACCCCGTAGCGTGAAGGGGCGTGCGCGCGCGTGTGTATGTGTGCGTGTCTGTCTGAATGCAAGACTTGGGAGGGATTGTTTCTGCAGATACTGTAAATACGAGTTACCATTTTAATAAAGCATGTACAATACCAGCCGTGCTGTCAGACTTTATGTAGAAGCTGTTGAGCAGAGCTGGAATATGACGGGAAGAAGACCTGGATGGGAAATGTCTGCCATGGTTGATACTGTTCATTGTCCTCATGGTGTTGCTTTTTCCTTATAGAGTCTCAGCTTTTGAAGACTCGCTCAGGTAAGCTGTAGTTAAGAGAATAACTCTATGCCAATGCTTTTGTGGCGAGGAAAAAACAAATTATGTAAGTATTGTAGAAGGTTATGTAATACAGAGCGAAAGGAATACGTCTCGTGGAACTAATAGGACAAGGATGCTGGAGATCTGTACATGGCTATCACTCACCGTGCTGTAGAATTTCAGCATCTATTCTGCTAAACTCGTAATGGTGACACTGTGAAGATGACGTGCAGCTTTACGTTATACCTGTGTACCTCCACTGGCAGATTTCACCTGTGTCAAGTCTACAGAACAGATTGCTGTTGAACTGTAACCTGTGACATTCCGGGGACTACTTCCTTTTTGTTACTATTTGACTGAAAGAGATTTATTATTGATCTAAGTGAAACAAATAAATAAATCCTCTACTGAATCACATGTCCTAGAAGGCAGATGGGATTCTCTTCTAGGCTGGAATGGTTTTATCACAGAACAAGCACCAGAACTGGAGCCATATCTACATAAAAGTCTGTTGATATTTGCATGCTTTCGCAGAATCTGAATGCTCCTGTCGGGTGTGTGGCTGTACCCCTGAGAGTATTTAAGCAGCAGTTCTTTATCGGGATGCTTCCCCAGGGAGATGCTGTGTATCTTTTCTTGTAACTGAACTCGGCCACAGGAGGTCTTACACGACCCTGGTTTTACAGTACTGCCTTTCGTTTTACCTTCTGTGTCAGCTGCAGCACCTCCTCCTCACTGCACTGAGATGTCTACAGCTGTGGAGCAGGAAAAACAGGTTTGTCCACCTGCCTCTTGGCCAGGACAACCACATGGCTTCCCCATAAAAATATCCTGATACTATGTATTACAGCTGCAGCTGCTGCACAGAGCCACGGGATGACAGTTTTGTATGCTGTGTAGACTTAATCCTGTATTTTGATGTCTAGTTGTATCTAAATTAACCTCGTTCATCCCACATACAAAGTCACCAGTGACTGTAAGCTGACAACCTTAAAAAAGTGCTTTAAAGCACACTGTAGCTTCCATTGTTAGATAGAGTTGACACATACTAAGAATAATTTAGATCAGCAGATCCATCAAAGCTTCACTGCAATTAATAAAATCACTTTTTGGAGGCATTCAGCCATGTGACATGTCAATCAATCACTTGGTCAAAACTGACTATTAACTGAAATGATGGGCAGGTTGGCTCTGACAGCGTGTTAATTATTGTTTAAGCAACATAAGGGACTCCAGGGGAATATAGCTCTCATCTTCAGAAACAAAATAGTTTTCCAGTTAATATACAGCTTGTTTTCCTAGACTAGTCTTAGCATTAAAGGAGTTTGTTTTGATACTTGTGCCTCATTTGTGTGCAGCTTCCCAAAACTGCCTTACCGTATCAGGACAATTATTTTTAAACCTTCTTGGTTCTCAAGAGGTGCCATGTTGTTAACTTGATCTGAACAGCTCCCATTTCCACTATCCTCTCAATAAAAAGATACAAGTACAGGCACATGGGCTGCTTTCCCTTGGCTAAGCTGCAAATCTTGCGTCCTTCAGAGCCTGACATGACAGGTAAAGCAGGTTAGCACTCTGCTGCTGATCTTGTTTCACTGGAAATCTCTTCTACACTGTTTTCTAACTTCTTCTTCCTGCAAAAATATGTTTGATTTTACTGTCTGCACTGGACACTGGAAAAGTCAAGTAATAGTTAAACCTTACTTACACTTTGAGTCTTTCTGGTAATTTTGGAAGTTAATTCTAGAATTCAGAGGTCTTGTTCTCAGCAAAGTGTGCCCACAGCAGTAACATTAAGTATTGTTTTTCCCATCTGTCTGCAAGGGGAGAAATGGAAGATTCAAGCCCATGAGAAGTGAACAGGGCTGTTCCTGAGAGGTAGCCAGAGCTGTGGAGGGTCCTGGGTGGGGTTTTGCCCACCTAAACAAGGGGACACTGTCTTTGCAGCTAACCCCACAGAGGCCACCAGGGGTGAAAGTACTCACCTTCTTTGCTTCAGCCATATTCACTGCTCACCTGCCATACTTTCCTTGGACAGATACCCAGTCATAAGGAAAAGAAATCCATGTGGAACTTCATGAAAGCTGCATTCTGAGAACCATTTTGGCTGTTAACAGGCTGATACCATAGTGCACCAGAGGGACCAGAAGATCATATGCAAATCTACAGCCTGACGCTCTTTCAAATGGTTTTTCTTTATGCTTAGGGGAGGGGAAAAAAAGAAGCCGATATACAACACTAGTAGTTTTTGTTGTTGTTGTCATTGTTTTTATAAAATTTGTCAAGATATCACAAAATTACACACACCAAAAGCTTTATCTGCACATTTTCCAATGAAAAAGTGGAAGGAAATATCTTCAATCTATCGCTTGTATATACAATTTCAATCCAAATTTACACTCGCGTCATTTTCTTGGATAGCAAAAGGCATGGATCAAACACAGGATTGAGATGTGTCACTTCAGCATCTATCTAAGGGGTTATTTAAAGTATTGGTATGTGTGCAGTTCAATTCTCCTACAACAGGCCACTTACCAAGGACTCCAATTTTGTACGGAAATTGCATTAACTGCCGGGGAGGTCGGCGGCGACAGTCCTTTACAATGCAAACATTCGTCCTTTGTTTCACTGAGATTCACGAGACACTGAGAAATTAATGGACTTGTATCAGATCTCAGAGGTTATAACAAGTTTAAAGCCCCCTATGGTCAGTCAGGAAACCTTTATGGATTAAGGCAGTTGTGCAGGACGTAACTTTCTAGCTTTAAAAGTCAACTGAAGTCTTTTCTGTGGGTAACTAACAACAAGCTGAAATTCTTTTTACCTGCCCTTGGAAGAGGTTAAGTTCCCCACTCAGTTCTTTTTGAGTCTTTAAAACCTAAGTAACGAATAAGAAATGACAGGATATAAACATCCCCATCTTTCAGCTACAGAGATTTGGTTTGGAGTAACTTACATTCAGTGAAATTGTACTTAGACCTGTTTGAAATTACTTCGGCTTAGCTAGCAGAATTTATACAGAACTTCATTCAGATACTGCAAAATAAAGCAAAAGGTAAGATTTATAAGGAATATAGTGTTTCCCTCCAAACTCATTTTTATTACTTGAGAGATGAGAAAAACCATGTCTAATGATCCCTCTCCTGTTAGAGAGCTTTATAATCATTAAGGATTCCAACGAAGACACCTCTCGAGCTGAAGATAATGTGAGTATCTTAACAACCCGCACAAACTGTAGATACTGTCGGTTAAGACACTATAAAAATCAACAGATCCATTTACTTTCTCTTTGTAGTTTTCTGTTGCTTGAGTGACTAAGAACCAGCGCTGAAGGAAATACCTGCACAACTATCCCAGTTATGTCCACTCAAACTCCAGACTTAATTAAATACTAACTATGGAGACCCTGAAAAACAAATAAAATAGAAATAATGTCTTTAAATAGAATCCAGAAATGCAAGTTTTGTATAGAGCTGCATGTTTGCATCTGCTTTTGCACAAATCCATATCGTTTAATAGTTCGATTCGAGAGCAAACCAATCACGTAGATCCTTTACATTTACAATTCTACATAGAACAATCTGGGTTTTTTGCTTTGGTAAGATACAAATAATGGGGCAATCCGGACAAAGGAAGCTCAGTAAATAACGTGCGTGTTTCATACCTTTAAGAAATACGAGCTGAAATGTAAGGCATCCCCCCCAAAGTATTTTTTGCATATGCAAGGAATGCAGTTCTTGTAAACAAAGCTTGAGGAAAGCAATACTGAAGCCAAAGAATCTTCCCTTAGGATCCTTGCAGTGATCCCAAAACCAACAGCAACTCACAGGGTAAGTGTTTTGGGACTAAATCCTGTGAAAAAGAGACTCCATTTCTTTGTCTTCCCATCCATTTTTAATAACGTATTAGATTTGAGGATCTCCAGATTAAGAGACTGATGTAGAGGTTGATTCTCAAGGGCACAAGCTCGACTTAGGTCTATTTTTCCGGTACATCACTTTCTATAGATTTTGTGGCAGCATTGCTTCGGTCTACGGATGCTTGCATAGTGTTCCCACTGGTAACGATTCCCAGTGCCTGGGACTGACAGGCAGCGGTGGGTCTAGTGGCATTAAGTGTTTTAGAAGAATTAGACTGATGTCTGCGATGACCCGAATCATCAACTGTTGCAGCAACTGGCCTCTTTCTGCCAGATTCTTCACCAATAGGAGGCTGAAAATAAACAGTGGTGACCTGTTAAATACCCTTCTGTAAGGCCAGGTTATTTGCTTTCTTATCTACTCACAGGATCACAAACCACAGAGCAGTCCATAATTAGGCCTAGTAACCTTAATTATTCACAAATCACTGGTGACATTCAAAGCTTTCCTGGCCAGTTAGGTACAAGTGCAAGTGTGTGACGCATTTAGGGCTTTCAGCAGCCTTACAGCTCGAATTTGTCTCTGACCAAATATTTGCCACAACTCGTAGAATAAAATATGGGATTGGTGAGGCCGATGTAGTGCAGCCGAACCCAGCTATGCAAAGCAGGGCAGCACTGTGCTCTGGAATCAGGGAGTGTAAGAGCTCAGAGGTCCTATGGGAAGAACACACCACATAAAGTCTCAGGAAGGACAATGCCTGCCACAGCTCATTAAGAAAGGCCTGTTGGGCACTAACTCATTTGCCAAAGTCTTAAGTCCTCAGTCTTTCCAGATGACCAATGAGCTATTTTTTTGCTCCTTATTTCATTACATAACGAAAAAGGATCAACATTACATTGTAGCCACCACAGCTCAGCACCACAGTTTAGGTGAAGAAAACCCTGTCTAGAATAAAACTGCATTGTTCAGCAGGTATCATTTTTTCAGTCATTCTTCTCCTAAGCCGCAGCAGGATACTGTAAAACTACCTGTGAAATGAAGCTCCATTCTGCAATTACCTTGCAACAAAAAATATCCACGCAACAAATATTTATTTAAGATCAGTTTTGAAACTTACATCCACTCTGAAGTCCTCCAGTCTCTTAAATTTACTAAGGTATTCTTGCAGTTTGGGGTCAATGGCTGGAGTCTTGTGCTGAGAGTATTTTAGGTAAGCCCAAAATTTTTCCAGTCCATAGAGCTGACCTAAGAACAGAAAAAAAGATCATTTTAGCAATTTACAAAAGTCAAATTTAATTAAAAACTGAATTCTTCACTGGTAGCTCTGTTAAAGAGAACTGTAAAGTGGAAGGAATGTGAACAATACACTGCTCATGGGTTAACGGGTGAGTGCCAAGGAATGGAGTTCATCTCCCAACTACAGTTACCCCAGTGTGAGCACTGACTGGCTGATGATATTTACCAGCTTCGTAGTCTCTCTTGGTTTCTTCTTGGAAGTCCTTGAATATTTCTTGCCTGAATTTCTTTTCTAGGCCATAGCTGTAAAATCTAAACAAGCATTCCAATCCATACCTGCAACAGAACAAAGAGGTACAAACACCTTATGCTTGTGCTCCTCACGCCTCAGGAAGATGTGAGCTTTCAGTCTCTCCTTGCATTTAAGTCAATGGGCATCATCTCATACCCTTGTCATAAAAACCACTTCCTTCTCACATCAGTTTTAAAAATCGACCCATTGTCCTGCAACAGCCTCACAAATAAAACTGACAGGAAAGTCAGGTTTGTGCCACAGCTAAGACCTACAGACGCCACACTCATAAAAAGTGAAGACAAAGCTTTCACCACTTCAGTGAGTTTGTGTACAGTTTCAACAGAGAACCAATCAGTGAGTTGGACCGGAAGTCGGCTAACCACCATCAGTGCAAAACCTGGTGTATAGGGCACGACTCCATATCCCCTCCATTCCTGCATACCCCCACATCAGGGTTTCTGGCTCATCGCTCTGATTTTGTGTGCCACACCATCACCAGAGCTGCCTTGAGCCTCTGGATAGCTGGGAGCTCCTGTTCTGCTGTCATCTGCTGCCACGTTAGTCTCCTTCTGAAGCTTCTCCTGGTAAATGCATTGTTGGATAATTAAACACCAGGGATTATTAAAGCACCTTTGCACCCCAGGAACCATCACTCTGCAGTCTCAGATAACATATCTGGATTCCCATAGCCAGTAGCTGTAGTTCCCCAGCCAGTTCCCCATAGCCAGCCCGGCATTCAAAACACTAGGCTACCTCATCTCTGTGTCTCAGAGACACAGAGGCAAGGGCATCCAGGCGAAAGGAAGGAAATAATATCAAAGAACTAAAAGGGGCAGTGGAAATGTTCTTTGTGTGGTGATTCCTCTGGTGTTTTTGTCAGGCAAGAAGCAGTTTGTAGAAGTTGAAATGAGGTTACGGATGTCTTCAGCTGTGGAAGGAAGGATCTTGCTAGTGTTTGTCAACAAATTACAGGATTTGGTACAACTCAGCATCCATTACAAGTCAGGAAATGCTGCAAGTTTAGCTATTTATCTGCAAATACAGACAAATAGATTTCTGGTATTAAAATAACTTACACAAACTGCTCGTTTAAAGATTTACAAACCGTTGGAGCCAAACTTCAGGTATCTACGTGAACTTCACAGTCACTACAGCACATGGTAAGAGCTCAACAGGTTTTAACTTTAGGAATAAGACAGTACCTGTAGTGTTCCCTTGCATCCTCTAGAGCAAGTTGTTTGAATTCCTCATACATCTTCTTGTTGAAGTGATCCCTCAGAAAAAAGGACCAGAAACGAAAAAGTGTGTTCATTTCTTGGGACTGGCCAATTCCCAACCGTTTCCTCTCTGGAAGACAACAAAGGAGATGAAAAAGTAAGCAGCCAGTTTTAATTTCTTAGCAGAATATTTTCAAGTGCTTTTCCACTATTAACACACACACGGCCACTCAGTCACTTCACGTTATTTGAGGGTAATTGTTTGGTTAGGGACGGTAACGTTAAATGGAAAGCTTGTAAAATAGGAGCATCGAATACATTTTGCTTTTCCCCAAGAAAAATTAAGGATGAGGAACTACATGGAGAAAATTGGTATCAGAAGGCACCCAGTAACTCCCTCCCTGAAGCTTTAGAAAGCGCATTCAGTGTCTCACCCGTTAGACACCTCCGTCGGTATTTGTGGTACACCTGCTGAGTAAAGCCATTCTCCTTTAACAGTTCATGAGAAGGATGCTGAAATTTTGGGAGAGAATTTGGGGTACACCCATAACTTCCTGTCAGTGGAGCCCCTTCTGAAGGTGAAGCATTCGAACTGCTGAAGATAAACACAAGCAAAGAAGTGCATTTGTGTCCTGTTTGCAGTGGTTTTCTACTGAATCAGCGTTCAACCAGTGGGATCTACACAGAGCTGAAAGAATAGTAGTGGTCATCGGGTGACTGTACAACACATGCCTGGGGTTTTGGGTGCACCTCAAGATAATCAGACTTGGTGCCAAGTCGGTAAAACCCCCGCGTTACAGGAATGCCTAGTTTTAATTGAGCAGGGAAGGGCAAATTCCCTGAAATGAGTATCAGTGCAGCAAGAAATAGTACTGCTACTACATCATGGATCAAACAACCCCACTGTGAATGCAGGCAGTGCAACTAGCTGAACTTCCAGGCTTCCAGGTAGCCTCATACTCTATGATTTTGTCTTTGTTGATTCCACTGCATTTATAAATTGCCTTTTATCCCTGCCTACTTCTCCATTAGCAGTGAGAAGTAATGACACTGCAAATAAAACATTAAAAGCATTACCAGTTACCTCACAGAGGAAGTTCTTGGCCTGTGGTCTCTGGAATCCATCACCCAACCAACATGGCATTCTAAGGGAGGATTTGTACTGTGTCGTGTTTTTCTTTTCCTTGGACTCTAAGAAAGTAAATTATTCCTTTATTTTCCCAATTTGATTTCACTTGCTCTTAAATTTCTAAGAATCTTACATTCTAACAGATCATGAAGTCAAAACACTCCAGGTGTCATACCCTAAAGATTAGTAACAAAAATCTTCAGACACTTCTTCAGCAAGGACTGTCAGCAAACTTGGAAACCCTTTTCCAAGAAAAAAACTGCAGATAGTGACTATTTCAAAGACAAACCCTACAAAAGCACAGGGGTGTCACTTTGTGCCTTTTCAATCTTGTTAAATTGGATACACAGCCACAATTTTGAAAAGCTTCTTCTGATTTAAATAAACCCAAACAACCACATCTTTCCATTTACCTTGACATCGATGTAGCGTGTTTCCTTCACAACAGGGTAGAACCTGGGTGTTTTGTTTGGATCCTGTAGCCTCGGGGTGCGAGGTGTTCGTGGGGTGAACCCAGGGTGAACACATGGTGAATCTGGAACTGCTGTTGGCAGTGATCGAGCTATTGCTGCTGTTGGAGGTACGTTGGTATTTAAATGAGCCAGCTCCTCTGCTAAACCTGTAGCCAGGAAGGAGAAAACTTTTGAAAACCAAAGAAAACTTGAGATTTCAAAGTCAAAGCTCCCCTATTATCCAGTAACTTGGAGGCCTACTTTTAGTGAACTACACCAACCTCAAAGGACAATCAAAATCGTTAGTTTATCAACGGGCTTGACTTAACAAAAGCACTTGGTGTAAAAGGAGCGCAAACTGCTCGAAACAACGGACAAATGTTTCACGCCAATCTTTGCTAAGAAAATGTAAACCTACTTCCTTCTCGCCTGCTGGTTCTTGTGTATCTACAGCAGCAAAGTAGCAGGAAATAACCACTGTTGAGAGTGTAGCTGCTTTGCCACTTTTTGGTGAGGTGGTTTTCTTCAACTGCTTTAGAGTTATTAGCACATAACCTAGTCCATACTAACACTGTTGCTGTTCCAAAAGGTAAGATGTGGACGTTGTGACTGCTCACCGCAAGGTTATGACACAACCTCACTTTTGTTTTATCCCTGCTTCACATCAAAACATTGGTTCTAGAAGATGTTTCACAACACATTCCTCCTGCTTTACACGTTGTAAACGCCAAGAGACATAAAGAGCACCTGTAGCTGGTTTGGTACAAAGCGACAAGAAAATAGACCACTGACTGCTGATGCTCACACACAGCCAGAGAAGAGTGAGCTCCAGCTGCTTCTAATTCAATGGAAAACACAATTCTGATGAACAGCTGGCAACTGGAAAAATTAGCAAAGAAAGAGCCCCTCAGGCTGCTGACTCAACCAAAGGTAAAACATTGCACAGGCAGCAACAAAACCCTCCTTTATTACACAGACTCTAAAAACAAACACATGCTCATTACCTTTCCTTAGTGCTGGAGGTCCTGGAGGAACTTCTTGGGTTGGATCAGCAAGTGCTTTTGGTGCAAGACTATCAAATTCTCTCTTACTAATGACATTTAGCGTCTTGAAGTTCTCAATCTCTTGCTACATTAGAGAAAGCAAACCGTAAGTGCAACGCACAATAACGGACGTCACCCTGACAAGCTTGTGAATTTCACCAAGTCAGTGATAAATAAGGTAGAATCTGTAAACGAAGTATTCAGCTTTTTGCCTCTCACACCCATCCCTGCCCCACCACTTTTGTGATTGGTAGGAAAAACTGTGAAAGGACGGGACTTCCCAAGATGTGCCGCAGCATCTCAAATGAGTCCTGCTCACACCCTTGCTCAGCTGAAGGTGGGGTGGGACACGTGTGCATGCTGTGTCTGAAAAATCTTGTTTAAACCATTGTCAAGCACATAGGAACAAACCTCAAAATCTTTTCTGCTGTCACCATCCTCTTCCATTTACTGGGTTTCCGTTTATTTTGTAATAAAAACTCCATATTCTTATCTCTACCTTTATTTCTCTGGAGATGTTTAAAACCTACCTGGATATGTTCCTGTGCAACTGGATCACACAGAATCACACAGAATCATTCTGGCTGGAAAAGACCCCTGGGATCATCGAGTCCAACCACCTACCCTACTTTACAAGTTCACCCCTAAACCAGATCACTCAACACCTCATCCAAATGATCTTTAAACACATCTGGGGATGGATGGTGACTCAACACCTCCCTGGGAAGCCCATTCCAGTGCCTGACCACCCTTTCTGTGAAAAAATTTTTCCAAATTGCAAGTCTAAATCTACCTTGTTGTAACTCAAACCCATTCCCTCTTGTTCTATCACCAATTGCTTGTGGGAAGAGACCGGCACCAACCTCTCCACAACATCCTTTCAGGTAGTTGTAGAGAGTGATGAGGTCTTCTCTCAGCCTCCTCTTCTTCAAACTAAAGAGCCCCAGCTCTTTCAGTCTTTCCTCTTAAGATTTGTTTTCCTCCTCTGCACCTGCTCCAGCCCCTCCACATCTCTCTTGTATCAAGGTGCCCAAAACTGGACACAATACTCAACAGTGCCGATCTGGATATAGGTGATCCTGCTGTGGTGGGGGGGATCGGACTAGATGATCTTTTAAGGTCTCTTCCAATCTCTAATGTTCTATGATTTTTCCTCTTATTCTCAACACTCATCTCCATCTTTGCCAGCTCTTGTTTTGTACCCCCACGCTACAATTACCCTTTAATCTCCCCTACCCCACAATCCACCTCTGCCTTTGTGCATAAAGGTCTATCCCCTCACACTCGGTGTTTAGGTCACTACTTCTGTACCTGTTGCGTCTGCTGGCGATACAGAGACACACACTTACTTAACTTAATAAGCCTAGAGCGGTAAGAGACAGGGCTGCCCCATACTGAACCTTGCCTACACAGTGCTGGAGTTCAGCTCATCTCTAATAGCGCAGCTGCTTTACTTTAAAATTTAAAAAATAAAAACTTAAATATCTCAAAGCTGACAAATTTCCTTGTAAAGTTTTGAAAGCTTCCAGGGAGAGGCCCACATCCAGGCGAGGGAGTAAAAGCGTTCTGTGATAAAATAAGGTGAGCAATCCAAAGTTCCATTTGCTAACAGAGTTATCATTCTAACAAGCTGCAAGCCAAACACAGCCTTAATCTTAAACTACTTGAAAACGACTGAGTTGCCTCCCTCTCTTGTTATGTGCCCCCTTCTCCTCCGGTAGGAGTTTGCAAATGTTATGAAAACAAGTTATTCACAGACCAAGGAAACACAAAAAAAGCCCAAACTTGAACCACTTCCAGACTGTTAAAACCAGTTGTAAAGAATATTCCTTCTGTGGGTCTGGGCAAACCTGGAACAAGAACAACTTGCTCGTTTGGCTCTCAGCTGCTTACAATATCATCAAAGTAAAGAGAATTCAACAGACCCACAAATTCCACTACTTTTTCCCATCACAAACTGTCCCTTTGTACAGTTACGCAGCAGATGAATAAAACTAATTCTGGAACTCTCGGACAGGCCTGATTCTCATGTCCAAACCGAACAGTTACCTTCAACGTAGTGTCATCTTCACGTTGCTCCATCCACAAATCCTGCTCATAGTAGTACAGGCCATCATTAATAACCTTGGCGAGCTCCGATGTAATTTTGGCACGGCACGTGTGGTTGCCGGCACGATCTCCATCAGAGTGTTTTCTCACGTATGGTGGTGTCTGTGCTACAATCAAAATCTTGTTCACGTCCTGATCATCAATTTCATAATCAGAATCACTGTCTGACCAGTCAGTAAATTTATTCTTCCGACCCTGAATTTGTTCCATTTCTTCATCAAACAAAAAGTCAAGTTCTTCTTGTTCTTGTTCCTCTGGATGCCGGGATGGCTGTGGCTGATCTGAAGACTGATCAGGTATAGGAGTGTTCTCCTAAGTCAGAAGAGGTGATGCGTGTCACACTCAAATTGGACAGTGATTATCCCCGCAGGAGACAAACAGAATGTGAGAGAATATTCTCAATAAACAAATACACAGGCGTTAGAAGCAGTACAGCCACTTCCACATGTTTGTCACATGGAATTACTGCTCCAAATCATCGCTTTTTGAGCAATTCTCAATGAACTTTACAATGAATTTTTCAAGAGCCAACAGGTACAACTGTCTCTCAGCAGAAACAAAAAAACCAACCCCAACCAGCACTGCTTTTGCATTTCTGGAAGTTTTAGAGTAACTAGAGAGCATCGGAAATCCTGATCTAAGAGTCAGAAGTACACCCGCTACCTGTACTGCAACATCAAGCACTACATAAAGGGGTGAAAATTCTTGCCTTACAGTATAACCCGAAAGATCTGAAAGTTGTTTGGTTTAACATAAAGATTTTTGATTTCACCTTTAGCTTGACCACGGATGCACGATGCCTCTTCTTCACTTCTATCCAAGGCTCAGAGTCCAAATCAGGCAAACTTGTAGACAATCCTTTAGAAATTGTCTGGAAATTATTCATTTCAGTGTTTTCCTTCGGACTCAGCGGGCTTCCCATTCTCGGAGAACTTGGTGCAGACTCTAGGAGCAAAAAGCAGTTGTTCAATTACTGGTTTGGATTGGTTTCTTGGTTTAATTTAACTCGTCTTTCTCCGAAGCACAGATACCATTCTAAATACAGCATGGGTTTTTTTCATCTTGAGGAGATCAGTTTTCACAGTTCACTCAACATTTTATGGAAAAGATCAATTCTAGCACTTGACTTAGGTTGAAAGTTTCTAACTCTGCCAGAAGTTGTGTTGTTGAGAAAACAGGAGAAGCACCATGAGGGACATGTTTTCTCCACACCATTCACTGGGTCTGTGGATAGGAGCCTAACTCAGTCAGGATTCTTCCTATTTAATTACAGACAGCACTTCAGTAAAAGATTTTCTTGCCAAGGGTCATCGGCAAACAAAGCCATCTCTTTCCCTGTTAATGACATGAGCGAAATCCCCATCCAAAAGCAGGATGCACCAAACAGTTAGCTTTCAGCTGCTACCAAAACAAAGCAGGTTTTATTACTAACTGAAGATTATTATTACTACTTCTACTAGTAAAGGACCATAGCCCATCACACTGTGTCCTTGAGGGTGGTCACAGCCATTACATAGAAAAGACATTTTGATATCCTTCACTTCAGCCATGCAGCCATGTGACTTGGCAACTGCAGGACAGACAGGCTTATCGGCTGAGTAAACAGTTACCAAATGTATGACTTCTATTATGAAATCAGTACCAAGAGGTAGACTTCCAGAGCTAGAACACAGTCCTAAACTTCTGTTTCTACAGAAGAAATCCTTTACCAGTATGAGAGTCAAAAATTTGGCCTGGCACGAATTCTGGACAATTGATGAGCTGGGAAAAGTCAGTTGGTGGCAGACTGCACGGAGGAGGACCTGGAATCGGCCACTTCTCTGGATCAACTCTTTTTCTTATCCTCTGATCCACAGTTTCAACCTCTGTACTGTCCTTCAGGGCCTGTGTGACAAGCATATCATAACTTTAAAAGCTTTACGTATCCAGCACCATTCAAACCTCACAAACGTTACCATTTATAGCCTTTTCCTGAAATCCTTGCCACTGCAAAATCTCCACAGCAGTGATCTAAATAGCAGCACACAATCAACCAAGCAACTTCCTACGTGTACTTCTCAATTACTTTACCTCCAAAATGAGAGCAGCATTTGTAGTGAGAGCTTGCATCCGACGGAAGCTAGCGATCAAGGAAACGGGCAGAAATCCTTGTTGGTCCATCTTTCTCCTCAGAAAGAAGTCTCTTTCCAAATTTTCTGTGCTGAAATAATACTCACTGCAGAAAGAAACACAGCGACATGAGCCTATCGCAGCTTGAAGAAAATCCTAACACAGCAACATAGAGATTCCTTGTTAAAATCTTCCATTAAAAAACAGAGTACTTTGTCATCAACCACCTTTGAACAGGAGCATCACTGCAAACAAGACTCACAGAGCAGCACATGTGCTCCACACGTGTGAGGACAGACTCGCAACGCAGTACAGCACGTATGAACTACATACAGAAAAACTGTGCTTCATTTTTCTGTCACCCATTCCCCTCCCTTATTACTTACATGAACAGAAGGAAACAATATGCTCTTAGCCTCCATATAGATGAAGGACAACTACTGCTGATAGTCAGGGCATAAGTTACTTCCCACACAGCAGTATCATCCTGAACTGTATCTTTTCTTTTCCCAGTTGCCAGTATATTAGAAGGTTTAAGTGTCTATCTGAGTGTTGAGGCACATATATGTACTCTGAATCATTACTTCAAGCATGCTTGTGGGAAGATGAGAAAACAAAAATAGTCATCTTGTATTTGTCATGAAACTGTACCAAAAGGCACAACAGTTCATGGGGAAAGGTAACGTCTAAAAGAAGAGACGATGTGTAGTGCACAATGAGGGACAAGGAGTACTTCAGGAATCTGACGATACCACAGAACATGGGAGACGAGGGACAAAGAAACAGCAGAAAGACAAATCTTCATAAAGAATTGATCAGGTTGTCAAGATGTTTTACACTTAGTGAAGAGAAAAAGCTAGGAATTCAAATCATGATGCATCACACAAAGGAAGGGAACAACAAAACATCCTATGAAAAAGAATGGGAAAAAACCATTTTAGTCATGACGGTAAGCCTGCCTCGTCTGTACAGAGCGTACACATCACACCACAGCTTAGCTTATCACAACCAGGGAATGCTGCTCCTCATCAGGTGCAGGAAAATGTAGGTAGCGAAATATTTAATGGAAAGGAATTAAAATTCTATGACACAAAAACAGAGGCAGCGCAAGAGTAAAACGAGAGAGCATTAAAACGCTGAGAAAATAACCACATGCAGATGTGAATAAAGGTAACTCTGATCTTAACACAGTATAAAACACCAAGTGTCTCCACTGAAGTTACCAAGAGGAGAGGACTCTGATGCAATCTTTGACCCAAGGAGAAGCTTGAAACCATTTCTTTAATTTTGGTAGCTAAAGAAACTTAAAGCAAAAGCTTTTTCAATGAAATAGCTCCAAGACAGAATGAATATAAAGTCTCAACGTTAGACAGTAAGACATACGACAAATGAGAACAGAGCAAACAGGGAAGAGAATAAAGCTTTCTGAGAATTAAGCAACTGTGCACAAAGAGAAAGTATCTCTCAAGAACATCCTATCTGAACTGCTACATTTCTTTAGCCACCCCAGTCTAATAAATAAGCAAGAACAAAAGCCACAGACCAAATGTTTTACTACTGTTACCTTTACAGTCATACAGTAAAGGTAAAATCTTGTAACGATTCACCTAGTTAAAAATTCCACAAGCGGAAATGGACAATGACTGAACTTGACTCAAACTGCCTCACTTGAAGTCCATCACTCTAGAAAAAGGAATGTGAAAGACCATTAATGAGAAATGAAGACAACGCACCAGTTTGCTCCCAGTAAAGGGGAAAATCTAAAACACACACACCCCCTCCAGCTTTTCCTTTTCCTTTGCCTCAGAATGCCTTTGCTTATTCTTGAACTTTTATTTATTTCTGTATTTTTTAAGGAAATAGGACTTTCAATAGAGTTCTACTGCATGTTGCAGACTTAGGAGTTGCTAAGCACTGAAAATTTCCAGGCTGACAACTTCAGCCTGCAATGAAAAACATTACAGATATTTTTGTATGCGGTACAAACATTACTCTCGTACATCAAGCTGGTTCTTGAAACGAGCATAAGATTGCTTGATAGCAGTGCATTTCTTCCTGTAATTACACATCAACTCTGTTGGATACAGTCTCTAAGATTTTTCCCTATTAAGCAGGTAAAATGCTTTAAAATTCATCAGTTTGCTAGGATTCAAACCAATCCCACATCTCTAATATATTCTTATTTATCCCAGGCTGTACAAGGAACTCTGAGACCTAACAGCTCCATGTAGTTTTATTCTGTGTATGCTTCCTTCAGCATAATCACTTGAATATTTTATAACTACCTATAAGAGGCAGTCAAAACCATCCCCATTTAGAAGCCAATAAAGGCTAACTGATGAATGAAGTCTGTTTTCCATAATTTTTGATGTGACAAAAGAAGTGACTGGATAAAAAGCCACCTTGGCGCACAAAAATCGCAAAGTTACGTTCTATACCTGCTCAAGAATCTCCCTCTCTGTCATGGAAAGCAAACTCCATAATCAAACTGCCTTAGGAGTTCATACCAGACAAGCAACCAATGGCTCCAGTTAGCCAGCCATGCCAAGTCTTCTCCTGACACCTGCCAACCTCTCGTTGCCAAAACAAAATACAAATATAACCAGAAGTCAGATGTGACCAATGCTGTAACTGACATTTTTCTCAGCAGAGGGGACATCATCATGTCCTACCTTAGAAGGTCTGGATTCTACACTGCATGCCCAGAAATCTGGCCAACAGTGGAGTGTCTGTGCTCCTCCCTCACTTGTCTGAGGACATTGCAGGCCGATTATCCTGACATGGGGGTACATGTCCACTGTCAGGTCTCATAGGGGCCTGGCAGCAAGAGTAACAAAAAAGACTGTAATAGAAGTTTGAAGTTGATAGCCACATGCCCTTAAAGAGGCTTTTTTCTTCCTTTTTGCGTCAACTGTAACAAAAGAAGCAAGAATAAAATAAGCAGTTTGCTTTATGGAATACAAGGGCAATCAAAAACCACCACAGAGGCATCACAGAGAAATGCCGTTGCAAGTACAAAAGGATGAAGTATCTGCCAGTGGTGGAAACTGTCTCTTTAAAACGAACTAGTGGTTTCCAGGCCCTTTTTGACTTGTCTCCTGGTGATAATCAGTCTTCCAGATGGTTTCTCATTGCCTAATGGTGTACACGAGAAAGTAAACATTTCAGATTATTGAAAAATCAAGTATAATTGCAAAACTACTCTCTTTAAGTTAAAAGCTTCAGGTGAAACACTCTGAAAACATAAAACTAACAAGATTTCTCAAAGTGAAATTGAGAGCAAATAAGGGAAACATCCAGCCACGTCACCCAAGAAGAGCTTTGCAGGCAAACAGACCAACAGTACTCCAAAGCACAAGCTCAGAGACATCCATATCTCGATTACATGACAACATAAAGAGAGGGCTACGTGCCATAAATAAAGCAGGTATACGAGCTAGAGCCAGACCACAGCAACAAGATGCAGAACAGCTTCCTTTAAAATCTTCCCCATCGCTTCATCACTAGTGAATAAATTTAAACTGACACTGGTAATGGTCAAAGAGATACACTGAGACGCCTTAATTTCCATCTTTATATTGATAATAAGGATTCAAAACTGGTTCAAATGAGTTACTCTATCTTAACTACATCTCCACATCATCTGTACATTAAAACAGTCTACTTACATTTGATGTTTTATGTATTCTTTGAGAAGTGCTTCATCCACAGAATACATCTGCACTCCTGTCCCATCACCGTAGTAGTACATCACACTGGCATTGAGCTCAGGCTGGAACACTTGGTCAGTTCCTTCACCATACAGTTCTTGATAGCCAACTGAATACTCAAAGTTCACTTCAAAACAAAGGAGAACAGAAAAGAAAGATGATGGAAAATATTAAGTCCAGCACACAAATATTTTTAGGCATGACACCTGCCAAAACTTTACTGTTGGTTTTCAGCAGCCCATTTTAAAATCACTCAAGCTACTTAATTGTATTATGTTACAGGACACATTTTTTTGAGGCAACTCTCACTTCATGTGAAAACAATAAATTATAAACATAGTTTAAAGATTTTTACTAAGCACATACTTCGAGGGTTTCCTCTGCCTCGTCCCCTTCCTCTTCCTCGTCCTCTTCCTCTGCCTCTGGAGAATCCTCGAACGCTGCCACCTTCACTTCTCACGCTGCACACTTCATCATGATCATCTCTCTTTTCTCTGTCACGCCGCCAATCTTGAAGAGAAAAAAGCCAAATACTTGAAATCATAATTAAGTATCACAGTTTAATTAAGTACTCTCTGATTTATTCCTATGTACTGTCGAAAAAGCACTGCACTGAAAAGCAGCCCTCTCCATTTTTTTGGTTGTTCAGAAAGGCTACTGAAAACAATGCAGCAGAACACAAGACAAGTGCCAAAAAGTCCCTTGTAACACAGTCCTCAGCTCGTGCCCAGGCAATCACTGCACTGGCTACAAAGGTGAAAATGTAAGGTTCAACCAGCTAGACCTAAGGGCAGAAGCTGTTAGCAATAAAGAAGAATAAATGGGCTTGACTGGCAGTCAATCTATCTCAGATGCTTCTAAAGCAACTGGACACTGGTGCCAGCTCAGGGATCACAAAAACTGTTATGAGCTTGTGATGGGAAAGAATGGTCACTCAATTCTCCTTCCAGGCATGATAATACCGTTTCCTCCTGTGGAGCTGTTGGTGATCTTACTTGGAGTGGGATTTCCACATCAATGGCTCTCAAGAGACTCCCTTCTGTTCTCACAAGCAGCTGTCTACCAGTCCCCTGACTCTGCGCATTTAATAACAATGATTTATTCTCTCCTGGTCCTGCCCCAAACTGAGCTTCCAAGTGAAAGAACCCTTTTTGATAGCACATGCAAATCTAAGATTACTCTGTAAGAATCTCTGTAAGGTTTTCATGTAAGCGTGTGGTCTGCACACAGCAAAAAAAGAGCAAGAGAAGCAGAAGAAGAAAGGAAAGGAAGCAGGTCCAAACCACACCCCAGGAACCTTGATTTTACTAGCCAGAAAACTAGTGTGGACTAGGACGGACAGCTGTGATTCTCGCTTTACTCATGAGAGAAAACTAATCCCTTTCCACACACACTCTCACACCATTTGTTTCTCTTTTCCTAACACTCTAGCACTTCCATCTTCAGTCAGTCCCTCTTGCTTGAAGCTTAAGTTATAACTGGATAGTCTTGCAGGTCCTGGGGGACCTCTCCATCAGAGAAATGCCTAGGGATACAGCCTGTGTTTGATCAAATAGCTGCTAAATGTAATAAAGGACCAGCTAAAGATATGATTCCTTGTTCGTATCAGAAATGATGTTTTACTAGCAACCGTTTATTAATGAACCCTACAAAATACGTACGCTCCTACATTTGGGTTCCAGCACTTTATTTGCTGTCAAATAAGACTCTGAATTTGCAAATATCATCACAACTTGTAGGTGTGTGTCTCACTGGGAATTTGGACCTCAGCCTTCACACTGGCAGCCCTCAACCTTAGAGGTCCCAAATGCACAGACATTATTTGAACCATTTCCCCAAGCCTGTTTTGACTCTCCTGAGGAGTAACTGCTGCAGAAAGTTACGCACTAGTACAAACCCTTCCTGCCCGTGCCCATCCCTCACACATCGTGAGCAAACCCTTACATCCATGTTCTTAAAGTAACTTCTGAAACAAAGCCCATCTCAGGAGCATCCAGCACTAATTATAATGAGCAAACATTTTAATTGTTATTGCAATTATAAAACTTATGTGCAAACACATAAACCAAAGAGTTACACTCAGCCCAAGATTTCTGCTCTCTAACAGGCTGGGCTCAGAACACCTGAGGACCGGGCACAGTCCCTGCTGTGAAGCATTTCTCTCTCTGTTGTGCTAGTACAAGTTTTTGCAGGACCATGCTCAGAAGTAGGACAGGAAACTGAGGGAATTGGTCCAACTTAAATTAAAAACCACCACCAGTAGAATTGCCAAAGCGTTCAAAGAGTTCAAAGTGTAGGTTCACAAGCAATCACTCTGGTACCAACAATTTGCCGGAATTGGAGTATAGCAGGGCAGAGCAGACACATTATGAGACTGTTTCCAAACTTTCTGCATTGTAAAACTGCAGCCCACGACTCTGTATGGAGCCACAAAGAGAAAACATAATATCTACGCAGCTCCGACTCTGAGCAGTACAAGACACTGGAACGACAGACTGTTTCCAAACTCAGTTACTCAGCAGTCAGTAATTGAGACACTACAACTCTGATCCATTTGTGAAAGGTTTGAAAAATGCAAATCTGAGAGTTAGCTTTCCAACATAGGTGCAAACACAGTGCAACTTGGTTACTTTTTTTTGCTGATTATTGGCAAATACACCAGGTTTTACTCAGTACAGGTAAAGTCAAGTGTCAGCACACACTGTCAGTCTAATACCTACTCACATACTGTAATGCTTTATTTGCCACAAACAGAAAAGCAGAGAGGCTGAAAACTCCTTACTTCTTGTCTCATTACGTCTGTTGTTATGAGGTATTAGCTTGTTTGATTCCAGAAGAAATCTTGAGCCAGTTCGAGAGCCTGGTCTTTCTTGACTGTCTGACCTTACATCATCCAAGTGAAGGGGCACCCACTTCTGCTTGTTACCTTGAAAAGTTAATGTATTACTCGGAATTAGAATACTGCTTGAGGATTCAGCTCCTGAAAAAGAATCTAGAATTCTTCTTGCACAACCAGTGACAGTTAATTTCCAACTTTAAAAACATGGGGGAAGCTTAAACATTATGTTTTTGATATGATGAATGACTACACAGAAACAAACACAGTAAACAGGAATTTCTCAGACAGAAAGGTAACGTTAACTAAACTTTACATATCTGAAATGAAGGTTAGCATTTCTATTTAATGTATTTGTAGGTGTAACCTCCATCACCAAGAATTTTTAGCTACACAAGTGTTAAATTTATGCTGTAATTTCATCAACATATGATTTCACAATTTGCATACGAAACTTCAATATGAAAAATAAAGTTAATGCAATAAATAAGTTACTAAATAAATAAGCTAAACAACAACTAATAAAGTTAATGACTACATTAAAATTTTCAATCACAAACCATAAGGTATTTTCCTGACAATTTAGCAGTAGTTCTGTATCTTTTATCTTGAGATATTCAGGTTACAGTCAATCATGTCAACGAAAAATTACTAGCAAAGCTGTATTCTAGGCTGGCCTAAATTATCCAGTATCCACTAATCATTTAATTAACAATAGTATTTGCTGTTCTTACTAGAGTGGTACTGTGGGCTTTCTGTAGCCAAGAAACATAAGCAAAATGTTGCCTACACACATAGTTTATACACTTTATTAGGGTTGGAAGGGGCATTCAAAGGCCATCACGTCCAGCCCCCCTGCTCAAGCAGGATAGAGATTACCTACAATGGGAGAGGAAAAAACCCCCACAAAAACCCCACACTAGTTTACCTGTGGAATCTTTTGGTTTAGATTTCCACTTAGACTAAAAAAATTAAAATCACAGAGCATTAGGGTTTGGAAGGGACTGCAAAAGACCAAGTCCAATCCCCCTGCCACAGCAGGATCACCTAGATCAAGTCGCACAGGAACACATCAATAAAGGTTTTGGTCTTAAATACATACACAGGAAAACTAACAAACCTAAACAACAAAGAACTTTAGGATGTGAAGTAAGGAAGCAAGAAGGAAAAAGAGCAGCTGATGACAGCAGTATCTTAAAACTCTCCGCTGTGTCTCCAGTCTACTAAGCAAGGACAATGCAGATTTGCCTCCTACTTTTAATGCAATAGATTGGGCAAAAAGAAAATAAATAGGTTCAGTTTTCAAGTGATTGAGGTTCAAGTGAACAGTAAAACGTGAAAACGTAAGAGTTAGTATAGATTGTAACAAAAGCATATATATTTTGCATATCTATTTACACAGTATTTATATATGTGTGTGTGTGTGAAGTTAAATTAACACAGTGCTATCTATTTAAGGAAATAAATACAGGAGAGGGAGAGAGAGAGACAGTAATGGTTCGCACAGCCATGCAAAAATTCCTCAGAAATTGTCAGAGTGGAACAAGAGCTGATTTTTCCCAAGAACTTCTACTTGTTAAACAGGATTCTCCAAAACCTGTGAAAGGAAGCCTGGCTTAAGTAATATATCCTGTTATTACACTGAAAATGCAAACCAAAAACATTTCATCAATCACACAACTGGAATGACTATTGAGAATATCAGTGGTGAGTTACTGCCTTAGACACGGCACCCAGACTGACCTTTCTTCCTTTGATTATTAGTTTGAGCTTCATCCTCACTAGTGTTATCTCCTGGACCATCTGGCTTTGCCTCCGAGTTGTCCTTGATTCCATTATTGCTTTTTTGATCAGATTTCTCCTCCTTTTCTCTTTTGTTTGTTGCCTTCTTGCTGTGACTTACTGCCTTACACTGCAAGAAACATAGCTAATTATTTCTGACACTTCAGTTGCTGACAGCAAAAGCTATATATCTCCTTTACCTATCGAAATTCCTCCTTGGTAGGGTAAGTTTTGAGAACTGTAAAGTCTCATTTTAAATAGTTCTATTTTCTGCTAACTTGGCAAGACTCTACAAAGAATTTTTAGACCAAGAAAGCTTTTGTTTGTGTTTTAACTGAAGAACGTAGAATTGTGGAGTGTGCAACAATCATGTTTCATTAGCTGGGAATTGAATTTTATAGCAAAGAAAGAAATATTACTCACCAGTACCTACTGTTTAGCCTGATTATTGTTAAAGAATAAGGAACAGCAAATCAGAAATTCCCACGAAGCTGTACAACCTCAACAGCATGCCAAATGTTCATGTAAAATACAAGGAGCCACAGGGCTTCATACTGATAATTCTGTTCCACTACATTAGAACATGAAGCAAAGATCAGAGGATGTGGAGGTGTATGATTACAGATTTATTCTTCCCCACATTAGAATATGGCATTCACCGGAAACTGTGTGCCTTTGAGCACTGCCAGCACCCCGCAGACCATCGGTTCTCTGAAATCCCACAGAAGAACAGGTTTCAAAGAAGGCAAAATAACAGCATTTTAGCAAATAGCGGAGAGTTTCATTTTTCCACAGTACTGATACAGGCTGGGGGATGATACTGTTGAGAGCAGCCCTGTTTCTGAAAAGGACTTGAGGGTTCTGAGGGATGAAAGGCTGGACATGAGCTGGCAGCATGTGCTTGAAGCCAGAAAGCAAAGCAAATCCTGGGTTGTATCACAAAGCAGCTTGGCCAGCAAGATGAGGGAAATGATCCTGCCTCTCTGCTCTTGTGAGATTCCCCTCTGGAGCTGCATCCAGCTCTAGAATCCTTAGCATAAGAAGGACATGGACCTGTTGGAGAGAGTCCAAAGGATGCCACAAAAGCAGTCAGAGAGCTGGAGCACCTGTCGGATGAGGACAAGCTGAGAGAGATTTTTCAGCCTTTCAATACTAAAAGGGATAGTGACAAACTTTTTAGTAGGGACTGTTGCAATATAACATGGTTTGATGGTTTTAAACTAAAAGAGTGGAGATTCAGACTAGATACAAGAAAGACATTTTTCACAATGAGCATGGTGAAACACTGGCACACATTGACCAGAGAACAGGTTGCCCATCATCCCTGGAAACACTTCAGGTCAGGCTGGATGTGGCTCTGAGCAACCTGCTCTAGTGGAAGATGTCCCTGCTCGCTACAGGGGGGTTGGACTAGATGAGCTTTAAAGGATCCTTCTAAGCCAAATCATTCTATGATTGGATATAATATCTACCTGCAAAATTAAGCTTCATAGATGTTTCTGCAAAAAGAACAAATTCTCTTGTGCTGAGGAGATGGCTCTGTACCCAAAGGAGCTCATACACTAGACACTGCAGTACTATACAACAATTTATTTGAACACAAGGCCTTCCCTTTAGACAGATCAACTGAAATTAAATACAACTAAATGTTACGTGGTTTAACAGACACTACATGGATTTGTGTGCTAACATTCTCACATACCTAAGGCAGCAAAAGTGTAATTAACATCCATGCAATACAATCTAGACCATCTGCTAAAACAAGCCATCTCTTTAAAAAGTGCTCTTAACGTGAGAGAATACCAGAGAGAAAACAGCAAATGTGGATATTCCTGCGAGACTCCACAGTGTACCCAGACATTCTAGCTAGTCCTGTACAGACATTAATCCTATCAAAATTTGGCACAAAAATCAAGTATAATGGCAGCATATTAAAAGTCATGTAGTTCATAGAATCAGAGAATGGCCTGGGTTGGAAGGGACCTTCAAAGGTCATCTAGTCCAACCCTCTGCTGCAGTAAGCAGGGTCATCCTCAATTAGATCAGGTTGCTCAAAGCCTTGTCCAGCCTCTCCTTTAGTATCTCCAGGGATGTTAGGAACATGATCTCACATTGGTCTTGATCGAGTACATTGATAACTGGACTTGATGATCTTAAAGGTCTGAAACAATCCAACCTAAATGATTCTAAAGACCTGCAGTACTAAAGAGAATGCAAAAGATATGGGTGCACATTTCCTTAAATCACTAAAGTCAGTAGTTTTTTAAAAAAGAAAAGGTTTGCTAAAACAAATATATTCTAGACATCGTCACAAATCAGTGTTTACAAATATTATTAAAGGACATAAAACGTAATCCCTATTCAGTCTCTCAGATCCAAACTCAGCAGACCGTAGGCTTTTCTGAGCATCAGAACATTACAGAAAATATAATCACTTTATGGACACAGTTACCGTCTCCGCACTGTATCGCAAGCGTTACAACAGTAACCTCTGAAAAGTTACAAACACAGTACTGCAGAGTAGAACTGGCCATGCAGGCTTCCAGAACAGCATTTCTGAGTCAGGCTTCAGCCAAGGAAGAGGCCATGCAGCTGAGGCACAAAAAGCACAGGTGAAATTATCTTTGAGTGTTATTTTTATGAATAACTGAGGAAGGCATTTGATGCTCATCCACGAGTTATACCCCTCTAACACCACCAGACAATTCACAGTGTTAGGATATCAAGTTACTGGAGCTGGTCCAGAGGAGCAATGAGGCTGGGGAAGGGACTACAGAAAAAGTCTGATGAGGACAGGCTGAGGGAGCTGGTGGTATTTAGCCTGGAGGAGACTCAGAGAGGACCTTCTCCCTCTCTACAACTCCCTGAAGGGAAGTTGTAGTCAGATGGGGATCTGGCTCTCTTCCTGGGCAACTAGCGACAGCACAAGAGGCCATGGCCTGAAGCTGCCAGGGGATTGTTAGGTTGGATGTTAGGAAGCCCTTCATCATGGAAAAGGTGATCAGACCCTGGAATGGACTGCCCAGGGCAGCAGTGGAGTCTCCATCCCTGGAGGTGTTGAAGGACAGACTGGCTGTAGCCTTTAGTGCCCTGGTCTGGCCAATGTGGAGATGTTAGGTCATAGCCTGGGCTTGATGATCTCTGAGGTCTTTTCCAGTCTTAATCATTCTCTGAATCTGTGATCCAAGTCATGTGTCTGTCATGGTACTGTTACATCTATCACCACTGCCTCATCTCTTCCCTTCATGACATCTCAGCAACTGACAGCAATACTGATGATGGAGAAGCTTATAAATTATTTCTTCTTTTAAATTCAAGCCAAGGATCTTGTATAAATCCTAGACCTCGATGGGATGTATGCACACGCTGAAGTGTTCTAACTGGTATGCAAGCAAACTGGCACATGATCTATTCAGGTTTTAAAGACTCAAGCAATCTCAAGGTGAACTCTACCCAGCAGTAAACTGAGCCTGTATGACAAATGATTTGTGCCAAACTCTTTTGCAGTTTTCACTTGGACACTTCCACACAGTGCCCACTGCCAACCCCAAATCTCCTGGTTTCCCTTACCAAGCATCCTAGGGTGCTGCAGAACTCAAGTGAAGAATGAAATGGCACCTCATACCTTACAGTAATCTGTGCTCTGCTCTGGCTTTAGACAGCGCAGAAGAGGCCTAAGATGCACTATGCACTTGGCGCTTGAGATAAAGTGAAAGGAATACAATTTGAAGTAACAGATGTTAACTACAGATCCAGCAAGAGGAAAACACATCAGAGAACAGGGCAAGGATAACAAAGTTGTCCTAAGACTACCTGCACTAAGCATTCTGAGCCACAAGGGAGGGCAGCACATTCACAACCCCAAAAACCTTCTCCTCTGTGCATAAGATTCCCAGTGAGCGAGAAAGAGAAACACACATTTTAAAATGGTGCAGTAAACACGGCACGTTTTCACACCACTAACAATAAATGAAGTGGATGTGTGTGGACTTGTGAGGGCTTCAGAATATCCAGTTCTAGTGCAGACAGCTCAGCACAAACCAGTATCCTGAATTACTGACAAAATTTCTGCTGAAACTCTACAACACCCAAAGCATACTCCAGGGCTGGGGGGAATGGTATTAAGCCCAGAAGTCAATATGGTTTTAAAAAAACAGAATACTGAGGATAACAGAGAATACTTACTTCATTGTTGGCTATTTCACTTGGTGTTGGCCAGCTTGTGATATCACCAAAATCACCAGCCTGTCAACACGACAAACAAAATTATTGCCTAGATTTAATGCTTTCCAATACAGGGAAGTTGTCAGTCACGGCTCAGACTCAGACCACCCTTTTGATAAGAACTGTTAGAAGTATAATGTATTTTAAACCAAGAAATAGAACACAGAAAACACTCTACTTCTGCAAACAGAGTACGATCAACTGTAGAAACAACTATTCATTGCCTTAACATGCAAATCAAGGTCCAATACACCTTAGCTGGTAATGAGTGTAACTGTCCAAAGAATTCCTTCGTGAGCAGTAGTGTACAGGGTGATGCTCTTTTTTTTTTTTCACATTTTTATTTGATCCAATAGATTTTTTTAACCAAAAGCATCTTTCCTTACCCCTCATGTGTACATCACTTTAGCATCCCTTCTAATTTTAAACTTGCCTTCCCCCTTGACTGTTATCTCTCTTCAGAGTTAACCACGACCACATAACACCTTTAGTTATAGCTTTAAAATACCTCACTATCTTTTTATCTTAGTAATACCAGCTAATTACCATACTGGATATTTATAGCCAGAAATAACCACTTGGAAATTATTTAATTTTCCTACCACATTATCATCAGCTAAGTGACAGTTTAGACTAACTGGGACTTGTAGCATAGCCAGTCCAGGAACCCACCGCGACATGTCCTGGCAAATACAAACCTTGCTGCTCTTCCTTGTCCTAGGTTTCGCTGCTTTTATAACTGTAGTGGAATTTTGTATTTCTGAAAAGGAAGAAAAATACGGTCAGATGAAGAATTAGACTAAGCTTAAAAAGAGGAAAGAGGGTATACTCTAATAGCTCTACCATACTACACCAGCAATGGCTTTTGAGACTTTGGTATCAAGGTCAATGAACACGTCGTCCATAAGGTTTAACAGCACCTGACATTGAGTGTAAATAATCTTGAAAACCAGGTATATGGAACAACCCTGTAACATGATAGTTAGGCATTTGCTCAGCTATAAAGACTGGCTAAACATGCTGGCATTCTAACCTAAGTAGCAACAAAACCCACCCTTGAAATACATTAAATAAAGTTTTCCTTTTAGAGGCTGAATTTAGAGACTGAATTTAGAGACTGAATTCATTTATGAAATCTTTCATTACGCAAGCATGAAAAAATACAGAAGCTATCACAGATCCCTAGTACTTTCCTTTTATAAGCAATTACTCAAAGGCCAAATACAATTTAGCCATATTGTTGACAAGCAAGCCAAAGTGATGAAAAAATACTTAAGGTGAAAAAGAGAAAACAGCAATAGAAACCACATTAAGACTAACAAATTTTAATGTCCAAATTTCACAGTTGGACATGTTTATGATAAATATGAGTACCTGCAACAAAGCTGGCACTCACACATCTTCAGAACCAAGACCTGAACTGTATAATCCTGGTACCATCAGACCTCCTGAGCAAGAGTCCATTGTACTTCTACCGGTAACATCAGACAGGAATTAATATAATGCTTGGAAATAACTCTCACATATGCAGCAACATCATCTGGCCTCATGATCTAGGAGCAATAACCCACTTAGTAAGTTTAAATAGACTTTTTTCAATGTCTTTTAATAGACCTTCTGTATATTAATTTGTTTTTCATATATGGTACAATTTTCCCTTACTTGTCCTATGTTTGACATGGGAATTCAGGACAGAAAAAACCCACTAGTATCAGGTCATTTTTCTTGGAGACAAAAATTGAGACAGTGGAAGCCACCTCTAACTTCTGTTAAGCCCTTGTTCGTTCTGCCAACATGTTTTTTTCCCATAAAGAAGCAGCCTCAACCTTTCTTTGAAATTTCTTACTCAGTATTTTAGAGCAAGACAAGCTTGAAACGTTCAACATGACTGAAATCACTAGTGGATTATTATTTCATACACGGATAACATCACCACCTCAACCCTTATCTCTTTCACATCCAGTGACTAATCTTCCTTATCGCAGCTTCACACTGGGAACCCCACCCTCATGCACCCTAGTGACTCTGAAAACCCTCTGTCTGCTTCCTGGAATACACTGTGAACGTTAGAGGCATAAACTAATGTCATATTCCACTGTAAATTAGACTAATACTGCGCTACTCAACTTGCACATCACACAAGATGTGAATTCAGCAACTCCTCATCAGGCTGTGACACTTTGCCACACCACCGACCAGCAGGACTATTTTCAACTCTCCTACAGATCTGCCTTTTAAAACAAAGAAAAACACACTCCCCAAAACTGCCTCTTTGGTGTTATTCAGCCTCAATTAAGTTTAGACCAAGAGCTTTCAGAAACACGCAGTGACTGCGCAATCCTAATTTTCACTTGTCGTTCAACAAGCAAACTAATTGCCCTTTACAACACAAGACAAACAGCTGAAGAGGTGGAGTAGCAAACAAATTTGTAATTTTCTCCAACAAAACTGCCAATTACCTGTTGAGGTAAACTCACAGGCCATTCCATCAGTCTCCCAGTAGTCTGTAAAACATGCAGCTCTCCTTAGCTGCCCAATTACCTTACCGAAGCCCTTTTTCCATCTCGCAGCACTTTTACTTAAACTGCTGCTGAAGGATTGCTGTGCTAGAACTTCTACTCTGTGTGTCACCGGGGCGTAGCACGGCATTCAAACAGAAAAGACTCCATGTCGCTGTACTATCTTAGTCATGGGATATTGTTCCAGGAGGCAGGAGAGGCTATCTGAATTGAGCAGAATGAGACCCAACTCGTTCTGAGGAATCTCTCTTATCTGCACACAGTAACACAAGACTTGGAAGATGGATTTGCACACTAAATTAAAAGAAAATCAATGTTAGGCAACACCTTGCCTACCTGATGATGCCCTTTTTGAACTCAAAGGCCCGAGACATCACTACACTCCTGAATTCCCTGCTTGAAAACAGCTCCATAGTTTCTTGTCCTCCCAAAAGAACTATGTTGAAACCCAACTGTAACTGTTCCTTCATTTTGTGGGATTCTAGTGTGAAGCCCAAAAGGGAAGATAAAGGGCAAGGAAAGAAAACAAGGAGAGTGTGAGAATAAAAGCATCAAGTCACTTAAAGGTTTTACCCAGTTTATGTTTGTTACACTGCTGTGATCAGGTCTGGAGCCACTGGCCACACAAAACTTACTCTAGAGTGTGGTTAGAGAAAAGCTCAACGCTCCGCATCACTTCAGTGCTTAGTTTCGACATCATATGAAAGTGCTAAACACCTAAAAATGGCATCTTTAACGCACTGCTCCAGCAGAACCCAACAAGCCCTTGCAAATAAACTATTTAACTCACAGCTACTTCCTACCTAACTATTTAAATGGTTTATTCAGTCAAATGCTACAAGGGAACCTGATCAGTGATAGCATTCCCTGTTCCTCAAAAGAATTCAGTTATCTTCAGTTACTTGCTGGGTTTCAGCTGAGATTTGAAAGGGGCCACAATCAAAATCAAGGATGAAGAAGTTTCACTGCCAAAGATCATCTTTCAGTCACTGAACTCTATCCAATGAAGAATTTACTTCTGAATTATGACTTATGGTTCTTCCACATCTTAACACAAGATACTTCCTGCAGAAAGACACAGATGAGCAACCATGCCAAATACAGTCCATCAAGACATATAACCATTCTGAGAAACGAAAGATGAATTTGGGAGCCACCAAAACAGCAGCAATCCTCTGGAACAACAGCAACAGAAAAGGAAAAGCAGACTGAACATCGTGCAGAGATAAAAGCAGCAAAGTTTGTACAAAAAGATGTACCAAAGCACCACCAACTATAGGACAAACTATGTTTTCCAAAGTTCTGAAGAAGAGATGGCTGGAAGCTCTGCAAATAACTAGGCAGTAATTGTTTCTGACAGCAGAGGACGGATGATAGTGCCCATTTCTTCTGAATGCAAACTCTTTTAATAAAAGGTAAAACATATGACAGGTTGATACAAACACAGTTTATGCCTTCAAGATTTCTAGACAATATTCTGTTTATTTTCATTTGGATAGCACGAGTATTTTCTTCAGTGAAGGAACAAAAGCACTTCAGGAGACAGCTGAAATCACCCATCAGAAGACTTACTTACAACTTCAGTGGAACACGCACCACATGTACCACATTTTCACTTTCAATGTTCCGTTTGAAACTTCATGGTATAATCCACTTCTAAACAACGTAAGTCATGCTGAAAGCTGGTTTTTTTAACAGATCAATGTGAAAGTCTCTAAGGCAACAAAAGAACCTCTTGGAGTATCTCATCATTTACACCTAGAGCACAGATTAACATCCAAGACTTTGAGAACTAAAAAAGCAGTAGCTACATTAACATCCTTTCCTACAATAGCTCCAGCATTTCAGAGCTAAACTACATTAGATTGACCTTCTCCAAGTTATTTGAACAACCAACCAGGAACACCTGTATGCCTCCACATTTCTGCACTCAAAACCCATCAGCCATTTTCTACAACAAGCAATAGGGAAAAACTTGCACAATACCCGATTAATTAATCACTAGGCTTTTTATTTTAATGTCTCATTTCAATTTTTCTTAGCTTCTTCATAGCAACTTGTGACATTTTCCAGTGAAGTTTTCATGATCTAAAAGGAGCACAAGCTTGAGCACAGCAGGCCAGGCAGCTGGATGGATTTCTCTCTCATAATGGGCCACCAGTATAGAAATAAAGCAAAACAAAATCCACCAGACAAAATTTTCTGCACTGTTCTATGTGACTACAATACAGACAGCAGGTTTGGTTTGGATCCCTTCTGGGGATGGAGTAATTGTCAACAGAGCACCTTTTGACAATCCTTAATGTGATTTCTTTAAAGCTGCTATTAAAACACTCAGTGACTTCCTAAGAACTGACAGTATCTGCCTCAGATACATCAAAACTTTTGATAATCAGGATCGTTTACCAACCAAGAGCTCCCTGTTCTGACTAACACAGTATGTCTTTACTAAACTGCACTTTTAAAGTAGCTGCTAAACAGGCAAAAGCAAATTAAAAACAGACTAAAGCAAATTAATTTGTACAATAGCACTGCTGCAAACTGGTTCTGCTACCAAAATATCAATCAGATAAAAGGTTTCCTTAGATGCTCAGAAATAAATGTGAAGACAGGCAAACAGCATAATAAAGACTGAAATGGTGGTTATTGTAATTAACTACATCATTCAAGCACACTAGGAAACAAACCCACTTCCACCACTCAGGCAGCCCAGATATTTTGCTTCACTGAATACCTTTATAAATAATTTTTTACTAATTAAGGAATTATTAGAGACCCATATCCTGCAGATCACACGAAGGCTACGGAACTCGTCATTCAGATCCCCTTTTGCAGGCTTACACAAAGGGCAGCTTTTTAGGTTTCATCAAGAAAAACAGTGAGAGAACTTTCAGAATGAAATTATTTCAACAACTCCATCCTAGGCAAATTATTTACAGGGAGGAAGGGTAGCTGGCTCTTCTGAAGAGTCCAGCTTTGAGGAGGAGCTGAGGAAAAACAAAAGGAAAGAAAAAGAGTATGGGATTAAGGCTGAGTTGTTCCATAGCTCTCGTATGGACACACTCATCTCGTTGTCCAAATGTAAAAAAAGCTCATCTTGTTACCCTGTAAACAATTATCTGCAAGATTACATAGGACGTCTCTACAATCATTCCTCTCCTCTTACTCACAGAGCTCCAACTCGAGGAACTGAATTAAGATGATTAAGATGTAGTGCAATATGTTGGCTGAGCAGTGGAAGGGAAGGCACTGGGAGGAGGACACACTGGAATTACCTTTCATCATTCAACAGCCCATGCGAAAGCAAACTCCCTGCATTCCCCATCACTGGGATTAGTCAGAAGCTTATTAATTTTGCTAGCAGTCTTGTACTGCTCCAAGACATTCTCTAGAAGTTGAACACAGATTAGGATATGAAATTAGCTACCTAATTCTGAAAGTATTCTGTTTGAAAAAGAAGGTTAATGAAAAGCTTAGAAACACTGAACTGTGATAGCACACAATCAGAAATGCAAAAACATTTACTCTAGGTGTTTGGTTTACTGAGAGACAAAACTACAACAGCTTGTAGTAACAACACTTGAACTGAATTCTTTCACCAAGAACTTGAAAACTTTAACATCATATTTTTCCTTCTAGTGTTGGGCAATGTTAACAGTTTCCTTCAGTAACAAGAGTCAGGTTTGCCTCTATTACAAGCTAATCCCACGCTAAATTAAAAGTCAGAAGATGACTGGGGCTGGGGTCAATTTCCTCTAGTGTGTAACTACCACCGAACACACCGTACCTGCATGGCTCAGGAAACTTACAACAAATTAAGCCAGGATCAACAAGTCAAACAGGATTCAGTCACTACTTTGATGTGAGATTCTTTTACGTTTTATTATCCTCTTTACGGATAGTTTTACATTCCGTCCCAGTAGTATTTCTGCTCATCTACTTATTACTTCACATGACTAATTTCCATACTACTACATTCATCAGGGCCTAGATTTTGCTTTGCCAACATGCAATTAGTTACTTCAAAATACATCCCTCATTGCAGATGGAAGCACATGGCAAGTCTTTCCTCAAACAGCCAGGAAGGATCAGCTGCTTGGTCTTTTACAAGGGCAAGAGCAGCACTTCCATCATGGGGCTTTCAGTGGCAGCCAGACTGTGTTCTTCACTGAAGCTGTTTCCAGCCACAGCGACTCCCATATTTACATTACGCACTTGCCACCGAAAAAAACCTTTCCAGCACAACTACTCAGTTTAATATTCATTTGATACAGGGCAAGCACAAATTTACGCAGAAGAAAAACAATTTAAAGAGCTCCGACATCACCGAATTAAGTCTATAACGCGCACAGTGTACGAACTCACCACCTCCTTTTTCCTCCTTCCTTCAGACACTATTTGGGTGCTTTATCTTAAGTGGAAATGTAAACCTTACAGAAGGTGAAGCGTGAGGAGCTAATACAACAAAGGAAGCTTTCCTGGTGCTTCTAATATACCACTATTACTATTATTATGGCCACAGCAAGGCAAATGAGTGATGAGCTCCCTTTCATGCAGTGACAAGACCACAAGCTGCTGCCCAGCGAGCTGGACTGTAGAAGCTATGCATAAATAGGTATTTATGAGTGAGCACACGCAAACAAAACAATTGAGATGATAAAGATGACTATATATGTCGCCAAAAGGTTTGATCTTCAGTTAAGTAGAGATTTTGTGGTCTAGAGAACTCTTCTCTTTGCATGACCTGTGTACTTGAAACTATAAATTATGTATTTCTCTTTGTGAGGCAAGTACATATTTAATTCAGGGATAAAAGTGACTGTGAGATCACAAAAACGTTTGTCAGGTGCCTTCAGGAGCAAGTGCTGAGACTGAAATTGTCAGGAAACGCCAGCTGTAATGCGTATTTTGAGGTCAGCAGTTTAATTCCAGCCAAGAACAACACTCCAAGAAGCTGCTAACTTCTAGGAACTCTCTGCTAGCCTAAGCATAAAGACCAGTAATTTCCAGTCAGGTCTTCCACGACCAACTTCGTGAAACCACCTGCCTGTTCAGTCGGTGTGGAGCCTGTAAGGCAGTTCTGACACGTTGCCCTACACGGCACAAGAAAAGGCCAGAAAACTACACCGTGGCTACTCTCACTTTATCTCCTTCTGCATAAACAGTCTGAACCCTGCACGTAAGCAAACCGACTGTTTCTGTTAACACGTAAAGGCTCCGCAATCCAAATCTCCTGGAAAGCAGAACCGAGTAACGGATCGCACAGAGGGCCTTACTGTGTAATTAGGCAAAAAACTGCTGCGGTGAAGCGAACGGGATTCCGCAGGGTTTCGAACGAAAAGCAACGCTAGGCAGTACCTCGCTCTCGGCCAGTCCGAGAGCGCAGCGCCACGCGGGGCCCGACGGAGGTCACCTCCCACTCCCGTGCCGGGGTGACTACTGCAACCCCCGGGTCAGCGTGGCTCCCTGCTCCGTGTCCTCGAGCCGAGCCGAGCTGGGCCGGGCTAAGGCGGCAGCCAGACCCCGCTCCCTTCCATTGCCCTCCCCACTGTGCCCATGTTTGTCAAACGGCGGTGCTGCCTCGCGGCCGGCCCACACCGGGCCCGGCTCCGGGCACCGGGCATAGACACGCGCTTCGCTTCTCAAACGAGCCAACAAAACCAAACCGGCCGACATCCAACCCGCCCCCCTGCTCCCGCACCTGGCTCCTGCGGGACGGCGGGCGGGGACGGGCTGTCCTGCGCCGCTCGGCGCCTCGTCCACGGGTTCTCCCGGGGCGGCGGCGCTTCCACCGGCCGCCGGCCGCTGCCTTCCTCCTCCTCTGCGGTCTCCGGCTCCCGGCTCACGGCCGGGCCGCTCGCCTCAGCGCTCCAACCCCGCCGCTCCTCGGCGGGTGCCGCCGACACCTGCGCCGCGGACATGCCCGGCCGCCCGCAGCGAGGGGCCGCGGGATGGTGCGGCCGCGGGTAAGCCAAGGCGGGGAGGGGTTGGGGGGGCGGTGTGCGCAGCCCGCCTCCTCCTCCTCCTCCTCTCGCCGCCGCCCCGCCCCACCGGGGCTCTGCGAGATCCCGCGGGGGCAGCGGAGCCACCCGTGCCGCGCACTCGGCAAAACCCCGTCGCCAGAGGAGAGGGGAGCGCGGCGGGAGGGGACTGCAGACAGGCGGGAAGGGCGGCGCGGCCTGGCCCGGCGCGACCCGCCGCAGGGACCAGAGTGTCGCCGGCCCGGCCCGCGCGGAGGAGGGTGCGCGGGAGAGGCGGGGCCTGGGGCACTCCTGTGCCGTGTGACCTCACGGCGGATGGGCGCGAGCGCGGCGGCGCGAGCCACTCCCCTCCACCCCCTCCCTCCCCACCAGCACGGAAGCGGCGGTGAACAGGACGGGAGCGGAGCGAGGCGGGAGCGTGCGGCCCCCTGATCCCGCATCCCGTTAAACAGCTGCAGGCACGAGCTGAGCCGAAAGCCGGGGGAAGCTGGTGGCAGCACCGAGAGCAGAAGCAGCAGAGGCAGCAGCGCTCCGGCGCTCCATGACGAACACACCCAGCTCAAGGTGGCTGAAGCTCTCATGGATCGCTGACTGCCCAGTTTGGGGTTCGCGGGTCTGTCCCATATTGGTACAACACGAGGGGCTGAGCAGACAGCAGGAGGGGGTTCGTTGAAGTGTACTTCTGTGATCCCGCACTTCCCATTCTACACGTTCTCCAGGCTGTGCTCCTGGAACAGGCTTGGGGCCATGTGGCAAGGGAATAACCCAACCTTTCAGCACTGCGAAGCGCTCGTCCTTCGGCTGTCACACCACAACTCCTCTGTCCTTTTACTGCCTACCAGCGATCCCCTAGAAATGACCCTGCAGTAGCGCACGTGCACTCGTATCACCCTTGCTGGATCCAGGGGGAGGTTATACGTACTGACTTTTCCCAGTAGCACTGTGGTCACAGGCTGAGGGAAGCCACAGCTGCATGCAGTCACCTCTTTCCCTATTTGCACCTCCTGGTGCTCCCCGTAAGTCTCCCCGATTACACCGTGGACACCAGTTCTGCTCCCATTTCTCACAGAGTCTCTTGGCTCCACTCTCCTTCCTTTTCTTACAAAGCACGTTCCAAAAAGTAATGCTGACACCTCTTCAACAGACTGAGCAATTTGTAAAACAGGCTTTTACAAAAACAGCCACATATTTTTCAGGTAGTGTCACAATTAACCAATTTCCTGCTTTTTTGCAATGGCAAAATATGTTCTTAGGGTAAAAGCTGGAAATTACAACTTCTACCACAACTGTTAATACAAGCAAACCACACATACACTTCAAAGCACCTTTCTATATTGCAGATTTTAGCTGAAAACGTTAGATTGGGAGGAATTTTCCTCGTAAAGAGAAAATATTACTATTCTTCTAAGTGCTTTTTTTGAAGAAGTAAATCTTCAGACTCTTGGAAGTACTTTTCTCTGCTACTAAGAACTCAATTTATTTTGCAACAGACGTACGAGTCAAGGACATGCTGAATGCATATGGCAGTGACATTTCCCTCATTTAAAATGAGAGAAAGCGTTCTTAGGGAATAATTGCGACTGGGCAAAGCACCAGTTGTGCAGATATAATTTACAGCTACACCGGAGTATCCTGACACAAGAGTATTGTCAAACTACCTCTCCAAAACAGTTTTCACATCTTTTATTTGGTTTCCCTAAGCCAAAGGTTAGGCAGAGGTTAGAGTGATAGGAAAGCACAGGGGCCCTACCAAAGTCGCTTTTGAGAGGGGGGGATTAACCTCCTGTTTCCTCTTTTTCTTGGACAAGTGTTAGGTGATAAGGAAGTGATGGACCTTGGGAACACCACAAAGCTGCACTGCAGAAACTTCAACAGACCAGGGTAAAAAAGCAGGAAACTGAGTAAGAGTTAACTATGTGGGGACAAAAACCCCACAGAGGTGACCTGTAAGGTGTCAGCCTGAGCAGGTTTGGTACCTACTTACACACAGTTTACACAGTTTATTAGGGTTGGCAGCAGCCTTCAAAGACCATCAGGTCCAACTCTCCTGCTCAAGCAGGATACAAATTGCTGAAAAGCAGAACCACCTAAAAAGCTTCAATCAACAACACAAAACCACATCCAGCCAGGGCTGAAACACGTCCAGAGAAGGGGACTCCACATCCTCCCTGGGCAACCCCTTCCAATATTTAATAAACCTGACTGGAAAGACATTTTTCCTCAGATTGAGGTGAAACTTCCTGTGTTCAAGCTGGCATCCATCACCCCTTGTCCTGTCTGACACCATTGAAAAGACAGGATTCCTTTCCTCTTGACACCCAGCCCTCATGGATTTACAGAGAGTGATTAAATCCCCTCAGAGCCTTCTTTTGTCCAAACTAAAAAGTCCCAATTTTCTCAATCTCTCTCCATAAGGCAGTTTTTTCAGAACCCTAATCCTCCTCTTAGCTGTGCATTAATTCTCTATTCCTCTTGAATTGAGGAGACCAGAATGGGACACAGTATTGGAGGTGCAGCCTCACTAAAGCAGAATAAAGTGGTAGAATAACTTCCCTTGTTCTGCTAGACACACTCCTCTCGATCCATCCCAACACTCTATCAGCCTTCTTGACGACTAGGTTTGTCTCTCTGGATAGTACATCACACCATGGACTGGGCCTGGAGAACATACAACAGGCTTTTTGCAGTAAGACCGATCCTTAACGTTTTGTCCACTTTGTATCAGCCCTCTCGTTACATTCTAGCAGGACATCCAAGGCTCCCTTGCCAAAACTCATAGCGCCTTTTCTGTGGAGAGCACAGTGTGTACAACACTCCTGTTCGAAAAGAGCTGAGAGAGTAACAATTGTGAGGAGCTGCTTTACATTTTAAAGCTTCTGGTTTATCTTGTGTGGAAGCACCCAAGCGTACAAGAAAACACTGAAAATTACAGGATTGCATAACGTAATGAGTTTTACTCATGTAATTGTTTTTTTACGAGGAATTATATGGCTACAGACTGCACAAGCCTCCTTTCAATAACTTATCATTACAGCCAAGCTAACAGAGAACCTGACAGCTTAAGATAAAGAAACTATCCTGCCCAACCAACCATAATTAAGATCAACACTTGAAAAAAAAAAAAAAAAGGCAGCACAGGACAAAATTAAGATAAATAAATAAGAAGTATTAACTGCCTCAAAATGTTAGCAGTTACAAAGCAAAACCAGCCTTTTGAGGATCCAAAGATTTCCAGTTTCTAACCTATTTTAAAAGTATCTACATTCACACGTATGGCATTCCACTACAATAACAACAGACTCAATTCCTTCAATTAATGCACCTTTTTGCAGCCTTTCTAGAGTCAGGCATCTATCCTTGCTAAAAAACAAAGTAAATTACTGAGTGGTTATTGTTGAGGAAGTTTTTTGGCCTTGGGAAAAAAACCCAACGAAAAAGCTCTATTCAACAATCAAATTGTGTTCTGTTCTAGATGGGGATCAGCAACTTCAGTGCCAAAAACCATCCAAACAAAACACACACACAACATAATCTCCTGGTTTACTCAAAGGTAAGAGACCAGATGTAACTGCTGGCCTTCGCTTTCAAAGGCAGACAAAATGCACCTTCCACTCTGTTCTTATGCTAGAGGAGGATGTGTCAGCCTTAACGCACAGAGGTGTTACCACTGACACCGCCTGTCAGACAGCACAACTGAGCACCAAAAACAGGATTGATTGCATCTTGGTTGCAGGGTACAACAGGCAGGCTTCAGTCAGAACGGCTGCTCCAACTCTACAACATGTTTCCAAGACTTTATGTTTTTCTTCCTCATCAAAACTCAAAAGATACCCCTGCCAGTAACATTCACAGCTATCAGTTCAAAGCAGCCTTTTGGCTACTGTGTAACATTCCCATTCAACACAGCTGATGATTAAATAGCCTTCTCAGCTCAAGGCAGCAGCAATCCAGAACCCTGCCACCACCTTAGAATCATAGAGTTGTTTAGGTTGGAAACAAACACTAAGATCAAGCGCAACCTAAATGCAACAAGTCCACTGCTAAACCATGTCCCTAAGCTCCATACCTGCATGGGTTTTAGACACACTTAAGGATGGCGATTCAACCCTCTCCCCCGGCAGCCAGTTCCAAGGCCTGATGACCCTTTCAATAAATGGGATCTTCCCTAATGTCTAACCTAAACTTCCCCTGGTGCAGTTTGAGATAATTTCCTCCTGTCCTGTCACTTGTTACTTGTGAGATGAGATCAAATCCTGCCTCTCTATAACCACTTTTCAGGTAGTTCTAGACAGCAATAATGTCTCCTCTGAGCCTCCTTTTTCTTCAGTGTAACTAGTCCCAGCTCCCTCAGCTGCTCCTCATCAGGCCTTCTTACCTCGTAACGTTTTCACCTCACAAGAGCAACCATCAACAGCAAGGGTGATTTTTTTTCAGTTACTGCTGGACAGTCCTATAATATGCTCCGAGTTCATTACAGTTCAACACTCCCTTGCTTGGAACACAGCAGCAAGCAGGTAGAGGTTTATATAGAGTTTGAACTCTTTTAAGTACAAAGCCTATTAATTAAGCCCAGGAAATTCTAGCAGAATGAAGCCACTGAAGAGTTTGAATTCTCATATGCAAGAAACAAACACCTACACTGGGTGTTTCTAGGATTTTTATTGAAAAACATTAAACCCACAAAATCATCAAGGCCAGTTTTACAATAAATTTCAGACATACAGAAGAGCTTACCTCCTATTTGGATTTAGTGCAGGAACTTTATTCCAATACTTTTCTCATGCAATTCCTAAATTAAAATTACATTCTCTTTTAACATCAAAGGTTTATTAATAACATCATCTTCATATGTAACCTTAAAATCTCGTTTAAAAAGTCAATTTTCCAAAGGTTAAAAACATACAGCTAGGTTATTCCCCCTTTAACAGACCAGCTAATGGCCTCCTGTGTCTGGTAACTGGCAGAAACCGCCCACAGATTTTTTTATTCTAACCTGAGAAATTCCTTAAATGCTTCACACTGGGCTTTCACATTTGGCAATGTTACTTTAGGTACATGGTAAAGTGTGGTTTCTCATTGGTGTCAGACACCAGCCTTCAGCTCTCTCTCAAGCAAGAGTTGCACTGGCATAAATCTGCTTCTGTGAACAGTTGGCCCTTTTGGCAAGTTAAACCTTGTTAGTAATATCATCAGAACACTAACCTCAGGATGTCAAGTTCCCACCAGCTGTGTAATTCCTAGTATTGTGCGCTTTGAAAATATTTACTTTGGCATGTTAGACTCTGTGGGGAAGTTCGTTTTTCTTGTGCTTTCTCCCCGCCTTACAAATTCTGTCTTTTCTCTCTTCCATTTATTCAGGCCCTTTCCCTTGCCACCAGTTATCTCCCTTTCTCATAGCTGCAACAGAAACAGGACATAAAGCACATAAACACATTTAAAATGTGAGATCTCAAAAAGCTGGTGAACAGCAGACCACGGTCTTGTATAACAGTTGATGAATGACCTCATACAATGTAAACCCCAGAAATCTTTCGGTACCCGAGATGCCAATTTTAGTTTTAAAAGCTTAGAGTTGATTTCAAATCTTCCAACATGCATTCAGTGCTTTACTGTACTCAATTCACACTTGTGCCCAACAAGTACAAAACCAGCGCTGTCTAAAGGAGTGATAAAAAAAGCCCTTGAAAAAAAATGATTTAACTTCCAACAGAACTTCTTTTCCATGTTCAGTAGATTTTACATTACATAACCGGGGTTATTACAAACTGCTGCGCTTCAGTTTTACCTGAAGCTCTCTCATTTCCAAGTAAACCATGACTTCTTCCCAGTTACTGCTCCTGTATGCCAGACTAAAATTCAAGAGAATACCTTTATATAAACTGAGCTCTGTTTGCTTTATACTATGCCTACTGAAATCCATTCCGCTAACCGCAGAGATCAATGAAGTGCTTGACTGGAAAGGTGCAGAAACCACATATTCCCCAAAATGGCCGGATTTTTCTGTTTGTGTAACTCTGGCCACTCCTGTACTAAAATTAATCCTCAAGTGTTTCAGGAGATTACCACAAAATAAGATGTGGACAGATACTGGTACTGCTGATGTAGGACAACCTTTATTGTAATTTGTTGGCATTTTGGATCCCAAAAAGGAAAAAAAACAAGCCTTGGATTTTCTGAAACGCATTCAAAATTCTCGTTTTTTTAAGTTTTCCATCCAATTAAAAAGAGCTGAAAAATAAGGAGCTAGCACAACTAGTGTTACAACCCTTAGTCTTGCATACATTTCAAATAGTATACAGTGAAACTGCATTTTGCATACCAGCACCGAGTGCACTTAAAAAAGGACCTCTGTTGAAGTATTTCCAACAGATCTTTATAGCACCATATAATCTGCTGTTGGTTTAACTGCTTAGAAACAGACTTCTAAACAGCTTCTAAAGAACAATGGGTACATTTTTGCTTCCACTAGCATTGTAGAAAAAAAATCTAGGAGATGTTGATGTTATTCAACAGAATGCATGTAAACAATTAATTACTTAGACGCTTCATTTTCCCTTTTCCAGTTTTGTGAAACCGATGATTTAACTGCTACATGAATCTTCTGGAACAGTGTGGTTTAATTCAGCAGCAGAAAAATCTCATGGATGGATTGAATAAAAATGTCTCTCTCACACTCTTCATTGAATTTTGAAAGTCTCTTTTTGTCATATTCAGTGCTGCCCCTCCTATTATAGCTCATTTGCGATTCACAGCACAGAAAATCAGTGACAAACACAATAGGCTGGGTGCTGGCAAAGCCACAGTACCACACAATAGGAATAGCAAGAGGAAACCAAGGTACCTGGAACAAACTAGGAATACACTAAACGCAGGAGACATCTTTGCCCTACAGCAAACTGTACATTCCTTCAATACGTAGATTGGTTTGTTGTAACCGCAGACATCATTCCGAATTTACCCAGAATTAAAGGAATATACAATGTGATCAAACATGAAGTACGTGAGCCCTTCATGCACTAACAAACGCTGCTGTTGTTTTTTCACAGGTTAACACTGAAGCAACGGTCAGAACGGCATTTGCTTGAAATGAAAGCAGCGCTAGCACTTCACCCTTTTTGGTAATTGTTACCTACAAAGTCAGTGCCCATCTACTCAACGTTGCGAGAGGCTTGTTTTCCAAATGTGAGTTCCAGGAAGCAGAAGTACAAATGAGATCAGTCGGAATATGTTAGGAAGACTTTTAAACAGTGTATTTCTGAAGAAAGCGGTCGAATGCATCGTAAATTGCCTGTCTAGAATACAGAGACAAGATCACTTACGTAATTTGGGAAAGAGCAGATGTAAGAGGTGTATTTCTGTGTACTTACAAAATACAATTGCAAAGCTGCCATCACAGCTTCAAAACAGCATTCAACCAAGTGTGATACTAGGTAGTTTTTTCTCCTTCATTGTTTCTAGGATCTCTCATTTCAATGCAGTAATACATTCATGTTTCAGGAACGAGTGTGACTTTTTACCAACTTTGAGCGCAAATGTTAATGGTGAGGACTTTTCTACTCAAACATGTCAGGAAATGTGTCAGAGATATGAAGAATTCATCACTTTTGAGCAACTGTCATAAAGTAAGGCTGAAGTTTTTAAATAGCAAAAGCTAGTGGTAAGTGCACACTGACCTTGATTGCTACTCCTTTAAATTGTTGCTTAGACTTCCTGAATGAGATGTACTTTCTTATCAACTCCTCATGTTTTAATGTTAAAAAGTATTCAGCTTTTCAAAACTAAGGAAGTGCATTTATTTAACCTTCAGAAAGTCTTCAGAAAGTCAACATCTGGTATTACTAAGGTAAGAATTCATGCAACTACTATTCAACCGCAATCAAGCTTATCTTTTCATTTTTATCTTCAATTATGTCTGTTTTTAAAAGTCTCAGACAACAGCTGCAAAAAACCAAGAGCTGTACAATGCAACATAAGCAGTCACTGACTTGGAAGCATTTTCTAGCTTTCAGTGCACAAATTAACTAAAAGTCTTTACTGAAAAGCAGGAGCGAGAAGGATCATTCTCTTAGCACTGGCTCACCATATTGCACCTCACGTTTGCTCATGAAATGGAAATGGTGTATGCAGATCAAACAACTTGTTCCTCAAAACAGTATTTGGTATTTGTTGCTTTAAAGTACTTATATTATTACCTCTAGAAGAAAAGTTAAGTGCCTCAAAATTATGGTTTTAAACTTCTAGACTCTTTTTTGAACCTTTCTTTTGACCTTACCTAAAGAGTCCTTGTTTGAAGAGGTAGGCACTGACATGACCTCCATCCAGATACCTGACTTCACAGCCAGGCCAGATTTCTTGAAGACTGCGCACCCCAGTTCGAGGAATATAGGCATCCTCCTTAGCTTGTACAACTATGATTAAACTTGGGTCAACTGGAACTAAAGAAAAGCAGAATTTCACTCATCTAAGGTAAGAAAAACAAGGACAGGAGACAACTGACACATAGGACTGCATCACTTGGACAAGTGCATTAGGATCCCAGATCTTCTTTAAGTTTCAAGAAAGGTCACTGCTTTAGCTAAGCTGTTCCTTGATAAGTGTCTACATAAACGTCTGTACTTAGATCAAACTTCACAGGTCGGTTTTTTCTACTGAAATAACTTATACAGCTTTAGGGAAAGCACTTGACCAGCATTTGTCACAAAACATCCTCACTTAGCAGTGATGTGGCACACTGTCCAATTCAAGAAACCTAAGTGCAGAAAATCTTTGGATAATTGTTTAACATTGCCCAGTGAAATACTGAATGTCAGAATGAAAACATGAGGTGGTTTCTCTTGACAGAAACCTGTTTGAAGTCAAAAACAGCTGTCAGTGGGTACAGGTGCAGCTGAACCATTTGGTCTGAGGGGACTGCTACAAACATAAATTCCAAGCATCTGCTCCAGCAAAACCCTTTCAACCAGCTCTAGGAATAAACCACATTTTTTTCATTGCCTGCAAGGTGCTATTGAAAGGAATTTGTCCTAGATGCCAAGAAACGCAAGTTCATCACACTTAAGGCTTGCTGGGCTACAGCTCTCTCTGCCTGTCTGGGACCATAACATCCCAGAAGGACCTCTGTGCATTTACGCGGGTCACACTTGTCTAAAAGTGTCATTCAATCTTGATTCTCAGCTATGTAGGCTACTGCTGCCTGAAGGCAGTATCAGATTTCTGCTTTGTGAGATTTGAATCTGCCCTGGAAAACGTTATTAGCAGATTTATTACATGTGGCTATTACAGTTTTTTGTTTCTTTTGAAAAACACAAATTTGCACTAACTCTCATCTGCAAAAAGCTGCAGCAAGGCAGAGTAAAAAATGAAGAAACTGAAAGGCAAATTTTTAATTCACTTGATCTTTGGTTGGCTCTTACAAGAAACAGGAAAACAATGAGTAAATGAAACGTTAAATAGATGCTACTGAATAATACTCAAGATATTTTCATATTTCAGCTAAGATGCCAGCAATGAGAGTAAAGAAAACATCTTTTCCTCCCTCAGACTTTATTCATTTTTTCAAATCACACATTGAAACAAGTCAATACATACCTGAGAAGTTAGCTACATGAGTACATTCATCCATCACTCCTTTCATGAACCTTAAGGATTCTCTCTGCAAAGTGTCACTCCTTTTGTACATCCTGTCTCCTTGGGGGCTGGTTATGTTATTATTGCTGTTGCTACTGGTTGAAAACGTTTGACTTATCCATCGCATTTTAGGAGCATCCTGTAATAAGAGTCTTTCTGATGAGGCACTTAAAGTACTTTTGTTTGTGGTAAAGCTGTTAACAGCTTCTTTAGATAGAGTTTTGTTTGAGGAATCAAAGTTGAACATCCTGGAAGTCACATCCATCTCATCTATATCATGCATGCTGTCAGGGAAGTTTTTCACTAAGTCTTGGCCCATCTTGAAGGAATCGGTCTGAACAAAGACAGTAAGGCATTTATTAAGGGTTTCTCCTTTAAACCAGTTGCTTAATCTTATTGTTAAGATCAACTCAGAAAAAAAAAAACCAGGTAAAAAGATAGAAATGCCACTGCCCAGAGGGCTTGTTATTTTCAGCCCCCAAGTCACTCAGTTTAATCCTGATCCTGAGAACCACTCAATAGTTTCATTCTGCATTTCCATCATAGCTTACGATACTAGTGTATTTCACTTACAAATGGAAAGCCCTTAAGTAACCATCTCCCCACCAGCCCATCTTCTCCTGTCCTAAGTTATTTGATAAAGGATTGTTACAAAGCAAAGACTCTCACGATTTATCAGAACTGTCTAGGACACAACAGAATGCAACAGAAGCAATTCTGAAAAAGCTATCACTTCAATCTTCTAAGTGTGGCAAGGCAACTAAACTCCCCTTGAGAAGAGTCTTTCAAACTTTGTCATAACAGGCAAAGAAGAAAGAAAAGAATGTATTTTGCATTTTATTTGTTGCTCCTAGCAAGAAGGGAACTACAAAAGCTCTACATCATGTTTATCTCAACTGCCTGTGAATAGAAGTCTAAAGCTGAGGAAAGGCCAGCATCACACGCGAGCTGAAGGAGAGTGACCTAGCATTCGAAACAAACTGGAAAAGTAGCTTAATATTCCTACATATTAAAAATACAGCACTGAATATTGGAAGGAACTGCTTCAAAGGGAGACACATCATTCTTTTATATTTGCATGTCAAGCTGTTGGTTTTCCAGACTATAAGCCAGTTGCTGGAAAATACTATCTACAGTTCAATGCTTTGATTACATTGTGCTGCAGATTACACTAAGTGTGGTCACAGAAGAAACTTTTAGCGAGGGCTACACTTAACACACATTACACAGCCAAAATAGTAGCTTCTGGCTTTTAGAAGGTTTTCCTTCAAAGATTCAATGTATCAAAAGCATAAGGAAACAATAGGCAAATATGTTTTAGCCAACAATTGGCTACTTTAACTGGAAGTAAAAAGAAGTGACATTATTTGCGCAGGTAAATATTACGAAATAAGGAAAACAAACTATACTCACTCCACAGTATTCAAGCATTTTAATGATTTCTTCTTCATAAACAGTTTGCATAAAATACTGTTTCTCCAGCTCTCTCCAGTTCACTGCCTTGCTCAGCACACCCTGAGATTACAAACACAATTTTACATCCTTTCAATAATTTGATTGGTTTGCTTGCATCCAGTACACAAATAAACTCCAGAGATCAATCTAAAATAACAATACACAGGGAAAAGTCTATCTGCTCCTCTATGCAATTTGATTTTTTCCACTGGACTTCTGTCCAGGTTTTCAGAGAAGCCTTAGAATTAATTGAATCAAACTGTAAGCTCATATTATAACACAAGACTTTGAAATCCACCTGCCTTTAAAACAAAAAAAAAAAAGAAAAAAGGCGGCAAAACCCAAGGACCTGTCATGGCACCAGCAGCATTATCACTCAGCTATTCACACCAAGCTTTGAGCAGAACAAAATATTTGTGTGGCTTGCCTCCTCACTCTCCCACATTCAGACCAGGATTCTATCTACCATGCCACAAATGAGCCTGAGCCCCTGATTTGCTTCATGAAGGAGCTTAAAACTACTGTCCTTATCATGTGTGGTGTACGCTGAGCAAGAAAGATGGGTTTTGCCACTAGTCACCAAGAGAGGCCTGAACTGAAAAGGTGAATGTGGCCAACCCAAACCTTTTAGCTTACTGATCTGATTGCACTCCAGCACATCAACAAGAATTATGGTAATTACCGTCGTGAAGACTGCAGAAGCTGTTGACCAGGAAAGACATGGAATCAACGGCAATGGTTTAGGCCAGTTTGCCACTGCCAGTGAAGCCATCTAGAATCAAAGGCACTTATTACATATTTTAATAATGAATTCACAACATATCAAGAACTCAGGTACCTTCTATGTATTTGTTCATACAGCATCAAACAGACAACGCCAAAGCAGTCAAGGACTGTGGCAGACGGATATACTGTAACCTATTTAGAAGGTTATCCTTCAGAGATTTCCCTAACAACAAACGTCACTCTGAACAGGACTAATCCAAGGCTGGAAGAGTTTTTGTTACAAAAATTCACAATAGAATACACATTCTGAACTTTTAGTTGCTTAAATTCATGACAAACATCTACAAAGCCTTCCCATCAAGCTCTTGCAAGCTTATTTCAAGGCAAAATGAAGAACACCATCCATCTATGTTGTGAAAGCCAGAAATTGACTCCTTTCTTCTCAGTTCCAAACCCCCCCATCAGTAGAACTGAGTTCATGCTGTCTACTTTCTGCTGCAAAACACATTCTATCAAATTTCAAATATTATTTATTTCCCTGGTTTTCAATTGTAGCGGAAGTCCTATAAGGAACTCGGGACTAGGCAAAAATGCATCTTCCTGGACTAAGAAAAAAAAAAGTCAAAAATCAGTGGCTCAGCTCCTGCCTCCTTCTATAACCCTTCTATGCATGCCCACTGGTATAAGATACAGCACCCAGTTATTCCCACAGTGTTTCAAGTGCCGTCCACTGCTTAATGGTGCCTACGCAAGTTTGAGAATTCCAATCCAACTCACAAATAAAACTGGGAAGACACGTTTAATACCCAAGTTGCTGTTTCAGCAGGGAGATGTTCATGTAAATGAAAGGTGCTTTGCACATTCATGACATTTAGTTATAAAATTGTGCTTTGGGGGAAAAATTATTTTCCATTTGGTAGACACTACCATTACCAACATTATTCACTTAGCTCCCAACAACAAACAGGGATCAAAGAACAGAGGTATGTTGTTTTAATAAGCTTTCTTCCTATAGCTCTCAGACCAATTATCATCATCTGTAGAGAAACACGCTGTAATATTTTAACTGTGTATTAGTCCTTCAAGCATCTTACTAATAGCTGCTGTTTTAGTTTGAATATGCACAATGTCATACACCAAGTATTACCCACTTCAGCACTGAACTCTCCTCTAATCAATACAAATGATTGGGGTAAAAAAATGATGAGTTGCAAACAGAAGGTACACCAAGTGATTTCAATTACAACATGCCTGCAAATGCATTGCACACAAAAGTTAAAACAGAAGAATGGAGGAAAAGGGGGAGAACCGGCAATTATGAGTCCAGGCTTCCTTTCAGAAAGCATTTGTCCCCCTGCCCTTTGTGTAAAAAACCATAATTATGTGAGAAGCTTATATTCTTATTAAGCCAGTCAGGAGATGGCTGGCAAAGGGCTCTATGATTTGCCAGTACTTATTGAGGATTATACTAATTCAACATCACAGAACATGAGAATTGCCAACAATTTGTTTCTTGTGACTCTCAACATTTATTTTAAAGTATTTCTGAGAGGACGCTATAGAACAAATTATTTCCACATGCAAAATGATCATGCAAGAAGTCAGAACGAGAATTACTGAAGATGAAATATAAAAGCTTACATGTCCTCCCATTGATATTCCAGTCATCCCTAGTGGTCCATAGCCTTCTCTTTCTAGCCAGTGCAAAAGAGCTGCCGATTCTAGAATAAGAGCTCCTCCCATCACAAAGAGGTCCGAGACATTTTTTAAGCATGACCGTCTGTTCTCCCCAGAAAAGGAAAATATAAGATTTATTATCTTAGATTAGATTTTGTCAGTTTTCATCACTCTTTACATAGTCTTGTACAAGGCCCGATCACATTCCCACAGAATTTTGGAGTTGCTTTGTCTCCTATTGAATCAGCAGGAGTTCAAGTCCATATACCCTAACCCTTGTAGTTTTTCATCTAAAAGAAGACTAAGAATAGACACCTGCTAAGCTTCTAATGTAATATCAGTGACAGCCTGGTCTTCTAGAAACAGATGTTACTACCATTAGAATCTCATTAGTAGTAATCTTCTGTCTTACAAAATTATAACAGATATTTTAGAAACAAAATCAGTGGTACAATCCTATACATCCTACACGTACACTATCACATTTGCATAAACAATCTCTGCACTTTTTTTGGTGTGGGTTTTTGGGTTGTTTTTTTCTCATTTACCTGTTTTACATCATTGAAAAATTGCACACAACATTTGAAGAGCAATCAGTATTTCAGCTTTGGAAGCACTCATCAGTGTCACTGTAAGACTGAAATTGTAAAGTGGGAAGTTTGTCACGGTACTGAGAAATTCATGTAGCGTACTGCAAAGCATCAAAACACAGAAGAAACAAAAACGTAGAAAGCTATTCAGCTGAATGATCAGAGTGACTCTATAAAGTGGAAAAAAATTACATCTTTTATAGAACAATTAATACACTTCTAGTTTGGGGAGGAGAACTGTGTATTTTCAGTATCACACAGTCCAGTGACAAAATGCTACTGGCTTCTTCCGTCACAGTTAAGGTCACATTTGAAACACTCTGAAGCACAAGGACAGAACTGACAGTGCCAGCCACAGCAGAAATTAACACAGCTGCCGCAGAGCGGTATTTATAGGCTAATGTAGTTCTTTCCTACAGCTTTGTTATGAGATTCCTCAACCCTCTAAGGCATCTTCCCTCAGCTGCTGTATTTATTAAACATTAGTACCAGTGTATTAACCAAAACCACTGCTACTGGTTTGTAACTTTACATAGCTGAGTGACAGCTACTGGCTGGGGTGTTAGGTTGAGCACATACCCCTTTCAGAGAACCCCTCTGTACATCATGTGCATACTCAGCTGAGAACAGAGTTAGAAACATCGGCAAAGTATTTCATTTCTTCTTCTGCACTAGAACCTAAACAACAGCAGAAGAAACCTCCAATGGATGTAGTCTAGCACACACTCCCTCCTGTCACCTTTCTATAAGCCTGCACTCCTGAATGCAGTAATAAAACTACCTATATGTTGAAGCAACTTTCCTATTAAAGACATTTACAAGAGTATCATCTGAGCTGGTAAATGCCATTCACTTTCTTTAAAAAGTGGTTCTTAGGTCAAAAATACAATTCAGCATCTGTTTAAAAAAAAAAAAAACCACCAAACTACAAACCTACAACAAACCCTTGAAAGGGATTTTTAATTAAACATTTCCTACTTAATTTTTCTATGCTTTTGGATTTAGGAAATCTAAAGAAAATAGAGAAAATCTAAACTGCTGTAGTGTGAGGCAGTGCTCCAGGTTAAGCCCTAACAGAACGGACAGATTTATAAAATAAATCACCTATGCGGCTTCTACTTGCTTTGAATGTTCAAGCTGGGCTTCAAAAGGATAGAAAAAAATTTTGGTAGACTAAAACCACAGCTGTGTGTCAGACACAACTTGCTGAACTGTGGAATTTATATTCCAGAGGATCCAAAAATGAGAAAAGCAAAATACCGCAGGGAGTTTAGGCTTCTAATTTCGTATTTAAGGACTGACTGAGGGAGCAAAGTCCTGCAAAATACTGACTATTGCATAGTTTCGACTGCCTAACAAACAAGCCACACCAAATTTACACATTTGACTGTGCTCTGTTTAAAATGCCCTGGAAAAACAATTATCTTATCAATTACAACAGGAAAGTTTGTTATCTGAGCAAAGACTACTCACAGTTGACTGAAATACAATTGCAGTGCTTGTACCATCACAGTTGTGAATGAGGAAAACGAACTGATACCTGCTTGCACTCACATTCATCTCTCTATACTGCAAGTTCATCTTCTGCAAACTTTCCTAATCACTGTGATCTCCTAATGCAAAACAGGACAATGCAGCCTAGCAAAGGGTAGACAGGTTCACATTAGTAAGTTACAACTGGTCCTTGAATTTTTTTTTTCTAAGTTTATACTACTTTGAGCTTCTGAAGAGCAAAAAAAAGATGTGCTATTTTGAAAATCCAGTATGCCAGACTGTAATAATAATACTTACAACTGATCCTTAGGTTTTCTGCAGCCATGTGGAAGCCTCGAGTTAAAGAAAGTAAAAAATGTCTGTACAAGAACTGGCCAGATCTAAATAAAATAATTCTTAATCATCAACAGCACACTGATTAATATTTGTAACTCAAATTTTGTACGTCGAACTGGAACTAAAGTTAAATGTAGTTTGATAATGCAGTTTGTAACACAAGATTTTACTTTGGTCAGACATAAGGGTAGGAAAAAGGTGTAACCTATTTAATACAATGGGGTAGCAGTGTTACGGAAATTACTGGTGAGATGATGATGGAACAGAACTTCTTTAAAAATCTGTGGAATTCATCTATTGTTTTCACTCTGTCACGGCTAAAAGAATCTTATCTGTACTTTGATCAGTATAGAGAATTGCATCTGAACGTCTCCTCTAATGACTACACTAATCAGTTTAATAACTACAGTAAGCAGCTGTAGAAGGCATTTTCCAACAAAATCAGAAAAGCAGTATTTGATGTAAAAGTAGCACATTATATGAACTGTGTTCCATATTGTGTTTCATGCACTGCTCATACCTTACTTTATGATTCCATCCACTGGAAATTGATCCACAATGTAGATATTACACCAGTGCACTAATCTACCCTCTGGACAGAACATTGAGAATAAGTGTTGTGCTTTCCACAAAAGGATATAGTAAGGATTTTCTAGCAAGAGGGAAGCCATACAGGCTTCTTTAATCATTGGGCGGGCCATTAACGTGCGTCTCCTCCAGAAGTGCTAAAAATAAAGTGTACAAACATGTATTAAGATAAAACCTGAGTATTTAGTTTCTCGATAAACCATTTTACATACTCACATGATCTCCAGTTCCTGCTAGGTGAATGCACACAGGTCTGTGCTTGCTGTTCCATCTCCTGGGTATAATGAACTGAAATCTATGAGAAACAAACACCTGTTTTAGCAAAGCATATCTATTTACAAGCCGCATCAGAGAAATTAATCAAAAAAAGAGGCAGAATAAAGTCTTTTCATAGCACATTCAGGCCAACTGCCAGCAATTCAGCAACACCATTTTTCATGATTCCTTTCTCAGCAAAGAAAGGAATCACTAAGTAGGAGAGAACAAATGCCAGACAGAAAAAGGAGCCAAGCTGCAAGATCATGTTCCTAAAACAGACCACTACCTCATCACCACTATTTAAATTCTGCACAGTGAAGAAATGGAACTTCAGATGAGGAGCAGCCTAAACAAGTATGACTAGCTCTCCTAGGCATTATTGCTAGTTTTCTCCTGAGGGCACAAGAGCTGAAATTGAAGATTAAAATGAGCAATATATGTAAATTTTTTAAAAATTAAAAAACCTAACATAGAAACCATGAAACTATTCTAGAGACCCATCATCAATCACTTCATGTCAAGTTATTTAGTCCCAACTAGTGGGAGAGGGTGGGAATTGCTCCTGAGCCACTAGTATTTTGCCCACAAGATGGAGCACTGTTACCTACAACAGTGTCACACTCGAGAAAAAGATCCTTCACACGATGCGCAAGGATCCTAGGGGAAATCTGAGCAGCATTTTAAACGTGTAACAATACTGTCCCGTGTAACAATTAGTACAAGCTGACTAAAAACTGTAAGGAAACAGTGTACTGTATTTTCCAGTATGGTACTAGTTTGACAAAATTTAGAAACAGATTATTTTTCTAACCAATGGAGAGGTAGAGAAGAACCAGTATTTTGACTAGTAAACTTATTCTGACATTCCCTAGTGCTGTGTGTTTAAGTGCTCATAAAACCACCAACCTGTACTATTGATAGCACTGACAATGCAAGCAGCAACTTGAGCTGACAAACTTCTACATTTATTTTTAAGTTACTGAACAAAGCCTGGGGAAAGGGAAATCATGGAAATTTAGCTCAAAACTAAAAGCAAACAGAAATTATGTTCCATTGCCTTACACACTGCTCAGCTGCAAACTAGTGTCAGTTTTAAACAAGCAAAAATGCCATTAGGTATCTTCTGACTGTTAGGGATCATTCAGCTTTCCATGAGGATGTGGGGGTTTCTTTGACTCGTGAAGTAAGAAAGGCATCAGATTCTCTTGCTACAGTGAAACGAATGTACTGCTTCAGTACACATCCAATATTTCTGTGTTCAATGTAAATGGAAGGCTGGAACAGTTCCTTCAAATACAATGTATTTCTTCCATACAAACAGCTTCTCCTGCTATGTATAACCATTGCACTTCATTTCCAGTAGCCTGCTCATTTTGAAAAAGCCAACAAATAACTTTAAAAAACCCAAAATAAAACTGTTTGCAGGCTATTCCCATTTCTCTGCAGTGCTAGTTTCAAAAAGGAAATACCACTTGGTTTTTCTTACCTTGCTATAAGAGATTCAACTGGTAGAACACCTGGTACACAATGAGCCAAGGGAGAAAGAAAGTGCCCCTCAAGGATTTTACAGTCAGATTGCTGCTCAATCTACAGAGAGAATGGGATGATAGGAATAGATTTCATATCAGTGCTCTGAAAGCCAATCTCTCAAAGCAGACAGCTTGTTAAAGGTGTAAAATGAACCTACTAAAAAAGCAAAGCTGAGGTCTATTTCAAATATAGCAATACCTGCTACCAACACAATGCATTTCTTTCAAGCTCTCAAAAGCTAAGCGGATGTTGTCAGAGATACTTTCACCATCCCACCTATCTGTACTCCCTAACTCACATACCCAATTGCCTGTCCCAGCAGCAATTCATACTGTGATAACTTTAGACACCAGGAAAATGCAGATTCACATCTTAGGAAGAAGTTCTTCACTGAGAGAGTGGTTAGGCACTGGAACAGGCTGCCCAGGAAGGTTGTGGAGTCACCACCCCTGGAAGTCTTTTTTTAAAAAAAAAAAAACAAAACCCAAGCAGACCTAGCACTTAAGGCCATGGTCTAGGGGTAAAGGGAGATGTTGGGAAGCGGGCTGGACTTGATCCTGGAGGTCCCTTCCATACCATGACGATTTATGACTCTGTGACATGAAGACTCAATTATTTTATCCTACAAAAAGAGCTTGGCAAGTACTAAGTTGATTTAATCACAGAATCACAGAACACTAGGGATTGGAAGGGACCACGAAAGATCATCTAGTCCAATCAACCCACAACAGCAATATCACCTAGATCAAGTTGCACAGCAACATACCCAGGCAGTTTTTAAACATCTCCAGAGAAGGAGACTCCAACAACCCCCCAGGCAGCCTATTCCAATGCTCTATCACCCTCTCTGTGAAAAAGTTCCGTCTGATATTTGTATGAAACCTCCTATGTTCCAGCTTGCACCCATTGTTCCTTGTCCTATCACCAGATGACACTGAGAAGAGCCTGGCTCCATCCTCCTGACACCCACTCTCACATATTTACAAAAATTAATCAGTCTCCTCCAAGCTCAAGAGACCCAGCTCCCTCAGCCTTTCTTCATAAGGGAGGTGTTCTACTTCCTTCATCATCTTCATGGCTCTATGCTGGACTCCCTCCAGCAGCTCTATGTCCTTCATGAACTGAGAGGCCCAGAACTGGACACAATACTCCAGATGTGGTCTCACTAGTGCAGAGTACAGGTTTATGATCTTTATAAACCATGAGGAAAATGTATTTAATTGAACTACATCATTTTTTGCCTTTAAGTACCGTGTCAATGAAGATCGGGTAATCTTTTGAAACCAGCGTCTGGCATTTCTCCCTGTTTCCAATAATCTTTCTGAATTCAAATATTCTGTTCAAAGGAAACAAGTACAGAAGAGTCAACATTTTATCTAAAAGAGAGAAGATACATATATATATATATAAAATTTCAGGAGCAAAATTACGCTATGAAGGCAGCTTTCCATTCACAGACTAATCACGCTACCACACAGTAGATATGTAAGGATATTTTTAAATTAAAAAAAGGCTCAGGCACAGCTATTGCAGTTGCACAGAAATAGTCTTTTACAGATGATACATTGAAAATTCACATCATTTTTCAGGGCCAAAAAAAGATATACCAACCTCCTACACTCACACATCCTTGCAGCCACACTGGGGCAATACAGAGTGAACAGGTGAAAACCAGGCTGGACTGCCAATATCAAAGAGTCTGGTTTTCACCGATTCAGTCTGGGAATGTGAAGCCAAGATGGAAACAAGTTAGTAGCAGCACTTTGGAAAGTTCACGAATGACACAAATTGGAAGGGAAGTTGACAGCTGTAAAGTAGGGCTGCTATTCAATGACTTGGGTAAGCTGGAGGAACATGACAACAAACATCCCAGAGCTCAATAATAAAACTACAAAAACTTGCACTGAGGACAACAGCCCCATGCACCAACAGAGGCTGTGTTCCCACAGAGCTGTGTTCTGTCCACAGCTAGGTGGACAACAAACTGGACACAAGTTGGCAGCATGTCCTTGTGGCTATGAAGAAGAATGGATCATTTTCTGCAGTTTGTAAGAAGAACTGGGTTTGAGGGGCAAATTGTTATTTTCTTCTGCAGAGCCATACAGAGGAATGAAACAAGACTCTTCTCAGAGGTGTACAGTGACAAAACAGGCAATGGTTGCTAATTTGCAACTGAAGAAATTCCTACTGGAACACAGCTTTTCTTCAAATTGGCAGTGGTTAAGAATTGAAAAAGATTGCCTAGGGAAACTACGAACAATCTCCATTTTAGGAACTTTCAGAACTCAAACAGATGAGGTGGCAAGTGACTTGAACTGATTAGTCAGTTTGCTCTGTTGCAAACAGGGTTTGGACTAGATGCCCTCAAGACAGCCCTCTCAACTTTAAATATCTAAGAGTATTTTGCTCATTCTTACTCTTAACTGACCAACTGTAACTGCAGATTTAGGTGGAAAGTACAGTGCAACAATATAACAGAAATGATCTGGTCACCTTCCAGAAAAGAACACCAAAAGGACCAAAAGAAACAGTTTACCACCACATCAGAAAGAGTATGTATAGCCTGAGCCTTTTTTTATATAGAACATCAAAAGCATTAATTATTCCAGAGAAAATAAGGGCAACAATATGAGAGGTGAGTGTAGAGGGTATCATTAATGAAGAGATGTCTTGCTTGACACCAAATTCTCTAAAAATACATTTCCTCTTAAGTTAGCAGGATACTGAAGGCTAAATCTTACAAGTGATGGGGACTAAACTCTCGCTAATGAGCTGAGGATAAAGCATTAGGATATCAACAGTCATCACATCAAGGGTGTAATCTAAAGTTTTAAGTGTACATCTAGGCAGGGAAGTCTAATCTCAATCAACCTCAGCCAATCTTCAATCTCTTGAAGTACAAGAAATGTAACGATTTCCTATGATGCAGCTTCACAGTGATCAGTTTAAAAAATAAAACTTAAAGCTGATGCTGCTGACACTGTTTGTGGCATGACAGGGCATGCCTACTACAGAGGCACTCCCAGCAGCCCATGTGAGGAACTAAGAGAAGGTGGTATTCTTCATTCAGTGAAGCCAGGCTGCTGGGAACAGCTTCATCTTCTTCCCATTTAGGGTTAATACCTACAACAAATTCTTCTTCCACTTTTTCCACTAGCAGGCCATCCACTCTGCCTCATGTTTCTCCCACACCTCTCAATCTCATTTAAAAGGTTTTCCACCACTATGAAAAAGGAAGAGCCATCATTATTAATAGCAGCAACATTTCCTTACTGCGGTTTGATATCAGGGTCATTATAGACCCCATGTAAGAGAAAAGCCTTGCCTAGAATTGCAAACACCTAAGGCCAGAGTTCATCAGAAGCTCCCTTCCACAGACAGCAATTGTGCTGGGGGAGATAAGGATGGGAGAGTGAAACTTCACCACAACTCACCAAGAACCAAAAAGCATTTAAGACAGGGTTTTGATAATCTTAAAATGAGCCCTTTCAGATATGCATACATAAAAGAATACAGAAATGCTGCAAATAGAACACCTATTTTTCGTTTATTTCAACAAAAAATAAGCATTAAAAAAAAAAATCAAAGTCTCATTTTACAGGAAAGCCTGCTACTCCATTGCTATCCACAGTGAATAAAATGTGATTAAAATATTTTGAGAAAAAAATCTTTATTGATTTTCAAATACCTAAGTAATAGCTTGTTAAATGCAGACGCATCACTTCCAATTTAAATACTACATCATGCAGAATATACATATTCATCACTTGTTTATACAGCATAATTATTATATTAAATATAAGGACTCGTATTAGTCTTTACATATCCTGCTACACATTTTTAAACTTAATTACTGCAAGTGCTCAAGTAGTTGTTACTTTTAATAATAAATAAAAACCCAGCAAATATTAAAAAATCTTTTCAAAATTTAAAAATATTAAAAAAATAAGGAGGTACTTAGATTTTTTTAATTATTCTTCTAAAAAGAATGACTTGATTACTTCGGACTATGAGAGAAACTTCCTATCACATCTTACACTTCTAAAGCTTATTATTACAAAGAAGTTACAAAAAACTAGCAAGATTCTTTTTCAAGTTAAACAGAACAAATCCTCTGCAGAAGTTCAGTGTTCTGGTTTTAGAAAACACTTTCAGACATGCTGCTTGAGGTATGTTATATTGACGTTATTAAAAATGTAATCGGACATATACACAGTCTCTGAATAAGCGCCTCTTTAAATACAAAGATTCACCAAATCTGTTCTAAGACTTCTTTTAAATCCATGTCCTCCCTTGGTAAGGAAACACATGATTTCCTGAACAAACTTTAACACAATTGGTCAGTTAACTTTTTTAATACAGGATAATAATAACTGCTGGTAATCACAGAAAATGAGGGATTGGAAGGGACCTCAAAAGATTATCCAGTCCAATCCACCCACCACAGCAGGATCCCCTAGACCAAGTCGCACAGGAACATGTCCAGGGTTGTTCTGCTCTTTAATTAAAAAGTGCTGTTTATGCCATTAACTTTTAACAAGTCACCTTTTCAGATCCTCTGGCTTTCCCCATCCTCTGATGAAAAGTTTAGTGAGGAGAAGCTTTCTGTACAAGACATCTAATTTACTTACACCCATTAGCAGCAAACTGACATCTAGGGAAAAAAACCAAAAACAAACAGGTAGAAAGAGGGCTGTTAAAAGGGTTATTTTGAGAGGCAAGTTCAGTGATTGTAACATAAAGTAGGTTCTTATTCTGGTAACTGTATTACTGAAAAGCCCTACCATGTTATTCCTTCCTTACATTTAGGTCCTTTCACTTTAAACAAAACATAAAAGCAGCTAAATCCAAACTCTTAGCTTTAGGAATAGTATCCTAACATATCCAGAAATGTATTACATAAATGGTAATAAGCAAAATGAAGATGCACATGGTCACAGAACTGCGGCTTCAAGCAGTCTTAACAGTATTTCACCGCTAAAATAGAGCAACATTGACTTCTCCCTGCCAAAATAGCTACAATGGCAAATATTTTTCAGTCAACATGAGCTTTCATAAACACCTCTCAGAACAGAACCTTGAAACCATATTTGGTTTTAAACAACTAGAAAACTAGATCTCTCATTTCATAATACTCTTTTATAGAAAGAAAGGAAAAAAATATCTTCAGTCACTGATGCTTATAAGCATTTATTCATTTATGTCCTAATACTACATCCTAACCCTCATCCATTCCTTTCCAATTTTTACCACCTCATTCCTTACAGTTTTGAAAACTACACTCCCACTCCATTCAGGCATACCAGCAAAATCATTAATGGTATCATTTCTCTTTCAGCAAATACACTAGGGCAAGTACAGCTAAAGCCAACAAGATTTTAGGCATGCTGAGTATTACTTTCACAGCAATACTTACTAAAGTGACCAGGGAGCCGCTAACGTGCTCTTCCCACATGTAAGAAATTAAAAAAAAAAAAGAAAAGATAACTCAAAATCCGATTTCTTGGTCAGCAGGATACAGGCTTTTCAATGAAAACCAAGTTCCAAGATCTGTGTATACCTAAGAAAAACAAGCAACAGAATTAACAATCAAAGACTTGGTTAGCAAATTATTTCACCATCAACTATTTTTTCAGTATTTCCAGACCCCTCCACACTAACTGCTCTAAATAAGTTGATCACACTCCAAGAGAGCTGTGGTGGGTTGACTCTGGCTTGGAGACAGCTGGCATTGACTCTATGGGACCTGGACTTCCAGCAGCTTCTCCCAGAAACTACTCCTGCAGCACACAGACACACCACCAGTCCAAAACCTTATCACACAAGACAAATACAGTAATGCAATTGAATCCGTGTGGGTTTGTTGATTGTGGTCATTCTTAAAATACGCTTGTGTAAACGTACTAAATGGAAACTGTGGTCAGACTAAAAAAACCCTTGCACTTCTAGAAAAGCCACCACTTAAGAACCAATACACAGAAAAAAACCTAAACTGCCTTAATATATGGAGTAAGTTGTTACAAATTTAGAAACTACAGACAACATAGGTACTCGATTATTAGAACAAGTATCCTAAGAAAGCCACAATGGTCCAATGTTCTGTCATTACGGGGCAAAAACAAACACCTGAAATCACTAGAAAGCCAAAAAGAGAACCTTCTATTTTAACACCATAGAAAGTATAAGTTCTGACTGCACCACTACCAAACAGCGTGTAATCTCATCATGCCAATCTGTATCTGCTTGATCTAATGGAATCACCTCCTCAATGTAGGCTTTTTCTTTGCCCACTCTGGAGATATCCACTGACCTCATGTACTGCTGGGGTGTCAACACAGTAGGAAATGTTTGCTAGCCTCTGCAAGGGCTCTCCTCTGACTTTTTGAATAGTGGGACAGCTTGGTACTTTCCTGGTGCTAGAAGAAAATTGGGTGGTGCGGCCAGAGACAGCTAGACAAAGTGGACCTTCTATAGGGCTGGGAAGACAGTTCCAAGTGAGTACATACATAAGTAGGCTGCCAAAAATATGCTACAGCAAGATTCACAGTTCTGCTTAGCCACAAGGAGTTTTAATTGATGTTTTGATGCCCAATAAAGTAGCCTCTCATGTTTTGTTTCTTGGGGGTTGGGGTGTTTAAGTTCTCCCCAAAACAAAAGCTAAATGAGAGACAGAACATAAAGACATTGATTTTTGCTCAGAGTTCCAAAGCACCAAAGGAATGCTAAAGCAAGTTTCCAGACAAGCGCACTGCATTTAAATGCTACATTGATTGAGGTGAAACAGTTTTCTCATTCTGTATTTGCCTTCATTGATTGAATAAAGGCTCTAACGTAATCCAGGATATTTCAATTCATCAGATTCAAGATTAAACCACTACTGGAAAGAGTGCAGGAAGCACTAAAACAAATATTCCAGTTGTGAAGTATGTTGTAGAGAGCTTCATAAAAACATTACTGTGATAAAATACAGGTCACCCTCCCATTTTGTTTATCCTAATAACAACAGGGTAGGACATGCTTCAGTCACTGCCCATCAATGTCTACAAGGAAAGAACTACAAATACTTTTACTATCAGAAACTGTTGGGATGTTGAAGTTCCTTAACTTCACTGCTCCATCCCTGAAAGTGTTCAAGGTCAGGCTGGATGTGGCCCTGAATAACCTGACCTAGCAAAGGTGTCCCTGCCTATGCAGAGGGGCTGGAACTACATGATCTATAAAGTTCTTTTTCAACACTGGACATTCTACGATTCACAGTAGAAGAGTATTTTAGCAGCAAGAGTTTGGACTTCAGAATCAGCAGAGCTTGTTTCGGAGCGCGACTGAATTTTCACCACCTCACACCACACGCGTCGCATCACAATGTCTTTGTAAGTTAGGTCAGCAGGAAGCAGTGACCTGATAAAGATGCTGCACAGTCATGTGGCCGGTGTTCTGGGAGTTCGTCGCCAACACAGCTTCACACACTTATAAGTTGTGAATAGAAATTGTAACATGGAAAGTCCCATTAACAAGTGATATGCAAAAGAAACCCATTCATTTAAAAACAGTCTTTCCCAGAGATGATAAGAAAACCTAGAGATAAATTTTAGCTAGGCTCCTGCTGTATGAAATGTTTTTCTTTGCTTCCAGAAACCTCATACTGCATATTAACTTCACGCTTTTGGCTTATACTCTTATTTCATAGAAACACCACAATTCACCCAAAACTCAATGGGTAAAACGTCAACTCTTAGTTTTTATCCACTGCACACAGCTTCAGTTACAAGAAAACCACTTAAGACTTGATACTGAAGACCCAGACTTTAGCTGAATACAAAACAACAAGTCGGGCTCAAAAAGCCAAGAAGGCAGGTCTATCTCAGAAGGCCAACTCCTTGAACTCCGCATTTATTTATCTTTTCATAAATCTCTTTCAACTAAGGTCAGGTCATACCTTCCCCCCTATCCCTATCTCTCCAAAAGACGGCTAGACAAAAAAAAAAGCCCGAAACAAACTCCCCCACCCCCGTTTCATACAGAGAGGACCCGGCAGGAAAACAAAGGGGCTAAAAGGCAGAAACGAACCTATCGGTGCACACCTGCCTCTCCCGCTCTGCCCGAGCTTGGCTACAGGCGCAGCGGGAGCCTCACCCGGGCATTGCCCGGTCCGAAGGGCAGCACTCGGCAGGCAGGGCCCAGCCCACCCCACGGCTAGCGGCAACCCCCTCAGGCCGCCTCAGGAGGGACGGGGCTGGGAAGGCACCCAACGGCCCGTCAAGGCCCGGGGGACCACCGGACACACAGAGCAGGGTTCGGTGAGCACTGCGGGGCGAGGCCGCCAGGGGTAAGTGCCCCTGAGGGCGGAAAGCGCCCAGCCTCGCCCTCAGCTAGGGGTCGTACCGAGACCACCCACCGCTCGCCGACTGGGTGGACAGCTCCTATTCCCGTCCCCGCTCCCTTAGCTATCCCTGTCCCGGTCGCCCCACGAAGGTCACTCACCCGGCGGCGCCGATGCTGGGCTTTCTCATGAGCGGGCGGGAAGCGAGGGCTGTGGGAGTGGGGGGGCCGGGAACAGGCGAGGGGCGGGGCCAGTCGCACGCGTGGGCGGGTGCACGTACGCACGCGCTCAGCGTGCGCGGGGGGGAGGCCGTTTGCCCTGCCCCAGCGCGCGTGATCAGCGATCACCGGGCCGCCCAGTCGCGTCTCGGGCTCGTTGGCGGTTCGCGGCAGAGCCCCTGGCTCCTCGTCTCGCCCGTCGGACAGCGCCCCCCAGCGGCGGAAGGGCGAGACCTGCTGGGAGTGTCCGGGGCCAGGTCCCGGCCCCGGTACCGGCGCCGCGGGGGCTCTGGAGAGGCCGCAGCTAGGAATGGCGGTGGTGTCCGGTACGGGGCTGGTTGCTGACGGGCAGGAGCCTTTGCTGGGTCCCGGAGAGGCGGTAGACGAGGAGGAGGAGGCGCAGAACAGGTAGGGGCTTGTTCCTTCCCACGCCCAGGCCCTCCCTGTGCCCGGCGGGGCCCTAAGACACCCCCGAGACACAGAGGAGCCCCCGGGGAAGACCCCCGGCGGGGAGAGCCCTGGGCTGAGGGAAGCCGCCCGCTTGCTCCGCGCTGAGGGCGGGAGGGAGGCGCGGCAGTGGCCGGCGCCCCGGTGCGGGACGGGTCTGGCTCTCAGAAAACCAAACGCACTCCGCTTGGGAAGTTGCTAAAAAGCCTAAAAATCTACTGTTGCGGTGGTGAAGTCGAGCTGTTTGAGAACCGTCACCTTATCGCTTGGTTTTCCCTTCTGTCAGTAGCATAAAGGCACCTGGAGTGGGCAGGGCAGGGCTCTGGGGTAGCTTGGACCCTGCCCGGCGGGCCTGACTGACCTCCATTTAATGGGCAGTAAGGTGACAACGTACTTTTGGAGTCGTTCATGTGCTTCAAGTTGGATTGAACTAAGATACTTAAGTGGTGTAAACATTCCTGAAGGCATAAATGTGCAAGTCCTGCTGTGGGTTTGCTGTATGAGCTTTAAATTGTGTGTGTACCTATGCCTGTGAGTGATCCTTGTGTTTTACCTGAGCCTGACGTCCTATGGTGTGGAATATCCCTTTGGCTAGTTGGGGTGAGCTGTCCTGGCCATACTCCCTCACAGCTTCTTGTGCACCTACTTCCTGGTAGACCTGAAAATCCATGACTTAGGATAAACGCTGCTTAGCAACAACTAAAGAATCAGCAAGTTCTCAACCTCATTCTCATCCTAAATCCAAAACACCCCACTACACCAGGCTACCAGGAAGAAAATTAAGTGTATTCCAGCCAAAACCAGGACAGGTCTATATAAACAGTGAGTATAAACTATGCTCAGGCATATCTAACCCAAGTTTTTCTTCAGTCTTTACAATCTTCCACAGTATCTGTGACAAACATCTTTTATATTGTGTAGTTATTTTCTTGTGGTAAGAATAGACTGTCCATACCTATTAGTTCAATCAGTGTAAGGTTTGGGGGGTTTTTTTGCTTTAAAGTCACAGTTGTGAGAAGACATCTGCGGTGACATCTGGGGTTTAATGTGCTCTTCCTAAAGACTTTATGTGCCGTCTGTAGTGCTCCAGAGTGTCTATACAAAGAGACTGCAAAATTGAAGATCTCTCTAGGTAAAGATCACTTGGTGTCACGTCTTCTCCCAAATTACGAATGATAGGACAAGGGGAAATGGCCTCAAGTTGCATCGGGGAGGTTTAGATTGGCTCTTTCCTGAGAGAGTGGTTGGACACTGGAACAGGCTGCCCAGGGAGGCAGTGGTGTCACCATCCATGGAGGTGTTTAAAACCCAAGTAGCTCAAGCACTTGAGGCCGTGGTCTAGGGGTTTAGGGGGATGTTATGATGAAAGCTGGACTTGATGATCTTGGAGGGCCTTTCCAGCTGTGATGGTTCTATGATTAGGTTTTTTTACTTGAACAATCTAGTAGTTTTACTTGAGAAGCAAGCTGTTTTTTCACTGGAGTTCTTTATATTCTTTGTTGTGAGGAAGTCCATGCTTGCATAACAATTTACACGATTTTATTGAGAGGATTGTGGAATGTGTTTGCAGTGTCCTGTGGGAACAAGCAGAAGATAATCACATCTGATGATGATTTCTTTGTTTCTTGACTTTTGGTTCAGCAACAGGGATGTCGTGGAGACACAAGAGCATTACAAGAGCAGGTGGCGATCCATCTGGATTATGTATCTTACTATGTTTCTCAGTAGCGTAGGTGAGTAAAACACAGATGGATTTCAATTTTGTTTCCTTAATGAATGTGTTTTGGTTTTAAAATCATAGTGTTTACTAGAGTTCAACTACATTGCTCTAATGCTGCTCTTCTTTTATAACCTCAGAACAGAAGATCTTTGGTTTATGGTTTTGTAATAGTTTGGGGTAAAAGGTAGTGGCAGAGTATGGTTATTGCTCACTGACCAAACAAAGGTCACGCTTTTCTCATCCAGAGTGACTCTTTAAGAGAATAAAAATAGAAATAATTATGAATTCCCAAGGTATTTATTTCAAAATGTATATGAGAGCTTGTTTTGTCCTGTGGGATTTTGCATCCCTACTGTTTCATTCCTAAATAGCTGCCCCTGAAACAAGACTTCTGGTGATTCTGTGGATCTATAAATGATCTTGAAAAGCATAGGATGCTTCAGTGATTTTTTTTTTTTTTTTTTTTAATATAAATTAAAATGTATTTGAGTTAATGCAAGCATGTCAGTGTATCAATATATTCTTTTTACTTTGGGGACCTTGTTGTCTTTCCATGCAGTTTGCCTGCCGCCTTTTCGTAGGAGATGCCTGTTTACTGTGCACACACCTATAAAATGTACTTTTAAAACTAGTTCTTCCTGTTAGGAGCAATTATCGCTCCTCAGAAAAAGGAGTAGGTTTTTTTTCTGGTTACAGGCTGGTGCACTCAGGAGCAGAATGAGCTTGTGGCAACTGTTTCATAGAGTGAACTACTGATAAATGTGACCACTGAAGTAACTTCAGTTGTGTTTTTACTGCATTCCAGGTTTCTCAATCATCATTATGTCTGTGTGGCCGTATCTCCAAAAGGTTTGTAAATTTGGGGTTTTTTTAATTTACAAGCACAGAAAACTCCTGCTCAGAAAGAATGTGGTACAAAACTTGACACTTTATTTAGGAAAAGAAATAGTAAAGTCATGTGTGTGGTTTGAACTGGCAGTTTTTTGGCCCATTTTCATCATTCTGTGTAAAACCTGTCAGTTAATTTCCTGAATTGAGAAAAGTACATCGTAGAAATTACTGGTTTTCCCCTGTTTTCTTGGACACTGAATGAACAGCAATCTCTTTATCTGAGTTAGGTCATATGATGTTAGGTCATAGGCTGGACTTGACGATCTTTGAGGTCTTTTCCAGCGTCAATAATTCTGTGATTCTGTGAATTAATGTCTACGGTTAAAATGTAAATCACATGGCTTGTCTGCATTTTGGGAAGAACAAAAGGCAACCTGAAAGTAGAACTTACTCTAGAAGTGTGAGATCATTGCATGTCAACCTTCTTGACATTCTTTACAGGGAATTGCCCATTCCTGGGTACTGGTTTCAGTTTGTTTGGGATTTTTTTTTTCCCCTCTTTGTTCCATTCTTATTAAAAAGTGGCATAAAAGGTCTTGAAAACTTGAATTTAATCTGTGCTAGGATTTTACCACTCTTGGAATTGTAGCAGGCAGTTTCAAATGAATATTTGCAAGAACTTAGAGTAGAATCATAAAATTGTAGAATGATTTGGGTTGGAAGGAACCTCCAAAGGTCATCTAGTCCAGCCCTCCTGCAGTGAGTAGGGACATCCTCAACTAGATCAAGTTTCTCAAGGCCCTGTCCTATCTGATTTGGAATGTTTCCAGGGATGGAGCTTATACCACCTCTCTAGGCAACCTTGGCCACTGTTTCACCACCCTCATCATAAAAAATTTCTTTCTTATATCTTGTCTGAAGCTCCTCTTTCAGTACTGAAAAGCCACAGTAAGGTCTCACTGAGACTTCTCCAGACTGAACAGCCCCAGTTCCAGCCCCCTGATTTTTTGAGGCCTCCTCTGGACCCTCTCCAACAGGTCCATGTCTTTAATGTGCTGAGTATCCTAGAGATCCTTTGTATTAGAGTCACCGAATGACTGAATCACTGAACATTAGGGATTGGAAGGGACCACGAAAGATCATCTAGTCCAAGTTCCCAGCACAGCAGGATCCCCTAGATCAAGTTGCACAGGAACATGTCTAGGCAGGTTTTAAACGTCTCCAGAGAAGGAGACTCCACAACCCCTCTGGGCAGCCCCTTCCAGTGCTCTGTCACGCTCTTCGTGAAGAATTTCCTTCTCATATTTATGTAGAACCTCCTATGTTCCAGCTGACACACATTGCCCCTTGTCCCATCATTAGATGACAGGGAGAAGAGGCTGGGTCCATCTTCCTGACACCCACCCTTCACATATTTATAAACATTAATGAGGTCACCCCTCAGTCACCTCAGATACTGTGTCAGCGCAGAGGTACATCTCCTCAGAACAGGCATGGAACAAGCTGGAGCAATCCTAGTGGTATCAGTAAAATTGTGCTGATGCTGAATTCATGGAGAAGAAAAGAAAATGTATCATCAGGCACATAAGGCAGGACAGATAGAGGCACCTGCAGAGATGACTTCAGTGATTTCTTGCTGCTGATGTGGAAACTGTCTGTCTGCTGTGCTGCTTAAGTTACTCCTATAGCCTGTAACATCAGAACTGCTATATGAAAGCTATTGGAGTTTGCTGCAAGTGGGCTGTTTCCAGTCTTGGAATCAAAGCTGTTTTTATTGGTTTGGTGCAGGGCTGGAGGCAGTTAGCCAAGGTTTATTGTCCCAAAGTGAAAACAACTGCTTCTGTGGCCCAGCGTGCTGTGCTGATGTTAAACACTGCATGGTGCTGTGCGGACACACTGGCTGGTTTAGCCGTAGCTGAGGTTTGACCGTGCACTGCGTAGTGCTATAATTACTGCACGGAGCCTTAGGTATTTCAGGTACTGATTTGAAGGTGGGTTGGTTGATACCATAAAACACTTCAATACTTTACTAAAGAATTGATTTGTTTCTGCAGATTGATCCGACAGCAGACGCGAGTTTCTTGGGCTGGATTATAGCTTCGTACAGCATTGGCCAAATGGTTGCCTCTCCCCTGTTTGGCTTGTGGTCCAATTACCGGCCAAGGAGAGAACCTCTCGTCATTTCAACAGCGATCTCAGTAGCTGCTAATTGTCTTTATGCCTATGTCCATGTACCTCATTCACACAACAAATACTACATGCTGATTGCTCGTGCTCTTGTGGGATTTGGAGCAGGTAACCACAGCAAAACTTGCATTTCTGGAGGTTATGACATTTGGTGTCTTGTGTGAGACAGTTAATGTGGTATCTCAGCAGCAGATTTACCACAGAATCATAGAATCATAATGGCTGGAAAGGTCCTCCAGGATCATCAAGTCCAGCCCTCATCCCAACATCTCCCTAATCCCTAGACCATGGTATGAATGCTAAGTTATTACTTAACAAAAGCAAATAGTCAGCTGATACTAGATCATAACGTTATTGCATAATTTGCCAGTTGTATATAAATGCTAGAGGGAGTGGGGGAGTTTATTGTTGTGCAAAACAAGAACACACCACCCCTAAAATAAATGTAACTGGATAATTTAAGAATATAACCTAGTGTGTACTTGCACATTGTTTGGATTCTCTTTTCTAAGGAAACGTGGCTGTAGTTCGATCGTATATTGCGGGTGCCACTTCTCTTACGGAAAGAACAAGTGCGATGGCCAATACTAGTGCCTGCCAAGCAGTTGGCTTCATACTAGGACCAGGTAAAATTTCCCTTCTTTCCTCACCTCTCTAATACCTTTTAGGATTACATTTGGCATTGGAAGTAGTGACACTCAGTGGTGTTTTGGTGTTGCAAGGTGTAGCTTTTCTGTGGTGTCAAAGTTTAATAAATGGGATCCACTTGTATGTGTTCTATGGGCACACACCTGATGTGTGCCCATAGAAATTCAACCCTGCAGTCTGAAGACATTCTAATTGTAGTTAAAAGCTGGTTTGGATTGCTGGCTGCAGGAAAAGCAAGTTGCAAGATACTCTCTTGTACCAGTCCCCACTGAATAGTCCATGACCAGTGTAACACTGCTGTGCTCAGGCAAACATTGCCACCTTTCCAAAATGACTGCAAGTTTCACCTTGCCTCACAGAATGTAGAAAATAACATCCAACAGATGTTTCTGATCATGTGGCAATGATCATGACATCTTGATTTTTGTGTGATTTGCTTAGAATGTAAGTACAACAAATTCCCTTTGCTAATTCCATAGGGACTCGCAGTTTCCTAACAGTACTAAGCAAACGGCCTGATGTTACTCTCCTTTTCTGGGCACCAATTTATAGATCAAGTAAAGCTCCACAACTTCTTTTTTTTCAGTAGCTGGTCTTTAGCAGAAGAGATAGTCCACTCCCAGGTTTTCTATGTAGAAGTTAAAAATCAGCTGCCTGCACATGGTGAAGAAGTTTGACCTTTGTTACTCTCACAGTTCAGCCCTTTAAGTGTCACACTGTTACTGACAGAGCATGTTTGTGTGCAACCAAGTAGTTTTCTAGCAAAGTGAGATCCTGCTGGTAGCCATCAGTTTATTTGGAGGAGGATATTCAAAATGTAAAAAGTTTGACAGGTACACTATTTCAATTTTACGTAGGAATTAGAACATCTTTGCTTGCCAAGCGTTATGTATTTATTCTACATGTGTTCCAGAGTTTTTGTAACGATTTCAAGATGTTAGTGATACAGTTACGTTTTTAAGTTTTTCAGACGTGTTTTACACTTATTGGAGAAGAAGGAATAACATGGAAATTAATTCGGCTTCAGCTGAACATGTATACAACGCCAGTTTTATGTGGAGCTCTCTTAGGAGTTATTAATATTGTCCTCATCTTTGCCATATTCAGGTAATCAAGTCAAGAATGAATTCTGACTTGTTTTTGTGGGAGGCTTGTAACAAATCATATGCTGCTCAGAAGGAGGAGTAAAATGTAAAATTAGGGAAAAAGAGCTGTTAGATTACTGCTAGTTTTGTTAAATTTTAAATGTTGATTGCTTCTGCATGTGTTTTTTCTCTAGAGATAGAAGTTGGCTTGTCTGTAGAGTTCTCACTGTGTCTTTCCTTTGAGAACCTCAGGGAGGGGAATTTTAGGTGGCAGTGAGGGAGAGGCACACAGATACGTGATGTTCTCCCACTGGAATGTTTTCTTTCTTGGGTATAGTGCTGTTCACTGCAGTCAAGGGAAAACCATAGAGATGGTGCAGTTAGAAATATTTTAAATGAAACTTTATAGTAGATCAAACAAATCTGTGTATTAATAACAACTCTTCTAAATTTCCAGAGAGCATCGAGTGGATGACATGGGACGGCAATGCAAAAGTGTCAATTCTGAAGAAGGTACGTCTGTTTTCTTGAAAAACTCACTCTGTGGTGTTTATTTTGAAGCACTGTAGTACAGATAAGCATTGAGACTTACTCTGAGGTCTGGTGGATTGGGAGAGCTTGTGAGTGTTCACATACAGCATCTCATTGAAGCATGTGATGCCTAAGTAACTTAGGCTGGTGAGACTTAAGTACAGCAATGGCTGCTTGCAGTGTAGCAGCTGGCCTTCACTGTGTTCCCTTTCTGTACCCAGTTCACAGTTTTATAAACCTGCTGAGTGTCCTTTTCACTTCAAAAATTAAAAGTGTGTGAAAGGTGATCTTAAATCTCTTAAACTCTCTGGAACTCACCAGTCTCAGTCATTAGGTTTCTGTCTAAAATGGGAACTGTGTGCGTGCGGCACACGTGGTGGTTTGTGCATGTAAATGTTTCACCCAGGTTAGAGGAACAAAGGCTCCGTGGTGATGCAGAGAATCTGCTGCTGTGTACTTTTGACTTTGCAAGAGGAAGACATTTAAAGAAGTTTGCTTATTTTGCTGCCACCCAGGACCTGTCAGTCGCAGTGTTAGAGTGGGACAACATGTGGTAAAACCAATTTGTAAATAATTTTCTCTCACTGTCAGAGGAACTGGCGTTTCAACAGCTGCATTTTGATTTAAAAACATTATACAGCAATTGTCAAAACATCTAACTGCCTGGGCACCCACTACCCTGCACATTAAATACCTAACAGAGAAAGGAAATCATTACTGTTTGTAATTTGTGGATGTGTAAGAGAAGCTCACTTTGCAGTTTAGATCATTCCTGTTCTGTTCCAGAAAGTGCTGTTCAGGATGAGGACGCAGAAGGAAACATTGACCACGTTGCTGTGGTAGCAATCAATTTTCTTTTCTTCGTCATCCTGTTTGTGTTTGCTGTGTTTGAAACGTAAGTTTGTCTGTTTGCTCTCAAGATACTTAGACATGAAGTTAGCCTGGGTGTGCATGCAAAGGCTCGTCTGTTGCATTCATTTTTTAACCCCTCACAAGTAGAAACCCAAAACTGTGCAATTCAGTTGGTGTACACTGACACACAGAAGTGAGTTAAAGGTCTGAAAGTAATGAATTAAGGGAACTGAAAAGGCAGCCTACAGTTTGTTCTGTATGAGACAGAGTAAAAGCTTTTGAGTGGAGTGCAGAATCCTAGAGTCATTCAGGCAGATCCATATCCTCAACTGTAGGTACTTTGGAAAAGGTAGAGGTTTTGATTTGGGTTGTCTGAAGTCTTCAGACAGAACTGTCTTCAGATGAGTGCCTTGTTCTATACTTTCTGTTCTGATCAGCTCCGCAAGCTCCAGCGAAGCTGTTTAGAGTGATTGTTTTTGTAACGATGGAAACAATTCAGGCAGTTTTTTTCTTAAATACAGTATTTTACGTGGTTGGTTTTTATACCTGAAGAGGTACGCCCAGATTTTCTGTATGTAAGAAAGTAAGTGGAATAAAACATCACCCTAGGCTGAAGTATCCTTGTGCTTTGTTAAATTTATAAACCACTGTGAGGGTACATTTAACAATAAGTCTCTGTCTTAACTGCATTATTTTTAGAAGATTTTGTTCCTAGAGACTGGTTGTTGCCCATACTGACACAGTATTAAATGCTTGTTATTACGTTCCCAAGGCCTGTTCTTTAATTTCTCTCTGTTGCTTTGCTTTAACTCCATCATCTTTTCACGAAATAGATTAGTGATGCTTCATGATATGGCTGATGTTAACACAGTTGTGAATTTTGTCTAGCAGATTTAGTTCTGATCGGCAATACATGACAGAATTAGTTCATAACTAGCCGTGTTTTGTTGTGTACCAGTCAGGAGGGAAGGCTTCTATACCACTGTGTTTGGCGTGGGGGACAACGTATGTGTGGAAATGGCTGGGCAGGAGAAGCGTTGTTTTAATAAATCCCATTTTGTTCTGTTGATTTAGCATAGCTACTCCACTGACGATGGATATGTATTCATGGACCAGGAAACAAGCTGTTTTTTATAATGGAATAATCCTTAGTGTGGTTGGCATTGAGTCGGTTCTTGCTTTCATGGTGGTTAAACCGCTATCTAAAAGGTATGTGTTAGGAGTTTATCAGAATATTATTTTAGCCCTAAGTGTGAGAAGCCTGGTGGCAAGGCCAAATCTGTGTCACTTACATCTTCTCCTCACTCATGGATTTGGGTTTACTGTGTCAGTGAAGTACTTCCCGTGTGGACACAGCCACGATGCTGTGGCAGTTCTTTATTCTGTTAATGTAACCCCCTTCCTCGTCCCCTAGAATCCCAAGAAAAACAGGTTTTAAGTTACTGTGATGTTGCAGTGTAAGCAGGGGCTGGGTCTTTGGCTCCTTCATAGAATCTACTTTACCTAAATGATACATTAACTGTCATTTCATTGTTTGATAGGACCGGTGAGCGTGCCATACTCCATGCAGGGTTACTGATTGTCTTGGTTGGATTCTTTGTCTTACTGCCTTGGGGGAAGAAACTACCCAATATCCAGTGGCAAGGTACAATTCAGGCCTTACTCAGCTATCACTGTAATGTTTTACTGAAGGCTTTTCATTGTATTTCCTCACTTCAAGAAAGAGATTGAGAGGCTGGAGTGGGTCCAGAGGCCGGGGAAGGGACTGGAGAGAGGGTCTGATGAGAGGCTGAGGGAGCTGGGGGTGTTTGGCCTGGAGGAGAGTCAGGAGGGACCTCATCCCTGTCTCCAGGTCCCTGAAGGGAGGTTGTAGTCAAGTGGGGGTTGGGTTCTTCTCCCAGGCAACCAGCGATAGGAGGAGAGGGCAGGGCCTGAAGCTGCCAGGGGAGGGTTACGTTGGATGTTAGGAAGCCCTTCCTCACAGAAAGGGTGATCAGAGCCTGGAGTGGACTGCCCAGGGCAGTGGTGGAGTCCTCATCCCTGGAGGTATTTAAGAACAGCCTGGATGTGACCCTTTTAATGCCCTGGTCTGGCTAATTGTGTTGATGTTAGGTCATGGGCTGGGCTTGATGAGCTTGGAGGTCTTTTCCAGCCTCAGTAATTCTGTGATTCTGTATTTTTTCCCCTTAATGGTGCACACAACTTGTTTTCACAGAAGTAAAGAATAACTCAATTCCCAGAACAGCTGCCACTGAAATGTTAATGCCTTTCTGGAGTTTGCCAGCAATGGAGCTGCCACCCAACGGCACAGTGGAACCGGTGGGCTGCCCCATCACACAATCCTGGTGCCTGAATACTCCTATGATCTACTTGGCCCAGTACATCAGCTCTGACATACTCATAGGGCTGGGCTACCCAGTTTGTAACGTCATGTCCTACACTTTATACTCAAAAATTCTAGGACCAAAACCTCAGGTAAGCACGATGCTTAATGCTTCAACAAGGACAGAAGTTTCTAGGAACTAAAATCCTTCCTAAAATCCAAGGCAAGTCCCTAGAAAGAGCAATTAGAAAGCAGGGCTGTACTACAGGGTGTGGGAAATCAGCGTGAAAACTTAAGAACTAAACCCAAAGCTTGTGGCTTTCCCAGGGAAAAAAAAGCCTTTTTTTTGAAAGCACCAATTACATATTTGGAATACCACTAGGGAACAATGTTCCTGTTACTTTGTGTGTTGTATGAAGACCTGAAATGCTATGATACCTCCAGTTATTGACACTTTATGGGGGTGAAACTCACAGCAAGCTGGTATTACTGAGTAACAAAAGATGTTCTTTCTTTTTCACCACTTCAATAATTTTCTCCATGTTTTATTTTGCTTTAAGAGCCTTTATTGTAAAGGTACGTAGTACGTATCTCAATGGAGCCTCAGAATTGCTGCTTAGAGAAGCCAAGCAGTGCTTCTCAGTGTATTAATGAGTTAAGAAACATAAGCAATTGCTTAAACACTTCTAAGTCTTCTAGTTAGGGTAACTGATGGGGATTATTTGCTCCCCAGATAGTTCCTGTATCACTAATACAAGCTATTGCTCTTCCACAGGGTGTCTACATGGGCTGGTTGACGGCCTCAGGAAGCGGAGCACGAATCCTCGGGCCTGTTTTTGTGAGCCAAATATACACACACCTGGGACCACGCTGGGCTTTCAGCTTAATCTGTGGAGTAGTTGTACTCTCTCTCTTACTCTTGGAGATAGTATACAAGAGACTAATCGCATTTTCTGTCAGATATGGAAGGATGCAGGAAGAGAATTGTTAAATATGTGGTTTGTAGAAAAAAGTAAGCCCCATCAGAAAAGGTAACATTTATTACTACTTTGTACTGAGGAGAAGCTAACCACTGTCTGGCTGTGTGCTAACAGCTGCAGGGCTGTACTTAACACACTGATAGAACACGTAACCTGGTCGTATCCTGATACATGGTCACACCTGCTGCAACAGCATTTGTACTCTGCTTTTCCAGCCGCAGAGGAAGGGATATGAAGAAGTCAGATCGGTTTGCTACACATCTGAGTGTGACTAGTTTGAACAGTGCACCTCAACACTGAGTGCAGCTGTGAAGATCACTGGTTATGTGCATCCTTTCCAGAAAGAAGTAGAGAAATATTTATCTTGATTCTGTGAATCAGGATTGGTATCTCCTTTGTAACTACAGGATTAGTTGTGCTGCATGCACTTTGTATGGAACCATCCTGCCCAAGGGAACCTCATGCTACTCAAGTTTCCTAAGCAGTGGTTAACACAAAATGTCTGGCATTAGGAACTGTTAGGTATTGGTAGGTCTCTCCAGGATTTCAACTGAAATGTGACCTAGCAGTAGGAGGTAGGTGCCTGCTTCTCAAGCACTTTATGTGAGATTTGGTTATTTAAGTTTGTTAATAGTCATTGAAGATCACAGCCTTGGTTACTTGAACTCCAGTGAACCCTATGTGCAATTTTTCCTCTGCTGTTTTGCTAAATGCCTTTTCATAGCAAAAGTAACAGAGTCGAAATAAGCACAGCCTTTCTTAAATTTACTACAGGGAGGAAGTGCTACACTCCATAGTTTACACTTCTGTTGTCATTTTTAAGGACTGCACTGCACTGAGCAACCAGTCTTAATTTTTTAACTACAAAGAAACTGGCTCCTTGGATGTTGACTATTATTTGTAGACTTTTTTTTCTAATATATTACAATGAGAAACAGGAATTTACAAAGCTTGAATTGTATGGTATTTTAAATGATGAAGTAACAATTTTCCCTAAACAGTGGGGTCTAAGCTCATCTGTAAGGGTTTTATCTCTCTCAGTACTACTAGAGGGGGAAAAACAGGTGTCATATTGCAGTGTGAGAGCTGTGGCTGCTGTTTAATGTGTCTGATATGTGATGCTGACAGCATTTAGTAAATGTAATAATGTAATCAATTGTTCAAGCACTGAAAGACTACTGAAATAAAATGCTATTTTTTCATTACTGACTGAAGGGAAGACTGCAGCTTTCTTCCTTCTTGGGCTTTCCTGCTGTACATTCACAAAATGCTGTTAGGGAAGAAACTGGGCTTTTATAAACAAGTCTTACACATGTGAATCCCTAAAAAGTACCTGTAGGACTATGTGCTGCAAAAGTAATTGCTCAAAGATACAGCAGCAAGAACCTCATGGTCATGAGAAATCTGTGTTTACCTTCAGATATGAGGAGAGTTTTCAAAACTATGAACATGGTTAGTACTTCATTTTTGACAGCACTGTTTATGTTGGAAATGTTTATAGTGAGGAGTTGTGTTGCTTTTGTTCTTCAGGCTTGCCAGCTTCCACCTTGAGTGAGAATATGTTTGGGTACAGAGAGATTAGGTTAAGCATAAACTATTCAAGTTTCTTCTACATCATATGCCTGAAGAATACAGAATAGCCCTGAAAGGAGGAAGCCCATGCACATTAAATGTGCTTATATGATGATTAAAGTAAGAAAACAAGGGTTAATTCTGTGGAGTCAGTCTCCTTAATTCCAACCCAAGTGAACCCATGAACCTGAGTCACACCGTTAAGATGGGGATGATTTGCTTTCCTAGGTCAGCTGTTTTAGGTTGGGGCTTGCATGTTATGGAGTATCACCCTCTCATTTTCACAAACCACACTCCTGCTACTTGGAGGTAGGTCTTCTAATTTTTATTGCAGTAACCAATGTAATGTCAGTCACAGAGCTCCTTACAAGCCAGCAGATTGTTCTTTCTAGGCATCAGAGGACATAAATGCATAATGTCATGGGGTTTTCTCCATTATTGGTATGTTTAGCTTGCCCCTCAAACGAGGTGTTTTGTTTTTCTCTCAAATGTGCTTCTGGCCGTAGCCAGCTGTAGGTCAGAAGTTAAATTACTAATGACAGACTAAGTGTAATTTTTCAATTCAGCAAGGCAGAAGTAATGTGAAAACTGTTGCACAGTTTCTCTCCAAGCTTCATCCAGCCCTAAACTCCAAACATATGATGCTGTAAAGTACCAGGTCAGCTCCAGTTACACATTGAGCTTCATACCTAAAGGGCTCTCAGTGAACAATCACTTGAACAGGAAACAAAGGAATAGATCTGGACATTTACCACTGCATTTATTTTTTTTTTTTTATAAAATGCTTGTGCAGGGAAGGTAAAGCTGCTGCTACAAAACAATAAAACCAGTTATAAAACATATACATATTTACATATATTACTTGTAAGACGTACAACGTTATTTACAAATACAAACACTCTGACAGCACAGATGCTTTTTCCTTGATTGTTGGCACAGAGTAAGCAGTGGGGGAAGAAATAAAATAGATTCAGTTGCTCCCAGTTTTGCTTGAGCAAGGTCATCATTTCAAGGAAAGAAAGGTGTTTTGTATGATCCTTTACAAGCAATTTGCTACACAAACAGAGCAACCTTTCCCTTCCTATGTTGTTTGTTTTTTTACCAGCTTTTGGAAGAATTTCTGCGTAAGCAGAGTAAAACCAGTCACTTCACATGAAAGTCAGTGAGTGAGTTTATTAAGCTCTCGGTGTCCTGACACCTGCTTTGCTTAATATCACGGGGGACCGGCTGGATTGGTAAACATCACAAGAATAGAAGACAGACAGTGCAGCTTCTCTTTGATGTATTCTGGTAACTTATCATTTTCTCCATACCTAGAAAGGCAAGTGAGCACAGAAAATGTAGGTGAATTAGTTTTATTTCAAAACTTGTCTGTAAACAGACAAACCACTATGTCAAGCATATTTTAGGTAAATCTAGTAGACACACTCACTGGAGCTTGACAGCTTAAATCTAGGACCCCTTCCCTAGTCTATAACCAATTAAAGCTGCAATAGTATAGAATCATAGAATGGCCAGGGTTGGTTGGAAGGTACCTTAAAGATCATCTAGTTCCAACCTCCCTGCAGAGGCAGGGACACCTTCAATAGATCAGCTTACTCAGGGCCCCATCCAACCTGGCCTTGAGCACTTCCAGGGATGGGACAGCCACAAAGTCTTTGGGCAACAGATACTAGTTCCAGGAAGTATCTGTACAGATTGTTACTGTCATAAACCTTGCACAGAGGAAGCTGTTTCTGAGTGGTTGTACTTGTATGGAAGGTACCCAGTGTCCAAAGATAGGCAGAACTTCACATCTGTGCTTAATTGTGGACCCTGTCTTTCCCTATCTAGCAGTCTTAAGACTACACTTTTCTTCCCCTCCCACTTTTAAATACGACACATGAACACTGCAGACCAAGTACATGGACTCCCAGCTTTTACTGATTTGTTAGACAGTGTTGTCAAAGCCATAGATATTTAATCAGCTAAGTCAGTGAAAAGCAAAGCTTTAATATTTACAAAATAAAAAGAACAGCAGCTATGAAGCTGACCTGAGGTCTAACAGCTTTGCACTGACAGTCAAGGGAACTATTTTTATAGCAGCAATAGACTCACCTGCTTGTCTGGCCATCTGGAGATGTGTACGTGATGGAAGAAACACCAGCTTGGGCTACCAGTTGGGATCCATCATTAAACTGAACCCATACTGCTCCGCTGGTCAGCTAACAAGAGAAGTTGTAATTTGAGGACATAAAACACAGGACTACAGGACCTAGACTTTTTCTAATAACTGAAGCAGAAGGCTTTTGGAGCGGTCATCCCTTTTAAGATCAAGATTACATTTACATGTCTTTGAAGTAAGTAGTCTCTTACAGTCTCAAGAATGAGACTTTGTAAGTTTCAGACACTCAGCTTTAGTCATCCTTTTCAATGACAGTTAAATAAATACTTTTAGCTTAACCACTGCTGAAGAAATTTTACATAGGACCACACATCAAATAGAATGAAAGTTCACAGCTATCCACATTCCACACTTTACATTTTCATCTGTATCCACCCATCTCAAACTTTTTCTGTTAGGACAGGAAGGATACCTCTCTCCACAGCAGAGAACCAACTATAAATATCTAAGCTGGTCCCAAACAAAAGCAGAGGAAAAATTTCTCTATAAGGAAACAGCTGTCGTTGTTTAGGAACCACCTTAAATATCTTGTCATGACACCCTTCCATCTGCATTACCTCACAAATTAGGTTGAAGTTAACGACTTCCAAATTGTATCATAAGTTTAACAGCAAAAAAGAACAGACTTCTCCCCCTTGATCTGCGTGCTTTTCTTACCTGAGAAGCCCAGCCAACGTTTCTGATGAAGACAGATTTTAAAAGCTGGGCTGAATTTGGACTGCATTCTGTTTGATGGACAGGGGAGCACATCTTTTCAGCAGGGTTACTCATGAATGTTGGCTTTTCATATGGCACCTAAAACACAGTATTAGAACCCTTAATATTAATCCCACTGGTAATATTCAGTGGTTAATTATCATCTGGTCGAATCGGCTCTTACACACACAGCCTACACGCTTCATTTAACAGCATTGTGTTACAAGCACCCCACAGGATTTCCCTACAGCTTTTAGCATTACAACAGCTTTTCTACCACTTCCATATGCTCTCAAAATAACTGCTTTCCCTAAGCAGACTTTCTACCTAAAGCCCATTTTTTCTTACTCAGCAGTCAGAAAACTCGCCCATCTTCAGCCAGGATGTTCAGAGCATGTGAGGTTAGAAAACCTTTGTTCAGATGAACACTTGGCCAATACTTCACAAAAACATGGGCAGTGCTATTCATTGGAAATGGGAATATTAACTGACAGACAAGTTCTACAGCATATACTGAGTCTGTTACAGGCTGAGACATACAAAAGGGATGAATTTACACTAAGAGGAAGGCCTTTTTACATTTACATTGAAGGCCTTTAGGACAACACCACCTCTACTAACTAGGAGGAACACATCTGCTTCTGCATATAAATGTTAATATGCACAAGCACTTCACTACTTTAAAACAACAGCCTCAAGCAGTAATACCCTTTGCAACTGCTATTTGAGAGGGCTGAGAGCACATCAGGGCTCTCCACTGTGTTTACTCAGTGTCATACACTGAGTAAGCAACTTTCAAACTAAAGCTTTGGAGGAGTTGAATTTTCCAGGTGATCTTAAAACTAGATATCAAAAGTTAGTTGAATTCAAAGTTAACACTTCTAGTTAATGCACTCAAACTGCTAATAAAAGTCTAAATCCATACAAATGTCATTCCATTACTTTTAACAATAGCAGGATTTGAATTGCTGTTGGAGAGCAGCTCCACTGTATGGTCTTGGGTACTTACAGAAGGAGAACAGTTTGGTGTCTGAGCTGGAGCAGAACTGGCAGCAGCTATATTCCTATCCAGTGCCAGGATTTCCTTTGAACAGTTCACATTTTCCAACAGTAGAGGTGCTGCAGCCTGGGGCGATTCAGTATTGCCAGGTTTTCTGGAAAAGTGAGACAAGCAGTGAAAAGCTCTGTCCAAAGGGGACTGCAAAATAGCACCCAATAGCACTGGTCTTCTGAAGGATTTTTACTTGTTATTGTTGGTAGGGTTCAGTCTACATCCACAAGTATATCGTGTCTCACTATCAAAGGAGGCTGTGCAGGTCCTAACGAAGGTGTGTTCATACATACAGTCAAGCTAGTATTTCTCTTGCTAATGCCCATGAGGCTTTGTTTAAACAACCCTGGCCTTGGCAAAAACTAGCTGCAACGACTGATTAGTGGGAATATCTGAGTGCACAGTATTATCAAGTGAAAGTTACTACCTTCCAACAATTATTGGAAAAAAAGGAACATGTTCACTTCGTTTTTCTTCCTGCAGAACAGCAGACTCCAGTGCAAGGCATATACGATGTGCCTGCAATGAGAAGACAACTTGTTAGAAGTTTTCAGTTGAGCACAGTGTAGTCATTCTGTACAAGTTCAATGTGGCAAGTGAGCCTACGCAAGGAATCTCAGCAATAGCTGCACTCAGGTACCATGGAGCCTGCTCCAAAGGCCACGCTATACCATCACTTCAGTACATCTGGAATTATGCTCTTACCAATCACATTTCTGTGACGCCTGAATTCCATTCCAGAAAGCAACAGAACACAAAACAAGACCAAATAAGAAATTCACACTATATTTTAACTCTTTCCTAAGTTCATTTGTCTGTCACTCTTGTGATTGTTCACTGAGCAACATGAAACAAGAGATGGAAAGCACAGCAGGCAGACCAGTGAAACGACTGGCATGTTGTGATGTTTGGGTTTTTGTGTTGATTTTGGCATTTGATTGGGTTGTTTTCCAACTTGTATAAAGCAGATTCATCTGTTCTTTTGAATCCTTTCACCAGACAACCCTGCTTTACACACTAGTATAAGAATTTTCTCCCAGTCTTCACTGTGAGGCACTCTGTTACCTCCACATCCAAAACACACTATCATCCCTCCTTATTAAGGCCATGAAAACTATGAAGAGCTTAGTTTTCACAATTTCACAGCAGCACATCTGTGAAACTGAATTTTTCAGAAGGTTGCTTTGCACTGGGAAAGGTCTATATAAACCAGTTTACCTCATCTGCATGATCCATATAAACTTGTATTTCCTTCTTCAGACATGCTTGGCTTTCTGCTTTCAAAGTGAAGGATTTCCCTGATTTTTCAATTACACGAGTTACACCAGCTGTCTTGTGTATCTTTGCTCCTGTAAAAACACACACGTGACAGTTTCTACCCCAAACTGTATGAAACACCATAAAACACTGATTCCTGCTGTTACATTCTGCTCCGCTGAAGTGTCTCTCTCCCACTTAATTACTGCAAGAATAAAGCCAGTCCCAAATGAGCTCTATTTCTAGCAGAAATTAAAAGTCAATTAAATTGGGACTGTGATGGTAACAGAATGCCCTCTGTGGCCAAAAATCACTACTTAAATGGGCTGAATAACACATTTATAAAGTAGTATATGCTGCTGATCTAAACATTAATCTGAGACAAAATGAACACTTTTAATCATAATGCCGGAAAGCAATTGAGCATGCTTGTTCCTATCTGAACATGGTTTTAAGAGCTGCTGTTTCAACAGCAGTTCCTCACTGAATCAAGAGCTGTTAAGTTTGGTTTTTTTCACAAATTTTGCTGGGGTACCTCTGCACAATGAGAAACCATCAGTGCAGTCGAGTTTATGAGGGGTAGAACAGCCAATTGCTTTCTCCAGTGGTGCCCTTGGTAATACTATTCCCTCAGTTAACAACTGAGAGCTTCAAGTAGGGTTACACTCCTCACTAGGGAGGTTAACTATCAAATGTAGATGTGAATCATTATGGCTGGAAAGGACCTCCAAGATCAAATCCAGCCCTCATCTCAACCTCTCCCTAACCCCTAGACCATGGCCTCAAGTGCTCTAGCTACTCATTTTTTAAACACCTCCAGGGATGAGGATTCTAACACCTCCCTGAGCAGCCTGTTCCAGTGCCCAGCCACTCTCTCAGTAAAGAATTTCTTTCTAAGATACAATCTAAAACTCCTCTCATGCAACCTGAGGCCATTTCCCCTTGTCCTATCATTAGTAATTTGGGAGAAGAGACCAGCACCAGCCTCACTATAGCCTTCTTTTAGGTAGCTGTAGAGAGCAATAATGTCTCTTTTCAGCCTCCTCTTCTCTAGACTTAATAACCCCAGTTCCCTGAGCTGCTCTTCATAGGACCTGTTCTCCAGACCTAAGGAAAAGCTCATGAATAAAAACAAGGTGTAATTTAAAAACTACCTTTGCAACATGTACACCAAGAAGGTACCTGTAACAGAACTAATGAATAATGAATTAATCTGCAAGTACTAGAATATTTTCTTCAACCTAAAATGCTTGTTGTGTCGTGTCTGGCAATATTTAGTGCAACCTTAACAACATTTCTAGTTGCATAATTGCAACAGTTCAATACATACCATCGTAAAAACAGACTTCAACATCTGCAGCGGGTGAATTCTCCATCAACATGCACTTGGCGAATCTTGAGTAGAACGTAACTTTAGGGGTTTTTGTTCTTACCAACTGCACAAACTTGGCTGCATACTGGTATTTTTTCCAGTACTTTTCTAAAAAAAGAAAATGTAAAGCTTTCTTGATAAAAATCATCAGGTTCAATACTGCACCAGCTTGCAAACGAACGATCTATAAGGGACTTCACAGAGCCATGTTCAAAGAAACTTACTTCCACCAGATTTCAGCAAGTGTTCCCCTTAAACAGCTCCACTTGACTACCTTCAATTAACACAGTTCAGAACCTCAGCAAGCTGTAAACTGCTGCATGTACCACTGAATTTGATTTCACAGTCCATCTGGCTTCCTGATTTCAGGGAAAACCCATCTCTGATCTCTAATGAGCGGTCTGCTTGTCTCTTAGAACCTTATTGTTACCTTACATTTGTTCTTCACAATAAATACTGTCAATGCTTTAAAAGACGTATTTTTACCCATCATCCCAAAGTTTAGAAAATTAATAAGCTCAAAGTAAAGTTGCTGTTTCAAAAATTACTTGATAATATTTCTTCCACTCACACTTAAACAGCTTCCAATGTGAATGAGGAGGTTATACAAGATTTAATCTTAGGACACTACACCTAAAACGCAATGTGACTCCTTAGACCTTCCATACAAAAATAACTTAAAGCTGTGGGCTTACACTTTGTCCTTAAGTTTGAAAAACAGTTCCCAGCTGAACTGTAGCTTGGATTTTATGCTGACAAGAGTTATCTTCGCAATTATCAGAAAAGCAGTGGCTAAAAGCTAATAAGTCTAAGACAAAATTGACGTAAAATCCACATTAATCATTATAATTTTAAAAGAAGCTTCAAGTTACCTGGTAAGTTGTCAAAATTATACATACAGATGTCTTCAGGGGGAGCAGGAGGTCTGTCATCAAGAAGGAAACCTCTTCCTTCATTTGGATGATAAACTGCAATCTACAAAATGGTTTAAAAAGGGTGTTTGCAGCTGCAACTTCCTATGGCGCTCCCTACTTTTAACAGGTATGGAAAGAAGTCACAGTTTAATGAATGACAGTAATTTACCATGAATGCTCTATTCCTGTAAGTAATCACTTCACAGCAGCAATTTTTCAACAACACTTCACCTATTTAAAAACTCAAGGTTCATTTGCTCTGAAATAATTGCTTGCTGCCATAGAAAACCTTACAGCTGTGCACAAGTAAAACATCACATTTCAAACAAATCATCACTTCAGGAAGAACTGAAAAACCCTCTGAAAGAACAGAGCACTTCAAGTCCTTTAGGTAACAGTGAAGAAACTGAAAACCTACCACATTTCCATCACACGATATTCTGAGGACTTCTTTTACAAGTTCTTGGGAGTGGTGTTCTTTGAGGAACTCCATACACACTTCCCCAGTGTCTAGAATGCTCACCTAAAACATATTAAATAGAAAAATTAAACAAAAGAGACCTCTACCTTCCAGTAAGATAAAATACCATTTCTTTCTACAAATGCTTTAAATTAACTGGTTTTCCTCTTCCTCACACTTACAAATGCACCTTCATACTACTAAAACTGAACACTTCAACATCACTGAGGGTTATAAGGCCGGTAAGGGAGGGTCTGGCTTTTAAAGGACAAATCAAATGAACACAGATCACCTTCATTATGTTCTCCCGTGAAAAAGAACTGAGGAGGTGGAGGGAAACAAGACAGAATGAGGAGGACTAAGAAATGGAACAAAAGGTGAAAGGGGCGACAATAGGAACAAACCCACCAGAAAGTGACTGTGATCAGTAAGGATCAGTAGAATTTGTTTTGCTTTCCCACTCACAAGGCCGGGGGGAAACAACCAGCACTATAGAAAAAACATTCATGTTTTCACTGTTTTTATTTCTAATCCAGTTATTTAATCTCTAAGTGCTGGATGTGTTTGACAGTTAAAATCTTACATGGGGCTGTTCAGCCAAGCAGCACACAGTGGCAGGACTGCAGGAGGTCTGTACACACTGGATATCTGTTCTGTCTACATGCAGTTTCCTTGCTTGTAGGCTAAAAGCAACACCACGCCAACACTTCCAGCAAGTTTCCATCAGCACTTCATGCACAAAACCCAAGAGGCACCTTACAAACACAACTTTAAATAACATCACGGCAGGTTAAGTTGTCTAAAAACACATCCTTCTAGTTTATCACCTGATTTCTAAGGGACAGTCACACTCTGTTCAATACTTAAGTTTCTGTTTTGCGAGAACCAAGACGTACCACTGCATTTTTTGTTTTCTGCCTGATCTGTTTCAGCCTGTGAGCATTGAGAGGTGACACAACACTTCGCAGTGTAGGTTTCTGATGTGCTGGTGGCTCTTTGCCCCATGTTTGGTTTTGTTCTGAAGCCGGCCAAACGCCACACGCAGAAGACAACTGCTGAATTTTCTCAGACTTGCAGAGGACTCCAGGGATGCATGTCTTTGGGTTTCTCTGGTTTAAATTAAGTGGATGGTTGACGGATGCATCTTGATTTCTTATATCCTTTAAGGTGTTCCATGCATTTCTTGTTGCATCTGGCTGCACATCCATATGATACCGAAAACCTCCATGGGCACTACTGCCAGTCAGGTCTGCAGGGGCTCTTGGTGGAACTGAAAGCATCACAAAGATCCATTTGAGATCCAAAGAGTCACAATTAAAAGAAAAAACAAAGTCACTATGACTTTAAAGCTTTTCAACCTATAATCTTAGAAGGCTTAAGGGAAAAATGGGGTTCCTTTAACTCAGTCCAAACCATTAAGACTTTAGTACTAATCCAAGTAGTGTCCTAGCATTGAACAGAGGTTTTTAGTACCAAAGACATCAGATGCTTGCTCTAAAGCCCTGGTTTTATTTCCAGCCACTTGTTAAAAGACAAAAACCTGGTTTTATATTTAAACTTCCTATAATTGCTTCCCCAGTTGTGATATTTAAGCTCTTGATCAACTTTCACCTCAGCCACACAAGCAATGTGCTCCTTCTGCCATGCTGCAGGACAGTTGAGAAGGAACAAAATTTAAACAGGATTAATCATCTGTCATATGATCCTGATTCCCTACAGACAGGAAGGGAAGGAGTCCAGTAACATCAAACCAAAAAATGCCCAAATGGATTTGTGATGTAGTTTTATGATTAAATTACACTATTTGTCAGTGATGTAACATGATGCATCACAACACCTCCTTCCCTTCTGTGTCTTTTGTTCTTTCCTCCACCCCTCCTTCTGCAGCCTCATTATCTGTCTCATTTGCTGACCTTCCTTTTTCTCTTAATTTATTTGTGCCAATAGGCCTTAGCAGAGTCCCCTGCCAATCTCTTGTCCCACACAGACTTATACATGTCAGGCTAAGACTGAATGATTACAGGAGGGTCTACAATTGTATTTTCCTCTTTTTTATTTTTAGCTACAACACAAGCAGGGAAAAGATTCCTCATTTTAGGAAGCTAAGTATTCAAAATTCAACTACGTTTTCTCCATTCTACAATTCTTTGTGTCAGTCCAACAGCTTAGGAGGGAGGCTGACTACAAACCCTTCTGAAACACCTCAGGAAACTGAAATGTTACAGCTTAGTCCAAAAGAGAAAACAACACAGGGTATTTTCAACAGGATGTTTCACACTTAACAATGATTCCACAGATCAGTGACACTGGAAATCATTTTGCCTCTTTCAATATCCGCAGTTGGCAGTGACAAATCAATTTAGGGTATCCCATGTTTTTGCCTCAGAAAAGTCTGTGTAGGAGTCATTGTTATTCCAATCACTGTTATTTTGGATTCGAGCATCACGGTTACTTGACAAAAGTAACAAAAAAGCTGGGGAGGGACTTTTGAGGATATCAGGTAGCCACAGGACTAGGGGGAATGGAGCAAAGCTGGAGCTGGGTAGATTTAGACTGGATGTGAGGAGAAAATTCTTCACCATGAGAGTGGTGACAGCCTGGAATGGGTTGCCCAGGGAGGTGGTTGAGGCCCCATCCCTGGGGGTGTTTAAGGCCAGGCTGGTTGAGGCTCTGGCCAGCCTGATCTAGGGTGGGGTGCCCCTGCCCATGGTAGGGGGGTTGGAACTGGATGATCCTGTGGTCCCTTCCAGCCCTGACTGATTCTATAGTGACTTACAGTGGGGAAGGT